>CM062819.1:278414024-279614024 GCA_031772625.1 Pinus tabuliformis | reverse complement strand
CACTCTTTTAATAATTTTTTTTATATAATAATAATAATATATATATATATATATATATATATTTTTTTTTTTTTTTATAATTATAAATTATATATATTATATAACTTTAATTTATATATATTATAAAATTCTAATTATATAAAATTTATATATACTTTTTTGAGACCCACTTTTCCTTTTATATGTAACTATACAAGGCTTATATAGTATCCTTTTTTATAATTATAATAATATTTTTTTCTCAGAAAATTTGGATGAGACATGACTCTTGGTACGGTCACAATCTTTAGATCTTTAGATTTGAACGATTAAAATTATTTAGATCACACCTTTTTTTCTCCAATGTTATCAAAATATCTTTTACTTTTAAAATACCATGGGCTGTTTTTACAACGTCCTGTAAAAAGTAATATTTACCTTTCACGTAAGAGCTTTTGTATCCTTGTTTTTTCTTTAACTTTTTAAAATACCATGGGCTATTACCATGGGTTGTTTTTAAAACCTCCGTTCCACGTAAAAAGTAAAATGTATTCTTCTTTTTTTTTTTCCTTTAACTTTTTAAAATACCATGGGCAATTACCATGGGTTGTTTTTAAAACCACGGGCTTCTCCATGTAAAAAGTTTTAAATATACTTGGTATGAGATTTTGTATCCGTTTTGTTTTTTCTTCTTTTTTTAATTTATTTACTTATATATATATATATATATTTTTTTTATATGGCCAAAGGCCTAAAAAATGGAGAATCTTCCAATATATAGCGAAACGCTTCAATTATGACAACAACCAGGTTGATGATAAGTTGATAGCCAAAGGCCTGGTGATCAGCCAAACACGTGGCTCTGATACCAAATGAAGCGAACAAAGTTCCTTCTACAATTTAATTACTCCAAAAGTCTTGGAATGTGAAGATATCTATTTAGGATATAAATATTATATTAAATAAAAATAAGAATAAGAATGAATGATGATGATTTAAGCGAACAAAGTTCCTTCTACAATTTAATTACTCCAAAAGTCTTGGAATGTGAAGATATCTATTTAGGATATAAATATTATATTAAATAAAAATAAGAATAAGAATAAGAATGAATGATGATGATTTACAAATGAGAACGAGAGGCTTGCTTATATACCAAGCAAGTGTTTCTTCATGAAGAGTCATGTCCTATTAGACATGCCTCTTCAACCTAATTACTAGCTTAACTAACTATTATTTATGATTATTATCTTTTACATTATATTTATATTATTTATATATTTTATTCATTACACTTTGAAGTTTGTACTCTCTGTCACACTCTGTACTCAATGCTTTTTAAACATAATATCAAAGACAGGTTTAGTTTAGTCGAATAATTAGTCTGAATCAAAATTTTCTTATCAATATTGAATACTGCAAGCAGAGGAAAACCTTCTTTAAAGAGTTTCAAGATATAGACGGAGCCACAATAGTTGCAGCAGAATATCAGAGGATTGTGAACAAGTTGATGCTAGTAGGTTTTACTTTTAAAAACTCCAAATTAAGATGTTTTTGTTAAATAGAGCAGTGTTGTAAAAATCTCCTATTTCTCCTGATTATTCCAAATTTTCAGGAGTTATTCAGGTTGCTGGTTTTTTTTAGTTTTTCGGGTTGAAGTTTATGTTTGCTAAGTTTCGCCGATTTTTTACCAATTTTTCCTGATTTTGCTGATTTCCTGAGTTGATGACACCTGCCAGTTTTTTGTTGATGCCGAGTTGCCCTTCACTGGAATAAAGATTTATTTGTGATCATGGAATGCAAGGAGAAGAAGTTGACCTCAGGCCATGATGAAATTAGTCAGTGGGAGGCTAGAGATTGTGCAGCTCTTGCATAATTTAAGTGATGAAGGTGTTTTTACATATAAGTGATGTAACTACTTAAGAAGACCAGGATTGCTCGACCAGCATGTGAATCGTAATATGTAACTATCAGATTATGCCTGAGGAAGAAGCTTTTCAGATGAAAATGTAGAGCATGGTTGACCGCTTTACCCTAAAAGGAGCAAAGGTTTTGTGTGGATCAGATGTTTTAGATGAATCTAGAGATGCCTATAGCTACTCTTTTAGCAGGAGGGAACAATAGAACAGAGGAAAAGTAAATGCAATGGTCTCTGGCACTACAATAGAAAAACAAAATACAATAGAAGAAAGAATGCCCAAAATTGATTGTTGAATTAAAAAGAAGACACTAAAGCTAATCTAGTTTCTTGAAGTAACCAAGTCAAATCGTTTACAGCACTGAGGCTTACAAATTTAAGCTTTTTAAGGTGCTCATAATCGGGTTAGGGACTACTTAACATGAGAGGCGTTGGCTTGTCAATGGTCACATATAATGCAATTTTAATATATAGAACTATAATCCTTGGATATGACATTAAAAATGAAATAGGTGGGTGAAAATTGTTTCATTAGATATGCTTAATGGTGAGTACAAGAGGATGCATAATGTACTGTGTTTCAACAAAATCTAGCAACCCACATGATGTGAAGTCTCAAGCAATAGGTATCTAGTTTCATGCAACTTGGGAAGGTACCCACTGTCACTTGAGTAGCTCTTTCTCTCCTTTTAGGTTGTCTCTTCTCCAACTCAAGGGGTGTATCTCTAGCTTAGGCTATGGAGTGGGGCTCTTAGGTGATATAAGATGAGTAAGCCTTAACAAAATGTATGGTTGTTGTAGTATAGGAAATGGGATAAGGACTAGATAGGAAAATGAAGGTAAAGAACAAGGAATGGCAAGATATGAAAGGAAACCGGTGCCTCTTAATCATGGGCTTATCGAGTCATAAAGTACAACTGAATGTTAGTTTTTGTAGCGTCGGAGGTGTTCTACTCTCCAAACTTTGTGGAGGTTGAAACACGAGCTCTCCAAAACCCAAAAATCGTTTATGGAAATTCCACCTAGAGATGGCTCAATTAAATTAATTGACCATAATTAAAAATTTCCTAAGTCTAACTTAGGAAAAATGTTTGATTAATAGTAATTAATTGAGAACGGTGTGAATTATCTAGAAACTCACACGGATCAACTTGGAGATGGTCTTAGCCATCGATTAAGTTTTAATCTTGGCCATTGGAGTCCCAACAGGAGATTATAAGAAGAAGTCGATTGGTAGATGGAGAACACACCAGTGTAAATACTCAGTGGCCTGGGTAGTTCGATTTTCTAGTCAGGTAATTCAGCAAGAGAAGTCGAGCCAGTAGATCGAGTAGCAGGTGGAAGAAGAGGTCAACATCCATTGATCTGGGATCAACGAAACTGATCTGGGATCAGTATGAGTGGTTTGAGACACTCTCTTGTGATATTGATTTGGGATCAATAAAACTGACTTCGGGTCAGTAAGATGAAACTGACTTCAGGTCAGTAGAGAATGGTATGAGACATTCTCGATCAATTCTTCTTCTCCATGGTTCAGCAGAGCGGAGCAATGCAGGGCACTGATGGTAGAGATAGTACAGTCGGACATATGGATCAGCAGATGGAGTTCTCCCTAGTTGAGAGGGAGTGTTAAAACTGGCAACTAGGGCCAAACTCCATGTGGGTCATCTTATTTATGGTAGCTGATATTTTTCTTGGATCCCTCTCATCAAGAGGTGTAAGATTGATCTAAAGATCATCCGATTCCGATAAGAATTCATGGAGATACGAATGTATTAGTGTTATGGGACAATTCGTCAAGGTCGGCCAGCAACCAAATAAACCCCACTTGTGCTCAACGTTTTAGTATAAATAAAGGAGGACTTCCAGTCATTTAACAACTCATCTCTTGTGATCTCACTCTCCACTTGTTTTGGGTTTTTGGTGGAAGAGGAGGTCTAGAGGAGATGCCTTCTATGCAACCCTAAAGAAGGGTCATCTAGAAGAGCCCTAATCCATAGCTAGAAGAGCCCTAATCCGCAGCTAAAGGGAGCCCTAATCCACAGCTAGAAGAGGCCCTAATCTGCAGCTAGAAGAGCCCTAATTTGCAGCTAAAGGGAGCCCTAATCCGCAACTAGAAGAGGCCCTAATCCGCAGCGAGAAGAGCCCTAATCCGCAGCTAAAGGGAGCCCTAATCCGCAGCAAAGGGAAGGCCCTAACCAACAACTAGAGGAGGCCCTACGCTGCCCTACCTAAGGGTGATATGGATATACCCTAGCCGCAACAACCTAGAGTTTGGACAATGTGGGAAAACAGGGATCCGAAGTCTGCTATAGAAGGCTAAGTGGCTGAGGTAAGTGTGGATAGTCTTAGGGCTGGATTAGTGATATAATCAGGATCCGAGTTTGCTGTGAAGAGGGCCGAGAAGGCTGACTGTTAGGCCGAGTTCCTAAGGGTCAAACACGTTGCTGTTTGGAAGTTATTTTGGCACATTTTCGGAGGTCTGTTGCTACAATAATCTGTTGTGCTAGGCTGCAGGCCATAGCACACAACTAGAGGTTGTGTGAGGGCTGTCAAGGGTGGACAACACCCTAAGCAAGCAACGTGGGTGAGGAGGAGACCTATGAGGGTATGTCGCAGCCCTTAAAGGGTTAGTTTGTTGACTGTGGGATGAAACTAGGGCTGTTGCAAGTGCCCTAACCAGGTGTGCAGCAAACAGTTGTGCAAACAAATGACAACATGGTCTAATTGGACTATTTGGGCATGTTGGTGTAGCTGGACATATTATGGGACAACAGCTAGTACAACATAGTGCTATCAGCATATAGTGATGGGTAGCAATGCAGCATAATATAAAAAGGGTGCAACACTATGTATGATGCAGCTACATGACTGAATGCAGTGATGATGAGTGCAACATAGAGTGCAGATCCGTGTTGAGAACAACCCAGTGATTGGAGAAGCACAGTGACAGGAGCAGCAGCATGAAGTGCATAACATGGTCATTAGGTCCAGCATTGTGATGATGAGTGCAGCATGGTGTAGCACGATGAGGTGCAGCACATGGACGAGATGCAACACAATGATAGGTGAAGGAGTCACCTTGGAGAATTAGTTGAAGCAGCATGTCTTCAACTGATCTCATGTAGAGATGATCTATTCTCTTATCTAGAAAGTCAAAGTGTTGACTTCTGTTGTAAATGTACTATCTCTCTCTCTCTCTCTCTCTCGCTCTCTGTTGAACCATTGAAGATCATATAAGAATTGATCAAGGGTTTCCCCACATTGGGGTTTGTCCTTGGCTAGCGCCACATCTTGTGTCCTCATCTTGGCTTGTGTTTTGCGATTTATTTTTATGTTCTATCTACAGTTAACTTTAATGCTGATGTGATTGCTAATCTTGAAAAGGTATTGAGCTAACTATGAAAATTGAAATAAATTGATCTAAGCATAGAACTTACCTAAACTTAACAATCTCAGAACTCGATGTATCTATCAATGATATCATGGTTCGCATTAGTTCACTTTACAATGGCCCTCACATGGCTCATACTCTGGGCACTAAATTCAAAGGCATGACTCACTTTTTATTACAGTAGTAGCAATTCATTTCAGTGGGCATATATGGTCCGGTGGCTCGAATTCACTCCCTGGCTCGAATAAATATTTTTGTGAATCGACATGTTCTTTGAAATCACATCGCATCGCTTAATTTGATGGCTCGTTAATCTACAATGTCTTACGAGTTCGTATTGCTTATCTAGCTCGCTACATATATCACATGCTCTGATCCGCTACACATTGACATCATGTAACATTGTCTGTGGTATCCATCTCTGTGGCATTGTATTACTACACAATAGTATCGAAATTGACATTACGATGTGGCTCGCACAATTGATGAAGACTGTGACCGCAACACTACAGTGGCTTGGACGTAATCATACCATGGCTCGTATAAAATACAATGAGACAATATGGACAATAAATATTAAACCGTGAAGAAAATACGACTTGGCAACTTTATTCATAACAACTGTATAAAAGCCGACTTAATATGATTTTGGATCTCTTTGGAAGAGAATGACATTACAGTGGCTCGCCACAGGGGTTTACATAAAGTCTTTTAAGGACGACCACAAGTCAATAGCACCACGTTTCGTGTGAAAAACAACGATGACATGACTTGGAGATATGATGACAATGATATTGTACATATGGCAGTCACCCTTGATTAATGTATGACAATGATGGTCAATGGACAACAGTTTGGATCATCTCCAAGAAATGTGATGACCTGGGTCAAGAAAGGAACGATATTTGAAGATTAGCATAGCTCTGCGTGAAGACAAAGATGGCAGCTCAACATAGGAGAAGTTGATGCTATTGAAAAAGTGTTGACACATAAAGATAGGATTGAATCTCTGAAGGTGTGGTAATAACACAGAGGTATGTACAATGTTTAGACTATGGTTATGATCATTAGAAAGGGTTTGTAAAGTCTTTAGGGTTTTTGCAGTTAATCTATTGCATATCTTAATATTCTAGGGTTGGTAGGTTTGTGAAGTCTTGAAGACTTTTGGTATTTAGGGTTTCTGAACCCTAAATTGAACTAACCCAAAAAGCGAAAACCCTAACCCTGACTGTTTGTTCCCTCTAAAGGAATTCATAGCTTTTGGGAAATGGAATATAGGGTTTGTAGGTATAGTGTTTTTTGATATTAAAGTATCTCGAAACCCTAGCATAAAAGAGTTTCGAGAGAAAGACTCTAGGGTATATATTAAACCCTGGCAAAAGTTGAATTAAGGTTAAACCTAGGGCTTGAATACAAAACCCTAGGAATAGGTGTTTCCGCTAAAGTGAAATTCCTAATAAAGGATGGATGAAAGGAATGTCTAGGGTTTAAACCTAGAACCCTAGAAATACACTTTTGAGAGATCATAGAAACCCTAGATTTACCGGATTAGCATTATGCTCTTGTCTTTGTATATCTTGCTTGGTTGTACTTGTTGCTAAGAATTGCAGGTATATGATGAAGGCTGTCAAAATTATAGAAGCAAGATAAGAAAGATGGAAGATCAAAGAAAAGCAACACCCGTGCTTGTTGATGATTCCTTGAAAATGATGAGCATGATGGAAAGAGGGAACTGTAAAGACCTTGATGGACATGATGTTGAAGCTTCGAGCTGATGAGTTCATTTTAGGAACACATAAACGATGAAGTAGAACCTTGTTGCAATATGAAGATAAAAGATTCAAAGGTATGTTGACTTCAAAGGGAGCAAGTAGTAGAATTTAACATAACATTGTCACAAAAGGACATTATAATTTGACAACTCTGATATTGATGATTTGCTTGGGATATGACTTGGCTCCCTGGTAGGACATATTGCAGAGCATGTGAAGAGGTTGGAAGGAGAGTTCGTTTGATGATGTTGTACCTACCGTTGCTTGGTTTGATCATGGAACACATGAATTGTGTGGATAGCTCTATTGATGGCTTGGATAAGCATGAGAGTAGAATTGATATTGGAAAGCTGATATGACTCTTTGAAGAAGATGAGGTAGAACTTTGGTATGAAGAATAGAAGGCATGTGCTAGCAGTTGTGAGGAAGTTTGGATCCTTGAGAAAGACAGATGAACCAATTGATGATAAAGTTGATTGATGATTGACAAGATCTAGAAAGATCGAAGTCTAATATATTATGGTATTGCGAGGAGCTGAAAAGCCCTGTCATGAAGATAGTTTGAGAAAGTATTTGGCTTCACAAAATAATTGACTTCCAAAAGATTGAAGCCTTGGTATAATGAAGCCCTGCAGCTACTATTGAATATCTCCACGGAAGGACAAGTAGCTGATGTGTTGATGATGTATGAGACCAGCTAAGGATTTTGATGATGTCTCCCTAGTTGAGAGGGAGCTAGGATCTATTCCCTGATTAAGAGGGAATGAGGACCTCCTCTTTGGTTGAGAGGGAGTGATGATGGACATCATATTCTCTTCTATCATGTGTCATGCACTAGGCCAGGGCTAACAACCATATGTCTAGTGAGGGTCGTGATAGGGAGAATGGAGGATTGGATAAGCATTTGGGAGTGGTACTCCTTGAGGATTGGAAATCAAGATAGGAAGTAATCCCATGGGCCGACACTCTTTGAGGATAGGACAGGGTATCCAAGATAAGAGTGGTTGAAGAAGACCGATATTCTTTGAGGATTGGAAATCCAAGATAAGGATAGTCCTGGAAGGACATACCCAGTGAACATCCAGTTGAGGTATGCGCCTTGAGAGGTAGTGTGGTGTCTCACATAAAGGATCCCAACATTGTGCTCTAATCTTGTGGAGAGTTAGAGCTTGTTAGTCAAGCCCTTGCTATGTTTGACAATGTTGGTTATGATGTTGATGCTTAAAGATGGCTTATCAATGTTGGTTATGATGTTGATGCTTAAAGATGGCTTATCAATGTTGGTTATGATGTTGATGCTTAAAGATGGCTTATCAATCCGACTCTTCTTATGAGAATATTTCAATTTGAGAATATCTTTGTACCAGTTGTACAATTATGAATACCGCCCTAGTTAAGCTCTATTAGTATTCCGAGTTGCAGTCCTTGGTGCCACGAGTATAACTCCATTGTGTCATCTTCATGGTGAAGATCTTTTATTTGGCAAGTCAATATTGACATTGAATAATTGTACTTTATCTCTCTCTCTCTCTCTGTTGAACTATTGAAGACTTTAAGAAGATTTGATCAAGGGTTTCCCCACATTGGGGTTTGTCCGTGGCTGGTGCCTCATCTTGTGTCCTCTTGTCTTAGCTTGTCTTCTGGTGTTTATGTTTATGTTCTATCTGCACTTTACTATCGTGTTGATGTTATTGCTAATCTGAATATTGTCATTGGGCTAATATGAAAAATTGAAGAAAATTGCTCTAAGCATAGAACATACCAAAATTTAACATTTTTCATCAAACAACTACCAAAACATAATCAATAAAGAGACAAAAGACTCAAAATGTAGGCTATCAGCTAGGGCCAAAAACTCTCCCACTTGAGAGGAAAACCCAAACAAATTCTTCTTCTTATAGAGACTTCAATTGACGAATACCAAGACCAAGACCCTTGACCTATTTGCCTCTCCAAGACCAAGTCACAAGGCTTCCTTGAGTCAATGATAGTCAAACTCCTTGGTTCTTCCTTTTTCTCGGCTATCCTTCAGAGCTTCGGCCCCTTGATTCAGGTCTGCAACTTTCGCCCCTAATTCAGAAACCCTCACTGAGGTATGTGAGAGAGAGACACCTTGTTTCCCTCGCTTTTAAATGGATTCCTTCTCTCCTTCAATTCATCTTGATAAACACTTTGTTTTTCTTGCAAAACTTCCTCCTTACTATGACTATAGTACCTCGGCCCTTTTTCTGGAATGGACAGGTCTGAAATCTCACACGTGTGGAAGAGTTTAGCCCAAAAAAATATCCAAAAGAACTCAGTTATCTTCCTTCCTCCTTCGCTTGATGATTAGCCTTCTTCCTTGATGTTTTTCGCACTTCTTATAGCAAACTTGCTTGACTGAATTGCTTGATGTCAAATGGAGCCGAGCTGCCCTATTTATAGTGGTTTCCTTATGTAAATAAACCGACTTCTCCTTGCCCATAGGCCGACATGCCATTTGGTGTAGCTTCATTATTTCATTTAAGGCAGACTTGATGGAGGTGCTTGAGCTTGGTCTTGGAGGGTCTCTTTGACTCTTTCAATGACTCATATACAAATGTTACATGCCCAAGAAGGGTCCTTCATACATGACATTGACTCAATTTGACTTTTATGACTTGATGACAAAACCTAAAGGCTCACAATGGGAACCTTAACTAAAATAAAATTCCTTGATCATGAAACCGATGATTTAAGTATTGCAAAAATAATTTTATTTTTCTTCTTTACGTCAATTACATAATTATTAATTACACGTGTCATTATGAAGACCGAACCTAGTTACACCTTTCAACACTCGGTGCTATAACGACTGTTACATGCTGAGGCATCTCGGATATATCTTCAATCATTAACACAACAACTTGTGGGACACAAAACATTCTTCTATGTCTTAGATGCAATCTGTGGAACGAATCGGTTTGTGATTAGTCTCCTTTGCAACATCCACAGAATAATATGCAAGTGGCTAAAGTTGTGTGTCCAGAATCTTCTTAGATGCCTGAACCAAAATCATTTCTTCTTTATATCATTATGGTTAAATCCATGGGTGCATCTTTTTTTTCCTATGATTGTGTTAATTTTAGGTATATTCTATGCTCAGAGCAATTTATTTCAATTTTCACAGTTAGTTCAATATCTTTTCCAGATTAGCAATCACATCAGCGTTAAAGTAAACTGCAGATAGAACATAAACATAAATCGCAGAAGACAAACCAAGACAAGAGGACACAAGATGTGGCACTAGCCAGGGACAAACCTCAATGTGGGGAAACCCTTGATAAACTCTTCTTATATGTTCTTCAATAGTTCAGCACAGAGAGAGAGATAGTACATTTACAACATAAGTCAACAATTTGACTTATCCAAATAAGAGCATAGATCATCTCTAAGAAGATGATACATGAGATCAGTTGAAGACATATTGCTTCAACTGATTCTCCAAGGTGACTCCTTCACCTATCATTGTTTTGCATCTCGTCATCATGCTGCACCCATCATCATAATGCTGCATCTCATGACCATGATGTACACATCATACTGCTGCACCATGCTTGCCTTGCTGTCCATGCTTGCTGCTGTCCCATGTGCCTTTGCTGTAACATCCTAGTCACTGCTGTCCTATGTGGCATACAACTGTCCCACTGTTCATTCCAAGTTTGCTTGCTGTCCCATGCATCTTGGCTGCACTAGTCACCTTGCTGTCCCATGCATTTTAGCTGCACTAGTTACCTTGCTGTCCCATACATTTTAGCTGCACTAGTTAGCTTGCTGTCCCATACATTTGCTGCACTAGTTAGCTTGCTGTCCCATACATTTGCTGCACTAATGCTGCCTTTATTGCTGCTTATATGGTGACTGGTTAGGGCATCTGGAGCCCTTACACCCCCAGCTATTCGTCCACAAACAACAGCATATTGCTTCTATTCTCCTTGGCCTGGTTGCTTGTCTATTGTGCTCTTAACCGTCCTGTCCCCACGTCGTCCCTACAGCCCTTTCATGCCGTCTAGGGCAGCCTCCACGCTGTCCCTTTGATCCTTCATGCTGCTGCTAAGGCTCCGCTGTCCACACAACCCTTCACGCTGTCTAGGGCAGCCTCCATGCTGTCCCTTTGACCCTTCACATCAGCGTCCTCCTCCTTCTTGAGCTGCCTTAGGATAGCTTAGTGAGGGCTGCCTTTAGGTCTGCGTTTTAGTAGGGACCAATGTATAGGTTTAGGCTCCTTCTTGATAGCGTTAGGGATTTTCTTCATGACTGCTTCCTCTAGATTATGGCAACGTATTTCTTCTTGACTGCAGCTAGGGCAGCCTCTTATCCTCCAACATCTAGGGCTTCCACTCCTAGATTTCTCTTTTGCTAAAACCCAAGACAAGTGGAGAGAAATCAAGATAGAAGTGTGTGTGAGAAATGACTCTCAAGTCATCTCCTTTTATATTAAAATGTTGAGCACATGTGGGGTTTATTTGGTTGCTGGCTGACCTTGACGAATTGTCTTATAACACAAATAAATTTTTAATCGGATGAATACTTATCAGAATCAGATGATCTTTAGATCAATCCTACACCTTTCGATGAGAGGGATCCAAGAAATATATCAGCTATCATAAATAAGATGACCCACATGGAGTTTGGCCCTAGTTACCAATTTTAACACTCCCTTTCAACTAGGGAGAACTCCATCCGCTGATCCATATGTCCGACTGTACTATCTCTACCATCGGTGCCTCTCAACTAGGGAGAACTCCATCCACTGATCCATATGTTCGACTGTACTATCTCTACCATCAGTGCCCTGCATTGCTCCGCTCTGCTCTGCTCTGCTCTACTCTGCTCTGCTGAACCATGAAGAAGAAGAATTGATCGAGAATGTCTCATACCATTCTCTACTGACCCGAAGTCAGTTTTATTGATCCCAGATCAATATCACAAGAGAGTGTCTCAAACCACTCATATTGATCCTAGATCAATGGAGGTCATCCTAGCATAGAGAGTACGGTAGATAAAACGATGCATCCATCGATACTAGTACTATGGTCCTTAACCCCATTTCCCTGCTCATTGGCCAGATGAGAGGTACTTCCCATGCGTCCCAGACTGCATGGGTAGGATGCCTCGACAGGAGAACCATTCATCTTGTCCCTAAGTTGCCACGGGGTATCACAGGGGCAGCCTGAGCCATTCACCCTGTACACAACGCACCATTAGGGGAGGGTGAGTCGCCCTATGGTCGCTTGTTGCTCCAATAAGTACCCCAAGCCCCCCGGAGCTCCCAGAGCTCAATGCATGCATCATGCAAGACCCTCATAAGAAGGTCTCTTAATGACTCCAAGTTGTTCGGGAAAGTCACAAATTTGACCTTTCCCTGGGGCTTTGACATAATGTCTGTGACCTGTATATCAGTCTCAATGCGATCGAGCCTCCTCGCTCATCAACGTACCATATCCTAGATAAGGTAGTATTTGATGTCTATATACTGGAGGAATCATAGAATATTAGATTCCTCAACAATCGAATCCCCCCCAGGTTGACATAGAGGATCCTAGTGGTATCCATCATGTGTACAAACAGCTCGCTGAAGAGCTTCCACAACCAGGTAGCTTCACACGAGATCATACTCGTAGCTATGTGTTCGGTCTCAATGGTGCTTATAGCAACCAACTTCTGCTTCCTGCTTATCCAGGATATCGAACAGAACCCAAAGAGAACCAACACTCGGAAGTGCTCTTGCAGTCCTCCACACTGCCTTCCTAGTCAACATTTGAATAATCATGCAGATTTATGTTTTTGGCAGTGTATCTCAGTCCATAAGAGATTGTGCCCTGAAGATATCTCAGAAGATTCTTGGCACCAATCCAGTGTGGCTCAACCATATATGAGCTCACCATGCTAACTGCAAAACATATATCCGGACGGAAGTTCACCAAGAACATCAATGCAAATGAGTTTATGAAACTCAGAGGCATTTCCCAAATCTGGTCCGACATCACCACCATATAACTTCTGAAAGTTAAGCTCCATCGAGGTAGTCGCGGGCTTGCTGTTCACCATTTCAAATCCGGAATCCAACTCCCTCTTACTTCTGCAAATGAGAGGGTCTGCACCTGTCAGAAATAGGTCGTCCTCAGAAGGTGCCAGTATGAGAGGTCTATCATCCACAACCTTCGAGCAATGGTTTGGATCGGCTTCACTCCTAGTGAATCTCAGCTTCATCAGATAGCTATCAATCCTCTCATACTATGCCCGGGGTGTTTTGCTTCAAGCCATAGAGGGCTTTCTTCCACCTGAGATTCCTGATCATGAATCTCAAACTCTTCTTGATTGTTCCAAACCTGTGGACCTGCTACATGAGGGGAATAGTCCCCTTGTAAGATTTTCCTTCGGTACATCTCAGACATGTACCTTCATGCTCTTCTTGAATTCAGGCATCCGAGTCACCATCTGACTCACATCGGGTAAGGCCCCATAAGTAGACCTCCGGTGCTATAGATGAGATGTGACAACTAACATGGTCCCCAATGGACTTCCAGCAACTTGATACAACCCTGAACTCAAAAGTATTGAAAATTCCATTTTCAAATACGTACCTTTCCATCGATGAATGCCACCCTAAAACCATTGACTTCTATTGCCGAAATGGACACCAGGTTCTTCTTGCAATCAGGTACACAAAAGAGAATTTTGTAAATGAATCGAGTTACCCTCATTCAATTGAGGGGTAACATTCCCTACACCCTTTCTGGGATAGGTGGCATCGGCTTCAAGTATAATCCCACGATTGTTTCCATCTCTACTAAATTAGAGAGAGCACCCTTCTATCTGATGAAGTGCCTTGAAGCACTACAATCAATAAGTCAGATTCCCAAAGAATTTGAAGGAGAGGGCCAATACAAGATAACACTTCTTTATCTTATCAGAAACAACATTTGATTCTTCATACCTGAGGTTCCTTGCTTCCTTTGAAGAGTTGACTGTTTCCTTGATGACCTGCCTTACCTATCATTCCTTTGATCATTGAAGATGTCCCTGGAATGATTATTATCATCATCAAGTGATGTGTCCTTGCCATTTAGACACTCCTTCGCATAATGGCCGAACTTATTTACAAACAAGGCATCTGCCTTTCCTTCCACCCTTAGATCCAAACTTCCCAATGAAGTGATCTTTAGGTAGGCCATCAAAAGCTTCTGCTACGCCATTCTGATAATATTCTTTGCTTTGATTTCACCCTTGGTGAATTTGAAGAGGGATGAGGAATTCATTGATTCTTTTGTCCTTTCCCAACTATTTTCGGTGATTGCTCTTTCACTCTTGCTTAGGCACTGTCTTCACCTCAGCTCTGATACATGTTAATTTTAGGTATGTTCTATGCTTAGAGCAATTTATTTCAATTTTCACAGTTAGCTCAATATCTTTTCCAGATTAGCAATCACATTAGCATTAGAGTAAACTGCATATAGAACATAAACATAAATCGCAGAAGACAAGCCAAGACAAGAGGACACAAGATGTGGCGCTAGCCAGGGACAAACCCCAATGTGGGGAAACCCTTGATCAATTCTTCTTATATGTTCTTCAATAGTTCATCAGAGAGAGAGAGAGAGATAGTACATTTACAACAGAAGTCAACACTTTGACTTATCCAAAAGCATAGATCATCTCTAAGAAGACGATACATGAGATCAGTTGAAGACATGTTGCTTCAACTGATTCTCCAAGGTGACTCCTTCACCTATCATTGTGCTGCATCCATTGTTTTAAAAAACAACCGAGTAGACTCTGACTCGGCCGAGTTAGACCGAGCCAATGCCTGGCCGAGTCGGCTCGGTGGCTGAAACGAAACGACTGGCCGGGTTGTTATCGAGCCAATCATTGATTCGGTCGACTTGGTAACAACTCGACCAACTCGGTAATGACTCGGTCGACTTGGTAACAACTCGGCTGGTTCGGCTCTTTGACAAAATTCCTGAATCACATTTGTCAAAAGTTGTTCCGCCTCCTACATATCAATGGTTGGGTTGTTGTTTATTGCATATTTATAGCCCTAAAGTAATCTATCACTGTGAGAAAGTTTTGAATGTTACAAGGCCGAAGTATGGTTATCCTAGTGGGATGAATTAGAAAACTGAAACAATGCATTGAGCCATACAATGTTTTTAAAAAGGCAATCGTTTTGGAAATGGACTAATAAATACATATTTACCTCTAATTGTTCTGGAGCTTGACTAGAATTAAATCAAGGGTTTTGAGACTTCATTAGGGGCAGAGATTTGGTATTATTGTTGTTGTAGTCTAGTGATTGTCCTTAGGCTGAGGCAGAAAAGAATCCTGGCATTGGTGGCTAAGTATGAACTTTGTATTGGACAGTGCATTGGGTGCCATTTTGATATAATGGATATATTCATGAGCCTACTTTGACCATATGTTGTCTTGTCTCTATATTCTAAAGCTTTGTGTTTGGAAACATGAATGAAAATCTTTAAAATTATCTTTTTTTATAAAATAATAAATATTTAATGTATTTTTTACAACCACTGAGTCATTGAAATCAAACTGGCCGAGTTGATACCGAGTCGGAGTTGGAGTCGACCTTCGGCCGTTTTTCGAGTCGGAGTCGGAGTTGGAGTTTTAAAACATTGGCTGCATATCGTCATCATGCTGCACCCATCATCATAATGTTGGACCTCATGACCATGCTGTAGACATCATATGGCTGCATCATGCTTGCTTTGCTGTCCATGCTTGCTGCTGTCCCATGTGCCTTTGCTGTAACATGCTAATCATTGCTGTCCTATGTGGCATACAACTGTCCCACTGTTCATTCCAAGTTTGCTTGCTGTCCCGTGCATCTTGGCTGCACTAGTCACCTTGCTGTCCTATGCATTTTAGCTGCACTAGTTACCTTGCTGTCCCATACATCTGCTGCACTACTTAGGTTGCTGTCCCATACATTTGCTGCACTAATGCTGCCTTTACTGCTGCTTATATGGTGACTGGTTAGGGCATCTGGCAGCCCTTACACACCCAGCTATCCGTCCACAAACAACAACATATTGCTTCTATTCTCCTCGCCCTGGTTGCTTGCCTATTGTGCTCTTAACCGTCTTGTCTCCACGCTGTCCCTACAGCCCTTTCATGCTGTCTAGAGCAGTGTCCACGATGTCCCTTTGATCCTTCATGCTACGACTAAGGCTCCGCTGTCCACACCAATGTTATAAAAATCTGACTCCGACTCGACTCGGCCGAGGGTCGACTCCGACTCAGTATCGACTCGGTCATTGTAAAAAATACATTAAATATTTATTTTTTATAAAAACACATAATTTTAAAGATTTTCATTCATGTTTCCAAACACATAGCATTAGAATATAGATAGAAGACAACATATGATCAAAGTGGGCTCATGAATATATCCATTATATCAAAATGGCACCCAGTGCACTGTCTAATACATACACGATGATGATATAGAGATCAAAACAAAAACACATAACCAAGGAGGCTAGAAATGGCCTCTACAACAAAAGTCTGTGACCAGTACTACTGGCTACTGCTAGAGTTGCCAACATCATCTGGCTTGGTGTTACTTGGGAGTGGGAGCGAAAGCGGGGAGCGAGAGCGAAAACGGGAGCGGGAGCGACATTTTAAGAAGCTCCCGGTTTGGGAGTGAATCTTGGAGGAGTTCAACAACCAATGTCACTAACATCAAGGTACATAGAGGGATTGGTGCTCTTGATTAAATACGAGTTCCATACCCTAATACATGACAAACTTCAATAGAAACATTGCAATCCCCCAATCCTGAAATCCTGAAAAACTGATAAGTCTGCTGGATTTTTGAATGAAATCTAAAATTCTACTTTCTCCATATGAAATCCAATGAGGCCAGAAACACTCTCAAACATCCTGAGTCATTTCATGGTAATGTTAAAAATTTAAGTAAAAGGATGAATAGCATATCAATACTAAGTATGAATAGCATAGCATATCACTTTTACTTTATGAATTTAACATTACCATGAATGGCATATCAATACTAGGGATCAGAGTTAGACAGGGAAACCCATGAGTCAGACAGGGAAGCCCAGGGAGTCCCCAAAAATAAAAAAAAGAAGCCTTTTTTTGGGTTCACTGGCTGTTGTACGTAACTCGGCCAGGTTGATAAGGACTTGGTCGAGCCGGCTGAGTTGTTACAAGCCGGCTGAGTTGTGTAACAACTCAGCCGGCTCGGTATTAACCCGGCCGGTCGAACCGGTTCAATGGCCGGGTCACAAAATCCAAGGCTGGCTCGGACCAACTCAGCTGAGTCGGTTCCGAGCCGGCCGTTTTTTAAAACACTGGTCCACACAACTCTTCACGCTGTCTAGGGTAGCCTCCACGATGTCCCTTAGACCCTTCACATCAGTGTCCTCCTTCTTGAGCTACCTTAGGATAGCTTCGTTAGGGCTACCTTTAGGTCTTAGTGAGGGATGCCTTTAGGTCTGCGTTAGGGCAGCCTTTAGGTCTGCGTTTTAGTAGGGACCAACATATAGGTTTAGGGCTCCTTTTTGATAGCGTTAGGGCTTTTCTTCATGACTACACCCTCTAGATTAGGGAAACGTATTTCTTCCTCACTACGGCTAGGGTAGCCTCTTATCCTCCAACGTCTAGGGCTTCCACTCCTAGATTTCTCTTCCACTAAAACCCAAGACAAGTGGAGAGAAATCAAGATAGAAGTGTGTGTGAGAAATGACTCTCAAGTTATCTCCTTTTATACTAAAACGTTGAGCACATGTGGGGTTTATTTGGTTGTTGGCCGACCTTGATGAATTGTCTTATAACACAAATAAATTCATAACTCCATGAATACTTATCAGAATCGGATGATCTTTAGATCAATCCTACACCTGTTGTTGAGAGGGATCCAAGAAAAATATCAATTGTCATAAATAAGATGACCCACATAGAGTTTGGCCCTAGTTTCCAATTTTAACAGATTGCCACATGCCTGCAACCACATCATACCGGCTGTGCACCTTCACAAAACTTAAGTTAGCACCTCTTCTTTTATTTATACAAGATATATATTTATATATATCAAACTACTCTTCTGTCATCCTCTAGTTCTAATCTATAAATGTGATAAGAAAACTGGTGAACACATTTTCATATCTTAAGCTGCGCATGGTGTATGTACAGGGTTTTAGGGATAATTTTGGGGAAAAAGAGTAAATTAGTCAAAAGCAGAGTAGGTGATTTCACAACAAAAAGCTCAATTTTATAGCTCATCAGCTACATTGATTGGGACCGTGGATTGTTACTCTCTTCGAGGGTTTTAACCATGTAAAAACATTGGTGTTGTGATTATTGATCTGGTTGTGTGAGTAGTTATTGAAGGTGTTCGTGTTGTATGGAATACCCTGCTTACTCAAACATGGTATTAGAGCTCATTGGAAGAATTGTTCTTGTTGGTGATTGAGATCTTAAGCATGTGTTATTGCATTTATGAGATTTGCTATTTTTGTATTGTTTTAGCTTGAACGGATTATTCCATTGCACCGAAACACTATTTTACGCTAAGAACGTCTTTCACTTCATTTGAAAAGGTGTCTGTTTTCCCGAGATACAATATTTTTGTTCAGATCCAGAGGTAAACAATGCAAATACAGCTTTTATTGATTTTTTATGTATTTATTTAAAAATATCTGTTATAGAGTTCTTATTTTAGTATTTTATTTATATTCCCGATTCGCTACTCTTTCTAGTCCGTGTATGCTCTTTGCCCTTGCACTCTATGACATCGTGTAAAATTAGAAATAGAGTGGAATGTGTTTTCTTGATTCGTATGCTTTTTTCCGCACACCTTATGTGGTCTTGGCGAATCAAAAACAATGAGAAAACTTGCATTTTTCAGGTAAGCCAAATGAGATTTAACCCAATTGTTGTTGAGATTGGATTTTTTTGTTTTTTTTTTTAAACCTTTGTTTTTTTTGGATGGGTACATTTTTTTACTAAGCACACACTTGAGTTAATTTTATTAATGCAAAAGAAAATATTTTACATCATGGAGTTCTCACAGTCAATCATCGACCATGACTCTCCATGCTCTTTAAATAGAGATCATAGATCAATCGGGTGTTGATCCATGGATCAATAACTATTAGTATCGAGGAGAACATGAACCATAAAATCACTCTATGTCTAGAACATATCGTGACTGTCAAATTACATTGCAACTAATGCATACTTAAGAAACACATTACGAAACACACTTTTACCTAATAGACATGTTGCACCAAGTTGATCTTAACTCCTAAGTCTTTAAATATCCTAACATCCCCCTAAAGAACAAGTTGGGATAGAATTGGAGGATTTACAAATGTGACAAAATAGCAGAAGGAACGGGGTATTGGATCATATCCCCCGTTAATGACAACTTCACTTCTGTGAGAGTCTTTATGAAAATGTTTACAACTTGATTTTCTATAGGTCTGATCTGGGATTGATCCAATTATAGACTCATGTGCATGGATGTGCCTATGTTATTTTATGCAACGGATCGATAAGATTGCGAAATACATAGGCACTGAAGCAGTTAGAGAAAACATAACAGGAAATCATGTAAACACAACAAGTTTAATAAGGAGTTCACCCAATACACATAGGCTACGTCTCCTGGGCCAGCCTTCAGTGGTGGCCTCTCTATTATGTTTTCAAAGCAGAGTTTTTACAACTGTGAGCCCAATTTGAGTCTCACTCAACATATATAAATCAGCAAGATTGTACTTGGATTCCCCAAGTCTCTAGAGTACACAGACTCTCCTTACTGAATCTCGACCTCTATTGGTCACAATAGTATGAGTCCAAGCTGAGACTCAATACATGACAGGCATATACAAAGGAGTTCGCTTGAACCTCTCAAGCCCTTTCTGGAGTACACAGACTCTCTGACTCTCTCTGGCTCTGTCTCGATGTTGCCTTTGCTACTGCAGGTCAGCTCGACTTCCTCTCTCTGTTCTCTGCTCTTAGCTTTCTTAATTCACTTACTTCTTTCTCTGTCAGTTCGTGGCTCTAAAGCCAATTTGTTTTCTGACTGTTCGTTTCCGCTTCCCAGCTTTCTGGTTCCCCTGCCTCTGTCCGTTTGAATCCCTCTGTTCTGCGTAATCATCACCGTGTAACGCCTCACTGCGTAATCATCAAGGCGAAAAGCATTCTCACCAATTTTCTCAAGTATCTTGAAAGGTCCATACCTTATTGGTTTCAGCTTCTTACCTTCACCTTGCATTCTGTCTTTGCTGATATACAGCCAGACTTGATCACCAACTTGGAAACTATGCTCAATCCGATGCTTATCATGCCTTGCCTTGTACTTGGCTTGGCTCTTTTCCAGCTGTTCCTGTACTGCTTGGTGAATCTCTTGGATTTGTTCAATGAACTTGGTTGCCTTGTCCACATCACTGTGTCCATCAACTGCTATGTCTTTACCAAAGACAAAATCCAAGGGAGACCTTGGTGTGAAACCAAAACAGGTCTCAAAAGGAGATCTCTGTGTAGAAGAATGTTTAGCTCGGTTGTAAGCATGCTGCACATAACATAAATGTTCATCCCAAAGCTTGGGATGCTTGCTGCAATAGCCTTTGAGCAACTGGATCACCGTGCTGTTTACCACTTCTGTTTGGCCATCTGTTTGCGGATGAAAAGCTGTGCTCTTCTTTAGTCTGGTGTCCATCAATTCTCACAAACTCGACCAAAATTTCCCAACAAATCGGGAATCTCGATCGGATACAATGGAAGTGGGTAATCCAAAATGAACCCATACATGCTGAAAGAACAACTTTGCAGTTTGTTTAGCTGTAATCTGTTTGCTACAAGGTATTAAAATACACATTTTGCTGAACCTATCCACAACAACATATAAATAGTCATGACCTTGCTAGATTTAGGTAGTCCCCCAACAAAGTCCATAGAAACACTTTCCCAGGGATGAGAAGGAAATGGTAGTGGAGTGTACAAGCCTAGTTTTCTATTGCTGGGCTTGCTTTTAGCACACATGGTATACACACTCTTACATATCTAGAAACAGTTTCATTCATTTCTGGCCAATAACAAAATCTTTGCAGCTGTGCTACTGTTTTACTTACACCAAAGTGACCTGATATTAAAGAAGTGTGTGCTTATCAAATTATCTTTACTCTTTTAGTTTGTGGAATGCATAACTTTCCAAAATGATACAAGAGTTGGTCCTTAACATGATAATCCAATTCTTCTACTTGTTTGCCATGACTTAAAGTTGCATATACATCTTTAAAATCTATATCTTGAGCATACTGTTCAATGTAGCTTTCATGCAACACTGAATTATGCTTAAGTATAGTAGATGCATTTATAATTGGTCTGGACAACATATCTGCAACTTTATTGTGTATGCCCTTTTTATATCTGATAACAAGATGAAACTATTGTAGAAAACCCATCCACATATAGTGTCTTGATTGCTGCAACTTAGTTTGTGAGTGCAAATATTGAAGTGGTTGATGATTAGTATGTATAACTGTCTCTTTGTCCATTAGATAATGTTTCCACTTTTTCACGCTCTGTACTAATGCATACAACTCTTTATCATATGTGGGATAATTAACTACTGCAGAATTAAATGTCTCAGAATGATAACATATGGGTTTACCGTGCTGCATCAACACTGCTCCCATGGCATAGTCACTGGCATCCGTTTCAATCTCTAAAGGTCTTTGAAGATCGGGCAGTGCTAGTACTGGTGTTGTACTAATCTTTTCTTTCAAGGTGTCGAAGGCTTTACGCTGTTTGCCTCCCCACTGAAACACCTTGTTCAATCCAGTTAAAGCATGTAAGGGAGCTGCAATCAAGGAAAAGTTAGCAATAAACTTTCTCCAATACTGTGCTACTCCTAAGAAACTTCTAACTTCTGTAGCAAATTTGGGTTTAGGTCAGTTTACAATGACTGCAACCTTAGAGGGATCTATCTTCAATTCACCACGCCCTCCAATATGACCCAAATAATTCAAAGATGTTTTGCCAAATAC
The DNA here is from genome assembly GCA_031772625.1 of Pinus tabuliformis. Classification (NCBI taxonomy): domain Eukaryota; kingdom Viridiplantae; phylum Streptophyta; class Pinopsida; order Pinales; family Pinaceae; genus Pinus; species Pinus tabuliformis. The sequence goes on along the minus strand of CM062819.1, from coordinate 279,591,905 downwards.
AAATTTTGAGAGCTTAACATAGAGATTTTCTCTTTTCAAAACATCTAGAGTCTGCTTGACATGCTTCAAATGTTCTTCCCATGTTTTACTAAATATAAGAATGTCATCTAAATATACAATGACAAAATCATCAATAAAAGGTCTGAGTACATCATTCATTACTCTCATGAAAGTAGCAGGAGCATTAGTTAAGCCAAAAGGCATAACCAACCACTCATACAATCCCTGCTTTGTTTTGAAAGCAATCTTCCATGCATCTTGCTCTGCAACTCTGACCTGATGATAGCCACTATGCAAGTCCAACTTGGAAAAATAAACAACTTCTTTCAACTGATCTAATAGATCATCTATGCGAGGAAGGGGATAATGATTTTTGATCGTTATCTTATTCAGTGCTCGGTAATCAATGCACATTCTCCATGAGCCATCTTTCTTTCTCACCAAGACAATTGGAGACCCACATGGCGATGTGCTAGGTCTTATGAACCCTTTCTCGAGCAGCTTCTGTACCTGCTTCTTGATTTCTGCATTCTCTGAAGCAGACAACCTGTACATTTCGATGTTAGGCAATGGAGCATCCTGCTGCAAATTAATATCATGTACTATTTCCTTTTTGGGTGGCAGACCTTTAGGTTCTTGAAATAGTATATCATATTCTGAAACAACTTTTTCTAAATCAGCGTGCTGTTTAGCATGACAACCCTCAAATACATTGGTTTTATCAGGTTTCTTTTCCTTTACAACCATTAGTAAAAATTGTTTGCATGAATTACAATTCTTTTCATCTGCCCTGAGTTTATGAGAGTATAATTATTCTTGAGTTTATGAGCTCTTACAATATATTCAATTCCATTTTTAACGAGTTGATACTTGTTTTCTGATCTATAGAAAATAGCTTTTCTATCATACAAGTAAGGACTTCCTAAAACAATTCCACATATATCTAAGGGAACAATATCTAACTCAACCTCATCTACAAATGCTGACCCAAAAGAAAACCTAAGTTTACATTGTCTAGTCACTTGTAGCTTTGCTTTATCACATAACCAACCTAATGGATATGGTTTCTTCTGAGGTTTGGTTAGTAATCCCAGCTTCTTTACAATTGCTTCAGAAATTAAGTTTACTTGTGAGCCACTATCAAACAAAGTATCAATCTTTTGATGCTTGGAAACAACTGGAATATGAAAAAGCTCATGTCTTTTCCTCTCATTTTCTTCATTATCAGTAGATTGTACAGAATTACTAGTAGATGCTTCAAAATTTTTACCTTTTATACACGTGGCTGTGATTGTTGTTTCATCCCTGAGTTTGACCCCAAATCTTTTTGCATTGCTGCAACAATCTTCTTCTTTTTGCCATCGAACTTCTTGGGTTTCAGCTCCGAATGCAGAATCCAATAGTGTTCATCATCATGCCCATCCTTCTTGCAGTGAGTGCATGAAGATTTGGTCTTTTGTACAGTATTTGTCTTCTTCTCTTTCCATTTCTATTTTCTCTTTTCCTTATTCTTGCTTGCAGTGGGTTTTGATGATCCCCCAACTTCTGAGTTCACATTCTTGCCTCTAGCCTCTAGATGTGTAGCCTGAACAGATACCTCATCTATGCTAGTGGGATTAAACATGAGAATGGTGTGCTTTAAATAGTTGTGTAGACCACCTATATACTTTAACAAAGTTTCAGGTGAGTCTAAAGAGATTCTTAGAATCAAAACTCTTTTCCTAAATTCTTGGGTGTAGCCTTGTACACTTTGCCCTTTTAATTGGCGAAGAGTTTGCCAGCTCATCATGGCTTGCTGCATATAGGCTAGTGGATAGAATTGCTTTTTAATTGCAGAAACAAATTCACTCCAGACATAAAGAATTTTACCATGCTTCTTCATGTCAGCTTGTGTCCTGCCTTCCCACCAAACCAAGGCAGTGCCTCCAAGGCGTAGGCTGGCTAGCTGAATCTTACTCTTGTCCGAATCAATGCTCTGCACCCTGCAATATACATCAATCTCCAATTATCCAACTTTTCTGCATTTAACTCTCCATCATATATCGACAAATCAAATTTAACAACTAATTTAATCAAAGATGTTTTCTTTTTATTTTCAGGGCTATTAGGAGGTGTGGGAAGTTTTTCTTCTTTCCCTTTGCCTTTAGAGTGGTCATGGAGGAGAGATTCTTCTGCTCCTTTATCTTGTGGAGTTTGATGAATCTTCATCTCTACCTTTCTTAAATTCTCTATACATTTCTTCTACCATGGCTTTCATGGTCAAGAAACTGTCCATGAACTGGGAGTCTGATTCCAAGGGACTTTCTTTGGACGTTTAGACTCTTCCAATTTCTGGGTTAACTTCAACCAACTCTCCTTCTCCTAATTTAAGCTTTGATCTAGTTAGCATTCAACGACAAAATCCAGCACAAGCTTGTCTAACCTTAGTAACCTAGACGCTCTGATACCACTTGATCTGGGATTGATCCAAGACAAACAATTAAGGTATTACAGACTCATGTGCATGGATGTGCCTATGTTATTTTATACAACGGATCGATAACATTGCAAAATACATAGGCACTGAAGTAGTTAGAGAAAACATAACAGGGAATCATGTAAACACAAAAAGTTTAATAAGGAGTTCACCCAATACTCCTAGGCTACGTCTCCCAGTCCAGCCTTCAATGGTGGCCTCTCTATTATGTTTTCAAAGCAGAGTTTTTACAATAGTGAGCCCAATTTGAGTCTCACTCAACAGATATAAATCAGCAAGACTGTACTTGGATTCCCCAAGTCTTTGGAGTACACAAACTCTCCTTACTGAATCTCGACCTCTATTGGTCACAATAGTATGAGTCCAAGTTGAGACTTAATACATGACAGGCATATACAGAGGAGTTCGCTTGAACCTCTCAAGCCCTTTCTGGAGTACACAAACTCTCTGACTCTCTCTGGCTCTGTCTCGACGCTGCCTTTGTTACTGCAGGTCAGCTCGACTTCGTCTTTCTGTTCTCTGCTCTTAGCTTTCTTAACTCGCTTACTTCTTTCTCTGTCAGTTCGTGGCTTTAAAGCCAATCTGTTTTCTGACTGTTCGTTTCCGCTTCCCAGCTTTCTGGTTCCCTTGCCTCTGTCCGTTTGAATCCCTCTGTTCTGCGTAATCATCACTATGTAACGCCTCACAGGGAGGTGGCCACCTATTTCGTAACGAATTGACTGTCAGTTCTCTTGGACGTCTTTGAAACGACTGTTTTTACCGTTAACTCCAAGAATGCCCGCGAACATGATCTTCTGCCAACGCATCATCCACGTCGGACTTCTAATCATTTACAACTTTGCCTGTTTACCCCGTTGAATCCGGTTATCCATTGGATTGCGTCTCCGCCGTCGATGTGGAGCCTCCCGATCTTACGGTCATCGTCCATCTCGGGCGGGTAAGTAACATGACGTTTACCTGTCCGATGTGAGCAGTTTTCTCTCTCTTCCGCCGGACACGTGGCAGCCATTGTGTGGCATTGGGCGAGACTCGGTTGAAACCGCTTACCGCTCGAAGCCCTTCCGATATTTTGTCGGTTTTTGTGGGACCCCGCCTTTGACAGAATCGACACGATATCTGTTACTTTTTATAACTTTTCGGGTCCGGGCGCTCGGGGCTTTTCCTTCTTTGAGGGGTTTGCCCGACGATGTCACTAATCGCATATCAGAAACCACCCCCGTTTCTCGAAAAGGCCTCCCATTTTGCTAATTCGTGACAACGCGCGTTACCATGGGCCGACAGTCTGTGCGCTTGACCGAGGGTCCTTGTTGCTTCACAAATTACAACTGTTTCGAGGATATCTCTGATAAGCTCGATCTTTATAAGACTCTGAAACTTTGGCATGAATTTTACAGAGTTCATGAAAACTTAGAGAGTGTTTTAGGATCCAATTCGGATCAAGGTCAAAAGAGCCCTTTAAATAAGCTTAAGCATTGTTGGACACTTAATCCTCTATGGGCTGGTGTAGAATGTGAACAGCCATGAGAGTCCAAGAGACCTTGGGATGTGGAACCCAATGGTCACACAAATGTACTATAAATGTATATCATTGTCAAATAAGGGATGTACTCTCCTGCTTATCTTTAATATTCTGTTGCTGCCATGTGTGTGTTTGACATGGTATCAGAGCAGGCGATCTCCTGCCCTGCTCAAGTGTGAGCCACCTGTTTTTGTGGCCTTTGTAAACCAATGCTCTCCTCCTTGTGGATTTTATGCCTTTCTGAGCATTTGTTAGAATAGAGGTTGTTACCTCTATCAGCTTTGCCATTCCTCTGTTGTGAGCAGACCTGCCCCTGCGACTGCAAAGAGGAATATTGCCAGACCTGTCCCTCTCTACCAATGCAATGCTCTAACACTCTCTGTCAGTTTCATGCTCCCACTCAGACCTGTTCCTGCAAACCAACGGAAGTTGTGCGCTCTTTCTCCATTCCTCGTTCAAACGTTACCTCTGCATTTTAGCTGTGCATTAATTCCAAGTCCATACTCCTGGTGCATTTTCTGTGATTTTATTTGAAGTCCTGAGAAATGAATTGAAGCAGTTCCTGTGAAAGTCATTGAAGCAAAACATTAAATCTCTGGTCATGTCACTGGAATATATTAATCGTTGGTCGTGCTATTTGACTGCGTTGGAATGGAGCTCTCGGCGAGAAAGGGAGCATCATTGACTGGAAATGGAGTGTTGAGTTTTTGAAGAGTAGTATTGGATGTTGTTTCAAAGCTCTACATTGAATGGTTCGAATTACATCTGTGTTGGCAGCAAATATCTCTGGGTGCATTGGGTATATGTATTCATCTCTCTGCGTTGAATTTATGATGGATATGGATTAGCATTGATGTTGTGAGTATTGCTGGTTCAAAACCTGTATTAATGCTATGACATGGTTGTTGTTGCGTTAAATTTTATTGACTGCTGCTGCGTTAAACTTTATTGAATGACCAAAACAAGCTGAATTTGCTTTGTGTGGCTTAAAACCGTGTGGAAAGTGTTTGTAAAAGTGGTATATTATCGTTCTGTTGACAACTGTAAGTGCATTTCGTTGCATTGGAAGCATGGATACATAATTCTTCTCGTTGGAAGTCTGCATATGTAATTCACCACGTTCAATTTGCAGCTGGAACTCAGCTAGTTTTCAAAGGCTCGTACAACTACTCCGACAACCATGAATAGGGTTTTGGATTCAATGAACGTTCACGCATAGCAAGGAAATTATTTGCAGCACATTCTCTTCCCAAGTTTCTAGACATGAAATAGCTTGTACAACAGTCCCTTAGTTCCTGTGCACACTTCTCTTTCTGGTGCTGATGCTTCCTTTCGTTCTTATGACGAATTTTCTCACGTCTATCATTTCCACCTATCAAGCCTGGTGGATTCTTTGATCTGCCTATTCCATTTTTGTATTTTTGATCTTCTGATTCACTAGAACAACTACCATTGTTGGAAAGTGAATCACAATCTGTGTTAGTTGCAAAAGAACCAGAATTATCATCAATGTCAAACCGCCCATTATGCAATGAGGCCCCTGAAGAGACAGTTACTAAGTCAAGCATATGAAATGTGCCTTGGATTGTATGCACTGGCAGAAGTGCCACCATTTGTTAATACATGCTTAGATGAGACCTTCTGATCTTTCACTGAGGACTTCTCCTTGGACTTTGATTTGACTGCTAGTGACATTGATGCAATACCCTCTTACAAACCAACTGCCACTGTCCACCAAAACCTTTCTTAGGCATGCACAGCCAGCTGACCGTTGCGAGTTAAGACATCAACGTGGTAAAATCTAGATTTTGATGAGGACAGTGATGATATTCGTATTAGAATATATCTCTATATCTCTATTTAGTAATGCTCAGTCTTTTAGATGTTTCTATTCTTATTCTTTTAGCAGTTTCTTAGATGAAACTGTTTTGTTCGATATTCTACATAGAAACCTGATGTTTCTATTCTTGTAAATATCTTTGTATTATCATTGAGCTGTTTGCTCCATGTGAATTAATTCATTGAACATTCTTTTATGGTATCAGAGCAAGGTTAAGAGATTCTTCTTGAACAGTAATTCTCTTTGCATAGTAATCTCTTGAGTCCTTTCTAAGGTCGAGCCCTCTGTAAGCCAGGCAGCCTTCACTGAGTCTTAGCCTCGGCTTTGCTCACTGTGATAAAAGCTTACAGTCGTCCATCTCGATACAGAAATGGATTCTTCTCTTGCATGATCATTTTATTAAAGAAATAACTTTGTGGCGGTGACTGTTTTCGTGGAAGCGAGATTTTTTTTTGCTGGTCAGTTCTGCTTGGAATAACGGATCCGGCTATCTTCTTCTTCACCTGGCGGCTACTCGACCACACCGTGGAATTTCTCAGCGTTTGTGATCCAGGTGTTCTACTTTCAAAACTCATTTGTTTGTTTGAAAATCGGAGTTGTGTTTTGAAAATCGATCTGCGAGCATCAGTCAAATTTTTTTTGATTAAACGCTGTCAAAACTTGTGGCTTATATACCCGTGGCTCTATTCATTATATATCACGCATTCTGTGTATTTTGCAAGCGTCCGTGGATTTATAAGTCAAAACACGTGGATCTGCAGCCCGTGGATTTATAAAGTCAAAACCCGTGGTTGATTAACCTATTTTTTCTTGCAATCTCTGTTACGCCCGTGGTTCTATAGAGTTCTATAGCTCTGTCATACGCCCGTGGTTCTATAGCTCTGTCTATAGCTCTGTCATACGTAACCCGTGGTTTATTATATATACGCCACATAAAGCCACATAACTCTGTTACGTAACCCGTGGGATTATATATACGCCACATAAAGTAACTCTGGGACATAAAGCCACCGTGGTTTATTTGTATACGCCCGTGTTTTATTTGTATACGCCCGTTTGTAATCACCCGTGGCAGTTGTTTGTTGAAATCCCGTGGTTCATATATCTATTTTGATAACCCGTGGCAGTTGAAACACGCTAAGTCATTTCCTGTTGAGACGTGAAGGCTTGATAGCTCACGTGGGCCATCCGTGGTCTTTGCCGGAATTTGTTTTCCGTGGTTTTGGTTGCCGGCATTTTTATCAACAGTTCTGGTTGTCAGAATTTTTTTATCAGCAGATTTTCGTTGGTATCCTGTCAGCCTTCTTTTAGGTTTGAGATTGTAGCAGAGTCTCCTTCTGCCTGTTATGTAAGCTGAATAGTTGTTTTTCCTTGCTGGCACGAATTGAGGAAGAGGCCAAGATCACCGTTTATCGCTGTATGTGTGACTCTAGTGGGAAACTTTCTGTGCTGAGATTTCCTATTCTTTCAAAGGTCACAAACTCCAACTTTCTGGGTTATTAAAAGGCTGTTATAAAGTTCTGGACCCGTGCCTTGTCTCCTGGGCAGCGTGTTTCTCAAACAAGTGCTGGAATATTGCTCCAAGTGGACTGAACTTTGTGTATGAGCCTATTTCTGTTGGCTGCCGCTAAAATATCAGGTGCTACACTTCTGTTATATTCAGAATTTTAAATGTGAGAAGACTGTTATGCTAGCAGGATTATCATTGATTTAGACTGGAGAGATACCTTTGCTGAGTAAATTTTTTTAGCAGGACAAAGTTGGTCTTTGCTGGGTAACATTGTTTTTAGCAGGACAAAGTCTGTTCTCTAATTAACATCAAGATAAACAGTCAGCTACATTGTTCTTGTGTGTCATACTTTTGTATTCTCTTTGTGAAAATGGCCACTCTTACCAATCTGATGTTAGAAGGAAATCAACGGTTTAATGGCAGCAACTATAACATTTGGAAACAAAGACTGCTGACCATTTTTGAGTACAGGCGTCTTGATCAACTCATTTTGGGCAAAGAGCTTCGTCCAGGTACAGCCGGGACCGATCAAGAGAAATTTGATGATCGAAATCGAGAGGCTGTTATGCTTCTCAAGCTCTCTGTCGCTGATGATCAGTTACCACAGATCCCTTCTGGCAAGACAGCTGCTGAAATCTGGGAACAGTTGAAAGAATTGCATGAGACATCTGATAAAAGCAGAGCTTTTTTTCTTAAAAATCAGTTGTTCTCCATCATGATGGATGAACATATGTCTTTACAGGAACATCTCAACAAAATTAAAGACATTCGAGATCAGCTCGATGCCATTGGTCGGACCATGGAGGAAGAAGATATGGTAGTCATTACCCTGAAGAGTCTACCAAAATCTTATGAACACTTCATTGAAACACTCAACATTACAACCACAAATGTTGATCTGAAGTTTTCAGATTTATGTACCAAACTTCTGCAGCAAGATAGGTGGAAACAACAGTTTGGTAGTGGGACTTCATCAGTGCCCTTGGAAAATGCATTTGCTGCAAAATATCAGTCCTCTCAGTCTTTTCAGCAGAGAGGATCATCTCAGTCTTTTGATCCTAACAGGAAGAAAAGTGTACAGTGTAATTACTGTCACAAGTTCGGTCACATGAAGAAAGACTGCAGGCAGAGGATTGCTGCTGAACAAAAGAAACAGGGAGGGTCTCATCAGACAGCGAATGTTGCAGAACATTCTGAGCAGACAGATTCTGCCTTTTACGCCTTTATGGCTAAAAGGTCTTCAGAACATGTTCCTTCCTCTGCATGGTACATTGATTCTGGTGCATCACGCCACTTCTCTCACAGGCGTGACTGGTTTATTGACTTTTCACCTTTCAGTGATTCAGTTGTATTTGGTGGAGGTGAAAAGTACACTGTTGCTGGCAGGGGTACAGTTCAAATTCAGTCTGGTGGACGCACGCTCATATTTCTAAATGTATACTATGTTCCTGGTATGGAGATTAATCTCCTCTCTGTCAGTCAGATTATGAGGAATTCTCCTCAGCTTGATGTTGTGTTCAGTGCACACAAGTGTTCCATCATTGACAGGGAAACCAGTCTGACAGTTGCTACTGGCCTCGAGGACCATGGTCTATACAGGCTACTTGACACCGATGACTTTCCAGAAGTAGCACTAGCAGCTCGTGTCTCTCCCATCAGTACTCTATGGCATCAGCGATATGGGCATCTCAATATGCAGTATCTCTCTCAGCTCTCTCGGGAGGGACTTGTGTCAGGATTACCTGATATTCAGACTCAGCAGTTGGGGGTATGCAGCGCCTGTCAAGCGGGAAAGCAACATCGGTCGTCATTCAAAACTGGAGAATCTTGGCGCGCATCTCAGGTACTTCAGTTACTTCATGCTGATATTTGTGGTCCTATGAATACAGCTTCTATAACTGCTTGCAAATACTTTTTACTTATTGTAGATGACTTCAGTCGAAAGATGTGGGTGTATTTTTTAAAAAATAAATCTGATGCTCTTAGCACCTTTCAGAAGTTTAAAACTTTAGTTGAAAACGAATCTGGTTGTCATATCATGACCCTTAGGACCGACAATGGGGGGGAATTTTGTTCCTCAGCTTTTGCCAACTTCTGTGATATTCATGGCATCAAACGTCAATTCACCACACCTTACACTCCCCAGCAGAACAGTGTTGTCGAGCGTCGCAATCGAACGGTTGTTGAAATGGCTCGTTCCATGTTACAACACCGGAGTGTTCCAAACAAATTCTGGGCTGAAGCAGTATTTACTGCTGTTTACCTTCTTAACCGATCCCCTACTCAGGCTGTTAAAGGGAAGACTCCTGAAGAAGTATGGTCTGGTCGTAAGCCCAAGATCAGTCATCTCAAAGTTTTTGGCTCAGTTGCATATGTTTGGATTCCATCTGCTAAGAGATCTAAGTTGGATTCCAAAAGTCAGAAACTCATGATGACAGGTTACAGTGATCATCACAAGGCTTATAGGCTGATAGATATAGCCACTGGTCGACTTAGCTTCAGTCGAGATGTAGTATTTGATGAAGACAGAGGATTCTTTCAGTCTTCTTTTTCTGAGCAGCGTTCTGAGGATCCGCCTCACAGTGTTCTTCTTCCAGTCAGTCCATCTGATGGGAGGGATGATGTAGCATCAAGATTTGATACTACTCTATCTGAGCTTCCTCCAGAAGCTAATCCCCCTCTTGCTGTCCCTATTGCTCTTGAGTCTGCTTCTCTTTCTCCTGATATTGGTCCCTCTAATCCTGAAATTGGTTCTTCTTCTCTTCGGCCAAAATGGTGGGCTAAAACCATAGGTGATCTCCGGGATGATGAGCTCCTTGAAGGTAGAACTTCTAGGCATAAGAACAGACAACAGTCTACAGTCAATTTTGCTCTTATGGCTAACCTTCACAGTACTTTTGAGCCTCAAACATATTCAGAAGCTAAGGGTATATCTGAGTGGGAACAGGCTATGGAAGCAGAATTTCAGAGTCTTCAGAAGAATCACACATGGACTCTTTCTGATCTTCCTGCAAACAAAAAACCCATAGGCTGCAAATGGGTGTATAAAGTAAAATACAAAGCTGATGGAACCTTAGACAAGTATAAAGCTCGGCTTGTGGCTCGAGGATTTTCACAGCAGGAAGGCATCGACTATGAGGAGACTTTTGCTCCTACAACCAAGATGAGTACTATCAGGCTGGTCCTTGCCCTAGCAGCTCAGTTCAAGTGGAAAGTTCATCAGATGGATGTAAAAAGTGCTTTCCTAAATGGTGATCTCCAAGAAGAAGTCTACATGACGCAGCCTCCAGGATTCAAGGTTGCTGGTCAAGAACAGAAAGTGTGTCGGTTAGTTAAAGCAATCTATGGATTAAAACAAGCTCCTCGGGCTTGGTACATAAAAATTGATCAGTATCTGACAGATCAGGGTTTTCAGCGGAGTCCATCTGATGCAAACCTGTATATCAAGCATACTGATGATGATATCTTGTTTGTAGTTGTCTATGTGGATGATCTTATCATTACTGGCAGCTCTGCACATTTGATCCATGAGATCAAACAAGATCTCTGCAGAACTTTTGAGATGACAGACTTGGGACTTCTTCATTATTGTCTGGGGGTTGAAGTGTGGCAGACTGAAAATCAGATCTTTCTTTCTCAGTCCAAGTATGCCAAAAACCTTGTGGAAAGGTTCAGAATGCAGGATTGCAAACCGGCCACGACTCCTATGGAACCAGGGCTCAAACTTTCAGCACAGTCATCCTCTCCTCTTGTGGATGAAACTTTATTTCGGCAATTAGTGGGCAGTCTCATCTATCTTACTGCTACCAGACCTGACATCAGTTTTGCAGTAAGCTACATTTCTCGCTTTATGTCAGCTCCTAAAGCTGATCATTGGATAGCAGCAAAGCGGGTGCTACGATATGTGCGTGGTACTTCTGATCATGGCCTCTTATATACTCACAGCTCCACTCCTGTTCTCAGTGGCTACACTGACTCTGACTGGGCCGGTTCGGTTGATGACCGTAAATCTACAGCTGGGTATGTGTTTAGTCTAGGATCTGGAGCTGTTACTTGGACTAGTAAGAAGCAACAGGTAGTGGCTCTATCCTCAACCGAAGCAGAGTATCGGGGAGCAGTTAAGGCCGCCTGTGAGGCAGTTTGGCTTCGTCGTATGCTTGCAGATATGCATGTTTTTCAGACAGGACCTACTTCTTTGTTTTGTGATAATCAGGGAGTGCTCAAACTTGCCAAGAATCCTGTCTTTCATGAATGAACAAAGCATGTGGAAACTCACTGCCACTACATTCGACAGCTGGTTGAAGACGGCTCAGTTCAGTTGCACTATGTTCCCACCACAGAGCAGCCCGCCGATATTTTTACCAAGCCTCTTGGTCCTGATAAATTTGTAAAATTTCGCGGGTCTATTGGTGTTGTAAATAGATTGAGCATTAAGGGAGGGTATTAGAATATATCTCTATATCTCTATTTAGTAATGCTCAGTCTTTTAGATGTTTCTATTCTTATTCTTTTAGCAGTTTCTTAGATGAAACTGTTTTGTTCGATATTCTACATAGAAACCTGATGTTTCTATTCTTGTAAATATCTTTGTATTATCATTGAGCTGTTTGCTCCATGTGAATTAATTCATTGAACATTCTTTTAATTCGATCCAGAACACAAATGCATACTTGAAATTGTTTAGCTTAGAGCGGGGATCAACATGGTGATAAAGCCGGAATGAGCTTTATCACCTCATCTCTCATCCTTTTCACCTGTTCGGGATGGATCTGAAGCAGTATCTGCTCTATGTTAATATTTCTCTTCAGGATGTCGTCGTCTTTGGAAGATGCCAGATATACAGGGCATATGCAGAACTAGGATGGAACAAGACTAGAATACAACCAGCCAACATGGAGTCGAAAAAGGATTTGCGCGTATAGGAATCATCCTGGGGCTGTAAGCAGAACACCGAGTTGATTTCTTTAACCTGTAGCAGCTTTTTTTGAGAGAAAGATGAGCTGTCCTCATCTCTGTGGCAGGCTAGTAGCATATCACTACAGATCTGCATTTCCTATTCCTGTAGCAACTTGTTTGGAGTGCCAAGTTGGGTTCAAATAGTCCTAGATCAGCCCATTCAATCTTTGTCCATTGGGATAAATTACCAAGTGTATTCTCTGCATTAGTAATGTAAAAGTTTGGCATTGGTCTCTGTGCTAGTTTGAAACATTGAAGGTTGCGAACTGAGTTTTATTTATTTTACATTATTGTTGATGAATTGAGTTGACTTATTAAAGTTTAAAAATGTCTCAAATTGGCAATTTATTAGAGTTATTAAGAACTCTAATTATGTCAACTACTGAAAGCAAAATCAACATTAGCAAAGAAACTCTTTTTGACATTCAAACTTGCTTGCAATATACAGAAGAGAAGATTGTTTTTTTGCAATTTGAATCTCAGCTTCAACAAGAAGAGCTACAACATCGTAAGCATCATTCTATTCAGAACATTGAGATAAACTCCCATCAACAGCAAGTCAATATTGTTGAAGTTCATTCAGATTTAGTACCTAATGAAGCAGCAGTTGTACATGCAGAAATTCAGTGTGCACTTCCCAAGCCCATCATCAGACCTTGGGAAGAGCTTGTCCACAACAAGCCCAAAAATGGTCTTGGATATGACAAGGATGTGTCCTTTCACATTCCAGACTACTCAAAGCCCATTCAGTTTCAGAGTGCTAGATTCCTTCATCACAGTTCACCTCCAGCTGTTCGGGATTCTGCCCCTCTTCCACAGATTGTGAAATGCCAACACTGTGACCGAGTTGGCCATCTGAAAGATCACTGTTTTGATCTTCATCCATGTAAGCACTGTCATCAAACCAGTCATTCTTCAAACAGATGCTTCAAAAATAAACCTCCTACAAGAACAAAGATTCATCTTGGATGGATCACTTCTTGGCAATGGGCTTCAACAGCCAAGAAGATATTTCACTCATACAACAAGATTTGTTCTCGAATATTGAAAAGTCTTGCAGTTGAGATCTCTTCATCTTCTCACCTTGTATTTGACAACGGGGGAAATGATGGTCATCTACAAGCTTCAAAGCCACATCAAGCGAGCCTGAGCCACAACCTGCCATACCAGATTCAGAGTTGTATCCAGAGACAAAGATGCCCCTGAGCATGCCTTCAGTCAGTGGTATATCTTCAAAGAATTGGGGACACTTCCTCTAGCAGAAGACTTCAGCTTCTTGCCAGTTTCGGAAGAGTTCCAGGAATTGCAATAAGCATTCCAGAGTTGTTGGTCATCCTTAAACCATCACAGATTGAGACCTCCCTTTTCAGGTTGAGGTTCTCCCTTTTATGCGTGGTGAGACCTCCCTTTATTGGTTAAAGGTTTCCCTCTTCAAAACATCAGGAGCACTTCCTCTAGCAGAAGACCTGAGCTTCATGCTAGACTTGGAAGAGTTCTGGGAACTGTACTAAGCGTTCTAGTGTTGGTGGTCATCCTTAAATCACCGCCCTTTATACCAACATTTCAGAGAGCACATTTAGCCTAGTGCTGCCATGCATTTTTGCACATTTTGTAGTACAACTCTCTTCTTGGACTCATACATACCCCTTCGGATTAAGGGGGGGAATGTTGGACACCTAATCCTCTATGGGCTGGTGTAGAATGTGAACAACCATGAGAGTCCAAGAGACCTTGGGATGTGGAACCCAACGGTCACACGAATGTACTATAAATGTATATCATTGTTAAATAATAGATGTACTCTCCTGCTTATCTTAAATATACTGTTGCTGCCATGTGTGTGTTTGACAAGCATGAATGAGCTTCCTGATAAAGTGGATTTGTAGCCCAATGTGTTTGTTGTGCTAATGCTGAATTGTATCTTTGGTGAGCTTAATGGCACTCTGGAGTCTGATTGTCTCACCAGAGGGTGGTTGGATGCTGTTGTTGTAATCCATATTCGGTAATGATTTCTCGAAGCCATAAGACTTTTTGATTTGCATTAACCATTGCTCAATACTTTGCTTATGCTGAGGAAAGAGCAATACCTTGTGTCTTTTTACAAGACCAAGTGACAGGTCTGGAGCTAAGACTGAAAACAAAACCTGTTGTAGACTTCCAATCATCAGGGTCAGCGGCCCTATCTGAATCAGTGAAATTGACCAACAAAGAAGTCCCTTCTGAATTTTAATATATCCCAAACTGAACTTTTACAAGCAATTTTGTCAAGGATTTGTGATAACCTATTGATTTCTAATTTTGTTTGGGCAAAGTAGCCCCACATATGTTGAAGAATCTAGGGCAATTAGGTGTAGTGTGATTCTTCTTGACTTGATAACAATTTGTGAAGCCTTTTTACAAGTTATCTTAGCTTGATCTTCTTCTTATTATTAGTGTGTGTTTCATCAAAATGCTACCAAAAACATAAAGACAAGAACACAAACGTTAGCTCTTTGCCAGGGCCAAAACCTCTCTCTTAGAGAGGAAAACCCTTTGGTAAGTTTCTCTTATTGAAGCTTCTTATTGATCAATGCCAAACCCTCTTGACTAGGATGTCCTCCAAGCACAAGTCAAGTCCTTCCTCTATTCAGCTCTTTGTTCCTGGCACAGACTTCCTCCTTCCAACACTTTGCTTCCAAGCACTCCGTCCTCCTTCTTCGATCTTTGTCTAGAAATAGTCCTTGCTCATGAAATATGCTTCTTCTTTACTTAGAGATGATCTTCACTTATGAAGACACCCTTCCCTTGATCCAACGAGGTTCTTCTTGAGATAGGTCTGCAAACTGATGTAACTGAACAACAACCCTAGTTTTTCCACGTGTGGTAGGAACCCTAGAGAATTAGGGCTCTTTTTCTTCGCTAGAGAGAGAGACTCCTTCGCTAGACTTGGGAGGCCTTGTAGACTTGATTTCTCACCCAAAACAATGATAATTCATGAACTTTTTTCTAGCTGCTGTTATGCCGCAGACTTGCCTTCCTTTTCTTCGCACGTGTGACTGTTTCTAGCCCTAGAAACAATCCTCTACACTTCAGTCTTCTTCCTCCTTTCTTCGCTTGCCTTGGAGACCCTTAGACTTGCCTTTAGCTTCACTTTCCTCGGCTTCTACCTTCGCTGATTTCAGAGCTTGATTGATGACGTTGAGAGGGAGTGGACAACCTATATATATAGAGGACTGTCCCTCCTTTAGGCTGACTTGACTATTTCTTCATTATTTTCTTTGTTTTACTTCTTTTGGAGGACGTTACTGCATGGAGAGGACTTTCCCTTGTCTTGGAGGTATTCCTTTGACCTTATATATAGTGTAACATGCCCTCAAAGGGTCTTATATAAATACATTGACCTTTTGACTTCCTAGAAGCACTTAACCATGTGCTTGACCTACTTCAATGAGCAAGAAACTCATTGAAAAATAATATAAAAATAATATTTCTTTTCTTGAACAAATACAAATATCAAAAATACATTTGTGAAAACCGAACCTAGTTACACTTTCTTCAACAACATATTTATTATTTATGTTTTGAAAAGTTTTATCCAATAACATGTGAGCTAAGAAACCGGATTCGTCCAAAACCCTTGACGAATCGCTCGAATCCGACACGATTCTCTGCGGATTCGTGTCAAGATTTCAGGGCACGTCGTGTCCTCTTGTGACACGTCGTGTCCAGTAACGGGTCGCGAATTTCCAATCGTGTCTCGAATTTTATGACGAGTCCTGGTTTGCGGATTCGTTTCGAGGGCTCGGAACTGCTGCTAGGTTAAAAGGGGGCGTGTCTCTCTCAGTTGACGGCTCATTCAGTCATTCTGCAAGTCAGTTGGCAATTGCAAAGGATTGCTCTGTTGCAGCGAGGAGCGGACCGCCCAACGTCCACAGTCCACCCAACGTCCACAGTCCAGTTTAAACTTCAAGTTCTGACTCTCTGAGGTAAGTAGTCCACGGTCCACCAGATTGAGATCTCAGATAACGCATTTCTTTGTATCAGGCTATCAGCGGTGCCGGTTATAAAATTATAATTTATGATGAAATTCGAGTGCGTTGAACGGTTGAAACTTGAACCACATTTATGTTACAGTTTACAACTTACAAAGTTACATACGATCTTGCTATCTAAAGAATCCAAAGTCCATAGCACAGTGATCTTCTTTTACATAGATAACAATCCAAAGTCCAGGCACAGGCATCGTTATGAGACCGAGTACCAGAAGTGAAAGGAAACTTATGCCAAGTATAGAGAAATCTGAAATAGAGATTCTCATTACTGTTAAAAAAATATCTCAAACCCCTCACAAATGCTAAACCGTAAACGCTTTGGCATGGCAAAAATAGTTGGCTCTTGTCAGTAATGTAGCTTTAGAACCCTCTCTATTTAATTCTCCAGAATTTTACTAAAAACATCTGTAGACTCAGCTGTCGTACTTGCTATAGCCTATCACTCATTATTATTAATAATAACTTCTGTTACCTGTATTTACTATTAATATGAATTCTGGGTTAAATTGATTGTTGACATAGTCACAATTTCCGTGATATCAATCTCAGCATTGTCTGTGTATAGAGCTTATCTCACAGTATATCGATCTACCTCCTTGCTATATTAATAATTTAAAAATTAATATGTATATTAATATCAGTGATATGAATATCACAAGTTACAACAGGTCTCGGTATATATACATGTTTGTGTGTAATTAATAAGTGATATTAATATATATATTAGTGCCGTGGTCATCTCTGAGTTTACTTGAGAAGCAAAATTGCAATTTTATTGAATGACAGATGTTTGTACAAGCCATAAGTTCACCTGCTTGAAAATTATAAAATCTATTAAAATAACTTATAAATATTAAACACACTGCTGTAGCCTGTAGGTGCTCTTTCCTCAGTTGCACATCATCTATGCAATAAATTGGTAATGGTAACAAATTACAATTCAAATTAGTGTTGATTCTTGTTCATTTCTTTTGCATTTTTAAATTTTTACAGCAGTTTGTTCATTTTTTTTACAGGTTGAGGTAACATGGCTCAATCAAAGGCAGCAAGGAAGGGCAAGAATGTCATGGGTAGAGATGCCCTTCCTCCCCCAATATCATCAGAGTCTGCTGCAAGTAATGTTGAGGGAAGAGGACTTAAAGACAATGATAAATATCCATTGTGGAAATATGTCACAAGAGAGGATGGGCCAAACAACAAGGGAAAAGGAGGAGGCAATGTGCAATGGAAATGCAACTTTTGTAACATTTCTTTCAAAAGCACATATTACCGTGTGAAATCACATTTGTTGGCTATACCTGGTTGTGGGATTGGATCTTGTAAAACTATTACTTCACAAAAGAGAAAAGAATTGGAAAAGGAGGCCAATGTTGGTATGGAACATGTGGCACTGGCTTCAAAATCAAAAGCACCCAAGGACAAGAATGAAGACCCCCTTCCATTTTAGAGGAAAGCCACCACCAAATTTCCATTTGAGAGTTCTACTTCTACTGGGGGACAAGCATTAAAAAGAAGATCACTTGGTCCAATGGACAAGATTTTCCAAAAAGAGAGACGGGAAGAGCTTGATCTCACCATTGCCTTCTTCTTCTATCAAAACTTCATATCATTTAATGTTGCACGTTCACCTTTATTTGTTGAGATGTGCCGAGCTCTAACTCAAGGGGCTCCAGCAGGGTATGTGCCTCCTGGGTCAGAGAAGCTGAGAACCACATTATTGACGAAGGCAAAAAAAGAGGTGAAAAAAATGCTTGAGCCTATTATGGCATCATGTCCAACATCTGGGGTTCTCATTTTTTCTGATGGATGGACAGATCCAGCACGACACCCAATCATCAACTTCATGGTGTCTTCCTTGAATGGTCCAGTTTTCCTGAAAGCAGTGGATACACTTGGCTGTCAGGCCAGGGTAACTCCAGAATGAGCGAGAGAGAAAACTGATAATAATATTCATTAGCTAACTCATGTTTATATACAAAAATAAAACGGATCAGTTCATCTTCTAGATGACTGTCCAGTTCACCCATCCGTTTCGGATTAGGTGTCAACATTCCCCCCCTTAATCTGAAGGGATGTTGGTGAGTCCAAGCATCGTTCTGAATCTTTCAAGCTTTTCTCTTCCAAGCGCTTTGGTGAAGATGTCTGCAATTTGCTCGTTTGTGGAACAATGACGGAGATGGATTGTTTTGGCCTCAACATGATGTCGGATCAGATGATATTTTTAGTATTGATGTGCTTAGTACGATCATGGAACTTTGGGTTCTTGGCCAACTTTATTGCAGATGTGTTATCAATCATGAGTGGAGTTGATTGTATTTGTTTTACTTGCAAATCTTCAAGAATTTTCCTGAGCCACACAATTTCTTTCGTTGCTTCAGCTGCTGCCACATATTCTGCTTCTGTTGTGGAATCTGCTGGTACTGATTGTTTGCGTGATCTCCAGGAGACAGCTCCTGATCCAAGACTCATAGCATATCCTGAAGTAGATACCCCAGTTTCTTTGTCTCCATCGAAGTCTGAATCAGAGTATCCAATCAAGTTGAAGTCGTCCACTTGTGTATACTTGATTCCAAGGTCTTGAGTTCCCTTCAAGTACCTTAGAACTCTTTTTGCAGCAGACCAATGTCCCTCACAAGGCTTTTGCATGAACCTGGAGAGGATTCCAACAGCAAATGAAATGTCTGGTCTGGTAGTAGTGAGGTAGATGAGACTTCCTACAAGCTGTCTATACTTTGTTGCATCCTCAAATTCATTTCCTTCAATAGATGTGAGCTTCAAGTTTTGTTCCATTGGAGTACAAAGGGGATTGCACTCTGTCATGCCAAATCTGTTTAACAAATCTCCAATGTATTTCTTTTGAGAAAGAAATATGGACTTTGGATGTTGGGTTACTTCAATGCCAAGATAGTAATGAACATAGCCCAAATCAGTCATTTCAAAATTTTTTCCTAATTCTTTCTTTATGGATGCAATATAGCTTTCATTGTTCCCTGTCATTAAAAGATCATCTACATATACCACAAGATATACAACTGTTTTGCCAACTTTCTTGACAAATAAA
This sequence comes from Pinus tabuliformis, assembly GCA_031772625.1. NCBI lineage: Eukaryota > Viridiplantae > Streptophyta > Pinopsida > Pinales > Pinaceae > Pinus > Pinus tabuliformis. The sequence goes on along the minus strand of CM062819.1, from coordinate 279,572,512 downwards.
GTTGCATCATCAAGATCAAAATGTTTGAAGTTGAGTTTCAGAAGATGCTTAGTTAGTTTTTCATACAAGGCTCGTGGTGCTTGTTTGAGGCCATACAAGGACTTCACAAGTTTGCATACTTTGTGTTCATGTCCTTTCACAACAAATCCTTAAGGCTGGGACATAAAAACATTCTCTTTTAGATCTCCATTCAAGAATGCAGTTTTTACATCCATTTGATGGACTTTCCAACCGTTCTGAGCAACTAGTGCAAAGAGTGTCCGGATGGTGGCCCATTTTGCTGTGGGAGCAAAAGTTTCCTCATAATCGACCCCTTCCTTCTGTGCAAAACCTTTTGCCACAAGCCTAGCTTTGTGCTTGTCAAGTGAGCCATCAGCTTTGTACTTGTTCTTGTAGACCCACTTGCAGCCAATTGGTTTGGTTCCAAATGGAGGATCAACCAGCTTCCAAGTGCCATTCTTTATGAGGGCATCATACTCCTTCTGCATCGCTTCTTTCCATTCATCATGAGAAGCAGCTTCTTTGAAGGAAGTTGGTTCAAAGTCTGTAGACAAGTTCAATTCACAATCATAAGTAACATCCATATCAACAGGTGAATTAGAGTTATCTACATCACCTCCATCTTGTCGGTTTGTATTTCTGGTTCCTGTTTTTCCAATTTCATCAGGATGAACACTTTCAAGTGTCTTTGTCAGCCACTTTGGGGGACCTTTCTGAGATGGTCCAGGCTGCTCTGTTGATTGAGTTGGGTCTGAATCAAGATTGAGTCTCCCAATTCTATCAATTACATCACTTAAAGCATCATCCGTTGTTGGAGTGTCATGCAGGGGAGATTGTTCTTCAGAAGAAGATTCCACATGTTGATCTAGTATAGGAATCCCCCCTTCAAGATGTGGAATCTGATTATCGAACTCTTGAAATGATTTCGGTTTTGTGAATCTATCCAAGCGATCAAGTTGCCGCTCAACAACACTGTCAGATTTGGATGATTCAAGAAAAATGACATCTCTAGATAAAACAAACTTTTTATTTACTTCATCATAGAGGCGGTATGCTTTAGATGTGTTTGAATACCCCAGGAAGATACACTTACGACTTTTAGCACCAAGTTTGTTTCTATGTACCTTTGGTATTAAAGCATAACAGGTGGAACCAAAAATCCTGAGATGTTTTACCGAAGGAACATGTCCATACCACAATTCATAAGGAGTCTTGTTTCTTATAGCACTAGATGGACATCTATTCTTTATATATGCAGCACATAGAACAGCATCAGCCCAAAACATTGTCTTTACATTTTTGAAGAAAAGCATGGATCGTACCATATTCAAGATTGTTCTGTTCATTCTTTCAGCTACACCATTCTGTTGAGGATTATAAGGCACAGTTGTTTGATGTTTAATCCCATGTTGGCGAAGATAGTGTTCAAATTCATTTGATGTATATTCTTTTCCATTATCAGTGCGAATAGACCCAATATGAGATTGTGCATCATTTTCAATCCACTTATGAAAATTCTTGAATGTTTGAAAAGCATCAGATTTGTTCTTCAATAAGTAAACCCAACACATTCTGGTGTAATCATCAATAAATGTCATGATATATTTATTTCCATTTGCAGAAGAAACAGGCATTGGACCACATAAATCTGAATGAATGAGTTCAAGCTTCCTATGTGCTCTTGAATGTGAATCATGAAAGGACTGTTTGCTATGCTTTCCTAGAATGCAAGCATCACATTGCTTATGTTTTCTAGGAATTGTAGGCAAACCAGCAACACCATTTTTCTTCAACAAGCGGAGACTATCATAGTTTAAATGTCCAAATCTAGCATGCCATAATAAACTTGATGGAAGTGTACCTTCTTCATGATGAGAAATATATGAGAAATGTTGTGCATAAGCAGAAGTTCCTTGCAGTTTAAGAAGTCTTTCTTTTTCTATACCCCTCATGACAAGTGAGTGGTCAGATGCCTTTCTTACCTCAAGCTTGCCATCAAACATATGAATGGAGTGACCTTGCTGGCGGATGTGGACCAGGGACAACAAGTTTCTCTTGAGCTGTGGGAGATATAGAACATGATCCAGAAGAAAGTCTGGAAGACCAGGCAGTTTAAGCCTGATTGTGCCAAGCCCTGATGGCTTGATTTTTGACTGATCTGCAAAGTATACTGCTCCATCAACATTGTCAGTGAAATCTTCAAAAAATTCTTTCCTATGAGTCATATGATAGGTTGCTCCTGAATCAAGCAACCAGTCATTTTTTGAAGAAGCAATTGAAGCATTAAACAAATCTTCATTTACTCCAATGTTACATTGTGCCTCAATATAGTGAGCGGATTCAGGTGCTTTACCTTTGTCTGTGTCATCAGTTTTACCTTTCTGCTGATTTCTTCTCTGCTCAACTTTGTCCCATGGTAGCTTGCATGTAGAAGCATCATGTGATCCATTTCGTTTGCAGCGAATGTAATGCAGATCTGCCTTTTCTGCTTGAGAATGTTTGCCCCCCCTGCCTCTGAAGTATCTTCCTCTTCCTCTTCGTCCACCTCTTCCTCTTGTAGAATCTTGAGCAGGATGCTTTTCTTTATGAGCAAGGCAAACAGTCTCTTCAGAAGATTCAGGGACTGTTTTCTTTCCAAAGGCTTTCTCTCTTTCAGCAAAGTTTTTCACAAGAGACTCAAAGGTTATGTCTTTAAGATTTCCATTTGCTTGTAAAGACTCAAGATAATTGGAGTAGGTAGGATAGAGTGCTTTGAGAAAGGCAATAAGAGAGATATCCAGCTCAACCTTAGTGGATTTAATATCATGCATTATAGACTTTATTTCAGATGCAAGAGCAAGGGGATCATTATTTTTCAGTTCAAGAGTGAAGAGTTTAATCATGAGCTGAACAACTTCAAGTGCAGAATGTGAATCATAGAGTTCTTTCAGCTTTTGTAAAGCTTCAAAGGCAGTGGAATAGGATGAAATATGACGACTTACTTCTTCATTTACAGATGCTGCGATCAATGCATAGGCTTTGCTGTTCTTGTTTTCCCAAATGACAAGTTCTTTATCTGATGTAGGCTGCACAGGGTCTTTGTCTTCTTCTCCGACACACACTCCTTTCCACAGCTCATTGTAGATGAGGGTGTGTTTTACCATTCGAGACCATTCTGAATAGTTCTCCTTGCCAGTGAGAACTATTCCTACCATAGAAATGATTGAATGCATTCTGTAAAAAAAAATATCTTTGCCAGAAAAAACTTCTGTTGATAAAAAACTTCTGCTGAAAAAAAATTTCTTATGCCATAGCCATATGCATTTTATTTTCTTCTAACATATGTATCAGCATTTCTTATATCACTGCCACACTACTATGTTTTGAGAAAAAAAAAAGGCGCTCAAGGGATCTCTTCAACATATATCACTTCAATATATATACGATGCAGCATATGACTATATCATTTCTCTGTGTTAATATATCACTATTTTGAAAGCAGCGTAAAATACTTCAAACGATTTTAATTCACTGGTGTAGAGAACCAGCAAGACGGCCTCGAATCCGACAGGTGCTTTGATCAACGGTCTTCACATCAAATGCTTGAATTAGGGCTTAAGAATTTGACAAGCAGGTGGACAAACCATGCCTAGTGCGCAACGTGGGTTTGGAAATAGATGGATTTGATTGACGAAAGCTCCAGATCGACGCTTTGGCTCTCATAACCCTTGTAACTTTGCTTTCAGACCCTACAACAGATCGATCTCAGGATCTTATGAACGAAATTGACGCAGTTGGCAGAGACGTCTTTGCACCAATAGAAGCTCTGTGGATTCCTGCATGTGGTATTCTCCGTCAAAACCTCAAATCCGCCATTGACGATCCCTCTGGTGGGATCTTCATGTTCTTTCGATTCCGAGGACGCGGATCTCTACCTCCGCACTGATGACGGGACAACGCTCGTCCCCATTGAGGATTCCGACAGCGACAGCCTTCAAGAAAGCCCCCTCGACTGTGAAAATCCCAATGCCGTTACGCCGGATGCAAGAGGAGGGTGTGTAATCGAATGCGGCAATGCTAGTAATGCTTCGGGAAAGAAAAGGCGGAGGTTGGGGTTGGTGAACGGTGAGCGTGGTCCGTCAACAGAACAGCTCCAGTCGGAGCTTAGGACAGTAGCTCCCCAAAGATGCAGAATATGCAATTAGTGTTTCGAAAAAGAGACCAGCGGAAAGGATAACAGCTCTCTGTCTGAAGATGCACAATGTGCCAAGGAAGCCGAGTCAAAAACGCCAGAAACGCAGAGACCATGTCAGGCCAGAAACGCAGAGACCATGTCAGGAATGAGAGCTGATAAAAAAACGGAATGAGAGAACCATCAAATCGAATCTGTGAGAAGGTCAATCATTCTCATCTGAAACGCGCAAGGGAGCTCTCAAAAACATAACCGATACATTCATGGATTCATGCACAGAGAGGGGCAGCTCAGAGAAACGTTTATAAAAATAATGCGCAGTCTCTGGCAGTCTCAGGCCAGGCAGAGGCAGAGCCAGGGAATCAAGGTCAGAGTAGCGCTAAGGACTGAGCAGCTCTCAGGACAAGAGTTACAACTATTTTAGGGACTGGGACCTGAGCTCTGATACCATGTCAGGCCAGGGTAACTCCAGAATGAGCGAGAGAGAAAACTGATAATAATATTCATTAGCTAACTCATGTTTATATACAAAAATAAAACGGATCAGTTCATCTTCTAGATGACTGTCCAGTTCACCCATCCATTTCGGATTAGGTGTCAACATTGGCGAATACAAGGATGCACAATTTATGGGTGAGTTATTTATTAGAGTTGTTGAAGAGGTAGGTGTTGAATCTTGTGTGCAAATCATTACAGATAATGCACCTGTTTGCAAGGCGGCTGGCATGATTGTGGAAGCTAAATATCCACAAGTGTTTTGGACACCTTGCATTGTCCATTAATTGAACTTAGCACTGAAATCCATTGCTTCTGATGTGCTTTGGATTGGAAGCATTATTAAGGATGCAAGACATATCCGTAACTTTGTGCAAAATCATACAAATGCCCTCACTATCTACAAGGAGTACAACAATCTATCATTGTTGAAGATTGCTGATACATGGTTTGCATCTTCATTCATGATGTTGAAGAGGTTGAGGGAGGTCAAGACTGCTCTTGGGTCCATGGTTATTTTTGAGTTTTGGTCTTTTTGGAGAAAGACAGATCAGGCAGCCTCTAAAAGAGTGAAGGACACGGTACTAGATGATGCTTGGTGGGAGAGGGTAGATCTAATTATTCGGATCATGGACCCTATCATCTCTTTGCTTCAAGTTGCAGATACAGACAAACCCATCCTAGGAGAGGTTTATGAGGGATGGGATTCCATGATTGAGTCTGTGAGGAGCATTATTCTACAGAGTGAGTGCCCCCAGTATGAGACATCACCAGAGGCCTTCTGCGATACCATACATGATATTCTTGTTCGCAGATGGGACAAGAATTGTACACCTTTACATTGTTTGGCTCACTCATTGAACCCCAAATACTACAGCCATGAGTGGCTGAATGGTGGACCTTCCCGCAGATTCCCTCCTCACATGGATGGTGAAATCTCACAGGGGAGGAAAGAGGCATTGAGGCGGATTTATCAGGATAGTGCATTGCTTGCTGAGGTGGAGGATGCCTTTGCAGAGTTTTCCACTGGCACTGGTCGATTTGGAGGTTATGATGTGATTAGAGACAGGGGGCTTAAGAAGCCCTATTCTTGGTGGGCAAATCATGGGGCAACAAGCCCTCCTCTTCAGCAGTTAGCCATGAGGCTCCTCTCTCAGGTGACTTCATCCTCTTGTTGCGAGAGGAATTGGAGCACATATGGGAATTTGCATACTGTGAAGAAGAGCAGGCTTGAGCAGTCCAGGGCAGAGACAATGGTGTATGTGCACACCAACCTTCGTCTTATTTACAGGTAGAGGGAAGAGTGGTTGAGGGGAAAGACAAAGATGTGGGATGTCTTTCCTGATGATATGGGTCTGGACACCACTGTTGAGTTGGCATTGGCCAACATGGATCTCAGTGATCCAGTGCTTGAGCCTGTTAGATTTGATGACTTAGAGGGGTCAACCTCCATACCAGCAGATGCACAGGCGACTATGGATACAGGGGAGGAGGAGGATGCAGAGGAGAGCAGTGGGGACCATGATGATGGGGACAGTGATGCTGATTCTGATGCTGATTGATGCCTTGAGGCTTGTATACCTATAGTTGTTTTATATTTTCTATTTCTATTTGCCATTGGCATTGCACCAACACTACCTATGTAACAAATTTTGATTTGATGACTTAATGAGAAAACTACAGTTGTCAGTGTGTTTATCATTTATGTTTATGTGACCAGTACCACTGACATTTATTTGAATTTTGTATGTACTATGCATGCTAATAGTAATAGCTATAGATGAAGAATCAAGATCTATGTTTGAAATCAATAAATTTGTATCATTAATTAAAATTTGTGTAAGAAATATGCTAATATCTAATTTTTAATATATATATATATATATATATATATATTTAAATATATATTATATATATATATATATATATATATATTTTTTTTTAATAAAATAATATATAACGTGTCCTAACGTGTCCTGTTCCGGGGGTCAGCGTGTCCCGAATCCGACACCACGAATCCCGAATCCTACGTGTCCCGAATCCCCGTGTCAGGTGACTTAGCATGTGAGCTAATTTAATACTATATTTGGAAAGTAATTACAAAAAAATAAATCACATTTGTTGAAGACTTAAAGCTAGGGTTTACCCAATAAAACTGCATTCCAACCATACCCTAGCTCATATTTCATTGTTGGATTGCTGTTCAAGGTTATCTAACACATTCTGACGGTTTGATTTATCTCCTTAAGTGGTTTACATTGCTTATATTTATTTTGGAGAATTTTGGTTGAAACCCTAGGGTGATTCACACCCTTTTCATACAAGTTTGTACTATTTTCGAATATATTTATCATTTGAAATGTATTTTATCATTTCTGGGCTGTTTTCACATGTATATTTCATTGCCCTAGCGAAGACATCCAAGATCCAACGTTCAAAGTGTTTTTAGTTACTCTTGGGTCACTTTTCCTTCCTCCAAAATTTACATTTTCTGTATTTTCTATCATAAATTAGATTCTGGAAAGTGCGGAGAGTAGCAGGCTCGTCTAATTTATAACATATTATCATGAGGTAACCCCAGAACCCTTGCCTTATGTAATAAAACCTTAGTCTTGTGTAGTGAAGCTACTTATGCTCTTGCTTTAAGAGTGATTTCAAAGTGCCAGTTTATATTTTCTGCTGCAGCATACCATATATCAGATTTCAACGCTCTTAAATTAGCTCATAAACCTCATTATTAGGTGGTGATTGATGCCCTAGCTTTTTGTTGTATAATCTTAATGTGAAAGTTCCTTAATTGCAATAACTGGAAACTATTCTTCTAATTGATGCAGCTTATTTGTCTTAAGTTAATTAGTTTAATGGCAAATAATGAATAGCTTACTACTGCAATCTTCACAACAAAATAAATGTGTTGTAGAAAATTAAACTGGAACTGAGAAATTCACGCACACAAATAACACAATTAGTTTGAACTAATGTCCCCGGAAAACCCTTGAAGGGAAAACCAGTGCAGCACTTGAGGGTTTATGTTATTATTATGCAACAGTGAAATTTTGAGTACAATAATCTGGATGCCTCACTGACAATCCTCCAACAAATAATTTAACAAAATTTATGGGAGAGAATTTCTCCCTCTGCAAATCAACTGGCCTACTTTTGCTTGGACGACTTTTCTGCAGAACAATTCGACCTCCCTCTTTCCCGCCTCTCCGACACTAGAAATCTGTTGGGAAATTCCTCCGAAATTCTCTCTACTGCTCTCTCAATCACTGATGCTCCTCCACTGCGTCGAATTTTTCCCTCACTAAATCACTATGCACTGAGAAGTTCACACTACCTTGATGCTTGCTCCTTCACTTGTGCCTCTCCTCATCCCATCGATCTGCTCTTATTATCTCTCGTTAGAGCTTCAATGATCATGATTAGATCCTCATCAACGACTAAGATCATCTTAGACTCGATCCATGTGAGTCTCTAGAGCATTCTCGATCATCGTCAATTAATTTCCATTAATTAATCAATTTTCCCAAGTTAGACTTAGGTAATTTGGCCTACTTTTGCTTGGTCGACTTTTCTGCAGAACAATTTGACCTCCCTCTTTCCTGCCTCACCGACACTAGAAATCTGTTGGGAAATTCCTCCGAAATTCTCTCTACTGCTCTCTCAATCATTGATGCTCCTCCATTGCGTCGATTTTTTCCGTCACTAAATCACTGTGCACTGAGAAGTTCACACTGCCTTGATGCTTGCTCCTTCACTTGTGCCTCTCCTCATCCCATCGATCTGCTCTTATTATCTCTCGCTAGAGCTTCAATGATCATGATTAGATCCTCATCAACGACTAAGATCATCTTAGACTCGATCCATGTGAGTCTCTAGAGCATTCTCGATCATCGTCAATTAATTTCCATTAATTAATCAATTTTCCCAAGTTAGAGTTAGGTAATTTTTAATTATTGATTAATTATTTAATTTTGGTGTTTCACAAGCTTATCTCGTAAAACCTTTTCTGGGTTTTGGAGAACTGTGTTCCTTAACCTCTTAGACACAAATCGAGACAAGAACACTTGTCTGATGCTACAAAATCTAACACCCCCTCTTAGTGAGGAACATGTTCTCTCCACCAATACAATTCTCCTGCACCTGGACAGTCCTGCTTTGCTGATGTCTGACTGACCTTCTCCACTTCTTCAAGCTGATCAATCTCCTTGTCACCGGGAATCATGAAGAGAACACTGTCCTTCATGCTCCTATGCAAACTCTGATCTACTTATACTATTGCTGCTACTGCTCCGCCACTATCTTTGCACTGTTGCTGCAACTACTGCAATAATGAGCCTGATTGCCCTAGATCCTGAAGGGCTAGCTTCCATAGGGTTACTCCTTCTGAAGCTAGACTCCCTTTGAGTCTCAATCTCCCTATTTACTTTGCGTCCTCCTTGATACTCGCACTACCCTCCTGCACTAAAAACTAGACTTTATAGCTTTGCGTTGGGAATCTTCTGGCTAGAACTGCACTTGCATCCTACCATTGGGAAATTCACATTGCTTGCGTCACTGCAACTAGCTCTGCAACATCTCACATGTACTTACTACATTCTGCTGACGCTGTGTCACTGCAACTAGCTCTACATTGTCTCATGTGTACTGATTGCAACTAGCTCTGTTGACACTAAATCCTACTATTGTGATACTATGGGCCCCTATAGCAAAGTTGATGTTCTCGCTACAACAATCTAGAATTGATCTGATTGATTTCCTTGTTGCAATTGCGGTAGACCCTACCGAACTCGATATGCATAGGCATCAAGCTTCTCCTCCACCTCGAGGTACTGCTGCTATCAACTCAAATTCCTCCAATCTGGCAGCTAGTTCATCAATCTCTGCGGAAGGTGTTGTTTGCTCTTACTTCTTGTTCTTGTTCCTCAAAGGACACTAGGTGACATAGTGGCCATACTCACCACACTCGAAGCACTTGATCTTCGATGTATCTTTCTTCTTTCTCTATCCTCCTGTTGAGCCTTGTCCTTGACTGGGATCCTTCTTCGCCTTTCCCTTGGATGCAAGGGCTACATTTTACTCATCCTTCTCCTGTTCCCGTCCCTTGCTGCTGCTGTTGGCAGTACCATTCGCAAGGTTGAATCTCATCTCCTCCTAAGTGAAGTCACTCCATAGACGATTCCATCCAGGTAGTGTATCTTATCCAGAAATTAACTTCGATGAAGGTATGCCAGTGCTTAGTGAAACCATTGAGAGTTGTTCTGACTAGCTTGCTATGTGATGGTTTTTCTCCAATCACTGCAAGTTCATCTTTGACATTCTGAATCTTGGTGGTGTAGGTTGTAACACCTTCTCCCTTTTGTGTCTAGTGGTCCTCAGCTTCTCCTTGAGAATCATCTTCCGATTCTTTGACGGATTCTCATATAGCTTTACTACGACATCCCACATTTCCTTTTCTGTGTTTAGTGTAGCAATATATGGAACGATATGATCCCAGACACCACCTAGGATCATCCTCTTAGCCTTGGCCATTTTGTTCTTGTACGTTACCTGCTGTTGAGCATCTGTGGGTGTGGCAATAGTGTTTTACGCATACTCCTTTAGACTAGTCACCATACTCATCTAATAGGGACGACATATAGGCCAAAGTTGGAGGCTTCGTCTAGTCTATCTTGATCCTTGAGTCCAACTGTGGCCATCCCTACAAAACTCAAATAAGATGGAGGTTAAGCCTAGAAACCTCCTTCTCATTCTTGCTCGACTTCTCTTCTACTGCTCGCACCCCTCTGGAATGCGTGGATCTGCTTGCCTTCGGAAATCCTTCTCCGACTACTCGCATTATCTACACTGGCAAGCCTGCTACTACAACTAGAAATCTGAGAAAATCTGGAAATCTCCTCTCTTGAGTGGGATTTTCTCTTCCTGTCTTGTGCAGATATGCAACTAAAACACTTGCTACAAATCTTTTACGCTGAGATCTCATAAATCTTCTCTGCAAAATGACTGATTTGTCTACTGAAATTACTACTTGGCAATACCATTGCTTGCGATCACACATTTGGAGCAAAATCGAGCTTTTCCATTGGAAATCGATTTTATGCTCTTTTGCTAATCAAACCCTTGGCTTGGCCTGCACAAATATGAATAGAGTGCTTCACATCTCCCTTTGAAACTGCACGATCTCTTCTTCTTGCCTTTGAGCTTCAGATATGATCAAACCCTCTCTAATACCATGTGAAAATTCCTTAATTGCAATAATTGGAAACTATTCTTCTAATTGATGTAGTTTATTCAGTTAATCAATTTCACGACAAATAATGAATAGCTCACTACTGCAATCTTCACAACAAAATAAATACGCTACGGAAAATTAAACTGTAACTAAGAAATTCATGCATACAAATAAAATAGTTATTTTGGACTAATGTCCCGGAAAAACCTCGAAGGGAAAACCCGTGCAGCAGATGCGGGTTTATATTATTATTATGCAAGAGTAAAAATTTGAGTACAATAATCTGAATGCCTCACTAGCAACCCTCTAAGAAATGATCTGGCAAAACTTTTGGGAGAGAATTTTCTCCCTCTACAAATCAACTGGCTACCTTTTGGTCTACTTGCACTGCCTATTGGATGCTTGCACTGCTCGCATGCGCAAATTTGGACGACCCCTGAAATTGTCTCCAACTATGCCATCTAGCCTCCCTTTTCCACTGGAATTGATTTGCTCTGCCATCCAAGTGGTCTCTTGGCCTTCACCAACTGAATCAATCTCTTCCTGACACTCGCACTAGGGTTTCTGGCTTACTCGCATTGCTTGGATGACTTTTCTGCAGAACAATTCAAACTCCCTCTTTACTGCCTCTCCAACAATGGAAATTTGCTAGGAAATTCCTTTGGAATTCTCTCTGTTGCTCCCTCAATCACTGATGCTCCTCCATTGGCTCAAATTCTTCCCTCACTGAATCACTCTGCATTGGGAAATTCACTACCTGGATGCTTGCTCCCTCACACGTGTCTCTCCTCATCCCATCGATCTACTCTTATAATCTCTCGCCGGAGCTTCAACGGCCATAATTAGATCCTCATCAACGACTAAGATCATCTTAGACTCGATCCATGTGAGTCTCTAGAGTATTCTTGATCATCCTCAATTAATTCCCATTAATTAATCAATTTTCCTACATTAGACGATTTTTAATTATTGATCAGTTAATTTAATTGATGTGTTTCGCAAGCTTATCTCACGAAACCTTTTCTGGGTTTTGGAGAACTCGTGTTCCTTAGCCTCTTAGACACAAATCGAGATTAGAACACCTGTTTGATGCTACAAATTCTAACACTACTTCTTAGTGAGGAAGTTGTTCTCTCCACCAATACTACTCTCATGCACTTGGACAGTCCTGCGTTGTTGATGTTTGTCTAACCTGTTACCCACCATTTTGTGGGTAATATCCCTAGGAGAATTTTTTTTCTCCAAGATGGTCCGCAGCTGGCAGCCAACAACCCCTTGCAACGATTAGCTAGCTCATTGTGCCATTTCTCCGCCACCCTTGCCCATCTGCCATGATCGTATGTTTGAAGGTGGGCCTCTCGAAGCTAAAGGTATGCCTTGTCATTTTGAAATTGAGTCTTGTAGTTTGCTTATCATGGACACTTTTGGGTATGGATTAATGGGGGGAATTCAGTGGAAAGAATGGTCTAGGTCCGTGCTTTTGTCCCCTAGACCCCTTTTAGGACTTAGCCTTGCATTCTAGTCTCGGGGGATCTCTTTTACTGACCACTTGCTTTCAGGGATGGTATTTCATGGGAAACCCCGTTTTTGGTTGCGTGGTCCCGTTCCCTTAGCCGCTTATATTACCCCCTTTCTATTCATTATTACCCCATCCATCACTTCTCCCACCTGGGTCACATTCCTCCATTGGGTCCACATAGGGTCAGCTCACCCCTTCACCTTACCCATACCTTGGGTCATGACTTGGATGAAGCTCGAAGGTTGATGCAACTAAAAAGAAAGTCAAAAGCATAAATGGCCACATTTAACAAGAAAAGTACCACAAAATGCAAACGATGGCTAGGACAAAAGCATTTAGCACGTGGGACAAAGGAGTTACATGAAGCTCTACCTCATCATCATGGCCATCACATTGGTTCCAGTAGGTTCGATGAACCTTCCTCATCATATAGGAACCCATGATTGTCCCAACCCCTGTTGGGCAATGAATTGCCCCACCTTAAAGGGGGAAATTCACTGCTATATCTTATACATCATGCGCTAACCCATTGAGCCCCGAGCAGTTAATCAAAGAAAATCATAAAAGGCAAAGGTCATATAGAGAAGGGTGGAAAAATCAAGGCCGGGGCACCTCATGAACCATGATTGCTCCCTCCTATGCCTTATAAACCCAAGTTTGGGCTTCCATCTTATTAGCTACTCTTGTGCCCCAGCGTGTGACCCAAGGCCGCCCCCTCTCATTCCCTACCTCATTCACCTATCTGCCACATGCTACCACCTTTTAACGGATGTACCTTGACTACATTACCCTCTTTAGAAGCAGAAACCACCTAAGAGGGTACTTGGTTAACTCCATTGGGAGTTTAGGAGACATTGTCACATCCCGAAGCCCATTTGGGAAGGGCAGGTGATTATGAGGTCCCCACCTGTGTCCGTGATTAGGTAAGCTTATTTGCTTGATCTCTCTAGTGACTTGTTGCACTGGAAGCCTAGAGGACGCATTGGATCTTATGTAGGATTGTAGATGGTTTCCATTTGGGGTTTGGTCTCCATATACGGGGTCCTAATTCTCCAGAGGGCTACATTGGCACATATAGGGTGAGTGTTGAGAGCCATGGGCTTCACTGAAGGGTTCATCTTTTCAACCTTATAATGTGGTAGAAAAACTTCGCATGCCTAAGCAATTATTTTCCTTTGAGTGAAAGGTGTTGAAGAATCTAGGGCAAAGTAGTGTAGTGTGATTCTTCGTTACTTGATAACAATTTGCGGAGTCTTTTTACTTTTCTTGTTAGCTTATTCTTCTTCTTATTAGTGCATATGTGTGTGGTATGTACTTCATCAAATTGCTACCAAAACACAAAAACAAGAACACAAGATGTTGGCTCTCTGTCAGGGCCAAAAGCTCTCTATTTTTGAGAGGAAAACCCTTTAGTGAATTTCTCTTATTGAAGCTTCCATTGATCAATGCCAAACCCTAGACTCTTGACAGAGAGATCCTCCAAGCACAAGTCAAGTCTTTACTTCTTTCTGCATCATATACCCCGGCACTTCTTCAGGCACTTTGTTTCCCGGCACTTTGACCTCCTTCCAGCCCTTCGTTCTCTTACTATGAATCTTGTTCTTCTTCTTTGAGTCTTCTAGATGAGATGTTCTTCCTTGATCCCTTGCTCAAATATACTTCAACTTTGACCAACCAAAACCCTTCTTGACTGGGTGACTGTTCTGCTGTTCTGATGCCCTAGTTTCTAGCACATGTGTGAGGATCACTAGGTTCATATGCTCTTCTTCCCTTCGCTTGAGAGTCTTCCTTCCACGCTGGAGTAGGAGGCCTTTGTAGGCCTAGTTACTAGCCCAAACCATAAAGAATATACCACTGCAATTTCACTGCTGATCTAGCCGCAGACTGTCCCTCATTCCTTCACACGTGTGACTGTGTATACCTTAGAAACAGTCCTTCAGACTTCACTGTTCATACTCCTCTCTTCGCTGCCTAAGTGGACCCTTTTCCTTGTCTTCTTTCAACCTTCTTATTTCTCTGTTTTCTAGCGGATTTCAGAGCTTGAGTAGTATGTTATGTTTGGAGTGGACGGCCTCTATAAATAGAGGACTGTCCCTCCACTTAAGCCTTGTAAGCCGACTTGACTGACTGCTAGCAGGCCGACTTGGAGGGCTGTTTGTAGGCTGATTTGAAGGGCAGTTTGGTGGCTGATTTGCTGAGTAGACTTATCACATTTTCCATGGTGGTGTAGCATGCTTGAAGGAGCCTCTTGAAGGTGTCATTGCATAGGATCAGATTTGACTTTGCTTAGGGGTTTCCCTTTGACTTTAATATATATTTATACATAGTGTAACATGCCCTTAAGGCCTTCAATATTTTCTCGACTATTTGACTCACCTATAGCACTTTGACATGTGCTAGACCTACTTCAATGAGCAAGAAACTCATTGTCATATATTATAAAAATAATATTTTTTTCTTGAATAAGTACAAATATCAAAAGTGCATTTATGAAGACCGAACCTAGTTACACTTCCTTCAACAAAAGGTACATTTTTGTTTAGGCCATGGTAGAGGGCTTCAACAATCAATACCACCAACATCAACAAAGTTCAAGAATCAATGCTATCAACATCAAGGTTCTTAAAGGGCTTCATGCTCTTGATCAAATACCAATCTAATACCTTCCCGTGTGATAGAATAAAATGGAAACATTGCAAAACCTCATACCATGAAATCTTGAAAACCATCGAGTCTGCTGAATTTTGAGTGAAATCTAAAATTCTAGTTTCCCCATATGTCGTCCAATGAATGTCAAAACCACTCTCAAACATCCTAAGTCATTTCATGGTAATGTTAAAAATTTAAGTAAAAGGATGAAAATGAAAGATAAAGGAAATGTCACTTTTACTTTAAAAATTTAACGTTGCCATTGATTGCCAGTGTTGCTAGGGTTGAGATGTGTGAGGAAAATGAGAAGGGAGGCATGCTTTCCTTGGACGGGTTGTTTTTGGAGGGAAACAAGCCCAAGGTTCCCTCAAAACCGCTTCAAAACTCACAAAACTACTTTCTGTCGGGTTAGCGGTTGGCCTGGCAGTGAACCAACCGGTTTATGCTCTGTTTGACCAAAAAACAGGTGAGGAGGGAAATCTAACTGGGTTTTTCTACCGGCTAGTTTGACTGATTTTCGGTTCGAACTGATCAGTTTTGAATACTATGCCTAGAACTGCCTCCAACTGGGCTGTCTAGCCTCCCTCTGCCACTGGAATGGACTCGCTTTGCCTTGCGGGTGGTCTCCCGGCCTTCAACAACTAAATTGATCTCTTCTTGGCACTTGCACTGGGGTTTTTGGCTCACATTACCTGGACGACTTTTCTACAGAACAATTTGGCCTCCCTCTTTCCTACCTCTCCGACACTAGAAATCTGTTAAGAAATTCCTCCAGAATTCTCTCTGCTGCTCCCTCAATCACTGATACTCCTCCACTAGCTCGAATTCTTCCCTCACTAAGTCACTGTGCACAGGGAAATTCACACTCCCTGGATGCTTGCTCTGTCACTTGTGTCTCTCCTCTTCCCATTGATATGCTCTTATAATCTCTCGCTGGAGCTTCAACGACCATGATTAGATCCTCTTCAACAACTAAGATCATCATAGACTCGATCCATGTGAGTCTCTAGAGCATTCTCGATTATCCTCAATTAATTAATCAATTTTACTAAGTTAGACTTAGGCAATTTTTAATTATTGATCAATTTAATTGAGGTGTTTTGCAAGTTTATATTGTGAAACCTTTTCTGGGTTTTGGAAAACTCATGTTCCTTAGCCTCTTAGACACAAATCGAGACCAAAACACCTGTCCAATGCTATAAAATCTAACACTTAAGGCATTCTAGCACTTGATTGGCACTTGTCTATCTAACCATACATTGAGGTGTTTGTTGGCGAATTGAACTGTTTAGTGTTTACATTGTACAATGATATACTTCACAAGTTCGTTTCATAGTTTGGGATAACCCTCATGGCTTCAGGGAGCTGGCCTGAAATGAAGGTGACATTGTGGGGACATGGTGCGTCTCTCAAATGTGCCTACCCTTATAGCATTGCTGTTGGAACTTTCACAAAGGGTGCTAATTCGAGCAGTAACAGGAAGTTGTATCTATGTTACTACTACTGAGCCATATATTTCATTTGCAATTGGGATTCTTTCTAGGTTTATGCAAAAACCTTGTGAAGGACATTGGTGTCCTGCGAAGAGAGTTTTGAAGTACTTGAAGGGAACTCACCACTTTGGGCTCAAATATGGATGGCTTCAAACTGGTTGGACATTTAGATTCAGATTATGATGGGGATACGAAGAATGGAGTGTTTACCCAAGGATATCTCATGAGTCTTGGATCAGCAGCTATATCTTGGAGATCACGCATGCAGACTGTTCCAACAGATTTCACAACAGAGGTAGAGTATGTGGCTGCTGCAGATGCGACAAAGGAGATTGTGTGGCTTAGGAAGCTACTAGAGGATTTGCCAGAAAAATAGTTGAATGCTACTCCACTCTTGATCGACAACACTTCTGCAATCAAGTTGGCCAAGAATCCTAGATTCCATGATTGAACCAAGCACATCAACACAATGTACCATTTGATTTGACATCATGTAGGGGCCAATACCATTCAGTTGATACATTGTTTCACAAGTGATTAAATTGTAGACATTTTCACCGAAGTACATGGAAGAGAAAAAATTGAAAAGTTGAGAAAGATGCTTGGACTTACAAATACACTTTCAGATTAAGGGGGTGAATGTCAAATACCTTATCCTTGGTATTTTTATGTAAAGATTTAATCTAGGAGAAAATGGAAATGCACAAGTATTAGGGACAACCATCCAACCTGTTGGAAGATGAAACCAAAGTTCATCTATTTGCATATATTTTTGGACTGCTTCAATATAAAAATATACTAAGCACGGAGTTATTCAATGCCCAGCTTGTTAATTGAGCTGGTACAATAGCATGTAACATTGTGTACAAATATACATTGAATGGTCACATATGTGAATAGGCATGCCTTCTAGACATGTGCCCTTTGATTATTATTATTATTATTATTGTATTATGTACTTTATGTTTGTTACAGAATGTCACCTTCTGTGTAGTATGCTATGGTGCCCTTGGGATTGGTGTGCTTGAGATTGGATTCTGATACCACTCTTAAGAGCAGTAATAGAATATTTGATTAAAATATATGACTTCTGGAACAGCTTGCTTGTGTCGGTAATTGCGATCTATCTTTATTTAATATCTGTTTAGTACTGTCTATTATTATTACATGTAAGGTACTTTATGTACATTACAAGCCCAAGACTGAACCTTTTTAAAATGTGTGATAATCACGATAGGTTGTAAAGGATCTTGATTTTAGCAAGAGGTGAACAATTATGTAATATCAGATATCTGTACATGGGTTTGAAGTAAACTCTTTCTGATTTTAACATTAAGTTTTCCAGTAACTCAGGTCTATTTGCGTGAGTATTTTTTTGAGACTTGGAACTGGAGTCATGGCATCAATGCACATAGAAAACATTAAGAAATCTATTATGCATTTTGTAGGAGTAGTGATATTTTTTGTTTGATAGATCTATTCTTTTGATCGTTTTGCTTGTAATGGGTTTAATCTGATAATTATATTGTCACACAATTTGACGAGTACCTTGTATATGTGCAGGGGCGAAGATCGTGTCTTGGAAGTACAAATTGAACTGGTTTCTGCAATCCTTGATGTGCTTTTTAGGCCTAGCTCCTGGGGCATACCTTTAGATGGTGATTTTAAGTTTCCTTCTTCATATGCTTTCTTTTGCCAGAGAGTGCAACCACTGTTAACGGTTTTAATGGGACCCCTTTCGTATGGCAACCTTGTAACAATATTGAACATATTGGAGGAAATGCAATCTTGGGAAGAATTTAATTCTACTGCTATTCTGAGCTTTTCATCCAACAAGAAACCATGCGAAACATCCTTGCTTGTGGATCACAATTCTGCATGGTATGCATTTCTAATCTCTCTATAGTGGTGGATTATATTAGATATGCACTTATGCATAACACGGATTTTATGCCTCAAAAGTATTTGAAATGGATTTTTCAGGGCACTGCTTCTCAATTTCCCCACTTGGTTTCATTTTGCATCAATTTTACTTTTCCAGCAAGACACAGTTGAATTTCCTGAAGCACATCTTGGAACAGAGTCTCATGGTTCTGATCAGGTACACTCAAACAATGTAACAAGAAAAGTTGACAAAGTAAGGAATAGTAGTTTTGAGAGTTTTTATAATGCTGCAAAATATTTGGCATGGGTATTGAGTCCCCTAGAGGCCAGCCATCGAGACTTGGTGGTTAGATTGCTTGTGGAAACAGCAGAAAGTTGGAAGCCTTGGAGGTCAAAGTTGATTTGTTCAGAGAAAAAAATGAGAATGGAAGAAACTTGCAGTCAGTTTAATAGCTTAGACTGGGAATGTGAAATTAAGGTGAATAGGAAAAGAAGTGTTTCTAGCCTGGCAAGTGAAAAAGGTAGGTTGGATGTCAGACATAAGAAAGCCAAGGTTGAATTTGTTCATGAGGATCCCACTCAAAATGATCTGCATGGACAGGATACTGGTGATTATGGTCTTGAAAAGAGTCCTCAAGCAGTAATGATGTGGCTTGCTGATTTCAGTCGCTCATGCAGTGAGTTATGCATTGGGCCTGTGATGTCTGATTCGTTACACATCAATGCATCAATTTATAGAGGAAATCAGAACTGTGAAGGATGGAGTGAAATCCAAGCTGTTAGGACAGAGAGGAAGATTGGTGGATTATCTCAAAAGGCAGGTGCAGATGCTTGGGTGACACAGTATGCATTTTTGAGAAGAATTGCACTTGGACTTTTCCTAGCGAATGTGCACCTGTTAAATGAATATGCTTGCCGCTTGCTGCTCCATTTTGTCGCAGCAGAAGAATGTACAGTACCGACTGCAGATTCTGCTGCAGGCACCTACCACGATATTCCAAAAAACCGGTGTGCTGATTTACAAGTTGGTCATGCTAGTACTAGCTTATATCCTGGAAAGAGTGTGGAAATGACTATGCACACTGAAGAACCTGCACATAGAACCGAAGGCTTCAGGGAGTCTACCTTCGGTGATTGTCAAGGTGAACGAAAGACAAACTGGGTGAGAGTGACCACTTTCATTTTGGGCTTTTTAGAGATGTTAGATTTTAACTATAATGTATTTGAAAATGCCAAAGGTTGTCAAATTTCCTGGTCTGAAGTAAAAGAAAAAACTTCGAAGTTCTTAGTCAACTGTATTAAAATGTTACTGGAAAGTAGAGATTTACATGAATCAAGATTATTGATTGATCTGCGAAGCAGACTTGTTGAGTGGACCCATAATGGGGAAACATTGTGTGATAAAGGTACTTTATGCCAAGATATTTTGCCAGCATTGGATTCCCAAATATCTTTACTGCAAGCAAGTCGGTAGACCAATATATATGCAAGTGTATATTCCTTGTCATGTAGATATTGCCCATGCCGTTCATTAATTTATTATGGATTGCAACTTAAAAGGGCTTAGTTTATGTATTATTATTTATATGGTCTCACTTGAGGTGTAGTAATACGTTGTGCTTAAATGGTGCTGTCCATCCATGGATGATTCTTCAAGAACTTCTGAATGCTTGCTAACATTTACTTATGTCCAGCGAGGCCCCTGGACGCATTAGGTATCTTCTTACAAACTATTGCATGATTTCCCACAATTGACTGGTCAACAAGGCCAAATGGTGCAACTTTGTTTGTCCCAATCTTGCATGTATCTTCAGCGGTTGCATGTTTTTTAGGTGAATATGAGCTAGCAGTTCAGTTGCATTTACGTTGTCCCTATTGTTATTCACACAGATGTTGCTGAGAGGAGTGATTATGGCTTCTAGTTTCTTTTCATGTTTTGATGCTTCCTTGGGAGAGGACCTTGTGATTCCATGTTATAGTTACTTGGATGATGTATTCTTTAAGAATCTCATAAGCTTGATTGTTTTAAAATGTTCTTTGATTTGTGATGTGGTCTCATCTTGTAGATTTAGTGTGAATACCACTGGCAAGTGGCCATGATGAGTGCAAGGAACCAGCTTCTAGTCAGGTCTTTCGTTCAGCTTCCACTATCACTTGAGGTCGACATTTATATATTATGTTTTTTTGTACAGCTGTGAATGAATATGGAGAATGGTATAATTCATGGTTTCCACATCCATGGTAATTGTGGTAGATGGCATGTTGATTTTGAGGGATTTGAACATTGCAGCCTTATTTGTGCCAAAAACATAGCAACATACCATTCACAGGGATGGACATTTAAGATTTATATTTATTTGTGCTTACACTGAAATTTTCCCTAAGTTACTCTATTTATGCATTTCTTGATTGGCATATGCCTTGTATCTCAAGATTTCGGTTTGTTGAATTTGTAACTATGGTCGGTTTTCATAATATATTTTCGTTCACTTGATGTAATGATATTTATCATTTTAAAACATATTTATAAATGTTTGAGTCAAATGAAAATTTATTGAGTAAAAGTCCCATTGCGACTTTTAAAAGATGTAAATTTAAATTTTTGAAATGATTTTTTTGGCTCCAAAAGTGACAAGTCGGCTTCCCTCGAAGTCAAGTCACCCCTGGCCAAGAGACATGTCCATTCAGCCTAGATAGACTACTATATAAAGGCATTTCGAGCACTGTTGATAGGTGTTTGTCATTGATGTCAACCGAAGCATCACTAGGAGCTACCCTATCTTCCATGGCAAATTTGACGTGGCAATTCATGGAATCTTGTGTCAAGATCCTTCTAGATAGATTCTCCTCGACGAGATGTTTCCGTTGATATATGGTACGCCTCATGGTTCCTCTTGGTTTGAGAGAAAATTGAGTTTGAAGTTGAAGACCCAGTTTTGTGGGCTAAAACCCCAGGGGGTAGAGACATGACACCTTATTCACCAACGGTTGTCAATATATGACAGGGATTCTCACAGTAATCTCACCATGTATAAGTTGAATAACTTCAAGATCCAAAGGTAGTAAACCAATCATTGACTTCACACTCGCGTATGACCATATGCACTAAGTCAATCATTGACTTCAAATTCTAGTGAAATTAAAAATATTTCTAAGCAAGCTCTTTGACACAAATATTATATAGGGTCCTTAAGGGTTTCATAAATTTAATTTAAAAACATTTAAAGGACACCAATGATTTCCTTCCTTAGAGCTCAAGGTAAAGCAGGTTAAAAAAAAAACTAAAATTAAATATTTCAGAATAATTAAAGCTTTTATGCTCTCCAACGTTCACTTAATGAAGCCCTTCAAAACACAATCAACATCTAATTTTTCGTTTTCTTAAGTTTAAATAAATAATCTTTAATTTTAACGTCTACCTGATAAGCCCCTTAACGTTCACCTTTTGTCTATAAAAATGACGCTTATACCTCCTATTAGAGATATGCTTGAATGAATTTTGCTAAAGAAGCTGCTTTGAAATTCTCGCGTATCCTTGGGCTACTAATGCAGTACAACACTGAGGATAGGGTTTGTTTTGGAGTGTTCATAGCTTCGGTCTATTGCAGTTCCTTAAGTACAAGATCCGATCTTCAAAAGAGCGAATGTTTTGACATACTTTAGTCAAGCCAGTGGAATCTAAGATCAAGAAAAAGTGTTATGCCAACAAATTAATGAGTAGCGAGTGGGAGAGTAAGGTTACCTGTCTTCAACAACTACAAAAAGCAAGGTATAGAATTATTAAATACAAAATTCATGCTACAAAAAGCAAGGTTGATCCTGTAGATTGTCTTGACCCATTGTTGATGTAAAATTTGTATGAATTTGGGGCTCTGTTTAGGTTTATGGCACAATTCTTTTAGGACAATCCTTGGGTTTGGTTAGGTCTTACCCACAGTCCTTAACGTTTAGGTCTAAGCAAAGGACTTGCTACAAAACTGTAAGTATTATTGTTATGCCTTGTTTTAGGTCTTCATTAGGAATATAACGCTGTGTTTGGTATTGTCAGTGTTGGTCTTGTGTTTAGACCAGAGGTTAGTTAGAATTGTATTTATGAATATATTTAAGGACTGCTTTGTGCACTATCCTTTAGTCGAGATCTAAAATTGCATAATGTTCCTGTCGTATTAAGAGTTGAGTCTTGGTTTAAAAAATATGTTGTGATTAGGTTAAGGGCTAGTTAAGATTAATACTAGTGTATATAGTCAACATTGTGTCTAATGGTCATAAGGAATTTTTGTATATAGTCTTGCATAGAATCTAGGTCTATGTCAAGGTTGGGAGTCTAGGTCTAAGTTAGTTTTCAATTGTGACGACTACTGGAATAAGTCAACAACAAAAGAGACAAACTCAAAACACAAGCACATTTAAGGTATGCATTGTAATCATTTAATTTTGTACATTCATTAATATGTACTTACATGTGTTTTGCAAGGAGAGGTAAGTTGAAGGGTATTTTGTTTTACTTTTGGGATTGGGCCTTGTTGGGAAATTTGTATGAAGAAGACTCAAGAACATGAAAGAAGACATCCAAGAATTGAAGTGACAAATCATCATCACTTGAAGGAAGCATTATAACAGAACAACTCGAAGTCAAAACAACCATCTTTTCATAATCATCAACAACTGTCCATGTATTAAGAAGCATTGTCAAGGTCAAGAGTCAAATTATTGTAATTGGGCCATTATCTCTGGTACGAGAGCCCATAATTGTTAAAAGAGTCAAATTGCCTAAGAGTTGTAAAAGGCATTATTGGGGAGTCTATTTTGTCAAGTTTGTCGGGATAAGGATAGGTCCTAGTATTGTCTATCATTGATTGAAAATCATTGTAACTTGGATCATTGTCCCTGGTACGAGAGTCCACATATTTATCTATTCTTTATAGGGTGGTAGGGTGGTGCTAGGGCGAGTTGTGGCTCGCAAGGGTGTTGGGGCATCCATTTAGCTGGCTGCTGATAAAACCAGGGTGTTGGGGTGTCCTTCCAGTGGGAGATGGAGAATGTTTTTCTAGAGTTCTAGGAAGTCGTTGATTTCTTTTCAATTGGGGCTGAAGATTAAAGAACTTATTAGAAAAGCATTTGGTCATTTTTGACCGGAGGGGGTTTTCCACCTAAAACTCTTGTGCTAATTGTCTCTATTTTTGCATTGTTGTTTGCTACTCTTACTGAACAATAATAATAATAACTAGAGATTAACTAATGCTTTGAAAAGATTAATAAAGTGCTAATTGCTAAGAAATATTGATTCACCCCCCTCTTAGTATTTCCAACAATTGGTATCAGAGCTTGGCTCCTTCAGTAGCAGTTTAACAACTGGAAGGAGATCATGGAGTACATCAACCAAACCAAACCAAGCTTGTCTCTCAACTAGGGAGGATACGTCAACCAAACCAAGCTTGTATCTCCAATACACGAGCTTCTTATTAGGAAGATATTTTTCCAATATGTCAGCTACCTGCTCATCAATGGAGATATACAGTAGTTGCAATACACCATCTTGTACTAGCTTCCGAATATAGTGATACTTCTTGTGGATATGCTTTGCCTTTCCATGAAATATTGGGTCTTCAGACAATCATATACAACTGGTGTTATCACAATGTATCACTGTAGGGTCCATAGGTCCTGCAAATAGGTCGAATAACAACTTCCTTAATCAGACCGCTTCTCTGCTTACTTCACAAGTTGCAATATACTCAGCCTCAAGACTACTCAAAGTAATTGTATCTTGCTTTCTGACCATCAATGAGATCATGGAGGATCCCAAACAGAAACATTCTCCTGTAGTGCTCCTTCCATCCCGCTCACCGCCTCCCCAGTGAGAATTTGTATATCCCATCATTCCTCCTACCATATTTTAGGCAATAGTGGATGGTTCCTCGTAGATATCTCAGGATATGTTTTGCTGCTATCCAATGATCATGCTTCGACTCCACTTGGAAGTGACTGAGAACATTTACTGCAAAGCATATGTTTGGTTGAGTATTTACCAAGTACATCGGTGAGCCAATTAATTGTCTATACTTGGAAGGATCCACCGGGCTTGATTCAGAACTCCTTAGCCTTTTCAAGTTTGTGATCATTGTAATTGTCATTGGTTTGCAATACATCATGTCAAACCTCTTCAACATCTTCATCACATGCTTTCCTTGACCCAGAAAAATCTCATCAGGTCCTTCCCTGACTTATAGTCCCAAATAGTAATGTATTAGCCCTAGATCCTTCATTTCAAATTCTGCTGCTAGTTGCTTCTTACATTCTTCAATTCGACCTTCTACACCTGTTAAGAGAAGATCATCTACATATAGAAGAATGATTACTGGTTCACCCTTCACAACCTTAATATAAAGGTTCAAATCAACAAAACTCTTTGTGAAGCCTAATCTCTGAAGGTATGCATCCATCATAGCATACCATGCCCTTGGTGCTTGTTTGAGGCCATATAATGCCTTCTTCAATCTGCAAACATATGCCCTTCTGTCTTTAACTTCAAATCCCAAGGGTTGTTCTATATAGACTTCCTCATCAATTGTGCAATTTAGAAATGCAGTCTTGACATCCATTTGGTGGATGGTCCATCCCATCGATGTTGCCAAAGA
Source organism: Pinus tabuliformis (assembly GCA_031772625.1). Classification (NCBI taxonomy): domain Eukaryota; kingdom Viridiplantae; phylum Streptophyta; class Pinopsida; order Pinales; family Pinaceae; genus Pinus; species Pinus tabuliformis. The sequence continues at coordinate 279,547,428 of CM062819.1, read as the reverse complement.
GACCAATGGATGTATAGTTGTATATCTTCTTGTTAGAGAAAATGTCTCTTCATAGGCGATGCCTTCAAGTTGAGAGAAACCTCTAGCCACAAATCTTGCATTATACTTGTCAATACTTCTATCTGCTACATGTTTCATCTTATAAATCCATTTGGAAGTTGCTACAGATTTGTCTTCGAGCCTAGGCACGATCTTCCAAACTCCATTCTTCATTATAGATTGATATTCTTCATTCATGACATCCTTCCGTTCTTGATGATTGACAACTTCTTCAAAGTGGATGGCTCAACTTCTATTAGTTTTGTCATGTAGGTTGCATACCCAAAATATCGTTTGGGCTTCTTGCTTTCCCTAAATGTGCCCTGAGTTGCTCCATGACCTTCTGCATCAAGTAGTGTTGAATTCAACCAATTAGATCTCTTTCTTGATTCGGGGATGACCACAAGTTGAATAGGTTCACTGGGACCTTCATCTTCATGGTGATATTCTTCTTCTTCCCTGTCAACTTCTTCAAAAACTGAAAGTTCTTCATCATCAGAGTCCATGGGAAGTTCCTTTGATTTCTTGAATGCAATACTTTCATCAAATATGACATCTCGACTGACTTCTATACAATGTCCTCCTTTTATGTAGATTCTATAGGCCTTAAAGGAGTTGCTGTAGCCAACAAATGTTCCTCTCATGCCTGATGGATCCAACTTCTTTCTTTTGTTCTTCGGTATATGAATATATACAGGACAACCAAAGATTCAGAGATGATCTACAATTGGTTTCTTCCTAGTGAATATTTCTTTGGGAGTTCTGTTCTCCAGTGACCTGTGAGGATTTCAATTTTGAATATATAAAACTGTCTTTGTGGTTTCTGCCCACATAAATTTTAGTAGATCTTGATCATGCAACATTGCTTTTACACTTTCTTCAATGGATCGGTTTTTTCGCTTTGCAACTCCATTTTGTTCCAGATTATAAGGAACTATCAACTCCCTCTTAATCCCAGACTCCTTACAGAAGACTACGATTTCCTTGGATGTATACTCTCTTCCATTATCATACCTTAGTATCTTGATTCTCTTTTCTGTAAGGTTCTCTACTTCGGCTTTGAATTCTTGAAATTTGGTAAATACTTCATCCTTGGATTTCATTAAGTAAACCCAAGTTTTTCTTGAATGATCATCTATAAATGTGACATAATATAGATGACCTCCAAGTGATTTTGGTGTCATAGGACCACAGGCATCAGAATGAATAAGATCCAAGATTTCTTTTGACCATGAAGCACTGCGTCCAAATGGTCTCTTCGTATTCTTACCCAATGCACATCCTTTGCATACTCCTTCGTAATCTTCTTTCAATTCAGGGATCCTTCTACTATAGACTTAGAGTTGAGAGGATTTTGAAATGAAGATGGCGAAATCTTTTCCAGAGTTCACATGCGCTGATTTCAATGTGAACCAAAACTTGTGCAAGAGGATATATCAACCTGTAAAGTCTTCCTTCACGAATACCAATTACTCTAGCATTCTCTATGCTTGAGTTCTTACTCCATACTACAACTCTTCCATCAATGAAAGCTACTCTATAACCCTTATCTTCTAAACTTGAAATAGAAAGTAAGTTCTTATGCAAACCTGGAACAAATAGGATGTTGTTGAGATGACTGCTGCTTCCATTTTCCAGCTCTATAGAGGTTGATCCAATTCCTCTTACATGATAACTCTTATTATCTCCAAGTTTCACTCAGTAAGCAAATTTTCCCCTTTCATAATGTCTTCAGTTGTTTGTGATGACCAGTCGTGTGTCTAGATGCACCACTATCAATTACCCAAATGTTCTCGTCTTGGAATGTGCCAGTGAGTGCTGGGAAGAGTCCTTTATCTTGGTTACTTCCTTTATCTTGGTTACTTCCTTCTTAGCAGTGAATATGAGATTCCATGCTTCCTTAATGCCTTCTTGAGATGGCTTGCTACCTTTGAACACTTCTTGAAAAGTTTCCTCAATGTAGTAGAGATCTTCATAATGCCCTTAGTCAACCTTAGCTCTGATTCCATGTTGAGAAATCTATAGGGCAATAATTATAGTGATTTCGTTTTACTTGATAACTACTTGTGATGTCTTTTTACTTATTAGCTTTGTTACTTATTATTATATGCGTGTATCATCAAACAAAAACAAGAAGAATAAGAACATATAATATGTGAAAATTTCTAACACGAAATTCTACTGTAGTAACTGATTTATTTCACCTACTCATCTCTCACAATAAGCTATTTATGAAACCCTTTAGTAAACATTGAAATAAATTCTACTACAGTTATCACATAATTACATATTGATTTGGGGTAGCATCGAATGTTCTCTAGCCACGAAATTTGGTGGAGAGGTTGGGGCACATGAGATCTTCAATACCCAGAAAGGGTTTGGGGAGATTCTAAACAGTTTGAGAAATATTAAAATAATTAATATTTTTAATGGAGTGTGGATTAATATAAAACTGTGTTAGAATGGTCCAAAAGACATGGATCAAGCCAGATCTAATCTTAGCCGTTGATTAAGGACTTAATTTCAGTCGTTGATATGTCAACGAGAAAAGTATAAGAAGGGGCTTGAGGGTCACTTGGAGATTACACCAGATGATCAATCATTCTATTATCTAGAGCGGGGTTTGCTAAGAGAGATAGAATCAGTGATGGGAGTTGCAGCTGAGGGGCAGTGAGTACAGAGAGACAGAGGCAGAGATAGTGCTGGGAGATTAGTGCAGGAGCCAGAGAGAGTGACACAGTAGCAGCCAAGGCTCACGCAGAGGCAGCCAGAAGCTGCACAGTGCTTCAAAGAGGCCAATGTAGCTGATGCAGAGGGCCAGAAGGCTGACACAAACCTATTCAGGGTGACGCAGGGCTAGCGCTAGGCAGAGAGAGGCTGACGCAGTCCAGAGAGGCAGGCGCCAGGGTTTCTGGGGCAGATTAGAGTTGAGGAGCTGCCAGAGGGTTTATCTGTGGTTTCAGCCGAGACATTTGTCTCAGACAGAGAGGTACTACTGCCAAGGGCATTCTCTGTTGGGTAAGCCGAGTTTGGCACCCAAATTGTACTCTGAAACTGCTTAATAAGAAAACCCTTAGATAGTTGCACCGATTTTCCCGCATTGGGTTTTTCCGGGGATATTGGTCCAAAAATAACGGTGTCATTTTGTGTGCTTGTTTCTGTTTCTTTCAGTTGATGATCTATAACATGTTGAGCATGCACTAGTGTTTATTTTCAGTATTTACATGGTAAATAACTTGTTAAGTAATAGAACAAGTAGGTAGAAATAAATCAGTAAAGTGCATGGAGGGATTCTAACTAGTAGACTTAGAAACTTCAACATTACATAGAGAAAATAAAAGTGATATACAAGCACAAGAATCAATCACATCAACATAGTTGTTTTTGGACAATTGTCCTCGGAAAAACCCAATGTGGGAAAACCGGTGCAACAGATGAGGGCTTATTTATTAATCTTCAACAACAATCACTTTACAAGGATGATTCTACAGAAAAACTGGGACACTTCTGAGAGAAACACTTGAGACAAAGCTTCTCTTCCTCCTGGAGAAGTTCTGACACCTTGGAGATCGTTCACTTACTTATGCGTCACTTCAGCATAACTCTGCGTCGTTCTGTGTGAGGACTGCATCACCAATGGTGTTGTCTCCCTGCTCTGTCTCTCGAATGCCTTGTGTCACCTCCTCAGTGTTTGACTGCTGCTGATGCCCTCCTCTTCCTTCACCTTGCAACTCCCCCTCTGAAATCAAACTCCTTCTCCTTGAGAATCGATTTCCTTCGGGTTACTGAGTATTTGCCCAGTGTGTCTCTAACTGACTCTCAAGTCTTCTCTTATACTTTTCCTATTGATGAATCATCGACCGAGATTAAGTCTCTAATCAACGGTTAAGATTAAAACAGACTTGATCCTCGTCTCTTAGAAGCTTCTCACCCATATCTTTATTAACACCCATTAATATTTTTATTTTCCTAAGTTTAGACTTAGGAACCCATTAAAAATATTAATTATTTTAATAACTCCTCATCCGGTTGAATTTCTCCTAATGATTTTTGGGTCTTGGACATCTCATGTGTTCTAGCCCCTCCACAAAATTTCAGAGCTAGAACACATCCAATGCCACCCAAAATCAACACTCCCTCTTATCGATGAATGTGCTCTAACAATACTTATTGACAAAAGCATCACACTGATCCACGAGATTGGTCCCCTGCGCTGTTGATGCTCGGCCTACAACCCCTCATCCACTGCGCCGCTGCAACCTGTACTGCTGCCCATGACACTATAACTGTCATTGCTACATCCGTACTGCAGCTCTCTCTGAATATCATGTTTCCCATAGCACTGCCACTGCTAACTGCTGCACTGCAACTCCTTACACTATCTGCTTCAGCTACTGAAACAGATTCTTCACCATCCCCATCTTCTCCCTGAAGTAAACAAACTTTGTTCTTCCTAGGGCCTTGGTGAGAATCTCTGCCACCTGTTCTCCTGTTGGGGTGTACCTCAACTCTACTTCCCCTCATTGGACACAGTGTTTGATAAAGTGACACCTGATATCAATGTGCTTCAACCGATCATGAAATACTGGATTCTCAGAGGGCTTGATGCAACTTTGGTTATCACACAAAATACTGGTCGCTTCCATCTTTCTCCTGAATAGATTCACAAGCAATTTCCTAAGCCATATGGCTTCGCACGAAGTTGTGCTAGCTACCATATATTCAGCTTTAGCTAAGCTCAGAGCCACAGATTTCTGTTTCCTACTACACCAGGAGGTCATTCATGATCCAATGCTAAAACAATACTCAGTGGTACTTTTTTGATCTACTGAAATTCCAACCCAATCTGCGTCAGTGAACCCACTCAACCTGATGTCATTGCTTTGGGTGTATATTAGTCCATGCTCGACTATACCTCATATATATCTAAGAACGTGCTTGGTTGCTGCCCAGTGCGCCCTTTTTGGTTCTACCATGAACTGACTGAGGGTGTCGACAGCGTAACAAATGTTCGGCCTGGTATTAACCAGATACATTAGGGATCCTATGAGCTTCCTATACAAGATAGGATCGATTTCTTTATCTTCAGATGCATCAATCTTCTTCCAGTTGGTGATGATTGGAGTAGCCATAGGTCTACAGTCCTGCATTCTGAAGCTTTTCAAAATCTCTATAGCGTATCTCCCTTGCCCAAGGAAAATTTCACCCTTATGCTTCCAGACTTCCAACCCCAGGAAATAATGCATCCATCCCAAATTTTTCATGTCCAATTCTGTGGCTAGATTCTCCTTCCAATATTTGATGAACCTAGATGATCTTGTCAGAAAGAGATCATCCACATATAAAACCAGGATTAGAAGCTGTTAAGTTATGGTAAGTTCTATGCTTATAACAATTTACTTCTTTTTCTTATTATATTCCACCGATTAGCAATCACATGCACATAAAGTAAAGTGCAGATAGAACATTAAACGATCGACAGAAAACAAGCCAAGACAAGAGACACAAGATGTGGCGGCTAGCCAGGGACAAACCCCACAATGTGTGGGGAAACCCTTTGATCAAATATTCTTTTATCTTCAACAATTCAACAGAGAGAAATAGTACAATAAATCTGATTCATATCAGCAGTAGCAAACCCTAGATCAGTAGCATCAGCATTAGCGGCTTCATTATCAAACTAGGGCAGACCATATCTCACAAACCGACAGTCGGATTGACTTCATTCCACCACCAAAAGTTTCGGCGTCCAAAGGAGGTTCAGATGAACCTACAACGCAGTTCAGATGAGGAGATCTTCTAGGCCACGCAAGTCAATCTTTACTTCTGCAGTTGCAGCTTCAGTTTCAGCAGTTTCCGACTTCAAACTAGGGCAGTCGATATCTTGCAAACCGTTCGTCGGATTGACTTCATTCCACCACCAAAAGTTGCGGATTTCAAAGGAGGTTCAGATGAACCTACAACGCAGTTCCAAAGAGGAGATATTCTAGTCCACGCAAGTCAATCTTTACTTCTGCAGTTGCAGCTTCAGTTTCAGCAGTTTTCGGCTTCAAACTAGGGCAGTCGATATCTTGCAAACCGTTCGTCGGATTGACTTCATTCCACCACCAAAAGTTGCGGCTTTCAAAGGAGGTTCAGATGAACCTACAACGTAGTTCCAAAGATGAGATCTTCTAGGCCACGCAAGTCAATCTTTACTTCTGCAGTTGCAGCTTCAAATTCAACAGCTTCCGGCTTCACATGTGTGAGAGAGAGAGACCCATTTCAGCGCAGTAGAGAAGAGACTCATATCTGCGCAGTAGAGAGAGAGAGATGTGATGAGATGAGTGAGTCCAAATGAGGAAAAATCCTCTTATATTTATACACAACGTTGGTGGGTGAATAGATGTGACTGTTGGGCTTCTGAGCCTACATGAGTTGTAGGTCGGCTTGATAATAATTCCATAATCAAAATAAATTCATATCTCCATGAATACTTATCAGAATTGGATGATCTTTATATCAATCCTACACCTCTCGACGAGAGGAATCTAATAAAAATATTATTAGCCATGAATAAGATGACCCACATAAAGTTTTGCTCTGGTTGCCAATTTTAACACTCCCTCTCAACCATGGAGAACTTCATCTGCAATTTGTCTATCGGTCGTTACTATTCATCCATCAAATGCATTGCCTTGTACAGCCTGACCCTTGCCCTGCTCTGCTCTATTTTGCCTGTTCTGCTTTGTCTTGTTCTGCCCTGCACTGATCTGTACTGTTTTGTTTTGTTCTGCTCTGCTCTTGCATTGTTATGTTCTACTCTGCTTTTGTCCGAATTATGAAGAAGAAGAAATGATCGAGGATGTATCATACTGACTCAAAGTCAGTCTCAGAGTATGTACCACTGGTCCCAGACCAGTCTCAACCAACCCAAAGTCAGCGTCATAGTGAGTACAACTCCAATGGTCCCAGACCAATATCATCCTCCACTGACTCAAAGTTAGTCTCAGAGTATGTACCACTGATCCCAGACCAGTCTCAACCGACCTGAAGTCAGCGTCATAGTATGGTACAACTCCTACCACTGGTCCCAGACTAGTATCATTGATCCCAGATCAATGGAGGTCATCCTAGCGTAGGGAGTACGGTAGTTACAACGATGCGTTCATCGGTACTACTATGGTCCCTAACTTCATTTCCCTGCTCATTGATTAGATGAGAGGTACTTCCCATGAGTCCCAGAATGCATGGGTAGGATGCCTCGACAGGAGAACTAATCAATCCTGTCCTCACAGGAGAACACATCAATCCTGCTACAATTGCCATGGAGAACACATCAATCCAGGCCTCACAGGAGAACACGTCAATCCTGCTATAATTGCCATGGAGAACACATCAATCCAGGCTGCCATGGAGAACACATCAATCCAGGCCTCACAGGAGAACTAATCATCCTGCTACACAGGAGAGTGAATCATCCTGTTCCACAAGAGAGCGAATCATCTTGTCCCACAAGAGATCGAATCATCTTGTTCCAGTGTGCACCACCAGGGGAGGGTGAGTCACCTTGTGGTCATATGTTGCTCCAGTAGGAACCGCAAGCCCTCAGAGCTCCCAGAGCTCAATGTATGCGACATGCAGGACCCTTGTACAAAGGTTTCTTGCCGACTCCAATTCGTTTGGGAAAATCACAGATTAGATCTTTCCTCGGGGCTTTGACAAGGTGTATCAACCTGTACATCATCTTAATGTGATGGAGTGTTGGGTCCCTATAATACTAGTGATTACCCCATTACTATTGTAGTTATACCCCTTATTTATATTGTTGTGCCCCTATTACCCCCATATTGTTATTTCTGTGCCCCATAGAATCCCTCTATTGTTATTTTTGTGGCTTTATATTATTATTGTTAGGTCAGCTGGATTATATTATGACTCCCTAGCCTCCTATATATAGAAAGGAGGTTTTGTCATTTGTATCATCCAAGAATTGTTCATTTATGTAATGTAAAGGAGGTTGCCCCCTCGAAGAGGCTGAATTCTAAGGCGTTGACCTATCTTTTCTATCTTTTTTGAGCTGGTTTCATAACATTTGGTATCAGAGCTTTGGATTCTAGGGTTTCGCTGCTCCAAACAGGTCATTGTGGCATTTTCGCTATAACGTTTTTTTGTGACGTTTCAGAAGTCGAAAAAAAAACCCATTTGAGAAGAAATCGCACTGAACCTTGGGTCCGAATTTCAGATCTTTTAGCGCGATATTTGCGGAGATATGATCTGAGGAAGTTGGTCTTTTTGCAGACTCCTGAATTACATTCAAAACAGGTGACCTGGGGAAAATTGTCATAACTTTCTCTCTGGGGATCGGATTGAAATTTTGTAAGAAGGTACAGAAAGAGGACGGACTGTAGTTTCTTGTGTGTGTGTTTCAGATTCAAAGGTTGAAACAGTGACTCGTGGAATGTCATACAAGTTCGATCTACTAAACCAGTCTAAAAACAGGTCACTGTGGGAGATTTCACATAACTCTTCCTTGGAGAATCCAATTTGGCTCAGACTTGTGGCATTGGAAAGAGGATGCAGAAGGCTACTACAGGTAGCAATTTAAAAATTGGATGATCTGAAATTACAGAGATACATTAGATTCAATATCAGACTTCTATAAAGTGAAAAAAGGTGTGTAGTTTTTTTTTTTTTTTTTTTAATTTTTGTGTAAGCTTGGTTTAACGAAATTCAAAGGGCATAGTAAACCATTATTATCGGTAACTGATGCCCCGAGGAAAGAAAATGCAAACACCTGGTAAGGAACCTGAAAGCTCTAGCATGACCCATGAAGAAGAGGAAGAAATGCTACATGATATATCAAAATTACAAGAACAAGTGCAACAAATGTCACGCTCACAAAAGCTAACAGAAGCCAAGATAAGTGGCGTGGAATCTAAGATAAATGGCGTGGAATTTAAGATAAAGGGCATGGAAGCTAAGATGGATGATTCGAAGACATATTTGAAGAGAGACATGGCAGATTTGAAGATAGATATGAAGACAAACATGGAAGAATTGAAGAAGTTGCTACAAGAAAGGGTCACTAATGGTGAAAAGGTAGTAAAGGAAACTCATGATGAGAACAAAAGAAATGTTAATCATGATTCCATAGATGCTAATGTTGGATCGAAGAATCACCATATTCCAAAAATCGATATGAGGAAGTTTGATGGCAAGGATCCCGCCACATGGATATTACAGATGGAGCAATTCTTCGATCTCAATAATGTGCAAAACGCACAAAAGGTACGTATGGCAACTGTATATTTGGAACCAAATCAGTTTGTATGGTATCAATGACTTTGCTCTCGTAAACAATTTATCACTTGGGCAATTTTTACGGAAGAATTGATAGCACATTATGAAGATACAAAAAGCAACACTTTTTTTAGCCAATTGATAAGTCTTAAACAAAAGGGTTCAGTAATGGAGCACATTGAGGAGTTCCAAAAATTGAACATAAGGGTAAAAGATATTCCAGAGGAGCATAGGATTGATGTGTTCATATGGTCTTTAAAGGATAATATCCAACATGATGTTCGCCTTTGGGAACCTGATTCATTAGAGAAGGCATTCAGGTTAGCAAGAAAAATGGAAAGCAAAATTATGGCAACCAGGAAGCATACCACTCACAACTATAAAGACGGAAGTGTTGTTGCCCCTAGTCTTCCACAACCTATAAGGTTGACCTCACAACAATTGGAAGAAAAAAGAGCAAAAGGGCTTTGTTACAGTTGTGATAGCAAATACACTAAAGGTCATAAGTGTGCTGAGAAGAAATTATTCTACATAGATTGTGAAGAGGAAGAAGAAAATGAGCAAGAAAGGCCAAAAGAAGAAGATCTACTTCAGGAACAAAGCCTAGATGAAGAAAAAATAAATCCGACCATATCTTGTAATGCATTGGCGGGAATTACCACTCCTCAAACCATCAAGATAGAAGGACAAATCAAGAAGAAAAAGGTAATAGTGTTGATTGATTCAGGAAGCACCCACAATTTTATTCATTGTAGGGTAGCAAAAGAATTGAATTGCTTCCTATATCCAGCACCAGAGTGTCAAGTGATGATTGCAAATGGAGGAACAATAAATTGCTCTGGAAAGTGCCATAATATCAAGCTATCCATGGGAGAATATGTATTGACTAGCCCAATGCTTTCCATTCCAATGGGAGGTGCGGATGTTGTACTAGGAGTCCAATGGCTACAATCCTTGGGTACAATAGCTTTTAATTTTCAAGAACTTTTCATCAAATTTTCTATGGAAGGAAAGGAAGTTGAATTAAGGGGTATTGCAGGGAAACCAGGAAAGATAATCAGCTCTCATGGTATGACAAAGCTTCTAAAAAAGGAGCAAAGAGGTGTAATTGCACAATTATGCTCGCTAGATGTTTCCACATTGGAATCATCTATTTCTCCAGATCTCCAAAAAGTCTTGGACAATCATTCCAAGGTATTTGAGACTCCCAAGGGTCTCCCACCTATGCGTGATCATGATCATGCTATTCATCTGATTCCAGGAAGTGTTCCTCCAAACATCAGGCCGTACAGATATCCCTATGTCCAAAAAAGTGAAATTGAACGTATGGTTGCAGAAATGCTAGAGGCTGGTATAATTCAACCGAGTCAAAGTTCTTTCTCAGCTCCAGTAGTATTGGTGCACAAGAAGGATGGATCATGGCGCATGTGTCCGGATTATAGGGAGCTCAATAAGCTCACTATTAAAGATAAGTTCCCCATTCCTGTTATTGATGAATTACTCGATGAATTGCATGGATCAATTTACTTCACCAAGTTGGATCTTCGTTCGGGATATCATCAAATCAGAATGAAGGTTGAAGACATTCCGAAAACGGCATTTAGAACTCATGAGGGTCATTATGAATTTTTGGTCATGCCTTTTGGCCTTACCAATGCACCTTCAACATTTCAAGGTTTGATGAATTCAATTTTCAAACCATTCCTTAGAAAATTTGTGTTAGTATTTTTTGATGATATACTAATCTACAGCAAGTCTTGGAAGGATCATGTTGAACATGTTGACAGGGTGCTACAACTATTGGAGGAGAAACAATTATATGCAAAAAGATCCAAATGTTTATTTGGAGTCCAGGAGGTGGAATATTTGGGTCATATTGTATCTCATGAAGGAGTTAAGGTAGACCCTAGCAAAATTAAGCCATTAAGGAATGGAAAATCCCCACATCCATAAAGCATCTGCGAGGATTTCTTGGGTTGACAGGGTATTATTGCAAGTTTGTTAAGAATTATGGGAGAATAGCAGCACCTCTAACAACATTATTGAAGAAAGATTCATTTTCATGGACTCCGGAAGCAACAAAGACCTTTGAACATCTTAAAGAGGCAATGTGCCAAGCACCGGTCTTAGCTACACCAGACTTCACAAAAACCTTTATTGTGGAATGTGATGCTTCAGGAAATGGAATTGGTGCTGTTCTAATGCAAGACGAAAGACCCATTGCTTTTGAAAGTCGTCCAATCAAGGGAAAGTTTTTAAGCAAAGCTATTTATGAGAAGGAAATGTTGGCAATACTCCATGCACTTAAGAAATGGCGACCCTACCTAATGGGAAGACACTTCAAGGTAAAAACGGATCATGATAGCCTTAAATACTTTTTAGAACAAAGATTATCCTCTGAAGAGCAACAAAAGTGGGTCACAAAGATGTTGGGTTATGACTTTGAAATCATCTACAAAAAAGGGAAGCAAAATGTGGTGGCAGATGCACTCTCAAGAAAGGATGAGGATGTGGAAGCATTGTTGTGTGCCATTTCTATTATCCAACCAGATTGGATAAACGAAGCAAGGGAGGAATGGAAGAATGACGAAGAAGTGTGGGCACTTATTCGAAAGCTACAACAAGATCCCAGTACTTCTGATACATTTAGCTGGCAAAATGATTCGTTATGGTACAAAGATCGCTTATACCTCTGTAAGAATTCCCAGCTAAAACAAAAGATTCTTATGGAATTGCACACTTCTCCCTTAGGAGGGCACTCAGGATTTTTAAAAACTTACCACAGGGTTAAGAAGGAATTTTTTTGGGATGGCCTTAAATCAAATATTCAAAAGTTTGTGGCGGAATGTTTGGTTTGCCAGCAAAATAAAGTTGAAACAATTAAGACACCGGGTCTATTACAACCTTTATCCATTCCAAGCCAACGTTGGGAGGAGGTTTCAATGGATTTTATCACAGGTTTACCCAAGTCTGAGGGAAAGAGTGTCATCATGGTGGTAGTTGACAGACTTACCAAGTATGCACACTTTTGTGCATTATCACATCCACTTAAAGCCAGTACAGTTTCTACTGCATTTATGTAAACAGTTCAAAAGCTACATGGAAACCCAAAGATTATTGTAAGTGACAGAGATCCCATTTTCACTGGAAATTTTTGGAAAGAATTATTTTCTTGTCTTGGTACTCAGTTAGCTCATAGCTCATCTTATCATCCTCAATCTGATGGGCAAACTGAGATAGTAAACAAATGTTTGGAAGGATATCTTCGTTGCTTTGTATCTGATAAACAGACACAATGGGTCAAATGGTTGCCTCTGGCTGAATGGTGGTATAACACTTCCTTCCATACAACAACAAAAATGACCCCATTTATGGCACTTTATGGGTATCAACCACCATCCATCACATCATATTTAAGAGAAAATTCTAAGGTTCAGGCAGTGGAACATCACATCGAACATCAACAACAAGTCCTCCAACTCTTAAAGGATAACCTCGTGTTGGCACAAAATAGAATGAAACAACAGGCAGATCAACATCGCAGTGAAAGAAGTTTTGATGTAGGTGATTGGGTATTACTACGGCTACAACCATATAAATAAATGTCCCTAAAGCAAGCTAAGAAGGATAATAAATTATCACCAAAGTATTATGGTCCGTACAAGGTGTTGCAAAAGATTGGTACTATGGCATACAAATTGGAGCTTCCTGCAGCTTCTCGATTTCACCCAGTTTTCCATGTTTCATGTTTAAAGAAGGTTATATGTGACAAGCTCCCAATTCAAACAATATTGCCAGAACTTGACGAGGAAGGAAAAATTATATTGGAACCGGAAGCAGTCACAGAAACAAGAACTCGACAGCTACGAAATCGATCAATTTCAGAGTATCTTATCAAGTGGAAGAACTTATCCGCTGAAGATTCCACATGGGAGGATGAGAATTTTATGCAGAAGTATCCAGAACTACTCAAGCGTTGAGGACAACACTTTTTTGAAGGAGAGGGGCATGTTGGGTCCCTATAATACTAGTGATTACCCCATTACTATTGTAGTTATACCCCTTATTTATATTGTTGTGCCCCTATTACCCCCATATTGTTATTTCTGTGCCCCATAGAATCCCTCTATTGTTATTTTTGTGGCTTTATATTATTATTGTTAGGTCGGCTGGATTATATTATGACTCCCTAGCCTCCTATATATAGAAAGGAGGTTTTGTCATTTGTATCATCCAAGAATTGTTCATTTATGTAATGTAAAGGAGGTTGCCCCCTCGAAGAGGCTGAATTCTAAGGCGTTGACCTATCTTTTCTATATTTTCTTGTGCTGGTTTCATAACATGGAGCTTCCTTGCTCATCAACTTACCATATCCCAGATGATGTCTATCTGCTGGAGCAATTGACGAATACGGGATTCCTCAATAATCGAATCCCACCTCTGGTTTTTACAGAGAATCACAGTGGTATCCAATGTAAATCCAAATAGCTCATTGAAGAGGTTTCGCAACCAGAGTGCCTCACACGAGGTTATGCTAGCAACAATATATCCTGCTTCGACGGTGCTCAAAGCCACCAACTTCTGCTTCCTGCTCATCCAGGATATCGAAGCAGATCCCAAGGTGAAACAGTACCCAGAAGTGCTCTTACGGTCCACCACACTACCTGCCCAATCAACATCAGTATATCCAAGTAGTCTCACATCTCTGGCAGTGTATCTTAATCCATGAGAGATTGTGTCCTGAAGACATCTCAGAAGATTCCTGGCATCAATCCAGTGAGGCTCAAACAAATATGAGCTCACAATAATAACTGCAAAACATATGTTCGGACGGAGGTTCACCAAGAACATCAATGCAAATGAGTTTTTGAAACTCAGAGGCATTTCCCAAGTCTGGTCCAACATCACTAGCATATAACTTCTAAAAGTTAAGATCCTCGACGTAGTCACAGGCTTGCAGTCCATCATACCGAATCTTTCCAATATATTTACCACATATTTTCCTTGAGATAGGAAAATTTCCCTTGGCTTCTGTCACACTTCAAGTCCTTGGTCCTTCATTTCAAATTCAGAAGCCATCTCCCTCTTACATTTGTGAATGAGAGGGTTTGCACATGTTAGAAAGAGGTCATCCACATACAACACCAGTATGAGAGGCTTGTCATCTTCACCCTTAAAGTAAAGGTTAGGATCAGTTTCACTCCTAGTGAATCCCAGCTTCATCAAGTAGCTATCGATCCTCTCATACCATGCTCGGGGTGCTTGCTTCAGCCCATAGAGAGCTTTCTTTAACCTGCATACATGAGATTTTCGATCATAAATCTCAAATCCTTCGGGTTGCTCCACGTAGACCTCTTCTTTGATCGAGCCATGCAAGAACGCAGTCTTGACATCCATCTGATGTAGGTTCCATCCTTGTGAAGCGGCAAGGGCTATGATCGAGCGGATGGTCGTATATTTGGCAACAGGTGCAAATATCTCATCATATTCTATACCTTCCTTTTGGGAGAAACCTCGAGCAACAAAACGAGCCTTATACTTTTCTGTGCTTCCATCCGCTGCATGCTTTATCTTGTAAAGCCATTTGGAAGTAACAACAGTCTTGTCCTAGGGTCTGGGAACTACTTCCCAAACATCATTCTTTATGATAGACTCATATTCTTCGGTCATAGCATCCTTCCATACTTGATGCTTGGCGGCATCTGAGAATGACGGAGGCTCATTTTGTATGATCGTGCTCATGATGGTTAGGTATCCCTGATACCTGTTAAGTTTCTTACTTTTATGGAAGGTTCCTCAGGGTGCAGCATGTCCTTCAGCATCATCAAGTATCCCCCTAAGCCATGAAGGCCTCTTCCTAGAAGAGGAAGGCTCATGTGGATGAGGACCAATCGGATCCATGGGTTCTTCTACATCAGGCATTGATTCATCATCCTTTTCTTTCGGTTCCCTGGTGTCGGCTTCTTGAGAGCTACTCAAAGTCAGCAGATTGTCCACCTTGCTGAGAGCCATATCTTTGTTAAAGGTGACATCATGACTAATCACGACTTCCATTTGACCGGAGGTGAACATTTCTTCAGGGGTTTAGGAACCCAATGCTTGATGAGGGCATCGATTTTGTACATATACGGCGGTGATTGTAGTTTCAGCCCATAGAAACCTTGGAAGTCTTTGATCATGTAGCATGGCCCAGACAGCTTCCATCATCATGTGGTTCTTCCTTCCCACCACACCATTCTGCTCAGGAGTATGTGGTGTAGTAGTCTCCCTATTAATGCCAACCTCAGGTATGCCTGAGTAAACCAATTGTAATATATCGGAGGTCTTGCTTTGGCTTGAGGGGAATGGTCCCCTTTTGAGCTTTCCTTTGGCACATCCTGGACATACACCTTCTTTCTCTACTTGGAATTCGAGCATCCCTGTTACCATCTGTCTTACATCGGGTAGAGCTTTGTAATGAACGTGGGCAAACCTCCGATGCCAAAGTTCGGACTAAAGAGTTGTGTCACAAGACATGACACCTAGCGGACTTCCATCGACCTGATATAATGAATCAACACTAAACCCAAGAGTAAAGGCATCTTTAACATTATTTTTCCATATACATACCTTGCCATTGCTGAAGGTTACCTTGTAGCCTCTGTCTTCCATTGCCAAGATGGACACTAGGTTCCTTTTGAGGTCAGGTGCATTTAATACATCCTAGAATTTCTAGCCTTCTTGAATGCTTGTCCTCTTCCTTGATTCCCAGCTCTCCTCTTACCTTTGCTGTTGAATTTGTCATTCCTTTGATTTCCATCAGAGGGATTTTGAGTTGCACCACTGCATACTGTACCATGCTTCTCTAATCTTGATTATCATCATGCTGCCCATGTCCATGATTTTATCCATCATAATGCTGCTCAAACTAGTGTGCATCATCATCATGCTATCCTATATGTCCATGATCTCATGTTGCCCTTTATGTCCATGATCTCATTCATCATGATGCTCATGATCTCATACATAGTGATTTGCTTTATCGCAAATGTAACATCGTCATTTTCTTCTAGCCTTAGGTCCAACCTTTCCTTTTGATTTAGTCCCGGAATTATTTCTTTTCTTTGCATGAGAAGAAAAGGCAGCAGGAGGACCTTTAGGCATGGGCATTTCTTGCACTTCTTCCCTTGTTTATTCTTGAATGCATCTAGCCATTAAATCCTCGAAACCAGGAATTACATTATAGTTCAAAAGAGTAGTCCTGAACACATACCATTCAAATGGCAATCCTCCAAGAGTTGTGAGTGCCATTTCTCTGTCAGTAATAGTTTCCCCAATAGATAGGAGATCGTTCTTGATCTCGGTGATTCTTAAGAAGTATGCTTTCATACTTTCATCTTTACCCTTCTTGATTTCCCTCAACTTATTTCTAAGAAACAAAACTTGATTTGCATCATTAACTTTAAATAAACTCACCAGTCTATCGTAGATTTCCTTGGAGGTGTCTAGGTCAGAGATGTAGGCCACCAAGCGCTTGTCGATAGAGTCCCGGATGATCTTCTTTGTTTTGACTTTTCCATTTTTCCATTTGTTCCAGGCAGTAGCAGATGCATTTGATGAAGGATCAACAATATTGCCTCTTACATGGTCCAGCACTCCTTGATCTTCAAGGGTTAGATCGATAGACATCTTCCATCCGTGATAGTCAGCTTTCTCACGGAGCTTTTCTTCGGCAGGAAAGAGTGTTGAGGACCCCATAGTTCTTTTAGGATAGCCTTGCTAATCTTCTCTTCAATGATTGCTCTTGCTCTTGCTCGGGCTTTGTCTTCACTTCAGCTCTGATACCATGTTAAGTTGTGGTAAGTTCTATGCTTATAACAGTTTACTTCTTTTTCTTATTATATTCCACCAATTAGCAATCACATGTACATAAAGTAAAGTGCAGATAGAACATTAAACGGTCAACAGAAAACAAGCCAAGACAAGAGACACAAGATGTGGCGGCTAGCCAGGGACAAACCCCACAATGTGTGGGGAAACCCTTTGATCAAATCTTCTTTTATCTTCAATAATTCAGTAGAGAGAAATAGTACAATAAATCTGATTCATATTAGCAGTAGCAAACCCTAGATCAGTAGCATCAGCATTAGCGGCTTCATTATCAAACTAGGGCAGACCATATCTCACAAATCGACAGTCGGATTGACTTCATTCCACCACCAAAAGTTTCGGCTTCCAGAGGAGGTTCAGATGAACCTACAACGCAGTTCAGATGAGGAGATCTTCTAGGCTACGCAAGTCAATATTTACTTCTGCAATTGCAGCTTCTGTTTCAGCAGTTTCCGACTTCAAACTAGGGCAGTCGATATCTTGCAAACCGTTCGTCGGATTGACTTCATTCCACCACCAAAAGTTGCGGCTTTCAAAGGAGGTTCAGATGAACCTACAATGCAGTTCCAAAGAGGAGATCTTCTAGGCCACGCAAGTCAATCTTTACTTCTGCAGTTGCAGCTTCAGTTTCAGCAGTTTCTGGCTTCAAACTAGGGCAGTCGATATCTTGCAAACCGTTCGTCGGATTGACTTCATTCCACCACCAAAAGTTGTGGCTTTCAAAGGAGGTTCAGATGAACCTACAACATAGTTCCAAAGAGGAGATCTTCTAGGCCACACAAGTCAATCTTTACTTCTGCAGTTGTAGCTTC
Organism: Pinus tabuliformis; assembly: GCA_031772625.1. Lineage (NCBI taxonomy): Eukaryota > Viridiplantae > Streptophyta > Pinopsida > Pinales > Pinaceae > Pinus > Pinus tabuliformis. The sequence continues at coordinate 279,529,426 of CM062819.1, read as the reverse complement.
AAATTCAACAGCTTCCGGCTTCAAATGTGTGAGAGAGAGAGACCCATTTCAGCGCAGTAGAGAAGAGACTCATATCTGCGCAGTAGAGAGAGAGAGAGATATGTGATGAGATGAGTGAGTCCAAATGAGGAAAAGTCCTCTTATATTTATACACAACTTTGGTGGGTGAATAGATGCGACTGTTGGGCTTCTGAGCCTACATGAGTTGTAGGTCGGCTTGATAATAATTCCATAATCAAAATAAATTCATATCTCCATGAATACTTATCGGAATTGGATGATCTTTATATCAATACTACACCTCTCGATGAGAGGAATCTAATAAAAATATTATTAGCCATGAATAAGATGACCCACATGAAGTTTTTCCCTGGTTGCCAATTTTAACAGAGGCTCATTCTCTACAACCAAATAATAGAAGTTAGAATTTGCGTCACTCTTGACGAATCCAATCTTCTGCAAGTAGCCATCAATTCGACTGTACCATGCTCTTGGTCCCTATTTAAGCCCATATAGAGATTTCTTTAATCTGGATACAAGAGATTTCTTCTCATGTGTCTCAAAACCCTCTGGTTGTTCAATGTATACTTCTTCTATCACCCTGTTCAAGAATGCCATCTTGACATCCATCTGGTGAATCTCCCACCCCATCTGAGCTGCAAGGAATATCAATGATTTAATAGAAGTATATCTAGCTACTGGGGCGAAGGTTTCTTCGTAGTCTATCCCTTTTTTTTGAGAAAACCCCTTAGCCACAAACCTGGCTTTGTATTTTTCTACATTGCCATCTGTAACATATTTGACTTTGTAGAGCCATCTCGACCCTACAACTGACCCATCCTGACGCCTAGGTACTACTTTCCAAACGTCATTTACCATTATGGAAATGTATTCCTCCACCATAGCATCTACTCATACTTGATGCTAAACGACCTCCTGAAAACTGGAGGGTTCTCCAACCCGAGCTACCAAGGTTTGGTATCCGTCTGGTTGTCTATACTCCCTTTTCTTGTTTTTGGGTGCCTTGAAAAAATCCTCTGCATATCTTAGTATCTGTTGAAGTTCTCGGCTCGTTCTACCACTAGTAGTGGGTATATCTATCTGCTCCTCTTCCTGAGGCTCCTCCTCTGGAGTTTTTCCTTTAGGAGAAATATAAGCGCTAGTTTCTATTGGTTGAAGTGGCTGGACCAACGGATCATCTTTTGACTTCTCTTCGGAAGAAATTTCTCAAGATTTTATGAAAGCTCTGTTTTCCATGAACTTTACATCCCGTCGAATTATGATCTTCCTATTCCATGGAAGGTAGAATCTATATGCCTTAGCATTCTCGCTATATCCTACAAGATATCCTTTCTCCGCAGTCTGATCCAATTTCTTCCTCTTTTCTTTGGGTACATGGTAGTATTCCAAACGCCCAAATATCCTGAAATGACTCACCTCAGGCTTCTTACCGGTGAATACACTCTCCAAAGTAATCTTACCTAATGTCCTGTGAGGAGTCTTGTTCTAGATGTACATTGCCGTGTTGCATGCTTCTGCCCATAGAAACTTGGGCATATCCTAATCATATAATATTGCCCTAGATTCTTAAACAAAAATCCAGTTCTTCCTTTCTACTACTCCATTCTGCTCCAGATTATAGGGGGATCTCCACTCCCCTTTGTTGCCTTCCCTTGTGCAGAAATCAGCGAAGTCCTTACGATATATTTTCCACCATTGTCTGAGCGCAATATCTTTATCTTCTTTCATGTTAGATTCTCAACTAGAGCCTTGAAATCTTTGAATCGACCAAAAATCTCATCCTTGGTTTTTAGAAAGTAGATCCAAGTCTTTCTCAAACAACCATCAATGAAGGTGATGAAATATTCAGCACCACTAAGAGATTTTGTGGACATGGGTCCGCATATATCTCAGTGTATCAATTATAGAACACTCTTAGCCCTATTGTTGCTTCTGGAAAATGTTGCCTTGACGTACTTTCCTAGTCCGCATCCTCTGCATACATCATTTCGTTCGATACTTAATTATGGAACTCCTGATACTGTTTTCCCGAGAATTCTTAGAGCCCCATGGTGTAAGTGTCCCATCCTCCTGTGCCATAGTTCATTCAAATGTTTTCCCCCACTGATGCCTATCAGTGCCATTGGAGATTCTAGTTGTAATCTATACAACCTGTTACTTCTGACTCCAATCTGGGCCTTCTTTTTCCAACTCGGGTGTTTGACATATACTTTCTCCTTAATGAAGAAAACGTCATAGCCCTTGTTTTGAAGCTGAGATACAAAGAGTAAGTTCATCCTCAATCCTGACACATTCAACACATTGGTTGCTTGAAGCAGATCCCCTGTTTTTGTTTGAAAGACTACAATACCTCTTTTTACGGGGGTACACTTTGCCTTATTTCCCATAGTGATCTAGAAATTCATCGTTTCTTCTTGATAATTCGAAAAACATTCTTGTATTCCTGTCATATGCCAGGAAGCTCCACTATCTATATACCAAACCTCAGAGGAGGCAGAACTCGCTAGGAAAGCGACTTCTTCTTCCAGTCTGGAAGCTAACATAGAATAATCGTGATCCATGATCTTCATGCTTTCTTCTTTCCTTGGAGATCTGCTTGGGTCCTTATGAGTTGATGCCCCGGCATCATGCTCTTGAATCATAGCATATTCTTCAATCCTGTTGCCCGATCTCTGCTCCGATACCATGTGAAAATTTCTAATACGAAATTGTACTATAGTAACTGATTTATTTCACCTACTTATCTCTCACAATAAGTTATTTATGAAACCCTTCAGTAAACATTAAAATAAATTCTACTGCAGTTATCACATAATTACATAGAGAAAATAACAGTGATATACAAGCACAAGAATCGATCACATCAACACAATTGTTTTTGGACAATTGTCCTGATCCAGGTGGATATTGGTGGCCACCCGCTAATTCCACTTGGACCCCCACCACTGTTTCTTTCAGTTTTTCAGTTTCCTTAATTGTCGCACATTTTACTATTTTTAGCAGTTTTTCGGGTCCTAAACTTTTGGAGCCGTTTTGAGGCCCTAAAGGACGTTATTAGGTGAACCATACTTGTGGAAGCGACATGCTGTGTATGAGTCAAGGCCTCACGTTGTTATTGTTACTTTAGGAAATAAGTTGTACATGATACCAGAGGTCGCCCCGCCTACTGCCATCTCGGTAGTTACTGCAAAAAATGCAATAAACTAATTTCAAAAACCGAAAAATTTGTTTTCCTGATTATACTGTTGGGCGTGGAGCTTTATTATCTTCTTTATTCAGAGGTATCACTGCATTGGACCCTAGTTCGTAATGTGGGGGCAACGCCACCCATAATATTTGCGCTGCAAGGGGGGTCCAGGGGGGGTGGGGCGACAACGATCTTTAGGAGCCCCCCTTAGCGTTGCCCCCGAAGCTAAAAATAGATGTAAAATTGCTTTTTAAAATTTTGTAATTTCATAGTCAATTTGGGCCGTTCATTAGGCGGAGATCTGACGGTAGAAGTTATATTTAATTTAGGGTTTTTTGCCATAGAAGACAACCTCTTGCTATATATGAGGGAATTGTATTGCATCTATGTAGATCTGTATTTTGAGTGAGAAAGAGAGAGGATATTGAGCAAGAGAGAAGAGGGAATTACAACAGATCTACTGTAGGTTGTATCTCTTCAATTTGCTAGATAATATAAAAGGAAGGACTGACTGTTTCCTGTGGATGTAGCCCAAATTGGGTGAACCACGTATATCTGTGTCTCTCTTGTTTTATGTGTTTATATTTTTACAATATATTTATGTGTTCCATTTTTCTGTAATATATAATTTTCTAACAACTAATATTAGAGCCAAAGGTCTATTTGGCTGATAAACTCGCAGGAGAGAAGGGTCCCTGGTTTGAGTGGGAGTAATGACAGAAGATGGTAGGTTTAGGGTCGAAAAATTTAATGGCCAAAACCACCAGCTGTGGAAGATGCAGATGGAAGATTATTTGTACCAGAAAGATCTGTACCTACCATTGAGCGGAAAGACAAAGAAGCCGACGAGTATGACAGACACAGAATGAGATATTCTCGAAAAAAAGGCACTTGGAACAATACGGCTATGCCTAGTGGCGTCGGTAGCCTTTAATATTTCAAAGGAAATGAAAAAAGAGGGTTTAATGAAGGCATTGGCCAAACTATATGAAAAACCATCGGCCTCAAATAATATATTTCATATGAAGTGTTTATTTAATATGAAGATGTCAGAAGGTGGATCTGTTGCTGATCATTTAAATGAATTTAATACAGTTACCAGTGAATTAAGTTCTGTAGGGGTAACTTTTGATGATGAAGTTAGGGATCTGTTATTTCTATGCTCATTGCCAGAAAGTTGGAATGGTTTAGTTATGGCCATTAGTAACTCTATCTCTGGATCTAGTACTTTAAAGTTTGATGATGTTTTCGGTGCAATCCTTAGTGAGGAAATGCGACAGAAAAGCTCTGGTGAGACATCAGGTAATGCTTTGACTGCAGAGATTAGGGGAAGAAAAATGGAAAGAGGAAAGAGCCCAAGATATTGCAGTAAGTGAAGGAAAGGCAGATGCAAGTCCAGATCGAGGATAGTGTGCTAGAAATGAGGGAAGAAAGGACACCTGAAGAAAGACTGCAAGTCTCAGAAGGGAAAGAAGGAGATGGGTGTTGGAGAGGTAAATCCCCTCTGCGGACAGAGGCGATCCCACTAGCCCAAAATGGTCTAGCAACAATCAATCAACGCTACCATGCAAGTTCCTAGTTGCAAATTGAAAGTGGATTATGAGAACCAACCTGGAGTCCAACGCTAGTGTCGTAGAAGAGTTGATACTCCCGTTCCCTTGCTCCGGCAGGTCATGATCCTCACGATCTCCGCGAATGGATACCTGCACATGCAAAGAACGAAGCGAATACAAGCATAAAATCCACTAAATACAACTATATATCAGTCAGAAAAGATATAGATCAAACATTATCATAACGAACAATAAGATCGGAACCATAATGATAGTCGTTTATTAATGAATAATCAACAGAGAAAAATACAACCAAAGTTCTGACGTTGAATCTCTCCTCTGGCTGGGCGAGCAGCTACATATGTCTTGCAATAGACCTTTCTCTCTCTTTGATTATGAATACACAGCTCAGACTTTTGGCAGCATAACCTCCCTATGCTCCAAGACTCTTACTATCACTCAAGACAAGCGTTATCACTACTACTCAAAAACTCGCTTGTCAAATGCATGAGGACAGACTTTTATAGATGGAGAAGGGAGGAAGATACAATGCATCAGGACACCCAATGTGGATTGGCATTATCTCCAAAAAGCCGCTGTGGATAGATGTCAAGGATAGATGATGACTCTCGACATCTAGAAGATGAGCTTTATCCTCAAAAGACTTCGTGACTTGAAGGGAAAAAACATCTGGGCGCGCGTTTGTCAAAAATCATTACCAAACTTGGTTGGCGCGGGTGTTGTTCTAAGACAGAGCGCCAATGGTCGCACCCTCTTTTGAGGATCTCATTGATTGGCGCGGGTAGGACATTGTGGACCCGCGCTAATGGAAAAAGGGCACTTTTCAGGGATATTTTGCAGAAGGTGTCTTCCAGGAACATGAAGTACATACTCAGGGGAACATAATGCACGTGTTTTTAGGTTATGTCACTGCTCACAGGTCCCAGAATGCGTCCTCCAAAGTACGGAAACAGGGGTAACAGGGACGGTGACCAATGGTGACAAATTACTGTGTAACAGATGCCCCCTAAAGCATGAGGCCCGAGAGAGAGAGAGGGGTGAAATGCTTTACAAGGACACATGTAGCTGCCGCCGAGAATCTGCATTAAGAGATACAACTGATAGCTCAAGTACATGAAATCTGTGGTATGGTCGCAGCCATCCATAAGAGTGTACATAATAATTTAGATCCATAGTATGGACGCAACCATCTGGTTAGGATCAATGAATCGACTTAGGTATGGTCGCAGCCATCCAGTGAATGAGTCATGTATCAAGAATCACGCCTGGATTACAACAGACACAATCCAGGGTCTTGCGCTCCATCTCGACCCGAACAAAAGTACAAGTTCAAGCATGCGAATATATGAGCTGAAGTCGAACATGCAGGAACATCGTCTGATTACCAGTCAATATTGAAAACTGTTAACAGACGCGAGAAGTACCACCAATAATGACAATGGCCCTCAAGGTACTATAGGTACAATCTACGGCGTGCGAATTAGTGATCTGACGTCGAACACCCGTAGAATCATTCGATTGGAGGCCAATGATGAAAACCTCACGTCGAACACGAAGAACCTGCCATTGAGGCATGTAGGCTCCAAGGCACCGGAAGGGAGTCTCTAGATCAGCTTCCTGGATAATGAGCTGAAGTCGACAGGAAGTGACCTTGATCGAAGGTGGGCCATAATGTTTCCCACATCATCGACATGAGACAAAGAGATAATGTTGTGAATCAAGATTGTGCGAGCTATCAGAGGGAGGTTGTTTCTTTGCAGAGGTCAACTTCTCTTGAACATATCGGTGGCATGACAGTGGAACTGGCAGTATTTGACATCAATGTATTAGAGGTCATGGTGACGAGGCAATGAGCAGATGAGAGGTCAAATAGGATTACCCAAGTCCACGGAGGCAAGTGAAAAATGAGATGAGATGTCCCCACCCAGACACGAAAGTAGACAAGTGCCATGTTCAAGAGCGACATACTGCCGACACGACAATAATTATGGTTCCTTTTTTCCCCCCCCGCCATTTCTGGCGAGTACCCCAATTATTTTTAACAATCTTGATGGGGATAACATATGCTTGTGGTGCGTCATTTCGACAAAATCCGATGTCATCAGGTTTTAACGAGTCTGACAAAGGAAGAACTCGGCGTCTTTTCATGTTTAGAGAGTTTGAAAAGATAGCAGAAAAGGAAACTCTAGGGGTGTCCTTTTTCGTAGAGTTGTGTTTCGAGAGCCCGAAAAAGTATAAAACAATGCTCGAAAGAACCGCTCGACCATTACGATCGAGGAGTACTTTTCATAAGTAGTGATTTCGACCTGAAAAAGTAAAAAAGCGATCAAAACAGCGTCGTTTCGTAACCATTAACGAGTCTGAAACGACAAAAACCCGGTAATCTTTTTATGTTTTAACGGTCGACAAAAAGAACTTAAAACGACCGCCCCTTATTAACGTTTAACGAGTCAAGAGGAGTAACTCGGCGATCTTTTCGTCTTTAAATGGTCGGAAAAGAGCTGAAATAAGACCTCCATTTTTATTTTCTTTTAACAAGTCAAAAAGGGAAAAATACTCGGCAATCTTTTCATTTTTTACGAGTCAAAAAAGAGCTTAAAGGAGACTCGTCCTAGAGGAACGAGTGGTATAAAGGGTAGCAACTGGTTCCAGCAATGGTGGAACTGCTCAAAACATGTAATGGTCAAGAGGCTGGCTAATACAAACCACTCATCGCTACGGTTCCTCAGGAAAGGATAAACAACCAAGTGAAAGCATATGATCAGCCAAAGAGATGGTGGCGATGGAATGAAACAACCAAGGCTCATCTAACAAAATTTAGTGGATAAACGGCAATCACAAGATGTGAATTAGGTATGGGTTCATTTTTACACAAGCTTGAACCATGGAGAACTCTGCTTGGATTTGGTTTCATGTTTACACAAGCTTGAAACGAAAAACTATGCTTGTTATAAGTTCGCATGCCCCCAGCATAATAACGCAAATCGAGGTACATGCCCCCCAAGCTTCATTACATTCAACAAAGTGGATGGAATGAAGGTTCACTCTCGAGATCTATGAAAGACTCGACTTGTATTTTACGAGATCTTAATCAAAAGACTCGATTTGGAAAGGGAGTTGTTTCGTTTTTTAAGGAGCTTGACACAGGAAAAGAACTATGCTCCGACCAGTACCAGTTTCATTTTTTAAGGAGCTTGACACAGGAAAAGAACTATGCTCCGCTCGAACTTCATCATAATGAATAGGAAGTCGGGGTTTCCAAGAGTGCCACTCTAGGTGGAAGGGTAACATCTCGGAATTCAGGACCCAATGCCCCCAGGACACTGTGCACGATGGCGGCATCGCTAGATACAGGCACATGATAGGTGGCCACGTAGTTGATCTGTGGTGGGGCAGATGCAACTGGTGGATGAAAACCAGGAGGGGATGACAACTGCGCAGGAGGGACCCGTGGACGAACGAACGATAATTGATCGATAGTCACAATTCTTCCATCGTGTGGAAAGCAAACCACATGGAAAAGTGAAGAGACAAGGGCCCCCATGGCATAAACATAGTCACGGCCAAGGAGAAGACTGAAATCTAAAGCACCTTGGGTAACCGACACGTCTATATAGACAATTTTGCCTCCCAAAGTAATAGGAAACTTTGGAAGGATCCCTAATGGTTGACTAGTTCCTCTGTCAAAAGCCGCCATATTCGACGCGACTGGCACAAGCTGTGGGGAACCCAAAGCTTGCCAAGTAGTGGCAGGCATAAGACTGACAGATGCACCCTCATCCAAAAGAGTGCCAGGTATCGCCTTATTATAGGCGTGTACCGTGATCCAAAAAGGCACATGGGATGGAAGGCGGGGGTTAGTCAAATGAATCCAGTCGAAGGAAACGACTGAACTACTTGGTGGGGGAATCGTATGATTGCCCCCCTGCTCTAAAGGGACCGAAGCAGGACTCTCGGGAGCAGCTGGGATAGGAGAGTCATTTCCGGACTCAGGAGAATCTGAGGAGACGAGAAGAACATGGGAATCACGCTCTTCCGAAACAGAGTGATCGGGTGGTGAACTCAAGTCGACACTCTTTCCGACCAATGGTTGGTCTGGAACAGGCTTGGCAGAGCCAGGTTCAGGAAGAGGAGGCTGGACAAGAGAGGAATCTTGGTCGATCTTTTTGTCAGCAGGGCAACGATCTGTGGCTGCAGAGAGACATTGATAACCAACGGGAAGTTGAGGTGAGGGAGCTGTAAGACTTTCCAAGACAACAGAGGCTTTATCCATGAGCGGACAAAGGTTAATGGGATGATTGCCTTCACAAAGTCTACAGGGAATTCGAATCTTCCCTTTTCCCTTAACATTTCCAGCTGATAGTGTAGCATCGCCATGAGCTTCAGAGGACGATGAGGGGCGGGCTGGATCGCAAGACCATACTTCTAAGACCTTGGGAATGCTAGGACAATCGCGAAGAAGATGGTCCTCCTTGCACAACCTACAAGGAAATTTGACCTTCCGCAAAGAAGCAGAAGGTGGCCCGACTTGAGTTGTACTTTTAACCTCTCGCTTAGAAGTCTTCTTCTTCTTCTTAGCCACCTGGTTACTTGAATCCAGACTTTCGCCAGGCGAAGTAGAAGATGAGGACGCAGAAACATGCGAAGAAGGGGAGAGGTCCACCTTGGAATCAACATGATGTTGTTCGGGTGGAGGAGACGGTGGAACAAGAGTCATCACACTCAGGACCACCGAGGTTGAAAACAACCATATGGGAAAACCGATGGTTAACCCAGGAAAAGACAAAGTTTCCATATACGGAGCACCGACATTTCCAAAAGAAGGAAATGGACTAGGGTTTCCATCCGGGGGAACACGTTGGCCGGTAGACTCGGGGAAGGTTGCCATTGAAAACGAGAAGGAACCCTACTCAAGCTAACGCAAACAAGATCTAACCGGGTAAATGTGAATCGTGGCCGAATAAATTTTAAGACAAAGGAACTGAACTTGACCTTTTCATGTTTTAAGAGTCGAGAAAAGGACAAAAAGATGACTCTAGTCTCCTTCGAATGTTTAATGAGCACGAAGTGACAAGACGCTCACTGGCACCTTTTCTTTTAAGGAGTCCGAAAAGGATCAAAAGTGACTACTATGGAGACTCTAGGCAAAAGGTTTACCAAACAATCCGTAAAACTACTTATACACCTTGGCAATCAGATGAAAACCAAGGACTTCCCGTACTGCAGTCAATCTTCCCGAATGCTGTGTTCAGTGCATTACGTCTTGTAAGGCGGCAGACTCGGCTTCCTATGGATAAAGGATGATAACCTAGTGGGGTCTCCCGTATATACGCGACGGTACGTGGGAGCTCAGTCCGTGCTAGACCACTATCGAGTCACAAGAGGAGGAATCACCCAACCGTAGTGTGAAACAATAGTGACTAGGTTTAATGACGCCGGAACACGTCTCTAGCCTAGACCTCTAGAATATGTGCGTTAGGTTCCAATACGTTGTTAGATTCATTCGGTTTATTTTACAGTTGATCTTCAATTAAGTTTCAGTTTTTTGGTCCTACCGTATGTGATCTCTCAAAACTTCCTAAATGCAAACTATATGCCAAAAATTATATCATTTCGTTCAATGAATTCTAACTACAGGAGAGTTGAGATTTTCAAACAAACAAAATGAACAATAAACAATCAACAAAGATCCTAATGCAGCTAATAACAAGAAATGAAACTTTTTCTTTTCTTTTCTTTTTAAAAGCAACAAATAACAATAAATGCTAACTAATATAATACAAAAAGATCCTTTGTTTTTTCTTCTTTTAAAATGGCATAATGCATTTAAACAAATCTCAAGAGATATTAACAAGCATAGACAAACAAAATTCACTCAATGCAAAGAGAACCAAATCTGAAACACCAAGATGAACTGTCAAAACAAAGAAAAGCACACAGACCTTCAATGAACCATGTGATCTAAGTCCAAATGAAGTCAAGCAAAATCCAAACAAGCTAGAGGTGAATTGCTCGAAGCACAGAATAACAAGCTTTAAGAACCACTAGACAGGTGCGGAAAACAACCAAAAAGTTGACTGGACAATCAAAAACCAAAACTTCCCACAGAAGGCTCGATATGCGAAGCCACTAGATGCTCTAGGGCTGGGATACAAAATCGATAGAAATAAGCAAACAACTGAAGGATAAAGGTAACAACCAGTCAAACAGAGGTCCAACACACTTCCAGAAGCTGCAAAAGATATACTAAGACAAAAATCTGAGTTTAAAGAGCTTCCAACAAACACACTGGCAAAATTCACAGGACTGGCGCGACTGTCAGCCTGCAACTTGCGCTATCAAGGAATTGGTGCGAGTTGCTGTTGTGCAACATGCGCCAACTGGCGCGACTGTCAGAGAGAAAAAACGCGCCAACACAGTTTGCTGGCCCAAAAAATAAATAAAACAGCCCAGGGTCTGGTCAATAGTACTCAGATAGATCTAACAGCAAGAAACAACTTTAAAGCTGACACAGAAAGCTCATTTATGCAAGCAGGCAAGAGAAAACTAACATGCAAAACAAACTCCAAGCCGTTCGGTTCATAAACCAAACCGGAGATCGACTGAAGTGGCGTTGATCTACTCCGCTAATGCAAAGCAATAGCGTTTCAAAGGCTGCCTGGCCGTGCTTCAGACTCCGTCCAAGGTTTATGAATCAAACAACAAATAGCTGCTCCCCAGTGGAGTCGCCAAATTGTTGGAGAGGTAAATCCCCTCTGTGGACAGAGGCGATCCCACTAGCCCAAAATGGGTCTAGCAACAATCAATCAATGCTACCATGCAAGTTCCTAGTTGCAAATTGAAAGTGGATTATGAGAACCAACCTGGAGTCCAACGCTAGTGTTGTAGAAGAGTTGATACTCCCGTTCCCTTGCTCTGGCAGGTCATGATCCTCACGATCTCCGCGAATGGATACCTGCACATGCAAAGAATGAAGCGATTACAAGCATAAAATCCACTAAATACAACTATATATCAGTCAGAAAATATCTAGATCAAACATTATCATAACAAACAATAAGATCGGAACCATAATGATAGTCGTTTATTAATGAATAATCAACAGAGAAAAATACAACCAAAGTTCTGACGTTGAATCTCTCCTCTGGCTGGGCGAGCAGCTACATATGTCTTGCAATAGACCTTTCTCTCTCTTTGATTATGAATACACAGCTCAGACTTTTGGCAGCATAACCTCCCTATGCTCCAAGACTCTTACTATCACTCAAGACAAGCGTTATCACTACTACTCAAAAACTCGCTTGTGAAATGCATGAGGACAGACTTTTATAGATGGAGAAGGGAGGAAGATACAATGCATCAGGACACCCAATGTGGATTGGCATTATCTCCAAAAAGCCGCTGTGGATAGATGTCAAGGATAGATGATGACTCTCGACATCTAGAAGATGAGCTTTATCCTCAAAAGACTTCGTGACTTGAAGGGAAAAAACATCTGGGCGCGCGTTTGTCAAAAATCATTACCAAACTTGGTTGGCGCGGGTGTTGTTCTAAGACAGAGCGCCAATGGTCGCACCCTCTTTTGAGGATCTCATTGATTGGCGCGGGTAGGACATTGTGGACCCACGCTAATGGAAAAAGGGCACTTTTCAGGGATATTTTGCAGAAGGTGTCTTCAGGGAACATGAAGTACATACTCAAGGGAACATAATGCACGTGTTTTTAGGTTATGTCACTGCTCACAGGTCCCGGAATGCGTCCTCCAAAGTACGGAAACAGGGGTAACAGGGACGGTGACCAATGGTGACAAATTACTGTGTAACAATGGGCAACAAGAAAACAATCATGAAGCAAATGTGACAGGTGATGTGTTGCAAGATGCTTTGATTCTTTCATTAGAAAATATTGTTGATGCTTGGGTGGTAGATTCAGGGGCTCCATTCCATGCCACACCTGATAGGAAACATTTTCATGATTTTGTACAAGGAGATTTTGGACAGGTTCGATTGGGTGATATTAAATGCTGTAAAATCACTGGAATGGGTACAATTTTCATAAAACAACAGAATGGAAATAAATGGCTATTGAAGGAGGTAATACATGTTCCTGATCTGAAAAAAAATCTAATTTCAACAGGGCAGTTGGGAGGTGAAGGCTGTGTAACTACTTTTACAGATAAAACCTGGAAGGTCACTAAAGGTGCTGCGGTAATAACAAAAGGAGAAAGGTTGGTACATTGTATTTATGCAATGGTATTTCTAATTCTGTTAATGCTTTAACCTCTACAGGAGAAGATACGACATTGTGGAATCATAGGCTTGGGCACATGAGTGAGAAGGGGATGCAGATTCTTCACTCAAGACATTTGTTGCCAGGTTTGAAGCATGTTGATTTAAAATTCCGTGAGAATTGTGTTTATGGAAAACAGAAGAGAGTCAGATTCCTCAGAGTTGGGAAAGAAAAGAAGAGCAAAAAATTAGAGCTTGTGCATACAGATGTATGGGGACTTGCTTAGGTATCATCTCTTGATGGCTCTCGTTATTATGTTACTTTTATTGATGATGCAACCAGAAAGACCTGGATTTATTGTATTCGAAATAAATCTGATGTATTTGATACTTTCAAGAAATGGAAACCTTCGGTTGAAAATGAGACAGGAAAAAAGGTTGAAGTGTCTCAGACCAGACAATGGAGGTGAATATTATAGCAAAGAGTTTGATAGGTACTATTTGGAGAATGGAATTCGCAGAGAGAAGAAAGTCCTAGGAACACCACAAGAAAATGGTATGTCAGAAAGGATGAACAAGAAAATCATGGAGCATGCAAGATGCATGAGATTGCGTGCATGATTGCCTTTACAATTTTTTGCAGATGCTGTAGACACTGCTTCTTATCTAATAAACAAAGGGCCTTCAAATTTTTTGGATGGTGGTATTCCAGAGGAGGCATGGATAGGTAAAAAGGTAAACTACTCATTTTTAAAGACTTTTGGTTGTGAAGCCTTTGTCCACATTAATAAAGAAAATAGAACAAAAATTGAGAAAAAATCAAAGAAAAACACCTTTATTGGATATGGTGTTAATGATTTTGGTTATCGCTTTTATGATTATGAAAAACACAAAATCATTAGGAGCTGAGATGTCATATTCAATGAAAAGGTTTTGTATAAGGATCAACAGTAGGAAAAGAAACATGAAAAAGAAAACAAAGAATACACAGTGCTTGATGAGATCACAGAAAAAATGAAGGTGCTTGAATATCATAATGATCAACAGCCAGAATAACAACAACAACCACAGCAACAACAACAAAAAGCACCTCAAATGCCTGAAAGTGGTGTTAGAAGATCTACCAGGATAAGTAGACCCCATGAACGATACTCTCCTTCATTATATTATGTATTGTTGAATGATTCTGGTGAACCAGAATGTTATGAAGAAGTAGTGCAGGTAGAAACCAGAAAGAAGTGGGAGCAAGCCATGAAAGAAGAGATGGACTCCTTAGTACATAACCAGACTTGGGACTTAGTCAGGATTCCTGTAGGTAAAACAACATTGCAGAATAAATGGGTTTACAGGTTGAAGGAAGAATATGGAGGTAGAAAAAGGTATAAAGCTAGACTTGTGGTGAAGGGGTTTTCATAAAAAAAGGGTATACACATTGATGAGATATTTTATCCTGTTGTTAAAATGACTTCAATTAGAACTATTTTAAGTCTAGTAGCAGCTGAAGATTTACATCTTGAGCAGTTATATGTAAATCCAACCTTTCTCCATGGGGATTTGGAGGAAGAGATATATATGCAGAAACCATAAGGATATGAGGTAAAAGGGAAGGAGAAACTAGTGTGCAGGTTGAAGAAGAGCTTGTATGGCTTAAAACAGGCTCCAAGGCAATGGTATCTAAAATTTGACAGGTTAATGTGTGAACAAGGTTATCCTAGATGTCACTCTGATCATTGTGTTTATTTCAAAAGGAAAAATGATGGCAGTTATATTATATTGTTATTGTATGTAGATGACACGCTTGTTGTAGGTTCTAACATACAGGAAATAAATGTGCTCAAAAGAAAACTAGCGAACTCATTTTCAATGAAGGATTTGGGTGTTGCAAAACAAATCCTTGGTATGAGAATTACTAGAGACAAGAAGAATAAAAAATTAACATTGTCTCAGAGTGAGTACATAGAAAAGGTGTTGAAAAGATTTAATATGCAGAATGCAAAGCCAGTTAGTATACCTTTGGCTAGCCATTTCAAACTAAGTAAGGAGGTGTCTCCCAAGGCTCAAGAAGAAATGGTTTATATGTCTAAAGTTCCATATGCATCAGCAGTTGGAAGCTTAATGTATGCAATGGTCTACACAAGGCCTGATATTGCACATGCATTGGGAGTTGTAAGCAGGTACATGGACAGTCCAGGAAAAGAACATTGGATGGCAGTGAAGTGGATTCTCAGGTATTTGAGAGGTACCACAAATCAAGCATTATGCTTTGGTGGTTCAAACATTTCTCTACGGGGATATGTTGATGCAGATATGGCGGGTGACAGAGATAACAAGAGGAGCACAACATGGTATTTGTTTACTATAGGTGGAACAATTGTCAATTGGGTTTCAAAACTGCAAAGTATTGTTGCACTCTCAACAATGGAAGCAGAGTATGTTGCTGCTACAGAGGCTAGTAAAGAAATGATTTGGTTACAAAGGTTTCTGGATGAATTAGGTAAGAAGCAGGAGTTGGATAGGTTATACAATGACAATCAGAGTGCCATACATCTTGCAAATAAATCTGAATTTCATTCCAAGACTAAACATATACAACTCAAGTATCATTTCATACGGATAGTGTTGGAAGATGGACAGTTGAAGCTGGAAAAGATACACACTAGCCAGAATCCTATAGATATGTTAACAAAAATTGTAACCAGGGATAAACTGAGATTTTTCTCAGTTTCAATTGATCTTCAAGTATGATGAAGAAGATGAGAAACAACCAGGTCCAAAGTGGAGTCATTGTCCAGCAAATGAAGTAGCGGTGGAGTTGCTATAATTAGTCTCCAAGTAGGAGATTATTGGGTGTGGAGCCTGATTATCTTCTTTATTCAGAGGTATCACTACATTGGACCCTAGTTCGTAATGTGGCGGAAACGCCGCCTGTAATATTTGCATTGCAAGGGGGGTCTAGGGGGGTTCATAGTCAATCTGGGCCGTTCATTAGGCGCAGATATGACGGTAGAATTTATGTTTAATTTAGGGTTTTTTGCCCTAGAAGGCAACCCCTTGCTATAAATGAGGGAATTGTATTGCATCTATGTAGATTTGTATTCTGAGTGAGAAAGAGAGACGAGATTGAGCAAGAGAGAAGACGGAATTACAATGGATCTACTGTAGGTTGTATCTCTTCAGTTTGCTGGATAATATAAAAGGAAGGACTGAATGTTTCCCGTGGATGCAGCCCAAATTTGGTGAACCACATATATCTGTGTCTCTCTTGTTTTATGTGTTTTCTATGTTGTATATTTCTGCAATATATTTTATTTGTTCCATTTCTCTCTAATATATAATTTTCTAATAGATACGCCCTCAAGGAAATAAGAAGACAGTGGTCACAATCTCCAGAAAAATCCCCTCCACACGACAACAATAGATGGACAAGGTCATGGAGGAGTATGAGGACATCTTCCCCTCCCCCGCATGGGTGCCTCTGCATTGTAAAGTCAAGCACTCCATCGATCTGACCCCAGGTGCGCCGTTACCCAATGGACCAATCTATTGATGCTCCGTTCTGGAGAACGATGAAATCAAGAGGAAAATTCAGGAGCTACTGCAGAAAGGTCACGTTCGGCCAAGTTCATCACCCCGTGGGAGCCCGATCGTGTTGGTACAAAAGAAGGATGAGACTTGGAGACTCTGTATTGACTATCGAGCGTTGAACAAGATCACTGTCTGGAATAGGTACCTGATCCCACGAATTGATTACCTTCTAGACCAACGCACGAGAGAAAAATATTTCAGCAAGATCGACTTGAAGCCTGGATATCACCAGGTACCAATTGAACCCTTCGATGTGTGGAAGACTGCCTTCAAAGCCAAGGAGGGCCTTTTCGAATGGTTGGTTATGCATTTCGGGTTGACGAATGCTCCTGCAACCTTCATCAGGCTCATGGATGACATATTACGGCCATTCACCAACTCATTTGTAGTGGTATACTTGGATGACATCTTGATCTTCAGCTAGCGTTGGGAAGAGCACCTCCACCACATCCGACAGGTTCTCCAAACACAGCGGCAACACAAGCTGTGTGCCAATTTGGAGAAATGTACTTTTGGCATGACCCAGGTTCAGTATCTGGGATTCCTTGGCATGCACCTAATGTTTAATGTGGATCGCCTTTGGCCATACTTTCCACCATTACTAAACACTTCTGACATAGCAAAACAACCCACACCAACAGAGTTAAATCCAAATTGCATGGAAAAAGCTGCAACTGATCGGATCATGGACACGCAGATCAAACACACTTGCCAATAGAAGATCCAACTGTACCAAGTTGTAAAATCAGGCCAACTCCTTCACCAGGGCAAGTGGCTCACCAGGGACCAAGTTCAACAGAAGTTTCCTCATCTCATGGAGGAACTCAACGCAATGGGGACCATTGCTTCCTAAGGGGGGAGGAATGATCTAGGTGGATATTGGTGGCCACCCACCAATTCCACTTGGATCCCCACCATTATTTATTTCAGTTTTTCAGTTTCCTTAATTGTAGCAAAATTTACTATTTTTAGCAGTTTTTTGGGTCCTAAACTTCCGGATCCGTTTTGATGCCCCAGATGACATTTTTTTGGCAATCTACCGCCAACAATTTTTTAATAAAATTGTTTTTTCCGTCGTAGTCCTCGGAGAGATCTTTCCAATGGGGTATCATGCGCGTCAAATCAAGATAATATGACCAAGTCACGACCCCGGGAAGTTGGCTGCCCAACTAACTCCAATGGGGCCCATAAACTCTTGGTGTTACATCTCCTTGGGTTAAGGTTTTGGTTGTTTAGGGTTTGCTCTTAGTGTTCAATAATAAAAAGGCCCTTGAGCCTCATCGTAACACAGTTCAAAGGCACATAGCCACCACATCTCTTCTCAAAGATAAGCTACCATCACCGAGCTAGTCTCATTTACATATTGTTTGTAAGCATATTTCATTATTTGATATTAATCAAAGGAATCATTATTTATGTTAAATCTCTGTATTTATAGTTATCTGTATAATTTGTTGCGTTCCTGTTTAAATTCGGATCATGTCCTCAGAAAAACCCAATGTGGGAAAACGGTGCAACAGATGAGGGTTCATTTATTAAT
Organism: Pinus tabuliformis; assembly: GCA_031772625.1. Classification (NCBI taxonomy): domain Eukaryota; kingdom Viridiplantae; phylum Streptophyta; class Pinopsida; order Pinales; family Pinaceae; genus Pinus; species Pinus tabuliformis. The sequence goes on along the minus strand of CM062819.1, from coordinate 279,511,291 downwards.
CTTCAACAACAATATCTTTACAAGGATGATTCTACACAAAAACTGAGACACTTATGAGAGAAACACCTGAGACAAAGTTTCTCCTCCTAGAGAAGTTCTGACACCCCGGAGACCCTTCACTCACTTCTATGTCACTCTGTGTCATTTTGAGTGAGGACTGTGTCACCAATGGTGTTGTCTCCATGTTCTTCCCTCTGTGCTGTCTCTCAAATGCCTTGCGTCACCTCCCCCTCAGTATTTGACTGCTGTTGATGCCCTCCTCTTCCTTCACCCTGCAACTCTCCCTCTGAAATCAAATTCCTCCTCGAGAATCAATTTCGCTCGGGTTACTGAGTATTTTTTGAGTGTGTCTCCAACTAACTCTCAAGTCTTTTCTTATACTTTCCCGTTGATGGATCAATGACCGAGATTAAGTCTCTAATCAACGACTAACATTAAAACAGACTTGATCCTGGTCTCTTAGAAGTTTCTCACCCATACCTTTATTAATACCCATTAATATTTTTATTTTCCTAAGTTTAGACTTAGGAACCCATTAAAAATATTGATTATTTTAATAACTCCTCATCTTGGTGGAATTTCTCCAAATGGTTTCTGGGACTTGGAGATCTCATGTGTTAAGTGCCTCCAAAAAATTTCAGATCTAGAGAACATTCGATGCTACCCAAAATCAACATAATATAGGCTATAAGCCAGGGATAAAACCTCTCCACTTGAGAGGAAAATCCACAAATCTCTTCTCTTCCTTATATATTTTTCAATTGATGAATTCCAATACCTTAAGACTGACTCTAGTACCCTCCAAGACCAAGGCCAACCACTCTGGATGATGTGCTAACCTTGATCTAGTAAAACCCAGTCAAATCTATTCCAGTAGCACTTCTTCGACCTCTAACTGTAGAATTCCAGCCTCCAGTGCAGATCTAAAATTTCGGCCCCCCCAGCCATTGCTGGTGCCACACTGTGAGCGTCGATATGCATTATGAGCCTTCCTTTGACCTTTGCTTGCCTTTCCCTCACTTTTGGAGCTTGAGGATGACCCTTGGTGAATTTCGCTTGACCTACTTGCCTTCTTTTCTCAAAGTTCAAACCTGTAGATAGAAACTCTAGATCTGCTATAGAAACCCTAGTTTTCCTTAGCACGTGTGAGAGAGAAATAGCCCAAACAAATATTTTCTTCGTCCTCTTCCTTCTTCACTTCCTTCTTCTTTCTTCTTATTTGCTAGAATGAGATATGAGTGTGTATCTCAAGGAGGACGAGTTCCCTCCTATATAGAGGCTCTTCAAGGTGGATGTGGCTCTTCCTTTTAGGTAGACTTGCTAATTGCCAGGATTACTTGGTCTTGGCGGGTATCTGGACACTTATTGAGACAAATAATTTTCTTTAGAAGTTGCAATGTGTCTGATGGGGTCTTCAACTTATGAAAATGACTCTTTTGACATAGGATAAACCTTAGAAGCACTCAATGGGTGCTTGACCTATAAAATCAAAGATCTTGAGCATGAAAGCCATGCTCCAAAAATAATAATAATATTTTTCTTTCATTTTACACTTTACAAGAATCAAAATTACATTTCATATTTATGAAGACCAAACCTTGTTACACATTTTTCAACACTTAAGGGCTTGGAAATTTAGATAGATCTTATTCTTGCAAAGAACAAAGTATTGGATAATGTGACAAGAAATACTACTGAACCAACTGATGCAGCTGGAAAGGAGAAGTTCAAGGAGGATGACATTACTACCATGAGTGTAATAGTATACTCCATTAGAGATCATTTCAGTGCCCTACATTACGAATCATGATACCTCCAAGAAGATATATGATGACCTAATAAATCTCTACACTATCAAGAATGTTGGCTAGTCCATGAATTTGAAGAATGAGCTCTGAAATACAAGGATGAATAATGACGACACTGTGGCTTCATACTTCGTGAGGCTTTCACAAAGAAGAGATAAAATTTTAGCTATTGGAAAAACTATCTCCGATCAAGAATTTGTGACTACAACATTCAGTGGTCTCCCTAGAGCATGAGATGTATTTGTAATAGGCATAAGCAATTGGAAAGAAGCTCCTTCATTTAAGCAATTATGGACATCATGTGCTCAAGAAGAAACAAGATTGATGACTAGATATCATCAAGATGAAGAAGTTCAAGCCCTCGCAGCTCGCTTCAAGAAGAAGGGAAAGAAGTTTGGACCTCAACATAAGAAGTGAGGAAATGGATGTTCCTCTAAGAAGAAGAAAGACTTATCAAAGATACAATGCTATGGTTGTAAAGAATATGGAAATTTCAGGAGAGATTCTCCTCATATGGCTAACAAGAAAAGAAAATGGAAACAACATGCTTCCACAATAGAAGTTGAAGAAGATGAAAAACCAAAGAAGACTAAAGGAGAAAAAAAGTTCTTCTACTATTCTACCTTGACAGGTTCCTTTGCAGATGATGATGACATGTGGCTGGTAGATAGTGGAGCAAAGGCACATGGTCAGATAACATGGGCATCTTTCAAACATGACAGAAAAAAGTTGTCTCAAAGGGTTGAATTGGGAGACAATAACAACTATGTAGTCAAAGGAGTTGGAAAGACATCCATAGAGTTGGAATATGGTAGCAACATTCATCTCAATGATGTCCTTCATGTACCAAGTTTGGAAAAAAATCTTGTCTCTATTTCTTGTTTAGATAAAGGGCTCTAGTATAGATGATGATAGGGTTGCTTTTGTGGATGATAAATTACTTGTTTAGTCAAAGGGCTCTAGTATAGATGATGATAGGGTTATTGGGATTTGTGATGGAACACTGTATAGACTTGCGAGTCGACCAGGTCAAGCACTAGTACATGATGAAATAGATCCATGTGAGTTATGGCACTGAAGGTGTTTAGTCAATTTAATGTCTTAAATTGCTCTACATAAATTATCAATCCGGGTATCGTAAACTGATGAAGTGTGGTGCACTATATGTGCTTAGTTAACCTTTCTCTTACTTCGTTGTTTTATAGTTTATGTTCAACTCTTCCTAAAACTCTGCTTCAAACACATGTGCTGTGTAAAGCATGATTAAGAAGTAGTCAGAAATAATTTGAAATAAAACTGAAAGCAAAGAACTTGAAATGACTTGAAAGTAAATGACCACTTCCAATGGCACTAGACACCATTCATGCTGCTGCAAATAAAAGAAAAGAAAGTCACTTTTAAAACCAAAGATAAAGATTATCTCTCTCTAACTCGATGCTTCTAAGCACATGTACTGTGTAAAGCACGGAAAGAAAGTAGCTTAAGTGGAATTATAAAAGTGAGAAAAATATGCTTGAAAGACTAATGATAATAATTTGCTATTTCTAATTCTCTACTTCAGCCATATGTACTATGGAAAGCATGATTAGAAAGTAGTGAGGAAATAGTCTAGGAAGCACTTTAAAATCAAAACTTCTACTTTAAAGACTAGTGGTAATGATTTACTCTTTCTAACTCGATACTTCAAAACACATGTACTGTGTAAAGTACAGAAAGAAAGTAGCTTAAGAACAGTCCAAAAAGCACCCAAACAAGCTGCAAGTTAGTGATATTTTGATCTTAAAGGATAACAGTTTATGATGAAGATCATTTATGTGTTAGCAGCTCTTTGAGAAATAAAATTAAAAATCAGCTATAAAAACAAAGGCAGCAGCTTGAACCTGTCAACTTCAAATACCATTAGTTTGTAAAGCAAATACATAAACATAAAAACAAATCCCGGGAGAAAATAAAATGAAATAATTCAAACTGTACAAGGCAGGGGCCCCCTTCTACCTATGAAATCAAAGCATACTTAAAATTGCATGAATGAAAATCTAATCTACCTTACATTCTACAAAGCAATATTTACAAAATGAAATCTAATCTACTTACATCCTAATATGCTCCATGACATCTACTTCACATCTCCTTCCATGTTGAGAACATCAAAGCTTTATTCAATTTCTTCAAAAGTGCAAAGTACAACAAAGCTCTCCAAAGAGAGACTAAAAAGATACTAAAGAGACTCAAAAAGACTAACTAATGAAGGAGAGAGACCTCCTATTTATACAAAAAGATGAGAGCCTTCTCATTAATGATAAACCATGAATCTCTCCCTCTACCTCTAGAGTCCTAATCAAAATAGGAACTGATAAGACACATGTCTTTTAGAGTTACAATACAATTAGGAGATGTGACACATATCCTCATGATCCCATGATTCTTTCCAACCAAATTCGAATTTGGCCTTAGAGTGCCACATAAGGGTCTTCTAGAAGTCTCCTTTCAACCTACACATGTCAACAAACTCAACCCATTGGTTAGGTATAAGAATATGCACATTATTTTCTAATGTTTAACCACAAATTCACTTAAAAGGCTTAGAAATAATAAATATTGGAAAAACATAAAGGTAGCCCAATGATAATGAAAGTGGGATGAATGTGGTGACATAGTAGTGAAATGGAAGTGAAATGGAGGTGATATAATGGACATAATAGCGAAAGTGTAATGCAAATGAATGACATTTTCAAGACTCAACAGAAGGTATGGACATCTTCATTTTAGAGAATTAGTTGAATTGAGTGAAATAGTGTGAGGGGTTCTTGAACTATAGATAAAGAACGACGGTGTATGCAAAGGTTTTGCTCTTGGGAAGAACATCAAGAAACCATTTCCAAATAGTGACAACAAATCTAAGGAAGCTTTGGACTTGATTCATTATGATGTATGTGGTCCAATGCTCATAAAATCGTTTGGTGGTTCATTGTACTTTCGGCATTTATTGATGACTTCTTTCAAAAGACATGGATTTATCTCTTGAAGACAAATGATGAGATATATGAAAAGTTCCAGGAATTCAAAGTTGAAGTGGAAAGCTTGATAGGTAAAAATACAAAGATATTGAGATTTGACAATGGAGGAGAATACACCTTAAAGGAGCTTGTTTCTTTTTGCAAACATGATGGGATCAAGAGGGAGCTAATTGTTGCTTATAATCCACAATAAAATGGTGTACCAGAAAGAAAGAACATATCTATTGAAGAATCTCTCAAGGCCATGATGCATGATTTGGACTTGTTGTTGTTCAAAATAAAAGTCACGGAGTTTTTGAAGGTATGAGTCTTGAAGAAGCCTTCTCTAACAGGAAACCAGAGGTCGGGCACATGAGAATCTTTGTATTTCATGTATATATTCATGTTCCTAAGGATAAGAGGAACAAGCTTGAGCCTTTAGGAAACAAAGACATATTTGTTGGATACAATAGATCTTCAAAATCCTACAAAATATACATTCTAGAGCAGCGACAAATTGAGTGTTGAAATATGTAACTAGGTTCGGTTTTCCTAATGACATATGTAATCATGATTTTATGTAATGAAATAAATAAATTTAATTTTTTTACTCTTGAGGCATGGGTTTCATGCTCAAAGAAATTTATTTTTAGGTCAATCCCCCATTGTGAGCTCCTAGGGCTTTTCATTAAGTCTACAAGTCATTAAGTCATTGTCATGTATGAAAGACCCATTTAGGGCATGTTACATATTGTAAAAGAAATTATTTGAGTCAAAATAAAGTCAAAGGACTCTCCAAGACCAAGTCAAAATGAAAGCAACAAGTTAGCCTAATTCGAAGTGACTATAAGCCTATATATAGGGCACTCGACCTCATTCAAGGAGACACACTTCACACATCAAGGAGTTCGATAAAAAGGTCAAGAAGAAGCATCAAATCAAGTGAAGAAGAGGAAGTCAAGAAGGAAGAAAGATTGAAGTAATTTTGGGTCTATTTTGCGCTATTCTTGTTCACATGCGAGGAGAATAGGGCACATATTAATGCAGCAAATCAGAAGAACAGTCACCTCAAGAGGGCCAAAACAATACAAGAAGAAGATCCCTCTTGCAAGCCAAATTCACAAAGATACCAACTAAAGTCAAGTGAAGGAGAAGAAGGGCTAACATTTCCCTTATCATATCACATGTGCGAAAGTTGTGGGAAGATTTAAGAGGCTGAGAATCGGAAGAAGAGAAGTAGTCTAGTGTTGCGGTCCGAAGTCAAAGAAGAAGGAGAATTTGCAATAGTTCTAAGTCAAGATTGACTTTGACTTAACAAGAAAAGGGCACAGTTTGACTCGGACTTGGAGGATTTTTTTTTCAAGGGTCTAGGTATTGGACTTCGTGAAATAAAGGTCTATAAAAAGAGAATAATTCTTGTGGATTTTCCTCTTAGTTGGAGAGGTTTTGGCCCTAGTTGATTGCCTATATCTTGTGTCCTTTGTCGTATTTCCCTTTATGGTTTGGTAGCTATTTGATGAAGAAAACTCCAATAATAAAATTTCCCTTTATGGTTTGGTAGCTGTTTGATGAAGAGAACACTAATAATAAACAAGTGAAAATAAAAAGCAAATTAAGTAAAGTAAAAATATACCACAAACAATTATCAAAGCAAGAGGACTCATCCTATGTTACTTCCCCTAGATTTCTCAACATGGTTTCAGAGCTAAGGTGACAAGTCGAGGAAGGGTAGCTTAAAAAAGGACACTCAAGGATCATCAAGAGAATCAATCATCAAGAATGACCACTCATCTCAAAGGCACCACAAGGAAAAAAATTATGTCATCATTTTGAAGGAAGTTATTTAAGAAGATCTCAAAACCCTAGTTCGTTCAAAGAACTACACTTGAAACATACTTGGGAACCTTGTAAAAGAATCACCTCGAGAAGAAGGAGACATTAAAGACCCTACCTCTACTCAAAGAAAGGACTACAAATTGAAGCATCTTGAAGCATCCACATCAAAGAAAAGATAGAAGAAAGGCGTTTTCATCATCATCAAAGAACCAAGGTGATCCCCCACTCTTTGAAGGATCACTTTTTAAGGAAGATATCTTCATCAAGTGGACATCATCTATTATCAACATCATCATCAAAATCAAGAAGGCATCAAGTTGAAGACATTGTCATCATGGAGTATCTTCCCAAGTAAGTATCTTTATGTCCACATCTAAATCTATCAAAATGACTTCATTTTGAAAGGAAAGTAACAAATTGGTTGGGTCATCAAACTTTCTTGCATGGAAGAAGAGGATAGATTTGGTCCTCATAGAAAACAAAGTCTTTAATCATGTTAAGGGTTCAGTGACTAAACCTCCAATGGAAGAAGTTCAAGCTCTTGAAAAATACATGAAAGGGCAAGTAAGTGCTCAAAAGATTCTTATAGTATATATCAAAGATCCCCTCTTTCCATATGTATAAAAAATGGAGACATCAATGAAATATATGAAGAAATAGTAGAATTGTTCTCTGTGAGTACTAGTGGAGAAGTAATATCCTCGAGAAAAAAACTATACAAAATTAATATCTCAAAGGAAGATGGAATGGCCTCATAATTTAAGAGGGTTTTATAAATAAGAGACCAACTACAAGAATTGTGAGAAATAATATCTTATAAGGAAATTACCACCATAGTTCTCAATGCACTACCAGAGGAATGGGGCAACTTTACATCAAGTCTCTATGGAAAGAAGGAAGCTACCCCATTCAATGAACTTTTGTCATTATGTAAAATTGAAGAAACTAGGCTGAATGCAAAAAATGATGTAGGACCTAATGAGAAAGCACAAACATTTGTTGCCATGACTAGGAGGAAGGGAAAATTTGGAAGGTTTGGTCCTAAAAAAAAGAACAAGAAGGACATGCTGAAAATCCATTGTTATTGGTGTCATGAATATGGGCACTACAAGAAAAATTGTCCAAAATTTAAGAAGGATACCAACAAAAGAGGAACGGAAGAAGCCCATATCACCAAAGAAAAGGAAGAAGCCGAAAAGAAGAAATCAAACGAGGAAGTAAAATATATCTATTATGACTGAGATAATCTCCTCCACCGTGTTCTTTTAAGTTTTTTTAAGATATAGATATCATGGAAGAAAACATTATAAGCATGATAGGATGCATCATTTTAGGGGATGGAATCATAATAGAATATGATTGAAGCAAGAGCTCATGACATCATTATAAGAAGTTTGAAATATAGCTGAAGGAGAAGTCTGTAACAATCATTAGAAGAAGCAAGGAGCTCTTGGTATCCTCATTGAAAGCATGTGTAGTGCATATGGTTGAAAGGAACTCATCTAGCATGATATAAGGAATTCCTCATACCTCATGATCACGAGGAAGGATCTTCTATCGAATGAGGATAATCTAGATCCTTTATTGGAATCTTCATTAGAAGGTTCACCTCTCTTGGAGGAAGCAAGTGTCTCACTGAGAATTACACCTTGTATGGGAATCATTGTTTAGAAGCATGATGGTATGGTGACAAAGGAGTGCAACATGTTGAGATGGTTGAAGTAATCCCAATCAAGGAAAGGAAGCTATTGAAGGAATCCTAAGTGACCAAAATAAGGAAATATGTATGTATGCATGTATTTGATTAAGTCATGTCATCATATGGTTGCATGAGTAATTGCTCTATCTCATGAGCGTGATAAAAGAAAAAGGATCTCTTCCTTTGGAAAGATGCATGAAGATATGGTTCACATACTGACTAGATGAAATCAACATAATATGTCCTCATATGAAATATGAGGTGGTTGAAAAATATGAAGGAACTAGGGATGAAAGTTATTGGGGAGAAATATGTGAAGAAAGAAAGAAGAGATCATGAAAGGTGCAACTATGGTCATGTAGAAAAGGAAATCAACCTCTGATGACTAAAGGGAATTGACCATGACATCTATATAGAGAAGGCATGAAGTCCTTGATAAGGTATGTAAAGAAAGGATACCCTTGACATTGAAAGTCTTGGATATGCAGTTATAAATGTGCAGGATGTTGATATTGCAAGCAAGATGTCATGATGAAAGGCCATCAAAAAAGGTAACTATGATTGGATGTTCATTTTTTTTTGAACAACATTCAGATGGATTGATACAAGGCTACCGAAAGAAAGTTGTTGATGTCACCTACAACTAACAATCATGTGGTTGGATGAAATATCCTAAAATAAACATGACTTGGAAGAGGTATTTGTTTGAAGAAAATCTAGATGTGGATTAGAATATCACTTTCGGATAAAGAAAATAATGACATGTCTAACAAAGTCCATAAAAGAAAGTGATGGATGGCTGATGACCTACAAAGAAGTGCCAAAAGAAGAAGGCTCCACAATGATAAATATAAAATTAATGAAATCAAAAGGAGGAACTCTACAAGCAACTAAAATTCCCATGATCTCCACCATAGGAAAGAAAGATGCTTTTGGAAGAAAGTGCCTAGTTAAGAGGGAGCTCATGTACATTCATTTTATAGTAATGAGTACATTCCTTCATAGGAATGGGTATATCCTCCCTAGTTGAGAGGGAGAGATAAACAAATCATTCTTGTCTTCACTTTGGAAGAAATAATGGAGGATTGGGTAAGCATCTAACATTCGATACTCTTTGAGGACGAGGTAGGAAATCCAAGATAAGAGTATTCATAGAGGACCAATATTCTTTGAGGATTTGGAATCCAAGATAAGAATAGTCATGGAAGGACATTCCTTGTGAATGCCTGGGTGGGGTATGTTCCCTGAGAGACAATGATGATGGTGTCTATAAGTCATTGATCTTGCCATCATTGTGCTATGATCTTGTGGAGAGATAGAGTTTTTAGTCAAGGCCTTGCTATGTGAAAGTGCTGGTTGATAAAATTCGAAACAGATGGGTTACCAATCCAACTTTTCTTTTGAGAATTCTTCAGATTGAGAATGTCTAAGTACCTTGTATGAATTATGTGTTGAAGAAAGTGTAACTAGGTTCGACCTTCATAATGACACATTCCAATGTAAATGATGTAAATTGTATCTAGAAAAATATTTTTTAAATTTGAGGTATGGGTTTCATGCTCAAAATTTGTTTGTAGTAGCTCCCATTGAAGAGCCCTAGGCTAGGTGATAGGTTTGTGTCATTGATGTAAAGAATTACACTTGTAAATCATATAGTTTGTGTCTCCAATATTAAGGGCAGAACCATTTGGAATATCTCCTCCAAGTTCACTACAAATGTCTAGTAAAAGTCTCCCCCAAGCAAAGATAAAAGGCATTGTAATTTCGACAAAATATATTATATTCATGTCACGAAATAAATGTATGTAAGTCAGCCTAAAGACAAGTCATGTCGGCCTAATGAGTAGCCCTGAGAGGACTATAACTAAGGGCCTCTCCTCCCTCATTTGAACACACTCTCAACACATCAATTCGGTCTCTCTCCTATGTGAAGAAGTCTGTCTAAGGGTGAGAAGAAAGGGTCAAGTCAAGGAGCCATAGGTCAACAAGAAGGAAGTCTATTCTGCCATCTATAACCGAAGGAAATTTGTCCACACATGTGAGGTTAGGGCATCATCTTATGTGCTCTCATTAGAAAGGAAAGAGTTCAATGTTGGGGCTATTTGAAGGGAAAATTTACTTGAAGAGAAGTGACAAGGAGAGTGAAGGTTTAGGAGGGCTAGAAGAGCCCTAAACCTCTCACACGTGCGAATGAACATGTCACAATTAGGGTTTCATTACAGTCCTAGGTTATCCTCATGAAAATGGTTGATTTGAGCCCTAAAAAGTTCAGTTGTTTATCTAGAAGGAATCTCACTCACTCACTCACACGTGCAAAAAACAATGACATCTTTAGGTCTGCTGCTAGGGTTACTGAACATTTCACATCAAGGAAGAAAATGATATTCTTTAAAAGCAAGCATTGAGGACAACAACTTGACAAATGAACTATTTTGGATAAGTGAAGCTTGGAGGAATAAAGAAGGGAGAGGGAAGCTAATCCTTCCATATATAGTTGAAGATATGATCTATGGTACAACAGGTTAGAGGACAACAATAGCGGAAGGTACTAGCCTTGATCTTGGAGACACATTGGTCAAAGGGTCTTTGTATATGTCTTGGAAATTTTGTCAAGTGAAGATTCTATAAGAAGAATTACCGTGGGTTTACTTCTCAGGTTGGAGAGGTTTTTCCCTAGTCTCTGCCTATATCTTTTGTTATTGTTCTTTTGTTTATTATGCATGATAGCTGGTTGATGAAGTTAATAAACATACACATATGAAAAGATCTTGTTTGAATAAGTAAAAGGATAAAAATACTTCACAAGCAGTTATCTAAGATAGAGAAATCATTAACATATCAAGCCCATAGATTTATCAACATGGTATCAGAGGAATGGTAGTACATCAAGGAAGGGCTGATAAAGAACATTAAAGAAGAGGCAAGGCAGTTGAAGTTGAAGGCAAAGCTAGATTCAGATCCACATTCTGAAACTCCAAGATCTATCAAAGAGAAGACAAGATCTACTATTCAGGCAGATCTATAAGAGGAAGGTATCAAGAATCCTCTCACTTCAGTTGAAGAGAAGATCCTCAAGGATAAAATATCAGGTTCCCTAGCATTCAAGGATAGACAAGCTTCCTCAAGCTCATACAAGGCAGCCATCCAAAGTCAAGCTTCAAGGATCATCACATCAAGTAAGTATCTTATTTATTTGAGCAAAACTAATCTTGAAAAAGATGTCTTCTTCCAAGGAAAGAGATAAGTTAGTTAGAGTTTCCAACTTCCTTCTTGGAAGAAGAGAACTGAACTCAATTTGAAAGAACAAGAAGTTATTGAACATGTACAAAAGAAAATTGCTATTTCTATTGATAGTCAAGAATTGGCTAAGTATAACAAGAACGAAGTTAGAGTTCAAAATATTCTCATAGAATATATCAAGGAATCTTTGATTCCTTATATAGCCAAGCTTGAAACAGCCGAGGAAATCTATGACAAATTGATAGACCTATTCTCTGTCAGCACTACAAGAGAAGGGATCTCTTTAAGGAATGAGTTATACAAGATGAATATCAATAAAGAAGAAGGTATAGCTCCATACTTCATAAGGGTTTCTGAAATAAGAGATCAGTTACAGGATCGAGGAGAAATCATGTTTGATCAAGAGATGACTACTATAGTGCTGAATGCACTACCTGAGGAGTGGGGAAACTTTATAACCAACATATGGGCTAAAAAGGAGGCATCCTCACTCAATGATCTATGGGAAATATGCAAAGTGGAAGAAGCCAGATTAAAGGCCAAGGAAGATATTGCAGTTGGATCCAAGGAGAAATCATTTGCTGCTAGGTTCAAGAGAAAAGGAAAGTTCAGAAAGTTTGAGAGATCTAGTCACCAACAACATCCCAAGAAAGACATGTCAAAGATTCAATGCTTTGAATGTCATGAATATGGACACTACCAAAGAGATTGTCCCAAGCGAAAGAAGAATGGCAAGAGGAAACATGAAACAACTCATGTCGCCTAGGAAATACAAGAAAATGAAAAGAAGCCGAAGAAGGATGAGCCACATGATATTTATTATGATTAAAAAGTCACCTCCTATTTTATTTCATAGGTCTTAGTTGCATAGAATTTTGTGACATGTTGTGATTCATGAACATTCTTGTGTGTTGTTTAAGCAACTTTTTAAAGGATGTACTGATTATGTATTCCGTACCATCCATGGATGAACAATTGATGTATGAGGATATGTTGAATCCTCTGGAAATACTGTTAATGGTTATGATTAAAGTATGTTGTATTTATTTATGTAAGGATTCTAGGAAGGAATAAAATTGCTATGTGTAGGAAACCCTAAGATGAGAACACTTTGGTTCTTCGAATCTTTGAAGATTTTTTACAGGCAAATATTCTCTGTGAAGAATCCAGGTTCATATAAGTCAGAACGATGGTGCTAAGAGAACCTGTAAGGATCAAGACAACTCCGTTGCAGGTCAAAGATCCCTCAAGAAGTCTGCTGCAAGAATCATGGTATGATTCAAGACAAATGAGGTATGTATACTTGTGTTTAATATTATAATATCATGTCATATGGTTGCAGGTGACATGGATCAAGAATGATAAAGAGAAAATGGATCTCCTCCTTTGAAAGGAAGTAGGAAGGCTTAAGTCACACTAGATGAAATCAACATCATATGTCCTCATATGGAGTATGAGGTGGCTGACTACAATTAAGAAACTCTGATTGAAAGCTCCTGGGAATGGAAGGTGTGAGGATGGTAGAGATCTTGAAATATGAAACCATGATGAAGGCAATCAACATCCAAAGAATCAGGAAGATTTGACTAGGAAATCTCCCAGAAATATATGGAGTCTCTGATGGAAGTCTGAAGAGATGAAGACCCTTGACAACAAATACATTTGGGAGATCTGTCAACATGTATGTAGTGTGTTGATACCTACAAGAAGATGTCACTGAAAAAGGCCATCACCAAAAATGTAATATGTGATTTGTTTTTGGTTTATGACCTTTTGGGATAAGTCTGGGTATGTGTGCAGGGCCATGGTAAGAAGAGTTGTGAAGGATGTCACAACTATGTACCTTGTGATCTAGAGAAATCACCATTGAAAGAAAGGTGGAGATAGATGGCCCTATGAAGGAAGCCCGACATGTAAATCCAAGAAGGATATTTTCCAGGAAAGAAGGAATAACATGATGGAGGAAAGTGATGGATGTCTGAACCCTACATATGAAGAAATTGATGACATCGAGGTCTTGGATCATCTGTCAAATAGAATACCATATAAAGTACTGATTATAGAGTCCTTGTTTAAGAGGGAGCTCTAGAAGATTCCTATGAGTAAAGGAATATTATAAAGTTTCTGAATAAAGAGAAACTTGGAACTCATCCCTCGTTAAGAGTAGGAGTTAGACACGACATGCTTATCTTCAGTTTGGAAAAAAGAATGGAGGATTGTGTAATCATATGGAATCCAACACTCTTTGAGATGTGGTAGGGAATCCACGACAAGAGTGGGCAAGAGGACCAATATTCTTGAGGGCTGGGAACCCAAGATGAGAATAGTCATAGTAGGGAATACTCAGAGAAAACCTAGGTGGGTATGACCCTAAGAGAGACAATGATGATGTGTCTATCAGTCATTGGTCTCGCAACCATTGTGATCTGATTTGAGTGAGAGATAGAGCTATTAGTCAAGGCCTTTCTATATGAAAACAATGTTGGTTGAAACACTGCTATAACAGATGGAATGCAAATCCGATCTTCTTATGAGAATTATTCTGTGAACTTGAAAAATTGTCCAAGTACCATGTATGCATGAATACCTCCCTAGTTAAGAGGGAGTGTTGAAGAAAGTGTAACTAGGTTCGGTCTTCATAATGACACATTCCAATGTAAATTATGTAAATTGTATATAGCAAAATATTTTGTAAATTTTAGTCATGTGATTCATGCTCAAAATTTGTTTGTAGTAGCTCCCATTGAAGATCTCTAGGCTAGGTGATAGGTTTGTGTCATTGATGTAAATAATTACACTTGTAAATCATATAGTTTGTGTCTCCAAGATCAAGGGAAGAACCATGTGGAATATCTCCTCCAAGTTTAATTACAAATGGCTAGTAAAAGTATCCTCCAAGCGAATATAAAAGGCATTGTGATTTCGACAAAATATATTATATTCATGTCGGCTAATTCAATTATGTAAGTCGGCCTAAAGACGAGTCATGTAGGCCTAATGAGCAGCCTTGAGAGGACTATAAATAAGGGCCTCTCCTCCCTCATTCAAACAACTCTCAACACATCAATTTGGTCTCTCTCCTATGCAAATAAGTCTGTCTAAGGGTGCGAAGAAAGGGTCAAGTCAAGGAACTGCAGGTCAACAAGAAGGAAGTCTATTCTGCCATCTATAACCACAAGAAATATGTCCACACTTGCAACGCTAGGGCATCATCTTATGTGCTCTCATTAGCAAGGAAAGAATTCGATCCCGGGGCTATTTGAAGGGAAGATTTAATTGAAGAGAAGTGACAAGGAGAGCGAAGATTTAGGAGGGATAGAAAAGCCCCAAACTTCTCACACATGAGAAGGAACATGTCACAATTAGGGCTGCATTATAATCCTAGGTTATCTTCATGAAAAGGGTTTATTTGAGGCCTGAAATGTTCGGTTGTCCATCTAGAAGGAAGCTCCAAGTATAGCGAGGCAAGGAGGAGGCTACAAGAACAAGTAGCTCACTCACATGTGCGAAAAACAACGACATTTTCAGGTTTGCTGCTAGGGTTACTGAATAGTTCACATCAAAGAAGAAGATCGTCTTGTCCAAAGGCAAGCATTGAGGACAACAACTTGACAAGTGAAGCTTGGAGGAAGAAAGAAGGGAGAGGGAAGCTAATCCTTCCATCTATAGTTGCAGATCTGATCTATGGTACAACAAGTCAGAGGACAACAATAGCAGAAGGTACTAGCCTTGATCTTGGAGACACATTGGTCAAAGGGTCTTTGCATACATCTTGGAAATTTTGTCAAGTGAAGATTCTATAAGAAGAATTACCGTGGGTTTTCCTCTCTGGTGGAAGAGGTTTTTCCCTGGCTACTGCCTATATCTTGTGTTATTGTTCTTTTGTTTATTATTCATGATATATGGTTGATGAAGTTAATAAACATACACATATGAAAATATATTGTTTGAATAAGTAAAACGATAAAAATACTTCACAACCAGTTACCTAAGATAGAGAAATCATTAACATATCAAGCCCATAGGTTCCTCAACGTTATGAATACCTCCGTAGTTAAGAGGGAGTGTTGAAATATGTAACTAGGTTCGGTCCTCATAATGACATGTATTCATGATTTTATGCAATGAAACAAATAAATTTATTTTTGTTACTCTTGAGGCATGGTTTCATGCTCAAGGAAATTTATTTTTCGGTCAAGCTCCCATTGTGAGCTCCTGAGGCTTGTCATTGAGTCTACAAGTCATTAAGTCATTGTCATGTATGAAAGACCCATTTGGGGCATGTTACATATTGTAAAATAAATTATTTGAGTCAAAATAAAGTCAAAGGACCTTCCAAGACCAAGTCAAAATGCAGGCAACAAGTCGTCTTGTTGAAGAATGTAACTAGTGTCAGTCTTCATAATTGTATTTGAGTCATAATGAAATATATTTGTCAAAAGAAATATTATTATTGAATAAATTGACTTATTAAAGCATGGGTTTCATGCTTGGGTCAATTTCTTTTAGTTCAAAGTCTCCATTGAAGACTTCTAGGGTTTAAGCTACCATCACATTTCTTCTAAGATATAAGCTACCATCGCTTGAGCTAGTTTGTTTCCATTTTGCATGTATATAATTTTCAGTATTTGTTATTAATAAATTGAAGTTCAAGTTTTACTGTATATTTTTGTTTCTATTTAAATATGTATTTCCATTTTGTTCTTACATAAATTTGGATCAGTGGTATCAGATCGGTTTGCTCTTTCTTTATTTTTTTGTGCATGTCCCCAATGAGGTTGGGGTATAAGGAGCTAAGAATTGAACTGATTGAGCCCTTGTAAGACCAACCTCGTCGACCTTGATGACCTCCTATGGTGGAAGAAAAGAAAGACGAGGGAGAAGGAGATCCTTTTGAAATGTTGCTCGAAGGCCCTTGAGTGACAAAGGAATGCGATAATGGATAAATTTTCTTAGATCCTTTGACGAATATCAGTGGGCGAAGCATATTCATTCGACAACCACCTCAGAGGCGCCACCCCTTCAAGGTACAAGTTAAATTTGGCATTCTTATATTTTAAGGCTAGATAGATGCAGATGTTATAGATAAATGGTTAAATCTATTGGAATGGTATTTTTCGGTGCATAGTTTTTCCAATAGGGAAAATATTACTTTTTCATTCCTCAAGTTCTGCCCCCATGTTAAGGCCTGGTGAGAAAGCTACTATGACCAGAGGAAGGGGAAGGAACCCTCACTCTTTTTAGCCGCATCCACTTGGAATTCATTCTATGATGTCATCAAGGAACAATATTATCCTGTCAGGAGCTATGGTACATAAAATGGACCACATTGCAACAAGGAAGGGACAAACACATTCCCAAGTTCACAAATATTTTTCATTGCCTTAGCATGAAATTGGGTATCAAGGATCCCGAGCAGAATTTGGTCTCAAGAACTGCGATTATTTATACAAATACATCTAGGATGATATGGAGTTATTGGTCATCTCCTCGCTTGGTGTTGCATACCGATATGTTGTCAATATTGATTAGAAATTCAAACAGAAGAAGTAGGACTTTGTATCAATGAATTTGAAGCAAGGAAAAGGAACCCCAAAGTCCCAGAACTAAGGACATAACCAAGTTGCAGTGACCCATGAAAACCCATAGAAACTATAAGAAAAGGAAAACACCAAAAAGATAAAGAAGGACAAAGGAAAGTGGTGTGACCTCCAAAAGATCCCCACTCACAACAAAAATGAGTGTTGCGCCAACCAGTCACTAGTGGTTGAGTTGAATGCTTCAAAATCTGATGCATATTTCGACTTTGAGACAGAACCAGATAAGGGGAATGATAAAGGGAAGAAAATTATTGATGCAGAGCCTAGCACCACCAATGCCACCACCAAGATCCAAAAGATTGAGCAAGAATATCTAGAGGAAGGGGAGTGTCTCCTCCACTCAAATATGTGGGTGAAGGGGTCTCCGCTCCAATTCATTTTTGATTGATTTTGGGTAGCATCGGATGTGCTCTATCCATTAAAATTGGTGGAGAGGATAAAGCACATGAGATATCTAAAACCCAAAAATAATTTTGGAAAAATCCATCCGGATGAAGAGTTATTAAAATAATTATTATTTTTAATGAGTTCCTAAGTCTAAACTTAGGGAAATACAATATTAATGGGTATTAACAAAGATAAGGATGAGAAGCTTCCAAAAGATAAGGATCAAGTCTATTTTAATCTTAGTCGTTTGATTAGGGACTTAATCTCAGCCTTTGATTCATAAACAGGGAAAGTATAAGAGAAGACTTGAGGGTCAGTTGGAGATATACTGAGGGAGATCAGTCAGTCCGATTTTTGGAGCGGGTTTCGCTGAGAAATTAAAACTAGAGGTTTGGATTGCATCAAGAGGCAACGAGTATGGAATATAGAGGTAGGAATAGTACCAGAAGATCAATGCAGAGATTAGAGAGGCAGACACAAAGCCTCTCAGGAAGATGCAAAGGCAATAGGACTACGCAGTCATTGGAGGGCCTGTGTGAGTGACACAAAGAGGCTCAGTGATGATGCAGAGAGGGAGGAGCTGATGCAGAGGGTCTGGGAGCTACGCAGAGGCCAGAAAGTTTGATGTTGAGTCTGGGGGAGGTGTTGGAGAATTTATCTCTATTGCGTAAGCTGGTTTGGCACCCAGTTGTACTCAAGAATAGCTAATTAATAAAATCCCCCTCTGCTGCACTACTTATCCCACATTGGGTTTTTCAGGGGACATTTGTCCAAAAATCATTGTGTTGATGTGTTTGGTTTTTGTGCATGTATTTGTTTCTATTCCATGGTGTGATATATGCAGTAGAGTTTATTTTAATATTTACTGAAGCAATTTTGTAAATAAGTTATTGAAGAATAAGTAGGAAAAATAAACCAGTTTTTGCAGTCATAGAATTTTCACATGGTATCAGAGAAAAGAATCAGAGACATGAAGGGAGTATCAATAATGGGTCGAGATCATGATGCAAAGGAATAAACATTAGAAGACTCATGCAAATTTACAGAAAATTTCACAAGGGATAGAAATCTTGATTTCTCTACGGTGGCTTCCAAATTGGAAGAAGAAGTTGCTTATGTAACAAGCTCAACATCATCTGAGGTATGGTATATAGATAGTGGAGCCTCCTGGCATATGAAAAGAATCCGAGAATGTTTCTCTGAGTATCAGGAGGAAGGGATGAATTTTTAGATCAACATGGGGAATAAGGCAAAGTGTACTCCAGTAGGAAAGGGGACCATAGTGTTTCAAACAAAAATGGGAGAGCGGTTTCAGGCCACCAATGTGCTGCATGTGCCAGTACTGGGGATGAACTTACTATCCGTATCAAAACTTCAAAGCAAGGGCTATGCTGTTTTCTTCATCAAGGAGAAAGTGTACGTCAAACACCCAAGCTGGAAAAAGAAAGTGCAGATCGGAATCAAGAGTAACAGGTTGTACATGTTACAACTAGAATCACCAATGGCACTGATAGGAAGTCACGGGGACAAGGATATGAATGAACTATAGCACAAAAAAATGGGACATTTACACCATGTCGCTCTAAGAATCCTTAGGAAAATTGTAACAGGAGTTCTAGATCTTAGTACAGAAAGAAATGATGTATGTAGAGGATGTGCTCTGGGAAAGTATTCCAAAGCAACATTTCCTAGAAGTAAAAACAGGGCCAAGAGTGTACTAGGGTTGAAACACTCAGATATCTACGGACCAATGTCCACTAAAGCTCTTAGTGGTGTCGAATACTTCGTCACCTTCATCGATGACCACTCCAAGAAAACTTAGATTCATTTTCTGAAAACCAAGGATGAGGTTTTCTGTTGATTCAAAGAGTTCAAGGCTTTGGTGGAGAATCTGAATGGAAAGAAAATAAAAGTTTTGCGCTCAGATAATGGTGGAGAATATGTTGATAAGGACTTCATGGAATTTTGTGCTAGGGAGGGAATTAGAAGAGAGTGGACAACTCTGTAGAATCTGGAGCAGAATGGAGTAGCAGAAAGGAAGAATTGGACTATTGTGGAAGTAGCCAGGGCCATGATGTGTGATCAGGATATGCCAAAATTCATGTGGGAAGAAGCAAGAAACATGGCAATCTATGTTCAGAATAGAACTCCTAATTTGGCATTGGGAAATATTACTCTAGAGAAATTATTCACAGGGAAGACACTTGAAGTCAGTCATTTCAGGATGTTTGGGAGCTTAGCAGATTGCCGCATACTCGAGGAAAAGAGGAAGAAGCTGGATCAAAGTGCAGAGAAAGGATATCTAGTGGGATATAGAAAGAACGCTAAGGCATATAGAATGTATCTTCAAGGGAGCAGGAAGGTATTAGTTTGACGAGATGTGAAGTTCATGGAGGATAGGGCCTTTAGAAACTCTCGAGAAATTCCTTCCAAGGAGTAGTCAAAAGATGAGTTGTTGGTTAAACCATTTCAACCAACGAAAGTCAAGAATCCTTCCTTGGATCAGGAAGAATCACAGGAGGAGGGGGAGCTAACAGTGACACCTTCTACTAGAGGAAGAAGGAGTAGGGAACTTTTTAGATTCTGCGAGATGCATAAGATTTCATTAGTGCACCAAGAAACAATAAAAGGGAGTGAAAACAACCAGATATATATCAAGCATTAGTATCTCAGGATGGGGAGCCTGCTAGTTTTCAGGAGGTTGCTCAACATCAGGTTTGGTTGGATATGATGGTAGAGGAATACAACTCTAATGGTGAACGATGTATAGGAGGTAGTGCCGAGGCCTTAAGACAAATCAGTGGTAGGTTCAATATGGATCTACAAGATTAAATACGTTGCAGATGACAGTGTGGAAAAATACAAATCTAGGTTTGTGGCTAAAGGGTATGATCAAAAGGTGTTGGCTTGATGGGCCCTCACCCAAATTCAGCGTTAATTAGCCAATCAAATCCCTAAACTATTGGACCTTTTGGCATCAATTCGCGGAGCGCGGATTGAAGTCTCACCCGAAGAAGTATGGGGGATACAAGAACCAAGTTTCCACACCCTGAGATAGTTGTGATGTCATTTTATACCCTAATCCTTCCTTCACGTAGACTGATAATCCATGTAGGACTTATCAATATACTTCTCTTATTCAGCTTTGAGACCTTCGATATACTTCTCTTATTCGAGACCTTATCGATATACTTCTCTTATTTGATTTCGAGACCTTTGAGACCTTATTGATATAATTCTCTTATTTTTCCAGGCACGGGCCTTCAAATGTGATCTTGTTTGGTAGGAATGGTGTGTGAAGTGTGACTTTGCTCTCATCGAGGTCCTTTGGGACCTTCACTTTGCCTCGGCCTGGAGGGACGTATTTTTGCAGCTTGGAGATAGGGTCTGCCCCCTCAACGTCAATGTCTTCTGCTCCCATATCAACGTCTTCCATGCCCATATTGATTTCTTCTATGTCCTCGTCAGGTTCTAGGTCTACTACCTTACCCTTCTCCTGCGCAGTGGGATTTTCTTTCTGCGGGTGTTTTCTAGGTGGTGCACGCATTGGTTGTGCCGCTTTCTGCTTATCCTTCTTTGGTTTTAGACCCTCTCTGGTTGGCGTAGGCCTCGGCTTAGGCGACCTTGGCGATTTGGGTACTTTTGCAGGTACCTCTACACTCGCTACCTCTAGGGCAACTCCCTCAGCTGCCATCACTTCTCCAACACTTGCAGTCTCCACGGGTGTCGACATGATGCTAGTTAAGAGCTCTTGAGTTTCCTTCGACAATTTCTCAAACACTAAGCTCACTACTAAAGACTCAAAATAGTCAAGGTTCATGCGCGCCTGATAGCTCAACAAATAATTTCTCAAAATGCCAAGTGTATTTAGTTGGGCGACCATCTGTAATTTATAGGCCATTTCGAATTTGAATCCAACCGTTCCCCCAAAAATCTGTTCATAAATGCTATATTGGCAACACATTTTCAAAGATCTTGCTCTTAAATTCCGACTTAAATGCCGCCCCTCCACTCCATTTAGCCAATTTCCCACTGTCAAATCATGAATAGTGACCATAACGGTCACTTTTTTGCTGCCCTGCGCAGGCTCTCCTTCAATAGTGTAGCTCCCCTCGCGCTTCTGCTGACACTGTGAGAACCCTCCATTCCGTGCAGTTCCCCAATCGCATAGATCTACAACTCGGGCAGTGTAGTTTATAGTCCCGGTGTATGGCTTCACTCGGCTGCCATTTACCTTCCCTGGAAATGGCTCTCCATTCAACTTCACCAGCTGAATTGCTCCACCATCGGTAATCTCCTTGATGACATAGGGCCCCAACCAATGCATCCTAAATTTTCTTGGAAATTTATCAAACTTGCTGTCATATAATAACACTAAATCATTTACCTTGAAGGTGCACAATTTGATGTGTCGATCATGCCATGCCTTTTCGCGCTCCTTTTGAACTTGCTGATGGAATCTAGCCAAAAACCTATCTTCTTCCAGTTTTTTCAGTTGCGCGAGCCTTTCTTCCAGCTCTCCGTGATCTGCCATTCTTATGAATTCCTCTATGCACAGACTAGGTACAATTTATTCCATCAACATCACAACTGCTACGCCATAAACAAGCCTGAAAGGCGTTTGTCCAGTCAACTTCTTACAAGTTATTTTGTAAGCCCATAGCACCATGGGTACGCGCACATCCCAGTCATTTCTTTGTGCATTGCAAACCTTTGTCAGCGCATTCTCCAATATCTTATTAAACACTTCTACCTTCCCATTCGGATGTGGGTGATATGGCGTACTCTTCTGATGGTAAACCTGAAATTCCTTCGTCAACACGCTGATTGTTTCATTAAGAAAATGCATACTGTGATCACTCATTAAATTTCTCGGACAACCAAACCTTGTCAGCACATACTCAAAGATGAATCTTTCTACTATTGCACTTGTACGGTCCTTCACAGGTTGCACATTCGCCCATCTGGTTAAATACTCAGTAGCAATGATGACATACTGTGCACTCGTCTTCTTTCCTGGAGGAAAAATTGGTCCCACAAAGTCAATCGCCCACTTCTTGAATGGATGTAATGACATCTGCGGATTCAAAGGTAGCTCATCCCTCCGCGATGGCCTGCCAGTCCTTTGACATGCATCGCATGCCCTACAATACGCTTTTGTATCCTTGTGCAGTGTCGGCCACCACAACCCAACGCATAGGATCTTCTACATTGTTGCATTTCCCGCATAATGTCCTCCTGCGACTCTTCCATGAGCCTCAGCGAGGTTGATGTTTCATTCAAATTCTACCACATAATGTCACAATATTTAATCTGATCCCATTTTATACAAGTCCCTGTAATGACAAAAAGTCTGCCTTGTGCACCACCAGTTCCTTCTTTTGTTGGCTAGTATATCCTTCTGGAGCCGTTCCCGTCGTCAGGAAGTGTATAATAGATTCAAAGTGACTATCCATGATGCACACCACAAAGAGCTACGCGTCAGGTAGTCCTTCCTCCAAATTAGTAGGCTCCTCTCCTGTTTCAATGCGTGACAATAGATCTGGTCCGACATTCAATCATCCTGGTTTCACAATAAATTCAAAATCATATTCCTGAAACAACAACAACCACCTACATATTTGCTCCCCCAACATAGGCTTGTTCACCAAGTACTTCAATGCAGAATGGTCTGTATACATCTTAAAGTGTTCGCCTAGCAAGTAGTGCCTAAACTTCTGGAGCGTGTATACCATAGCCAGACCTTCGTGCTCTATCGTTGAATAATTCTTCTCAGCTTTAGATAGATTCCTACTTGTGAATGCTATAGGCTGATCCAATTCTCCCTCACCGACTTGTGTCAATACTACTCCCAACGCAATACATGACGCGTCCACATGCACATGAAATGCTTTCTTCCAATCTGGGAAGACTAGGATTGGTGTGGTGACCATTTTCTCTTTTAGCACATCCAAGCTCCTCTGACATTCTTCATTCCAGCAGAATGTAGCATCCTTTTTAACAGTTTCTCCATCGGTGTGGTAATCTGGGCATAGATTTTGATGAACTTTCTATAGTACCCTATATGCCACAACGTTGCGCACAACTATTTCAAACTTCTTGGTGCCTCCCAATTGATTATAACCGCGACCTTCGCAGAGCCTTGTTTGCATACCACGTGACCCAACAAGATCCCAAAAGGGACACGAAACAAACATTTCTTCAGATTGAGTGCAATATGGTACCTCCGTCATGTATCCAGCATCAAGGGCAAACTTGCTACATGGTGCTTTACCAGTGCAAACACTGTCCAATCATCAAAGTATACCTCTAGAAATTTGTGAATGAAATCTTTGAATGTTGTAATGACTACGCGCGAGAAGATCGTCGATGTGTTCTTCAGCCCAAAAGGCATCACAGTATACTGGAAGCATTCCCATTCATTCGTGAAGGTCATATTACTTCTATCCTCTGGTGCGATATTTATCTGATGGTACCCCGAGAACCCACCAGTAAATGAATATGCTTCCTGGCTGCCAACATTATCCAGCACCTCATCGGTGAACAAAGTTGGGAACAGATCATGCACACAAGCATCATTCAACTTCTCGAGATCTACGCATATCCGCATCTCATCCTTCTGTTTCTTTTCTTGGACGACTATTGGGCTTACCCAATCAAATTCTTCTACTGGCTCAATAATGCCTGCTGCAAGCATTTTATCCAACTCCAAGCAGACCCTTTATTTATACTTCAGGTTGAGGCAGTAAGGCCTTTGCTTAACTGGCTTCATATCTGGTTTTAGAGTGATCTTCATGACACCCAAGTCCCTTACTATCCCTTTCATATCTCAAAACATCGTAGGGAACATATCCTGATATTCGTAGAGCAATTCGACGACCTTATCTACTATTGCATCATTCAAGTAGTCCCCAATCTTTGCAAACTTCGGTTTTGCTTCTGTGCCAATGTTCACCTGTCTAGTTTTGAGCAGCACGGTGATGTCTGGATTCTCTAGCTGTGGTCCTTCAACTTCGTGGTGGCCTTCAGCGTCTGGAATATTAATATTCCTTGGGTCTTTGTCTTCTTCTTCCGCTATCACATTGTAGCACTCCAGCGCATGGCTCAACTGGGTAGTCCAATAAGATTGAATCAAATCTAGAGGATCCTGCGGTATCCCGAAGATCGCTGCCTTGAGCTCCTGTAATGATTCATCAATACATTCAAATCCATCCTCAAAGCTGAACGCCATAAAAAATCCTTGGCGTGAAACATCCCATTCTTCAGTGCCATGTCGGAGCTCTATCTCCAAGTACCAATTCATCTGTATAACATCCAAGGTATGAAAAAAAATATGTACCCACTCCGACTGAGGCTCCGCTCCATACACTTCAGTCCATTTGGCCAAATGGTTACGCGAGTCATTCCTCCCAACATATTTTCCTGTTAGCCACACTTGTGGGTTACCAAACCGCACTCTCATCATCTTTCTTTACACGCACCAATCATCAAAATTGTCCTTGTGCGTGCCCCGCCATCTCGCAGGTGTAGTGCCCAATCCAAGGCCTAGAAGTGATGCTTATCTAGCACTTCTATCTCGAATGCATCCAAAAAGTTATCAACATCAGTTAAACCATCATAGTAAGGCATATTTCTTACTTTTGATGATACACAACGCAACAACTTGGTCATCATATTACAACGCAATGTAGATAATTCATGAAGTTGATTTTTCTAGTGCTCCAATTTTTTGTCTGAATCTGATGTGCAGGAACTTTCACGTTTCCATGCAATACGCCCATCTACTATTGGATTCACCAAATCCTGATCTATTATCGTTATCTTGTAAATCTGGTCCAAATCGTCATCACTTTCATAATCGTGGACCGGTTCAGTATAACGCGGTCCTTCTGCAGGGTCCAGGGGCACTACTACGCGGAGTGATTTCTTCCCAAATATCATCTTCCGCTTCTTCAAATTGATTAACCCATTCATTTCAGTGTCCCAATTGATCCCAAGGAGTGCAGGGTAGGGATTACCGTCATCCACAATCTCTATTACTTCAAAACAGCTATTGCACTCACGTCCTGAATATCAACCATTACTCCCTGCAATATTCCCATGGGGATGATTTTCTGTTGATTTTCCATTATTAACTGAATCAGAGACCACTGGAATGCAGGTCTCCCCATCCTCTCCTATGTCTATTTAGGAAAAACATTCGCGTCCGACCCCAGATCTAGAATAACTTGATCCATCTCATATTCTCCTATTCGCATAGTGAGCCTCATCTCACGCCCCATTCTCTCCTTATGCCTACCAATCTTCCTGACTATGCGCGGTCGGTCAGTAACGTTTTCCTTCCCAGCGCACCTATTGATTAGTTCCTATAGTCCCTTCACAACCTTGCTATCGTGCAACAGCTTCATACAGGTCTCTAAGAAAGTATTAATCATGGAGGGGTCCATTTCTTCAACCGGCTTCTCCTGATTCCCTGAGGTAGAGGCCTCAACTAAGATTTTCTTTGCTTCCATAAATGTTTCTCTTGCGCATTCTAAATCAAACTTGGTCTCTTTTTCTGGAGCTTTGCGGACCCATTCACTTTCTTCAGGCTGCTTCCCCTTATCTTCGCTAGTCATCATCCACTCCGTAGCACAATATTTACCTTGGGGTCCTCTTTGTGAGGCTCAACCCTCATCATCTGTAGGTTTTGAGTTTTCTGCGGAGGTCACACCCCCTTTTCACGTATCTTAGATAACAATACTGGAAAAATTCTGTTGCGTGGTCAAACTGGGTACAATAGCGGCGTGAAAAACACATCAGATTCGGGCAGTCTCGTGCGTAGTGTCATGGTCCCCCATAGTTGTAACAAATTACCTGCCCCCGACCCCTACCAGGTCCTCCACCTCGGGCTCATCCACACCCCTGATATTCGCCTCGCGCTCCCCCTACACCTTGGTCCGGTGGCCGGGTTTCTTCTTGCACCCTATATGCAGATGTTCTATCCATCATTAATTTGTAACTATGGAAATTGTGCTCATCATGACCCACTAATTGACAGAAGTTACAGAAGAGTTGTTGCAGTTTCTGCATGAATTTCTGCAGCAAATGGCAATTGTCTATCGCATGTTTTCCAGCTACCTGACAAATAGAACACCATAGCGCGGACTCTTTACTTGGCCCTACTAGAGCTTCTAGCCTCAGAGGCATTGGTTCCCCTACTGCAACATAATTCGCGAAAACTAGACAATGATGTTTATCATGCCCCTGACTTTTGCACTTCAGGCACCAAACTTCTTCGTGCACCTCGAGCTGAGATGTTCTATCTTTCTTCAAACTCTAGATTTATAGGCAAAGGTTTTGCAACTGCACATGAATCTGCTAAACCCCCAGATTAGCATCTTGCATCGGTGTCTCATGCAATCTCATCGCAATTTCCAGGGCTTCCACCTGGGTCCCAATCTTTTGCTGTGATAGCGCAACCCTTAGATGAGGCAAGAGCGAAGCCACAAACCATTTGCGGTGTTGCCCATCAGTTATATTCATGTTAGCTTCGTGGATTGTACACTTCAATCTCTGATCTAGATCCCAGGGTGTCTCACTAGGCTTCATCATGATCTCTTTGAATCCCACAATTGATTGCGCTTTAGACTTAGGTCTACTAAATTCCTTATTCAGCGCGGTCTAGATATCTGCCAACATGGACGCCGGGTTATCAGTGTAGTACTTAATGTACCATGTTAGTGCACGATCCTGTAAAGCACTAACCAACGTTGATTTATTCATTTGATCATCCGTGATACCCTGAGCTTCCCATACAACCTTTGCGACGAACCAAAACTGGTATGGATCTTCATTTCCCAAGCCCTCGAACACATGTAGCTTTAATGAGTTCACCATATTGAATGGTGGTGGAGGTGGCAGTGGTGTAGGTGAAGGTGAAGGTGTATGCGGTAGAGGTGAAGATGGAGGCAATGTGGGTGGATGGGGTATTCGTGGGATCCCTTGCTTTATCAACTGAACAACGCTCTGCAGAGATTCCTGTGTTTCTTCCTTGTCGTCACTCAGATGAGGTTCAATTAGCGGGCTATATTTAGGGCCTGTTTTCCCTTTGTTCCTGAATGTCCTTCCACTTTGCGTAGCCCCAAACATGAAGGTAGCTGCATAACCCGCTTTTCACACAAGAGAATCTTAATCCATGTATTTAAGGACTTTAAATACTTACCTCGCGACCCCTTGAAGAAGCAGCGCTCTGCTTCGTTGTAACTGACTGATGTATCGATTGCAAACTCTGTCATGAACCCTCCTATGGTACAATTGAGCTAAGGATCGATAATGCATGTGATCTTATCTTCAGAGGCTTCTAATCTCCACACTAACTTCGGGGTCCAGACTATTGGACCATCAAGCCTCTACCTTCCTTAGCCGTATGCCAATTTCACGATCCACTCGTACAACTTGACCGGGAAGGAAAGAAAGCAGATCTCGTGTATCTCTATGTACAGGTATCTATCCAACCACTGTTCTTTTGTCAATTGTGGATACCTGTTCTCTTGTGCCGCGAATTCGTGGATTTTTCTATCCAATCAGTCTTCGATCTCCTTCTTAGTTGGATTCCAGTGATGCGACATCACACATCTCTTTATGCAGATCTTGGTCCCGACAATGGAACCATTTGTTGGCTTGATGGGCCTTGATCTAGGTTCAACGTTAATTAGCCAAGGAAATCCCTACACTACTAGCCCTTTTGGCATCAATCCGTGGAGCGTGGACTGAAGTCTCACCCGAAGCAGTATGGAGGGATGCAGGAACCAAGTTTCCACACCAAGAGATAGTTGTGATGTCGATTTATACCCTAAATCTTCCTTTGCATAGACCAATAACCCCTGTAGGCCTTATCGATATAATTCTCTTATTCGGCTTTGAGACCTTCACGAAGGTCTGCGATCGTCCTTCACGTACCCTAAATAGGAAATTTAGACACTTACGTGCCTCTTTAATTACCCTTACTTCTGTGTCTACCCAGATTAACTTAAGTATTGGATAACTTCAACATGCACTATGATTATCTTCGTGTAAATATATATTCTTACTTGCGTTCATATGACAAAGTAAAACACATAGATTCGCACACCAATACAACGTTAAATCATAAACCCAGTATTCAACATAACATAACTGCATACATTAATAACAGAAATAAAATAGCTCATACACAGGTAATTCTAGAATAATTCTCTTTATTGATGTTTAAGATCTTTAGTACAGAATCTAACTTTCTAGCGCACACAGCTGCAGGGGTCCGTGCACTTAGCTGCAGGCTTCTACCCTAGGCCTCTGCGCACACAGATGCAAAACCTCTTTCCTATGCTAAGACTCTTCGCTCTTAGCTCTTGCAGACCCATTACATCAGACAATTTCCCAAAAAACTTACTAAGAACTTCTTAGACTCTTCTCAGACTCTCCCTTTTTATGCATTCCCATGGTCCATGGACGAAGGTTAGATCTCACAAAGCTGACACAAGGGCGAAACCCTTTTTGACTCTTTACATCTTTGCACTCCGCGACCATAAAATGCAGAGAATTTACATTCTTTATACAAAACTTAGGCCTTTAGCCCCAAAACTTGGGCTTTTAACCCAAAATTGACCCTAGGGGACCCGTTCCCAACAGAAGGAAGGAATTGACTATGAAGAGACCTTCGCCCTAGTAGCCAAGTATAGATCTATTAGAATCATGATATCCTTGCAACACAGATGGGATGGGAGATTCATCAGATGGATGTAAAAACAACATTCCTAAATAGGGTGATAGAATAGGAGGTATACATTGAACATCCAGAAGGTTTTGAGACACATGAGAAGAAGTCTCATGTATGCAGATTGAAGAAATCCTTGTATGGGCTAAAACAGGCACCTAGAGCATGGTATGGTCGAATTGATGGCTACTTGCAGAAGATGGGGTTTTTCAAAAGCGACGCAGATCCAAATCTCTGCTGTATGGTTGTAGAGAATGAGCCTCTAATCGTAGTATTATATGTGGATGATATATTCCTGACAGGATCATCCAAGCTCATCGGGGACTTCAAGAAGAATCTAGCCACAAAATTTGACATGAAGGATTTGGGACATACGCATTATTTCCAAGGGTTGGAAGTTTGGCAGAAAAAGGGGGATATCTTCCTTGGACAGGGGAGATATGCTACAGAAATTTTGAAGAGATTCGGGATGCATGATTGTAGACCCATGGCTACTCCAATAATCACCAACTGGAAGAAAATTGATGCATCAAAAGACAAGGATGTTGATCCCACCTTATATAGACAACTCATAGGGTCCCTGATGTATCTGGTTAATACTAGGCTAGACATTTGTTACGCTGTCAACACCCTCAGTCAGTTCATGGTGGAACCAAAGAGGGCCCATTGAGAAACAACCAAACATGTTCTCAGATATATACATGGAACAATCGATTATGGACTCTTGTACACCAGGAGTAAGGATATTAGATTAAGTGGATTTACTGATGCAGATTGGGCTGGAATTTTAGTGGATCAGAAAAGTACCTTTGGGTACTATTTCAACATTGGATCAGGAATGACCTCCTAGTGTAGTAGGAAACATAAATCCATAGCTCTGAGCTCAGCTGAAGCATAATATATGGCTACAAGCACAACTTCGAGCGAAGCCATATGGCTTAGAAAACTTCTTGTGAACCTATTCAAAAGAATGATGGAGACGACCAGGATCATGTGTGATAATCAGAGTTGCATCAAGCTGTCTGAGAATCTAGTATTTCATGATCAGTCAAAGCACATTGATGTTCAGTGTCACTTTGTTAGAGACTGTGTCCAACGAGGAGCTGTACAATTGAGCTACACTCCTACAAGAGAACAGGTGGCAGACATCCTTACCAAGGCCCTTGGAATAACCAAGTTTGATTATTTCAAGGAGAAGATGGGGATGATAAAGAATCCATTTTAGTAGCAGAAATGGATATGATGTTGCAGTGCAATATCAGTTAGAAGTAACATCATGCAACATGATGAGAAGAGGTTGTAGTGCAGATGTAGTGTTGGGAAGAAGGACCAACGACAACACGGATGCAGAGGGAGTTGCAGTGTTGGGAAAAAGGACCAACAACAACACGAATGCAAAGGGAGTTGCCATATGGATGAAACAGTTTAGAGGATGTTGGGCAGGGAGGCCTAGCATCAGCACATGTACCGGTGCCATATAATTAGAGTAATTCTCAGTGTGGAGTATTACTAGAGCACATTCCTCGCTAAGAGGGAGTGTTGATTTGGGGTAGCATCAGATGTGACCTAGCCATGAAAATTGGTGGAGAGCCTAAAGCACATGAGATATCCAAAACCCAGAAATCATGTGGGAAAAATCCATCTAGATGAAGAGTTATTAAAATAATTAATATTTTTAATGAGTTCCTAAGTCTAAACATAGGGAAATAAAAATATTAATGGGTATTAATAATGATAAGGATGAGAAGCTTCCAAAAGATAAGGATCAAGGCATTTTTAATCTTAGTCGTTGATTATGGACTTAATCTCAACCATTGATTCATCAACAAGAAAAGTATAAGAATAGATTTGAGGGTCAGTTGGAGATATATTGAGGGAGACCAGTCAGTTCAATTTCTAGAACGAGGTTTGCGGAGAAATTCGAACTAGAGGTATGGATTGTAGCAAGAGGTAGCGAGTATGGAATAGAGAGGTAGGAAAAGTACTAGAAGATCAATGTAGATATTAGAGAGGCAGACACAGAGCCTCTCAGGTAGATGTAGAGGCAGCAGGACTACACAGTCACTGGAGGACATGTGTGGGTGACACAGAGAGGAACAATGATGATGCAGAGAGGCAGGAGCTGATGCAGAGGGTCTAGGATCTACACATAGGCCAACAAGTCTGACGTTGAGTCTGGGGGAGGTGCTGGAGAATTTATCTCTATTGGGTAAGCTAGTTTGGAACCAATTTGTACTCAAGAATAACTGATTGATAAAATCCTCCTCTGTTACACCAGTTTTCCTGCATTGGGTTTTTCTGGGGACATTTGTCCAAAAATAACTGTGTTGATGTGTTTGGTTTTTTTGCATGTATTTGTTTATGTTCTATGGTGTAATATCTACAGTAGAGTTTATTTTAATATTTATTGAAGAGATTTCGTAAATAACTTATTGAAGAATAAGTAGGAAAAACAAATCAATTGCTGCAGTAATAGAATTTTCACACCAGTCACTAGTGGTTGAGTTGAAGGCTTCAAAGTTAGATGCATGTTTTAACTTTGAGACAACCGGATAAGGGGAATGATAAAGGGAAGAAAATTATTGATGCAGAGCCTAGCACCACCATTGCCACCACCAAGATCCAGAAGTTTGAGCATGAATATCTAGAGGAAGGGGAGTGTCTCTTCCACTCAAATATGTGGGTGAAGGGGTCTCCGTTACTATTCATTGTTGATAGTGGGAGCCAAAAGAACCTCATCTCATCAAAGGTTTTTAAGTAGTTGGGCCTACTAACCACACCACACCTATAGCCATACACCATCGGGTGGCTCCACCAAGGATAATATCTCTGTGTCAACCAAGATAAGCATTGCAGGATATCTTTGCGTAATTTATACATGATACTAGAGGTAGCCCTTCCTACCACCATCTCTTTGATCTATGCTATGAAAATTAGTAAGATCATCTTCGAGAGTGGGATATTTGTTTTCTTTTTGATTTGATCTCAAAATAAGGGGAAGATCATGGCCACATCCATGGCCTCTAATAAGGGTTCCTCGATGCCGAAAAAGTAGGTGGATAAATTTGTGGAAGAATACAAGGACATCTTCTCCTCACCCACAAGGGTACCTTTGTCAGGTCAACCATTCAATCAATCTAACTTTTGGAGAACCTCTACCCAATGAACCGATATACCATCTCTCTATTCTAGAAAATTAAGAAATCAATAAGGAGATCCAAGAGTTGTTGTAAAAGGGAAAAAATTGACCAAGTTCCTCATCTATTTGGACATTGATTGTACTTATATATAAGAAGGATAGTTCCTGGAGACTCTGCATTGATTTTTGGGCCATAAATAAAATCACTGTTAGGAACATGTATCCAATCCCATGGATTAATGACATTCTTGACCAACTCAAGGGGGAAAATAACTTCAGTAAGATTAATTTGAAGTCTGACTATTAGCATGTTCCAATAGAACCCACAAATTTATGTAAGAGCACCTTCAAATCCAAGGAGGGAAAATTTGAGTGGTTGGTCATGTCTTTTGGGTTGAAAAATTCCCCTCCAACTTTTATGAGGTTGATGGGTGACATCTTGTGGCTCTTCACCAACTTACTCATGATTGTATATCTATACAACATCCTTATCTTCAACAAGAGTTGGGAAGAGCACTAGCAACACATTTGACAGGTCCTTCAAACCCTGTGGTAGCACAAAGTATGTGCCAACTTAGATAAATGCACCTTTGGCATGAGATATGTCCAATACATAGGTTACATCATTGATGAGCACAAAATGCATGTAGATTTGGCTAAGATCCAAGTCATTTGGGACTGGTTAACCTTGACCACTCTAACAGAGCTTCACACCTTTTTAGGCCTTTCCAATTTTTATCAGAGGTTCATGTTGGGATTCTCTCATATCACTTGGCCTTTGAGTCAAGTTACCAAGGATGGAGTGAAAGAAAGGTTTTTCTAGTATGAGTCCCAACATAAGGAATTCATTAAACTAGAGCATCACCTTTTCTTTGCACCAGTTATAACATTTATAAACCTACAACAACCATTTGAAATTGAGACAAACACCTCCGACATTGCTATTGGTGCAGTTCTCACCCAGCAAGGGCATCTTGGGCCCTATCACAGTGAGACACTTTCCAACATAATTCAGAAATACCCCACATATGATAAAGAGATGTATTCCATCGTGTAGGCTTGCTAGAAATGGAAATATTACATTTTGGGGAAGGATATAGCCATCCACATAGATCATTAACCTCTTCAGTTTATACAAAAACATGGGAAGTTACAAAATGATTTCCATTAGAAGTGGTCCACATATCTACAACAATTCCATTTAAACATTAAATAGAAGAAGGGTATCACCAATCATGTTTCATATTTTCTTGGTCGGCCTCCGATTGTAGCACTGACCATTATTCTCAACTCTTGTAGCCATGAGACCTTTAGATGGCCACACCTACACAAAAATGATCCAAATTTTTCCACTACATACCAACTGCTAGTGGATTTCAAGAAAGTACTAGAATTCCACCCCAGGATTCATTATTATGCTACCTAGACCACCTTTATGTTCCTTCAAGTGAGCCTGCCAAACTGATTTTGAATTCGAACTACATTCAAGCCATAGGACACTTTGGTGTGGAGAAAACTGTGGCAGTACTATAGAAGTATTTTATTGGCCAAAACTATGACAAGATGTTGGAAAATATATAAGATACTACACTACATGTGCCATTGACAATCCAACCATCAAGAAGCAAGGCCTATACACTCCTCTTCCTACTTTTAGCCAACCTTGAGAATCTATATACATGGGCTATTTGTTTGGCCTCCCTTCTACAAAGCATGGTAATGACTATGTAATTGTGGTCGTGGATAGATTTTCTAATATGGCTATATTGGCAGCCTACAAGAAGATTGTCACAGTAGAGGACACTACCAAAATATTCTTTGAACAAGTGTGGGAACATTTTGGGATCTTACAGACTATTATATCGGATCATGATAATGGGTTCTTGAGCACATTCTAGTCAATACTTTGGTCATTATTAGACACCAATCTTATCAATTCAACTGCATTCCATCCCCAGAATAATGGCTAGACATAGGTCATAAATAAGATGATAATGCACATAATATGCATGTACAACTCCAAGAAACAGAAACCTAGGATGAGATCCTTCCCTATGTACAAAAAAATTATAACAGAGCTCTCTATAGATCGAATGGCCACAGTCCCTTTCAAGTGAGTTTGAGATTTCAACCATTGTGTCATATTGATGTTGTCCTGCCTCATGCAACTACAAAGGCAAAATCTACAAATGTACAGACTGAGGATGATAAATCAAACAGGTTTATTGAATGCATCTAGCACATCCACGAATAGGTTCATGACATCTTGGATAAAGTCAATCCACATAAGTTTCAGGTGGGCGACAGAGCTTGGTTGCATTTTTAGAAAATATACCTTGTCAGAGCCTATAGGAAGATTCAACCATTCTGATATGGGCCTTACCTCCTCACCATGGTTATGGGAGACAAGTCTCTCGAGATCATAATTTCCTCATTCCTTGGCATGCAAATATTGTTCAATTTGGATCGCCTTCGGCCATATTTTCCATCAACGAACCCCAACAGGGTCCACAAATGTTTTTACTTCATCTACTAGGGTTATTTTTTTTGGATGTTTAGGCTTTTCCCTTGTTTCTCAATAATAAAAAATGCCTTTGAGCTGCATTGTAACATAGTTTAGAAGACATGTAGCCATTAGATCTCTTCTAAGAGATAATCTACCACCGCTCAAGCTAGTTTGTTTCCTTTTTGCATGTAAACAATTTTCAGTATTTTTTATTAATGAATTGAAGTTCAGTTTTCATTGTAGCTATGTGCTTCTATTTAAATTTCTATTTCCATTTCATTCCTGCATAAATATAGATCAGTGGTATCAGAGTGGTCTAATATTTCTTTGTTTTTCCATGCATGTCCCCAATGAGGTCAAGGTATAAGGAGTTAAGACTTGAATTGGTGGATCCCTTGCAAAACTAGCCTTTCCAAACCCAACAATCTCCTATGGAAGAATAAAAGAAAGATGAGGGAGTGAGAGATAATTTCAAAATGTTCCTCGAAGAATCCCTCGAGCGAAAAAGAAATGAAATGATGGATAAATTTTTCGAGATCCTTCGACATGTATCAGCGTGTGAAGCATCTTCATCAAGCAACCACTTTGGAGGTGCCATCCCATTCAAGGTAAAATTTTATTTTGACATTGCTATATTTGAATGCTAGATAAATTCAAATTCCATAGATAAATGGTTAAATTTGCTGGAAGGGTAATTTTCAATCCATAGTTTTCTAATAGGAAAAATATTACTTTTTCACTCCTCAAGGCCACCCTCATGTCATGGACTGGTGAGAAAACTACTATCAGCAGAGGGAAGAGAAGGAACCCTCACCATTTTCAACCACACCTACTTAGAATTCATTCCAAGACACACCATCAAGGAACAATATTACCCTGTCCGGAGCTATGAAGATAAGTACATAAAATGGACCACACTGCGACGGAGAAGGGACCAAGACATGTCATTTTAATTTGGTAGATCAGTGACAAATTCCAACCATGGTACTATATTCCTCTTTTCAAGAGGACCAATTTTGACTATTAAAGTGCTCAATTTGGACAAGGAAAAGTGTATTTTTAAAGAAAAGCCCACATGTGCACGAAAAGACAAGTCGACCCTAATAGGAAATTGGGCATCCTTGGAAGCCTATAAATACAAATGACCTCAAGATCATTTGGACATCACTAATCATCTTCTTGTTCTCTTCTTCCTTGATTGGTGTGCACGGATTTGAGGTTTGGTCGAAGAGATTGGTTCATACGGGTGCGAGATTGCAGGGGATGAAGCTCGCACATGTGTTTAGGGTTTTGGTTTTCAACCATAGGATTGACACAAGAATTTTTTAGCTATAACTGTAGGCACACATGCTCATCATTTTGGTTAGATGCACTCAATCGCACACATACCTCTTCCTCCATGTGTTTGGGATCCATGGTTACAATTTGACTTATGACCACAGTTGACCACAAATAGGAGAAGTTGTCTTTGATTAGAATTGATGTTGGAAACATATTTCTAAATGTTGTTGGGTTAATTTTTTTGGATGATTTTGTGTTCTCATTTTACTCTTTGCTGAACATTTTATGACAATCTAATACCAGAAGAAATTTATATGGTTTTCCCTTGGTATTTGACCAAATACGGTGTCTCTTGTTGATGTGTTGATTATCTCCTATTGTCATTTATATTTATTGTTATATATTCAATTATTGTTGATTATTGGAAATATTAATTGTTATTGAAATATTTCTAATTGAAGAATTGAATTGGGCTAAAGTAATTGGAATAACATAGAGCAATATGAAATTTAACACAATATCATAACTAAGGTGAAGGACAAGCCCAAAAGGAGACAAGATTTGAAGCAATCACATTTGGAAAGTTAATGGAGCCTATCTAATCAAGTGAAGGTATCTTCTTACTTCTTCAAGGACCATGATAATTTGGGTGAATCATCTAATTTTGTTGCATGGAAAATAAGGTTGGATATATATATATATATATAGATATATATATATATATATATATATATATATATTTAACGGGTGGTTCACGGGTGGTCTTTACATCCAAAAAATCTGGGTAGATCAACCCCGAAGGGAATCTTTTAAATCCCATCGGCTAGACTAACAGGGCCTAACCCCAAGGGCATCGAGGATAATTGACCCTGTGACCTCCCGATCGGCGAGGTACTTAACAATGAGGACTTGACCAATTGAGCTAACCTATGGGGCTAAATAAGGTTGGAAATCATATATGATAACAATGATATTTTAGTATACATTGAAGGAAAAGTACTTGAGCCTCTAGATAATGCTTCCACTATTTCCAAAAACAAGCACAAGAAAGGTGAGTTAAAAGTGAAGAAAATTATACTTGATGGTTTACAAGATAATTTACTCGCATATGTTGGAAATTTGAAGACGTTTAAGGATATGTATGATAATCTAGCTGGCATGTATGAGGACAACAATTTGAATGAAATCATCTCCTTTAAAGATCATCTCAAAGATATGAAGATGAATAATGGAGAGTCTATGTAATCCTACATAATGAGGATATATCGTCTTAAAGATCAATTGGAGAGAGTTGGGGAAATTGTGCCTGATAGAGAATTAGTGGTTGTAACCCTTAGAGGTCTCCCTCCTATTTGGGAAACGTTCATTACCACTATAAGTAATAACAAAATTTTTCCCAAATATTATGATATTTTTGGAAAGCTCACTCAAGAAGAATTAAGGATGATATCAAGGGGTAGGATACAAAAGCATGAAGAAGGTAAGCCTGCAAGATTCTTCACTCGTAAAAAGAAGAAGAAATGAAAATGAGGTCCATCAAATTCGAGAAAGCCCCCTCCTCAAAAATTCAAATAGAAGGAATGTAATATTCAAATATTCATCTCAAATTGAATGCTACAATTCTCACAAGAAAGGCCATTATGCTTGAGATTTCTCCGAAAAGAAAAATGGTCCACACTAAAACATTAGAAGCAATAGTAACAAGTTTAATAATCAAAGAAGGATAGATGATCGAAGGAATGATTGTAATAGAAGAGATGAAAGAAGAAGAATAGTTTCTCTAAGTTATCATGAAGAAGATCACCGTCCTCAAAAGAAGTCAAGATATTCCAAGTATGAAAGTATTGTTTCCAATCAATATGAATATATTAATATTTCTCTGCTCACTAGTTCCTCTACTTTAGATTTGTGTTATAGTTGGTTGGTTGATAGTGGGTCGACTCATCATTTCTCTAGTTATAAGGAAGTTCTCTCTAATTTGGTAGAGAGGGAGTCAAATTTAAAAATTATTCTTGGAGACAAATCCACTCATCCTGTCAAAGACTTTAGATCTTTCAAATTTCATTTGGATTATGGGGAATCCATTTTTATCCATGATGTGATGTATGTGTTGGGATTGAATAATAATTTGGTATCAGTATGGTTCTCACTTGGCCTATTGGATCTTATATGAGAGATACATTTACATTATGATCAAGATTTGAAGGACTCTATAGAGTCACTGGAATACCTCTTCTAACATTGGTCCATCATAACAATCATCTTGTGAACTATGGCACCGAATATTGTCTCATGTACATTATGATGCTCTTTCGAAATTGAAGAAATTGGTCTCTTGAATTTTCGATGTTCAAGCTCAACATGATATAGTATGTCCAGTTTGTGCCAGTGGAAAGAAGACAAGGGGACCATTCCCCTCTAGTGATAATAATACAAATAACATCCTCCCACTCATTCATTCTGACATATGTGGACCAATGCTCATACATTCTATTGGTGGCCATCTCTACTACATCACCTCCATTGATGATTTCTCAAGGAAGACATGGATATATTATTTGAATCACAATGATGAAGCCTTCGAAATGTTCAAGGAGTTCAAAGCTTTGGTAAAAAATCAAACAAGGAAGAAAATTAAGATCTTCAGGTCCAACAATGGTGGAGAGTACACGTCAATTGAGTTCATCGATTTTTTTTTAAAGAAGGAAGGTATCAAGAAAGATACGATTGTGCCCTATAATCTCGAGCAAAATGGAGTAGCTAAAATAAAGAATCGGTCGATTGTAGAAGCCGCTCATGACATGCTATATGATTAAAATTTGTCAAAGTTCCTTTGGGGAGAAGCAAAAAATGCTGTCGTATATGTTCAAAATAGGGTACCTCATCAAGCATTGGACAACAAGTCCCCTGAAGAAGTATTCATAGGTGTCAAGACGATGTTGGACAACTCCATATCTTTGGTTGCCTCATATATTTCCATGTGCTGAAGGACAAAAGAAATAAGATGGAAGCCACGAGAAGAAAATTTATGTTTCTTATATATTGTGAGAATTATAAAGCATTTAGAATATATATTCCTGGTCAAAGTGTTATCACTTACTGCAAAACTATTTGAATGGTTCCAATGATGTCAAAAGAATGCAAAGGAGCAGAGGAGATTGTAGTAATTTTCTAAGTAGCATAAGGACTCAAAGCATACATCAAACCCTCTCCATTGGAAAGTGCTCAGAACAAGCTTTCCAACGATATGTGGAAGTCCAAAAATTGACTCTTGGATCAAAAGATATGGTTTGTTGAAGTTTAAGGATTGAAGCCTTAGTAAGGAATATCAGAGGTCCGATAAATCATAGATCGCATATCGGAGGTCTAGGGAGATCGGAGATTAGCGATCGCAACATCAAAGCACCAAAATATCGGTGATCGTAGCATCAGAGCACTATAATATCGGCGATTGCACATCGGGCATATCGGCGATTGCATATCAGAGGTCCTACATGTCGGAGGTCCAATGCATCTGAGTAGCAGGAAGTATCAGAGCTTGGAGGAGATCGGTGGATTGCAACATCACAACATCAAAACTTTTGTAGGTGACAACCTTTTAAAAGTTGTGACAAGGGTAAATTACCGATTGCGTTTAAAACTGCCAGGGAATGTCGCTAAAGGTTTACAAAGGATTTCATCGCTAAACCAAAGGTGGATGGGCCCTTTTCTTTATCATCTAGTAAGATGTGTGGCGACATATGATTGGTTCCAATAGGCTACAGTGGCATTTGATGTTAGCATGACATGGTGGTACGAAAGGACACATGGCAAGGAGTTTTGGCATTTTGAGGGGGCCCACAGGGGAAAATCCGGGTGACACGTGTCATCACTCATGAGGTGCCACATGGAAGTGATGAAATCATATCAACAATCACATATCGAAGGTCCTACATGTCAGAGGTCCAATGCATCAGAGCTCGGAGGATATCGGTGCATCGAAACAACAGAACTTTTGTTGGTGACAACCTTTTAAAAGTTGTGACAAGGGTAAAGTGTCAATTGCATTTAAAACCACCTGGGAACGCCTCTAAAGGTTTGCAAAGGATTTCATCGCAAAACCAAAGGTGGATGGGTCCTTTTGTCTCTCCTCTAGTAGGAAGTGTGGTAGCATATGATTGGTTTCGATAGGCTACAGTGGCATCTAACTTTAGAATGATGTGGTGGTAGAAAAGGACACGTGGTAGGAAGTTTTAGTATTTTAAGGGGGCCTACGGGGGAAAATTTGGGTGAAACATGTCACCACTCATGAGATGTTGCATGGAAGTGATGATGTCATATAAGATATTGCATATCAGAGAATGAGCATGTCGCAACTCCCATGTTATTTCCCCGATTTGAAACAAGCGATGAGAGGGGATCCGATATTTGGCTAGCACATGGTTGAAGAGGAACTTAAAAAACCTCGGGTTGTAAGCATTTAACAGAGGAAGAATGACCCCCGACGAGAGTCTAAATTCCCGAGTGCCTTAAGGATAAGGCTTCGGTCACTGCCCTCAGTCCCATGGAAGAAAATAGAAAGGGGTTAAGCAAAAGAGGCCAATAATATTGAAATTCTATTTTCATAATGTTTTTAAGAACAAAAGTCTCGATGATCAAAATCTACGATAGTGTAATACAAAGAGTTAAAAGAAGGATGAGTCAGTAGATATGTTATAGTGCACCACATAGGCCATCACAATTGATCACTCCCAACTCTAGAAAATGGGGAATTCAAGTAGTTAAGGCGGAAAGCGACAGGGGAATCGACCGAATAACGGAAGAGGCACATTGTGGTAGAGACATGGCTTGATCAGAGGCCATCACAGGAAGTGGCGTGGAGATATTTTTCTATAACCATCATCCGATTTTTCCCATGTTTTGTTATTATGTTATTGTTGTATGTTAAAGAAAGGACTCATTATTTGCAATGATTTGGGCGATAGAGCCTTCGCACGCCGAGACAACTAGTCGATCAGACAACTGGAACTCGACTAAGATATTTTTGTAACTATTTTCAAGCTCTCCCTCTCCTTATAAAAGGAGGGAAGAAACACTTAAAGAAGGTTCATAATTTTTGGTAAGAACTCTTGGAAAAGGCCTTTCCTGTTTTCATGAAGGCGGTGTTATGAATCTTGATGTATGCACATTTCTCAGAAGATTAATACAAGATTTCGAATGATTCCAACTTATTAGATTGCAGTATGTTCATCTCGATCTATATTTTCATATATGTTAAATATTCCTCTCAAATTTCATGTCACATAGCTGCTAGATATATTTCTCATTGGATATAGATTCATTTAGATCAACATATTGATGGAAATTACCTATATTGATGTGGAAACAAAGCCTTTAAAAACACTCCATGTATCTTAGCATTCCATAAGAATTTCCTTACTCTTGCTTCTCCCTAAATCCAAAGATATAGGATTCTTAAATTTTAAGCTCTGTATGATGGATTTATCCTCTACTTCCTTCTACCATTACATATGTCTTAACAACTAATTTGCTGCAAGCTCTCAATATGATTTGGCGACCACTGATCGAG
This sequence comes from Pinus tabuliformis, assembly GCA_031772625.1. Taxonomy (NCBI): domain Eukaryota; kingdom Viridiplantae; phylum Streptophyta; class Pinopsida; order Pinales; family Pinaceae; genus Pinus; species Pinus tabuliformis. Next base: position 279,469,493 of record CM062819.1, on the reverse strand, counting down.
GATTATTTCCTTTGTATTCTTGTCCGTACACTGGTTCATACATTGTATCTTTATGAATGGTTTTGAATCAATCTTATTTGAATTACTTGTGACAAACTATGATTTTGTAAGTCTTTAAGATAAATTTGACATCACTAATTAAGATCTCTTAGGCACTGGTATCCAATCAACTAGAGGCTGTCTCTAGGAGTGACAACAGAGGGGACAGAACAACTGATGATCAAGACATCGATCCAAAAAATTCATATCAAATATGAAACATCTTCTTGGTATACGAATGTCATCCACTATCTACTATTCTTGAGGTTCCCAGTGAAGATGGATAAATCCAAGTATAGAGAATTAAGATTACAAGCCCAAATGTTTATTATATCCAATAGGAAAATATACTAGAAAGGCCTGGTTGGAATTCTACCTCTGTGTTTGGTAGAAACAAAAAATCAAAGGTTAATTTATGATTTCCATAGTGGAATTTGTGGGGTACACTATAGCTGGAAGACTACCGCGCATAAGATATTGAAATCATGATTCTATTGGCCTAAACTATTCATAGAAGTTCACTCTTATGTTTGGTCCTGCTAGTAATGTCAAGTGTTCACTGAGAAGTAGAAATTAGCCCCACTCCCTTTAATCCATGTTTGTATAGAAGAGTCTTTCAGGCAATGGGGATTGGACTTTATCAGAGAGATACCCTCTTCAAGCGACCAACACAAGTGGATACTTATAGCCATAGACTATTTCACAAAATGGGTGGAAATAATCCCAACCCGAAATGCAACTGACACTGTGGTCATAAAATTTTTGGGGGAAAATATCCTGGCTAGATTTGGGTGTCCTGTGAAAATTGTGACTGATATTCCTTAGGTTTTTAAATTTATCAAATTTTGTCAGAAATTCAACATTATAGTTGGCCACTCTACTACCTACTATCCTTAGGGAAATGAACTAGCTGAGTCTTCCAACAAAAAATTAGTGAGGATCCTGAAGAAAACAATTGCAGAAAGCTAGATAAATTGGGACTCCCAACTAAAATGTTCTGTATGGGATAATAGGGTCACTCCTAAAATATCCACAGGGAAATATCCTTTCGAATTGTTCTATGGGAAAGTAGCTATATTCCCTATACAACTCGCTATGCTGGTTGCCAATATATTACAAGATGTGGAAGAAGAACCAAACTCCTTAACTTGAAGGATAAACCAACTAGTGGAGCTCCATGAGAATAGAGAGAAGGTAAAACATAGGTTAATCAACTACCAACAGAAAATGAAATATTTGTTCAATAAGAAGGCTAAAGACAAACCTCTCCATCCATGAAATCTATTTTGGAGTTGGGATGTGAGAAGAGAAGACAAAGGGAAACATGAAAATTTGATCCCTTATGGTTTTGACCCTTCAAGATTACTGAGGAAAAGGGAGACAATACTTTCTTGCTGGAAAACTTGGAGGGTGAAATGCTTGAGCTTCTTGTAAATGGGAAATTCCTTAAGCTTTACTTCCAACACTAAGAGTTCCATTTCTCACCCATTGTACATACCAGTGAGCCACTTCAAAATATCAGTAATACTTTCAGTTCTTTATGTTTTTGTTTTTATTTTTATATACTTGAATAAAATGACTCCATGCCCAGTGGATAGAAGGCTACTAGCCTACAGGTTCTCAGCACTTTTCTAGCAAGGCACTGTCCCCAATTGGAGCTAATGTTATCACTTACTGCAAAACTATTTGAATGGTGCCAAATGATGTCGAAATAATGAAAAAGAGCAGAGGATATTGCAGTCATTTTCTAAGAAGCAGAAGGACTCAAAGCATACATCATACCCTCTCCATTGGAAAGTGCTCGGAACAAGATTTCCAATGATATGTGGAAGTCCAAAAATGGACTCCTAGATCAAAATATATGATTTGCTAAAGTTCAAGGGTTGAAGCCTTAGGAACGAATATCGGAGGTCCAATATACCAGAGATCACATATCAGAGGTCCAGCGACATCCGAGATTGGCGATCACAACCTTAGAGCACCAAAATATTGGTGATCGTAGCACTAGAGCACTAGAATATCAATGATCATGCATCAAGCATATCGATGATCACATATGGGAAGTCCTGCATGTCAGAGGTCTAATGCATCAGAGTAGAAGGCAGTATTAGAGTTCAGAGGATATTGGCGCATCGCACCATCGCAACATCAAAAATTTTGTAGGTGACAACCTTTTAAAAGTTTCGACAAGGGTAAAGTTCTGATTGCATTTAAAATAGTTGGGGAACACCGCTAAAGATTTGCAAAGGATTTCATCGCAAAACAAAAGGTCGATGGGCCCTTTTCTCTCTCCTCTAGCAGGATGCATGGCAACATATGATTGGTTCCGATAGGCTACAGTTGCATATGATGTTAGCATGACATGGTGGTATGTAAGGATACGTGGAATGAAATTTTGGCATTTTGAGGGGGCCTACAGGGGAAAATATGGGTGACACATGTCACCACTCATGAGGTGCCACGTGGAAGTGATGACATCATATTAGAGACTGCATATCAGAGAATGAGCATGTCACAACTCCCATGTTATTTCCCTGATTGGAAACCACTAATGAGAGGGGCTTTGATATTTGGCTAGCGCTTGGTTAAAAAGGAACTTAAAGAACCTCAGGCACTATGCATTTAACAAAGGAAAAATGCCCCCCAGCAGGACTCTAAATTCCCTAGTTCCTTAAGGTCAAGCCTCTAGTCACCGCCCTTGGTCCCATGGAGGAAAATAAAAAGTGGCTAAGCAAAAGGGGCCAAGAATATCGAAACTCTATTTTTGTAATGTTTTTGAGAACAAAAGTCTCAATGAGAAAAAAACTTAGATAATGCAACATAAAGAGTTTAAAGAAGGATGAGTTGGTAGCTATGTTACAATGCGCCACAAAATCCATCACAGTTGATCGCTCCCAGCTCCAGAAAATGGGGAATTCAAGCAGTTAAGGTGGAAAGAGACAGGGGTATCGATCGAGTAATGGAAGAGGAAAATTGTGGCATAGACGTTGCTTGATTAGAGGCCATCACAGGAAGCGGCATGGAGATATTTTTCTATAACCATCATTCAGTTTTTCTCATGTTTTGTTATTATGTTATTGTTGTATTTTAAAGAAATGAATCACTCTGTTGCAATGATTTGGGCGATAGAGCCTTCACACTCCAAGACAACTAGTCGATCAGACATCTAGAAGTGGGCTAAGAATATTTTTATTATTGTTTTCAAGTTCTCCCTCACCTTATAAAAGGAGGGAAGAAAAACTTAAAGAAGGTTCATAATTTTTGGTAAGAACTCTTGGAAAAGGCCTTTCCTATTTTCGTGAAGGCAGTGTTAAAAATATTGATGTAGGCATATTTCTCAGAAGATTAATACAATATTTCCAGTGATTCCAACTTATTGGATAGCAATATGTTCATCTCCCTTTTTATTTTAATATATGTTACATATTCCTCTCATATTTCATGTCACGTAGCTGCTAGAGATATTTATCATTAGATGCAGATTCATTTAGATCAAGCTATTGATGGAAAATGCCTGTATTGATGTGGAAATAAAGTCTTTAAAAAGCGCTCCATGTATCTTAGCATTCCATAAGCATTTCCTTACTCCCACTTCTCTCTAAATCCATAGATATAGAATTCTTAAAGTTTAAGCTCTGTATGATGGATTTCTCCACTACTTCCTTTACCATTACTTATTTCTTAACAACTGATATCCTGCAAGATCTCAATCTGATTTGGCCACCACTCATAGAGGATTATTTCCTATGTATTCCTATGTGTACATTAGTTCATACATTGTATATTTATGAATGGTTCTGAATCAATATTATTTGAATTACTTGTGACAAACTATGGTGCTATAAGTCTTTAAGATAAATTTGACAACACTAATTAAGATGTCCTAGGCACTGGTCTCCAATCAACCTAGAGGTTGTCTTTAGGATTGAAACCACCCTCTTCATCTTCTTTTGTTAATAGGTTAATCCCCAAGGCCTGACAATTAGAATTTGATAAGATTTTGGCCAATTCCTATCCTTTGATGAGTTTAGTGGGCTTGATATCCATGTCGTACTCTTAGATTTTGGCATTCCACTTACCACTTTTTCCATCACTGTCCCCTTGCACCAGGATGTCTTTAACAACTGCTATTGTAACATATGCTACAATGTTAGAGTGTAAAACATAAACTATGAAGGCCTTCAAAGCTTTGACAAGGGCATAAGACTATTTTTCCAAGCTATTATATTTCAAATTAGCCTCTCGCAACCCCTGGATGAAGAAGGTTATAGGCTGATTGTGACCTTCATTATTCTTTTTCAATAACATAGTGGCTATAGTATTAGGGCAGGAAAAATAAAAGATGTAAAATGGTATTGAATAATCCAAGCTGACTAAGACAAAAGCCTCTACAAAATCTCTCTTGATTCTAGAGAAGGATTCCTGGGAATCTGGGTTACACTTTACTTCATTCTCCTTCTTCAACATCTCTGTGATACCTTTCACTATCTCTACATAATTGGTTATAAATATCCTCAAGAAGCTAATCCTTTCCAAGAAAACTTGGACCTATTTTTTATTTCTAGGTAGGGAAATGTGGCTGATGGATTCCACACGCTTAGGATCGATCTTCACCCCCTCCTCTGCTACTATATGCCCCAAAAACTTACCTTTGTTAAGAGTGAACTGAGATTTATTTGGATTTAGAGACAACTAATACTTCCTGCATTTCTTAAAAGTGAGTTTCAAATGTTCAATATGTTCCTCATCTATTTTAGAAAAAATGCTGATATCATCCAGGTAGATCACTACGAGTTTGTCATGTTCTCCCATGAATGCTATATCCATTCCCCTTTAGAAGGTTGCTCCTGCATTTATAAGGCCAAATGGAATTCTTCCATACATGAAGGTCCCTTAGGGTGTAGTGATTGCGGTTTTATTATGATCACCAGGATGCACTGCTACCTGATTATACCCTGAAAAGCCATCCATCATGGACATCTGAGCTGAGCCAACTACCTTTTGTAATATATAATCCATTTTTGGCAATGGGTAATTTTCTTTTAATGAAGGTTTGTTGAGGTTTCTAAAATCCACACACAATCTTATCTCTCCATTCTTCTTCCTGACAGGAACCAGGTTTTCCATCCACTCTGAGTACCTCAATGGTACAATGATCTTGGCCTGAAGTAACTTCCTCACTTCCATCTCGATGGATGGGAGTAAAAGGGGATTGATATGTCCGAGTTTATGCTTATAAGGCTTCATTCCATTCTTTAAGGGAATCTTATGTTGAATAACATTTGTATCAAAAGTATTTAAATCATCATATGACCAAGAAAATACATCTTTATAGGTTTTAAAGAGATTTAAGTACCTTTGTTTATATTGATGAGGGATCCATTTTGACAACTTGATCATCCAGGGCTCGTGCTTCGAGATGATGTTGCAATCCTCCACCTGTTCATCAACTCCCTGTTTAACAGGTTTTGAGGCCATGTCATTGGATTTGAATAATCTCTCTAAAGGAAATAGGCCACAGGGAATTACCTTTAGCTGCAGAACTTTATGCCTTGTGATAGTTCCCCCCCAGGTGGTTGGTTGTTCCTCTGTCACTTCTTCTTGGTCGATCACAAAATTCAATAATTCCCAAATGATTTCCATAAAATGCTTGATTTTTTCATCATCTTTGAACACCTGCCAGTGTTCACATTATTAGTCACTAAGGGTTTGTACCTATGTTAATTTTAGGTATGTTCTATGCTTACAACAGTTTATTTCAATTTTCACAGTTAGCTCAATATCTTTTCCAGATTAGCAATCACATTGGCATTAAAGTAAATTGCAGATAGAACATAAACATAAATCGCAGAAGACAAGCCAAGACAAGAGGACACAGGATGTGGTACTAGCCAGGGACAAAACCCAATGTGGGGAAACCCTTGATAAATTCTTCTTATATGTTCTTCAATAGTTTAGCATAGAGAGACAGAGAGATAGTACGTTCGCAACAGAAGTCAACACTTTGACTTATCTAGATAAGAGCATAGATCACCTCTAAGACGATGATACATGAGATTAGTTGAAGACATGCTGCTTCAATTGATTCTCCAAGGTGACTCCTTCACCTATTTGTTGGAAATAATACTGAGAGGGGGGGTGAATCAATATTATCAAATTCTTTTCAATATACCTTATAGATTTATACTTTAATTTATTCTTTAGATATTGATCATTAATTTGTATGTGAGTACCATATAATAATGAACAAGAACAAGAAAAACAGATAGGCACACCAAAGAACACCAGGTATAAGGTGGAAACCCAATGTGGGTGAAAACCACCTGCTGCAATATGTCTCTATCTTCTTTCAATTAGAAACTTTTACAAGGATTTTGTACTGGTGCAGTCCTTTACCAGTACACAGGCTGCAACCTGCAGAGAGCTACAACCCTCTCTCGTTTTCCAGTCTCTCTTGGAAGGGAGCTACAACCCCCTTAGCTCTTTTACTTCTTTAAGGACCATGTTTCATTAATTTTCAGACTGGATCCAAGAACATCAAATAATCATCAAGTACATGTGAATCAACCAATCTCCTTATACAATCAAACCAATGAACCACCCAACTTCTCAGAATGCTGTAAACAGAAAACCAATACCAGTAATATAAACCCAGAACACTGCAGCAATAGATAAAAGGCAGCCAACAAATATTTCAAAACAAGTTCGCAGCTTCACCAATATAAACTTGCGGATATCCGCAGCTCTTCAGTGCCTGAACTACGCAGATCCGCACCTCGTCCTTCTTCTGCTCTGCGTACCTCCGCACTTACTTCTTCTGCTGAACTGCGTACCTCAGCTCAGATCCACATCTGCACTGTCTGGCTGACAGCGTACCTCTACACTGGTCCTTCTGTGCCTCTGCGTACCTCCGCACTGTGTTTTCTTCTGCGTTGCGTACCTCACACTAGCACCTTTTGCTTCGCGGCGGACCCCCGCACCTGCGCCTCTTGCTGCGCTTCATACCTCCGCACCTGCACTGTGGATCGCCTGCGGATCTCTGAATAGAGCCAAATTAACAGTCCTCCAATGTGCCACAGATAGTCAGATCCACAGATCTGATCATGCGTCCGAGAGATCACGACCTATCAATAGATTCACCTTAAATTTCACCTTGATTTAGATCTAGCTTTTAAAACCGATAACCCAAAATTTTAGATCTTAAGATATTCAAATTTCACAAGTATCTAGCCAAGTGATCTCATTTCCTTTTTATAGGCAAGCCCTTATTCAAACCATGGGACAAAACCATCGAAAACCAATACAAGGGATCCAAACCGGGGTTCAATAATTTAGATCCTATACCACGGGCCAAAACCATAGGATCATGAACGACGGGATAAATACCAAGGGCCAAACATAAGAAACCCCACGTGTGCGCGCTTCTCTGCATTGGAGTGAGTGAACTGGGGTCCGCACCTTCTGAATGGAGCACCTGCGGGTATGTCCGCACTTCTTGGTCAGCGTACCTGCGGGTCCGCACCTTTTGAACGGTGCACCTGCAAACCTCTTATTTTCCATCATTTTGAGAGCCTGAACAGAGTTTTGCCACTTGAGTGAGTTGCCATCAAGTACAACACCTGTGCCATAGTGGCAAACCTGAATCATAATGCCAACAATATCCCCCTTTGGACTTGATGGCAACCTCAAGATCCTCAACGTCATTCTCCCCCTTTGACATCAAGGGCAAAGGGTTATGCTCCCCCTGACTATAGACTAGATCTGCAAAAGAAAAATTCTTCAAGAAGAACCATAATCCACCATACACCATAAATGACCGTGAAAGAGATAGAGACATATTGCAGAAATATTTAGATCAGCATCCATGTTCTCCTTCTGTGCTACCATAATGCCAACAATGCATTATATATGCTCCCCCTGAACCTGTGCCATTCGATCTTCAACCAATTCATAACCCAACAAATGTACACGTATACCCCATATGAAACTCGCGTACAACCAACAATATCTGAAACTGATGAGATTCAACAACAAGATGATGCATCAACTACCCCCAGCTTTTGCTTGTGGTATTCAAAGGTCTCCCTGGGCAATGGTTTGGTGAGTATATCAGCAACTTGTTCCTTAGAAGGAACATACTCCAACTTGACCTTTTGTTCAAGCACTTGTTCCCTGAGAAAGTGATACTTGATCGGTATGTGCTTGGTCTTTGAATGCATTACTGGGTTCTTTGAAATGCTGATTGCACTTGTATTATCACATAAGATGGAGATAGGTGGTGTACAAGTGATTTGAAAATCCTGCAAGGTCTGCATCATCCAAAGAAGTTGAGTGCAACAAGATGCAGTAGCCACATATTCTGCTTCAGCTGTAGATAAAGAAATCGAACTCTGTTTCTTACTGAACCAAGATACTAATCTGGAACCCATAAAGAATGCACCACCACTTGTGCTCTTCCTATCATCCACGCTTTCGGCCCAATCTGCATCTGTGTAAGCATGAAGTGTGAGATCTGTATCTCTAGGATACCATAAGCCATAGTTTTGAGTTCCTTGAAGGTACTTGAAGATTCTCTTGACTGCCTGAAAATGAGTTTCCTTTGGATTTGTCTGAAATCTTCCAACTATTCCCACTGCATGCATGATGTCTGGTCGGGTACCTGTCAAATAAAGTAGACTTCCAATCATAGATCTGTAAGTTGGTTGATGTAGTGCTGTTGATTCATCATTTGCACTGAGGCTACATCCTGTGACCATGGGGGTACATACTGGTTTTGCATCTTCCATGCCCTATTTCTTCAAAATCTGCTTGAGATACTTGGTTTGAGAGAAGAAGATACCGCCTTCATTTTGTTGGATTTGCAATCCAAGAAAATATGTCAGTTCTCCAAGCAAAGACATTTCAAATTCTTTCTGCATCACCAAAGCAAAGATTTGACTCATGGCTTCTTCATTGCTGTCAAAGATAATATCATCTACATACACAACAAGTATTAGCAGTTTGTCATTTTCAATTTTTATATAAAGATTGCTATCTACTGATCCCTTTGAAAAACCTTGTTGATGAAGATATTTGTCCAAACGGTAGTACCAAGCCCTTGGAGCCTGTTTAAGACCGTAGAGAGCCTTTTTTAGTCTGCATACAAGATTTGGATCATTCCCAACAATGAAACCATCTGGCTGCTCAATGTACACTTCTTCTTCTAAGTCTCCATTCAGAAAGGCTGATTTCACGTCCATTTGAAATACTTTGAACTTCTGAAAGCTTGAGAGGGCAAGGAACATTCTGATGGCCTCAAGTCTAGCAACGGGAGCAAAATTTTCTTCAAAGTCTATGCCTTCTTGTTGGGCTTACCCTTTACAAACAAGTCTGGCCTTGTTTCTAATTACTTCCCCATTTTCATTCAACTTATTTTTGAAGATCCATTTTGTCCCTATGACATTCTTATCCTTTGGTCTAGGAACCAACTCCCAAGTGTTGTTCTTTTCGATCTGATCAAGTTCTTCATCCATTGCCTTGACCCAACATTCATCTTTGTATGCCTCTTACATTTTGTGGCTCAGTGGAGGAGAGTAATGCCAAATAGCTTGAAGCTTCTGCAATTGTTCTTCTTGTTTGTATGCCTGCCTCCTTTTGCCCCAAAATCTGAGATTCTGGATGATTCTTCTGAACGTACCTGGATGGAGTCTTCTCTTCTATCCTTATCTGTTCCTCTGGTGCCTCTTGAGGTTCTTCTTCATCATCAGTCTAATTTGGAGAGTAGCCTTCATCCTCTTCGATATTTTCATAATTTACTTGCCTAGGAATGTATCCTTTTTCATCAACCACTACATCAATGCTGTCAACAATTCTTCCAAGTCTTTTATTGTAACACTTATATGCTTTGCTGTGTGGAGAATAACCAAGGAGAATGCCTTCATCTACTCTAGGTTCAAGTTTGCCAAGTTGTTCATCATTATTCTTAATATAGCATTTGCTTCCAAAAATTTTGAAATGCTTTACCGAAGGAGTCTCACCATAACAGAGCTCATGAGGAGTTTGAGTGCTCTTCACTTGGACATTTGTTTTGTTGAGAATAACAACCGCAACAAATGCAGCTTCACCCTAGAAGGTTGCAGGAGTTCCAGACTCATCAAGCATAGCATGAGCCATTTGTTGAACCTTTCTGTTCATCCTTTCCACCACTCCATTTTGCTGAGGAGTCCTAGCTGTAGAGAATTCCCTTCTTATTCCATGTTCTTCACAAAAATCGAAAAATTCATTTGAGGTAAACTCCCCACCTCTGTCAGACCTGAGGCACTTAATTTTGTGATCTGATTCGTTTTCAGCCAAGGCTTTGAAAGATTTGAATTTTTCAAATGCTTCGTCCTTGTGTTTCATAAGTCCCAACCAAACCATCCTGGAGAAGTTGTCAATGAATAATATAAAGTATTCTTCTCCTCGAGGTGACCTTGTCCTAAATGGACCACATACATCTGTATGGACTAGTTCAAGAGGCCTGATGGCTGATCCTTCCTTCTTAGGGAAGTTAGTTCTGGTTTGCTTACCAAATTGACATAATTTGCATATGGTGTTGTCTGGAATTTTGATATCTGGAAGACCACGAACTACCTGGTATTTGCATGCTTTCCTTATTTGTGAAAAGCTTAGATGCCCCAACCTCTGGTGCCATTACCAGTGTTCATCATCCTTGCTCAAATAGGATTGTTGTTCTCCTTCTTCAAATATGTATAGATTATTTGGAGTTCTTCTGCCTTTGATCACTATTTTTCCTGTATCAAGATCACGAACACTACCTCCATTTGATCGAAATATTACCTTGGTTCCTTGATCACACATCTAACTGACACTCAGTAGATTATGCTTCAAGCCATCAACATACAAAACATTTCCAGATTTGACCTTTTCTTTCAACTGAGCAGTGCCTTTTCCTTTTATGGCTACAGGGGTATCATTTCCAAAAGAAACTTTCTTTCCCTTTTCTAAAGCAGTATATGATTCAAGTTTTCCTTTATCACCTGTCATATGATTCGAACATCTACTGTCGATGTACCATTGATTTTCCTGTCCTTATGCATATAAAGCTATCCCACATCTTTCTGGTTGCGGTTCCTCCATTCTCCATGTTCTGGCACTTGAGGTTTGTTCCTTCTGAGTTGTCTTCCAAAACCTGCTCCTGCATTTAGAATCTTCATGACCAAAATTATTACAAATAGAACATTCAATTTCATTTTCAAGGGTGGAGAAGTTATTATAGGTCCTTTTTGTGATTCTAGTCATACTTCTTTGTTTTTGAGCTTCTCTAGTCATGATTGTCTTATAGGAAACACATTGAGCTGCTTTGTGACCAAAGTTATGGCAAGAGAAACATTGGTCATTGAAGAAACTCCTCTGATTATCAAATCTACCTGCCAAATGATTGTAGTTTCTATTGTCATCCATTCTTGAGGCAAATTGAGAAGATTTTACCTGTGGCTGGTTGTAGCTTTTGTTCATCCTTAAGGTGGATTGCCCTTGATTTACCTAGTAGTCTTTGTTTATTCTTGATGTAATTCGTCCCTGGTTTACCTGTTGATCTCCATTGGGCTTTTTCTCATTCCTCCTTGCTGCATCGAGATAACTCTTTGAGGTGGATGCTTGAGATGCTTCTCCATTATACCCCATACCAGTCTTGATTAGCGGAGAACGCTGTACATTGATAATCTCATCCAGAGTTTCAGATCCTTTAACAAATTTAAGATTAAGAGCCTTTGTTTTCTCAATTTCTTTTCTAAGGCCAACAATTTCACATTCTAACTTCTCAAGATTTTTTTTTTTTTCATCAAGTTGGAATTGCAGAGTATCAATGATCACATTCTTTTCTTCTAAACATGTTTTGAGTCTAGAAATATCTTCATAAAAACCATCCATATCTATAGCATCCATGTAATCATCATCTTCAAAGGCCATTAAAAGTTTATAGTGATTACCTCATTCATATTCATCGCTATTTGATAGTCCATCACTATCTTCATGAGTGTAATAGCTTTTCTTATTTGCATTTTGTTTCTTGTTCCATCTAACAGGTTCCTTCCCCTTGTCAATCTTATCCTTATGAGGACATTTGGTAGCATAGTGACCTACTCTTCCTCAAGCAAAGCATTTGAAAGGTAACTTACCTCGGAATCGTCCAGCACCCCGTTGAAGATTTCTGACAAAATTTGATTCTTCTTCTTCTTCTGACATGTGTCCTGACTCATGGTAGTCTCCTTTGCCTGAAGCCTTGAAGGCAGCTTCTCTCCTGTCTGATGGTCCTCCTTTCCTCATTTCATAAGCAGTTAGAATTCCGTGCAGTTGTGACATTTTAAGGTTTTGTAGATTCTCTTTTTCTTCTATTGCAGAAACTTTAGATTCAAACTTAGGGGACAAAGATTTTAGAACTTTTTCAACCACAACAGCCTCTTTTATTTCTTCACCCAAGTTTTTCATACAATTAACAACCTCATCTACCTGAAGAAAATAGTTAGCCACACTTTCATCATTGTACATTCTGAGATTTTCATACTGAATTCTGAGGGTTTGAAGTTTTGCTCGTTTTACCTGATCATCTCCTTCATAGCTCAGAACAATCTTGTCCCATATTTCTTTTGCGGATTTATACTGCATAACCTTCACAAATTCTGATTGAGATAGACATCCTAATAGAGTATTGACAGCCTTTGCATTTGTTTCATATTTCTTCTTCTCAGCCGGATCTGTGGGAGTTGCTGAAGGAAAAGTGTACCCTGTATCTATGATATCCCAGACTTCAGTACCAAGAGATTGAAGATAGGCAGTAACTCTTACCTTCCAATATACGAAGTTTGTCCCATCAAAAATCGGTGGCCTGATTGATGCTTCCTCTCGTAGTTGCTCATGATGAAAGATCTCCCTTCAAGCGATCAAGCTTCTTCTGAAGGACCTGCTCCGATTCCAATTGTTGGAAATAATACTGAGAGGGGGGGTGAATCAGTATTATCAAATTCTTTTCAATATACCTTCCAGATTTATACTTTAATTTATTCTTCAGATATTGATCATTAATTTGTATGTGAGTACCATATAATAATGAACAAGAACAAGAAAAACAGATAGGCACACCAAAGAACACCAGATATTAGGTGGAAACCCAATATGGGTGAAAACCACCTGCTGCAATATGTCTCTATATTCTTTCAATTAGAAACTTTTCCAAGGATTTTGTACTGGTGCAGTCCTTTACCAGTACGCAAGCTGCAACCTGCAGAGAGCTACAACCCTCTCTCGTTTTCCAGTCTCTCCTGGAAGGGAGCTACAACCCCCTTAGCTCTTTTACTTCTTTAAGGACCATGTTTCATTAATTTTCAGACTAGATCCAAGAACATCAAATAATCATCAAGTACTTGTGAATCAACCAATATCCTTATACAATCAAACCAATGAACCACCCAACTTCTCGGAATGATTTAAATAGAAAACCAATACCAGTAATCTAAACCCAGAACACTGCAGCAATAGATAAAAGGCAGCCAACAAATATTTCAAAACAAGTCCGCAGCTTCACCAATATAAACCTGCAAATATCCGCAGCTCTTCTGTGCCTGAACTGCGAAGATCCGCACCTTGTCCTTCTTCTGCTCTGCGTACCTCAACACTTACTTCTTCTGCTGAACTGCGTACCTCAGCTCAGATCTGCATCTGCACTGTCTGGCTGATAGCGTACCTCCGCACTGGTCCTTCTGTGCCTCTGCATACCTCCGCACTGTGCTTTCTTCTGCGCTGCATACCTCGCACTAGCACCTTCTGCTTCATGGCGGACCCCCGCACCTGCGCCTCTTGCTGCGCTGCGTACCTCCGCACCTGTACTGTGGATCGCCTGCGGACCTCTGAATAGAGCCAAATTAACAGTCCTCCAATGTGCCACAGATAGTCAGATCCACAGATCTGATCATGTGCCCGAGAGATCACGACCTATCAATAGATTCGCCTTAAATTTCACCTTGATTTAGATCTAGCTTTTAAAACCGATAACCCAAAATTTCAGATCTTAAGATATTCAAATTTCGCAAGTATCTAGCCAAGTGATCTCCTTTCCTTTTTATAGGCAAGCCCTTATTCAAACCATGGGACAAAACCATCGAAAACCAATACAAGGGATCCAAATCGGGGTTCAATAATTTAGATCCTATACCACAGGCCAAAACCATAGGATCATGAATGACGGGCTAAATACCAAGGGCCAAACATAAGAAACCCCACGTGTGCGTGCTTCTCTGCATTGGAGTGAGTGAACTAGGGTCTGCACCTTCTGAACGGAGCCCCTGCGGGTATGTCCGCACTTCTTGGTTGGCGTACCTGCAGGTCCACACCTTTTGAACGGTGCACTTGCGAACCTCTTATTTTCCATCATTTTGAGAGCCTGAACAGAGTTTTTCCACTTGAGTGAGTTTCCATCAAGTAAAACACCTGTGCCATAGTGCCAAACCTGAATCATAATGCCAACACTATTGTTGTGCTACATTTCGTCATCATGTTGCACCTCACTGCGCTGCACCCATCATCACTATGATGCATCTCATCATGCTTCATTATTCATGACTGTACCCATCACTGTACTGCATTATGTGCCATTGTTGCACCATGTTTCCATACTAACCTATGTGCTGGCTGCATCTTGCTTGCTTGTTATCCCTAGCTTGCTTGTTGTCCCTAGCATGCTTGTTGTCCTTTGCATGCTTGCTGTTTCATGCTAGCTTTCCCTTCCATGCTAGCTATTGTTATCACTTAGATTTTCCCTGAAGTTGTAAGAAGAGGGAAAGGGGTCCGAGGTAACTACAAACCAAGCTTTTAGATACAGATTCTAGCCAATCTGTATGCAGAGAGGGCTCTCTCTTTAAGTTTTAGCTTTGTTTGATAAGGTTTTAGGCTAGTTGTTAGAGCTTGAGGTTTTGTTTGAATTTGTTGGTGAAATTCAATAGCAGAGGGGTAGAACTGAATAGTTTAGTCCATTGGGATGATGGAGTCAGGGAAAATGGCTCAACTAGATTTGGTTTCTCAATAAATGATGGTTTCACAGGGCAAGATAGCTGAACAGGGAGCAAATAGAGACTTAAAAAGATGGGATGGGCTTAAAGGGTTAAAGGGCAATCAAGAATCCTTCAACATACTCTAAGAGAGCAGAACATGATTAACCATCAATAAAGAGCAATTAAGAATTCTTTACTAAATGATTAAAATGAATAAACTAGGAAACAAGAGCAATTAAGAATTCACTGTTTATGCTAGTCTAGAGGAAAACATTGAGAAAAAAAACTAATGAAGACAGATTGCACTTAAGAACTTTCTAAATTATTCTTTTTCATTTTAATATTTAGATGTGGAACATAATGAATATAATAAACCAGAAAACATTAACACATGAGGTATAAGATACTTATTTGTTTGATGTCCAACACATGAATCCTGTGAAAAGTCCTTTACATCAATCCTTCATCCAGCCAGCCATGAAAAATTTGTCCAATAGCACTTTTTATTCCAAAATAATCAGTTTTATAGCAATGTCAAAGAATCCCCCCTCAATATTTCAAATGGGGGTGTATTTATACAAAAACTTTACAATGAAATATCTCATAACAAAGTGAGATATAAACTGAGATGACTAATCATATCTTTCGAGAAAATAGGGCCAGAAGACCTCGTAAATGACAGATAAGGCAACCGAATGGTTTTCTATCCTTATTCTCGAGAATGTGCTGGAGTTAGGTCCTATGATTTGGCCTCTTGTTGTCCTTGGTGTAATTATGTGCTGGCTGCTCTGTTTTGATCTTCCTATTGATACACTTTACCTGCATCTGATACTCTTTACCTGTTGATCTCTTTTCATCCTCTTTACCTTCATTGACTGTAGTAAAAATCAAAATTTACCTTTTACCAAGGATAAATTACAAAATTTCAAGCATTTCTTCCCACCATTTTGGCTATGGTATTCTGGTTTTCTGAAGATTTCCGAGGGTTTCATCTGTTTTTGTATACCTGAAAAATGTAGGCTGAATTGGGAACAAATGCTTCAGTTCATGCTCGACATAGAATAAGTTCTCTAGGCTGTCATAGAGAACTCGACCTGTAGGGAGTGCTTTTATTCCTGATACACTTGTTGATGAACTTGCTTGATTGCTTGCACACTGATTCAATTTATCCACATAATTTTTATGTCTCATTAATATGTAATTAATCACTAAAGGACTGGGTAGCCCTTTACTTTGCAAAATAGCAAATTTCTCCATAAAAGCATTAATCTCTGCCTGCATGTCATGACATTTTCTTTCTAAATTTTGTATCAAATTTCTTTTGGTTGGTACCCTTTTGATTTCCAAAATGGTTTCTGTTCTGTCTTTAATGCCAAATTCTTCCAGCTGTTCCTTATTTCTAGTATTCAAAAAATGTATGAGCCTGTTGGCTTCCTCAACCATTTTTCCTAATTCTGCTTTTGTCCTTTGGATTTCTTCTTGGGCTATCTTTACCAGATCAATCTGCTCAAAAATTACTTGGATGGATGGCCAAACATCATTTATGGATTGAGTGATGTTGGCCCAAAGAATTTTCTTAATTTCGGCCAGAGGCTTGTCAAAAGTAAGATCCTTTTCTAATGATTTCACTTTATTTTCTAATGCTTTAATCTCTCTTGTTTTTTCTGCAACATTTATCTTTGAGAGATCATAGCTTCGTTCCATCTTAGCAAACTATTCTTTTACCCTGTTTAGCTCTGAAACTTGTAGTCTCATGTCCTCCATTGACTTTATTAATTCCTCTGTGCTCAAATTGGCACTACTGCCCTGTGATGTTCCTGCTGTTGCTGTACCTGTGACCACCTCTGCTGTGGTTGATGGAATGTTTGGTGCTAATGCTGTCCCAAGTGTAGAAGGGACTGCTATTGAGACTACTGGTATTACATTAGGAGGCTGAGAGGTTGACTCTCCCTGTTTGTCCTTTAATGATTTTTCTAGTGCTTGCTCTGTCTCATTTAATCGTTCATTAAGTTTTAGGAGTAGATCCATCAGCTCTTCTTCAGATTTTTGCTTCATGATCTCATCAGTCTGTGGATGCCTTGAAGGAGGCAGCTTTAGCTGCTTCCTCAAGGCAACAATATCTTCATCTTTCTTTTTGATCAATGCTTCTACACCCTTCACATCTTTGGGATCATGTCCCAATCCAATAATAATTTCTTCTAAAGACTTTATTCTGTTATCTTTAGCCTGGGAGGAGGCTTTCTCCAAGTGTAGTTGGGCAGTTGTATTATCCAAAGAATTTTGTAGCCTATGGGCCATCATTGCCTTACCAGTCAAGGTTGAATAAATCATTTCCCCATATTTTTTATGCAATTCAATCTGATCCATAGGATGAATATCCTTTGCCATGACTTCCAAATTTGTTCTGAGATAATCTGCTGCTGATTGAGGTTGTTGCACTTTAGGCTTGAAGTAGCTCATTATCATCTTGCCCTCTTTAATGTCATAGGCTGACATTAATCTTTGTTGATTTTTTGGGGCCATTTTCAAATATTGATTGTAAATTTGAAGCCTCAATTGATCATTTCTGGCTTTTATTTCAGTAAATGTTTTCTTGATATCCAAGGCATCTTTCCCTGGTGGCTTGAAAGATGATACCTTTGCACTTTGCTACCTTTCTAGCTCCTGTCTCTGTGAGCTAGTGGATGTTCCTCCCAATGGAAAAGTTTGCTGGCTAACTACCCTTTCTTCTCTCTAACTATCTATAGTTTTTTCAACAAATTACTCCTCTGAAAGGGGATTTAGTCTTTGCCTTTTTGTTCCAGGCTGTCCTGAAGGTCCACTAGCAGGGGTAGTGGTTTCCCTATCTCTCTTTTTGTTCCTTTCCTCATTCAAAGGAGTCTGCAAGTTAGGAGTTTCTTCTACATTGGTTTGAGTTGGAGGAGTTGGCATTTGGACCTATTCTTTGGAAGTTTCAGTTTTCTTAGACATTGTAGGCTGTTCTGTGGTTTGAATGCTGGTCTCTAATTCCTGGCCTTTTAATGTTCCTGTGGATGGTGTGCTGATTTCCTGTGTAGGTTGCTGTGAGGTTCCAGCAGTAGATGCATCAATTCCTGATCTTTGTACTTGCCCAAAAGAATCTAGGTCAACTATTTTCTCAAGATTTCTCATAACTTTCTCAAAATTGACCTGTTCACTATCATTTTCTACTAGGGTCCCTTCCCTCCATTCATCCATGTTTGAAAATTGTTCAATCTCTGGAATCCTATGGTGAATATATGGGGACAACTTGTTCTTCATTCTTATACCACATATAAAGCTGTTAGGGCCATATGGTATCCACCCAAAACTCTTTTGTAACTTAAGATGCTCTTCTAAAATTTTTTCTGCTTCTTTCCATGCTTCCTTAGTGTTGCAGACAAAAGGGCCTAGCTGGTTCTTGATTCTAAGCTGAGCTTTCTTCTTGGCATTACAAAAATGGACTAGGTCTGCATTTATCATTTTCCTGAAATATTCCAATTCAAAGAGTCTCATTGGAACATACTTTGGTAGCTTAAAAGGGCAGAGTTCACACCCATAGATCCTAATTTCTGTATGATTCTTATATAGGTACCAGTCACCTATCCTGTATTACTTGGAGAACTGGAGGATTTTCTTCATATCACCATTGATCCTAGGAGCGGAAACTCCTGTCAATAAAGTGGTTGCTGGATGGACAAATAAGTCAATGAACTCATTGTAGGTGTAACGGGTCGTAAGGGATTTATGGAAAATGGGACTCCAAAAGATAACAGACCTTGGATTTCCTTTGGTGTCAAGTTTCTTGACATGGAAAGGGAAATTGTCTGACTAATAATAAAACATAAGATGATAGTTGAAAGTGGTGTATTTGAAGACTCCTTCATTGTCTAGTCTCAGAAATTGGTCATGAATTTTATTGGCAATATAGGAGGCATAATCATACTTAACAGCAGGAGGCTGTCCAAGAGTAAAAATTGACAACAATACTAGGGTTACCTCATTAACAAACTCACTAGTGTTGAATCCCATGATTAGAGATATCATATCAACTATGAGTCTTCCTGTATCTATAAAGAAAGTATGCAGATAAGGAGGTGGACCCTTGGGCTGATGTTTCTATAACATGAAGGTCTGACAGATGCGATTCAATTATGATTGGGACAATTGAGATGATTTCTCAAGTAAATATCCCATAGAAATGGGAGTGAGAGCTTGACTGGAGTGGAATTGCAGCATTTCATTGATGGACTGAGCAGTTATGGGAAAAAGGACTGTTTGACTTAGGGACACGGCTGCTCTTTGGTTAGGGTCATAATTGGCACAACATTGATGAATTATATTTGGGAAAACATGGACTGAAGGGAGGACTATGGGAAGGTCAGATTCCCATAGTCCTAAGATGTCAGAACCATTCAGATAACTATCTCTGGCCTGAAAAAAGACCTTAAGGTGGTTTTTATCACCGAATAAGTCTTTTATCTGAAAATCTTTATCGGCCAGAGGCAAATAATCTAAATCTTTGTGAGGAGCGTTCATGGGTGCGACATTTAGAGCTATAGGGGTTTCCATCTCTGGTTCTTGTGGATTCAGAAATGGAATTTGGGTTTTCTGTGAAACATAGTCAAAACAACAGGTTTGGGAACCTATATAGTGAAACAAAGACTGAATTTATAGTGAACTTGCTATTTTTCTGTGGAATATTCAGTGTAAAACCAAAACTTGTAGGGTTTTGGTGGAAATTGGATAAATACCTATATTGGGGAAGTGAATAGTGTAATGGCAGGTTGGATCGCAGGTTCTGGACTGCGTCGCTACAAATTTTCTGACTAGGTGGCGGTTGGAAAGATTTAACAGTTGACTTGGACATTGCTTTGAATGGGAGCATGGGTTGCTGTACAAAATAATGAAAATGACATTTTGTCGGTTTTATTAACAAAATCAAAGTTGGTTGGTTTTTTTTTGTTATTCGGGCAGATGACATAAGCAAGACATGACAATTTGTCGTATGCGGAGGGCGGTAAGTGGTATGGGATCACACCACTTTTGGGGACGAGCGGTATTTGGCTGGGAGACAACGATCCCACAAGATTTGCGACGCATGGCGGGGGTACGGTGTGAAAACCGCTTGGTGATCTAACGCACGGTCACCAAGGGGGGTGCGATATCAATAACGGCTGTTGGATGATGGAGACAGGATCGGATGGTGGATGGGAAGCGAGGTACGACGGAACTTTAACTACGATGGGCCTAATTTAATTAACAAGTTAATTAATCATATTGGGGTGATTGTGAATGGGCGGGGAGGTTCTTAATTAACCATGAGGGTTAATTAATTCCTTGCTAATGCAGCGGGAGATCAGGGCTATTAACTAGTTACGGGTTAACTAGTTAATTCCGGTTTAAAAAATACTTATGGTTATATTTAACCAATGGGGGCGGGATATAGATATTTCGGGATTTTTATGTATATTTGATAATACGAGAAAGGGTGAACTTTTATTCGAGAGTTATATAATATGGGTTAGAAATTAATATGAAAAACGTAATAAAAGCGCCAAGTAAAACATTAGAGTGTATATTTAACTTAGGCTTAAGTGAAAAGGGGGTTTTATGTGATATTGTGTATTTTTCCTAAGTAAAATAGGATTTTACTTAGGAAAAGACTTATGAAAGTGAATGAATGATGGTTTTAAGTACTTAGGCTTTTGAAATTATTGGGCTGAGGGTCCGGTCCCTCCAGAATTCAGAGAAATGCTCTGAGCCCCTCCAATTTAGCAAATACCTTAGTCCTTAGAGGAAATTAGTGAATAATTAGGGAAAATGAGAAGGGGAGTTAATCATTGTAATTTTGTTTTGCTTGAAATGTCTTCAATGTAGTATATGCCTTTGCCTTATGATGAAAAATGAAAGATTAACTCATTTAGAGACATTATTCATCACACATAATTCTGCAACATCATTTACCTACCCTACCTACTTTAACCTAGCATTTTTTCTTCTTTATTAGGGTGCACTTAAACTGGCAAACCCTCTTCAACTTCCTTTTCTTTTACATAATGATTTCTATCTAAATCTACACTTATTACATCCAAGGGCTTAGAATAAACAGTTGAGATCCTTTTATTCACTCTACCTATCTACTTATCTGCCAAGATTACACTGTTTGGTCAGATATTTATTCTCTATTTCTACAACATGAAATTGAAAGATGAATGAGCCAAGTTTAAACTGTTTGTTTCTTCATGAATTGTGGCATCAGTAACAAGTTGTACACAATTGTTTATTACACAAAATGAAAAAGTAGTGGCATTTAGACTTGCACACTTTCCTGGTCTTTTTGTTTGGGGTTCATTTTCTTTCATTCGACCATCTTTATTCTTTTTACCCTTTGATTTTTCTTTTAGGGTATATCCTCTTTACATTTTTTAAATTGTTTGATTTTTTTGAAAATATGGAGAACCTTTGCATCAAGAAAAGGTATGAACATTACAGAGCTCATCAAGTCAATCATTACATATGACACCTATTGGTATACGGGCCTAACAGCTGTAACATTGCATACTTGGTGTATTTGCTGCTAAGTACCATACGACTGTCCCAATGTTAATTAGTTGCCCCTTGCATGCTTCTCTCCTTCAGAGACAGATGCTCTGGCTGTTCTGGCAATTTCAGCTGTTCCCGACAGTTTCGACAGTTCCGACAATACAACCATTCTTGGCAGTTTCGGTAGTTCTGGCTTTTCCCGACAGTTTCTACAGTTCCTAGTAGTTTCAGCTTCTGTCCTCTACGTTAGATTTCCCAATTTTTTTGGAAGTTCTGATTGTTCCCGGTAGTTTCGGCTATTCCCGAAAGTTCTGGCTATTCCCGATAGTTCCGATAGTTCTGAAAATTCCGGCTATTCCTGGTAGTTCCGGCAGTTCCCGACAGTTCTAACAATTCCGACAATTCTGGCTATTCCTGGCAGTTCTGATAGTTCTAGCAGTTTTTACAGTTCCGGCTTTTCTCGGCAATTCCGACAGTTCCCGGCAGTTCTTGCAATTCTGACAATTCTGGCAATTCTAGTAGTTCTGGCAATTCCGCCTATTCCGGCTATTCTGGCTATTCTGGCTATTTCCAGCAATTCTGACAGTTCCAGCTTTTCCTGGCATTTCTGGCAGTTCCCGGCAGTTCCGACAATTCTGGCAATTCTTGGCAGTTCCAACAATTTTGGCTTTTCCCAGCAGTTCCGACAGTTCCTGGCAGTTTCAGAAATTCCGACAATTCCGGCAATTCTGGCAGTTCGGCAGTTCCGGCTATTCCCAGCAGTTCCGACAATTCCGACAATTCCAACTATTTCAGCTATTCTATCTATTCCAATAGTTCCCGGTAGTTCTGGTAGTTCTGACAATTCTGGCTATTCCCGACAGTTCCAGCTTCTACCCTTTGGATTAGGGCAACGTTATCCTTTAGGATCTCTCCTCCTACTAAAACCCAAAGACAAGTAGAGAGGAAGAGATCCCAAGTGCATTGAAATGACTTGAAGGCCACCTCTATTTATACTAAAACATTGAGCACAAGTGGGGTTTCTTTGGTTGTTAGCCGACCTTGACGAATTGTCCCATAACACAAATAAATTCATATCTCCATGAATACTTATCGGAATCGGATGATCTTTAGATCAATCCTACACCTCTCGATGAGAGGGATCCATGAAAAATATCAGCTTCCATTAATAAGATGACCCACATGGAGTTTGGCCCTAGTTTCCAATTTTAACACTCCCTCTCAACTAGGGAGAACTCCATCTGTTGATCCATATGTCCGACTGTACTATCTTAGCCATCAGTTCCCTGCACTACTTTGCTATGCTAAACCATGAAGAAGAAGAATTGATCGAGAATGTCTCATACCATTCTCTATTGACCCGAAATTAGTTTCATCTGAAGAGAGTGTGTCACATCGCTCTTACTGGCCCGAAGTCAGTTTTATTGATCCAAGATCAATATCATAAGGGAGTGTCTCAAACCACCCATACTAATCCCAGATCAGTTTCAATGATCCCAGATCAATGGAGGTTATCCTAGCATAGGGAGTATGGTAGATACATCGATGCGTCCATCGATAGTACTACTATGGTCCCTAACCCCATTTCCCTACTCATTGATTAGATGAGAGGTACTTCCCATGAGTCCGAGACTGCACGGGTAGGATGCCTTGATAGGAGAACTAATCATCCTGTCCATAGGAGAATGAATCATCATGCCCAATAGTCACCACGGGAGAACTAATCATCCCAACCCACAGGAGAACTAATCATCCTGTTTCACAGTTGCCACAGGAGAGCTAATAATCCCGGCCCACAGGAGTACTAATCATCTTGTTCCACAGTTTCCATGGGAGAACTAGTCATTGTGGCCAACAAGAGAACTAATCATCTTGTTCCATAGTTTCCACGAGAGAACTAATCATCTTGGCCCACAGGAGAACTAATCATCCTATTCCATAATTGCCACGGGATAACTAATCATCACAGCCCATAGGAGAACTAATCATCATGTTCCACAGTTGCCATGGGAGAACTAATCATCCCGACCCACAGGAGAACTAATCATCCTGTTCCACAGTTTCCACGGGAGAACTAATCATCCCGTCCCACAAGAGAACTAATCATCCTATTTTGCAGTCGCCACGGGGTATCACAGGGGAAGGTTGAACCTGTCATCTTGTACATAGCGCACCACCAGGGAGGGTGAGTCACCATGTGGTCGTATGTTGCTTCACTAAGTACCCCAAGCCCCCAAAGCTCCCAGAGCTCAATGCATGAAACATGCAGGACCCTTTAAGAAGGTCCCTCAACGACTCAAAGTCGTTCGGGAAATTCATGGATTTGACCTTTCCCTGGGGCTTTGAAAAATGTCTGTGACCTGTACATCAGTCTCAATGCGATGGAGCCTCCTCACTCATCAACTTACTATATCCCAGATAAGATAGTATCTGATGTCTATCTATTGGAGCAATCATCGAATACAATATTCCTCAATAATCGAATCCTCCCTTTGGTTGTCACAGAGAGTCATAGTGGTATTCATCATGTGTACAAACAACTCACTTAAGAGCTTTTGCAACCATGCAGCTTCACACGAGATCATACGCGTAGCTATGTATTCAGTCTTAGTGGTGATTATAGCAATCGACTTCTGCTTCCTGCTCATCCATGATATTAAAGTAGAATCCAAAGAGAACCAGCACTAAGAAGTGCTCTAGTGATCCTCCACATTGCCTGCCCAATCAACATTCGAATAATCATGCAGTTTCATATTTTCGGCAGTGTATCTCAATCCATGAGAGATTGTGCCAAAGATATCTCATAATATTCTTGGCACCAATCCAGTGAGGCTCAACCAAATATGAGCTCACCATGCTAATTGCAAAACATATGTTCGGACGGAAGTTCACCAAGAACATCAACATGAATGAGTTTATGAAACTTAGAGGCATTTCCCAAATCTGGTCCGACATCACTACCATATAACTTCTAAGAGTTAAGATCCTCGAGGTAGTCACAGACTTGCAGTTTATCATTCCACATCCGGAATCCACCTCCCTCTTACTTCTGCAAATGAGAGGGTTTGCACCTGTCAGAAATAGGTCGTCCTCATAAGGTGTTGGTATGAGAGGTTTATCATCCACAACCTTCAAACAATGGTTTGGATCGGCTTCACTCTTAGTGAATCTCAGCTTCATCTGACAGCTATCAATCCTCTCATACTATACCTGGGGAGTTTTGCTTCAAGTCATAGAGGGCTTTCTTCCACCTGCATATGTGAGATTCCTGATCATCAATCTCAAACCCCTTGGGTTGTTCCAAACTTGTGGACTTGCTACATGAAGGGAATGGTCCCCTTGTAAGATTTTCCTTTGGTACATCTCAGACATGTACTTTCATGCTCTTTTTGAATTCAGGCATCCCTGTCACCATCTGAATCACAGATCTATGGTGCTATGTGTCGATGGACATGGTCCCCAGTGGACTTCCTGCAACTTCATACAACCTTGAACTCAAAAACATCTTTGAAAATTCTATTTTCAAACACGTACCTTTCCATAAATGAGTGCCACCTCGTAACCTTTGACTTCCATTGCTGAAATGGACACCAGGTTCTTCTTGCGATCAGGTACATAAACGATATTTTGTAAATGAATCGAGTTACCCTCATTCAATTGAGTAGTAACATTCCCTACATCCTTTCTGGGATAGGTGGCATCGACTCCAAGTATAATCCCATGATTGTTTCCATCTCTACCAAATTAGAGAGTGCACCCTTCTATCCGATGAAGTGCCTTGAAGCACTACAATCAATAAGCCAGATTCCCAAAGAATCTGAAGGAGAGGGCCAATACAAGATAACAATTCTTTATCTTATCAAAAACAACATTTGATTCTTCATGCCTGGGGTTCCTTGTTTTCTTTGAAGAGTCGGCAATTTCCTTGATGACCTGCATTACCTATCATTCCTTTGATCATTGAAGATGTCCCTGGAATGATTGTTATCTTCATCAAGAGATGTGTCTCTACCATTCAGACACTCCTTCGCATAATGGTCGAACTTATTACAACCAAGCATTTGCCTTTCCTTCCACCCTTAGATTCAGACTTCCCATTGAAGTGATCTTTAGGTAGGCCATCAGAAACTTCTACTGCACCATTATGATAATATTCTCTGCTTCGACTTCACCCTTGGTGAATTTGAAGAGGGATGAGGAATCCACTGATTGTTTTTTCCTTTCGCAACTGTCTTCGGTGATTGCTCTTTCACTCTTGCTTAGGCATTGTCTTCACCTCAGCTTTGACACCATGTTAATTTTAGGTATGTTCTATTCTTAGAGAAATTTATTTCAATTTTCACAGTTAGCTCAATATCTTTTCCAGATTAGCAATCACACCAGAATTAAAGTAAACTGCAGATAGAACATAAACATAAATCGCAAAAGACAAGCCAAGACAAGAGGACACACGATGTGGCGCTAGCCAGGGACAAACCCCAATGTGGGGAAACCCTTGATCAATTCTTCTTATATGTTCTTCAATAGTTCAGCAGAGAGAGAGATAGTACGTTTATAATAGAAGTCAACATTTTGACTTATCTAGATAAGAGAATAGATCATCCCTAAGAAGATGATACATGAGATCAGTTGAAGACATGCTGCTTAACCTGATTCTCCAAGGTGACTCCTTCACCTATCGTTGTGCTGCATTTCATCATCATGGTGCACCTCACCGTTCTGCACCATGCTGCACCCGTCATCACTATGCTGCACCTCATCATGCTTCATTAATCATGACTGTACCCATCATTGTACTGCATTATGTGCCATTGTTGCACCATGTTGCCATACTAATCTATGTGCTGGCTGCATCTTGATTGCTTGTTGTCCCTAGCATGCTTGTTGTCCTTTGCATGCTTGCTGTTGCATGCTAGCTATCCCTTGCATGCTAGTTGTAACATTGCATGCTTGGTGTATTTGCTGCTAAGTACCATAAAATTGTCCCAATGTTAGTTAGTTGTCCCTTGCATGCTTCTCTCCTTCAGAGACATATGCTTTGGTTGTTCCTGGAAGTTTCGGAAATTCCGGCAATACGGCTATTCTCGACAGTTTTGACAGTTCTAACAGTTCCGACAGTTCTCGGCAGTTTCGGCTTCTGCCCTCTGCGTCAGCTTTCCTAGCAGTTCCATCAGTTTCGGCTGTTCCCAACAGTTTCGGCTGTTCCCGACAATTCCGATAGTTCTGACAATTCTGACTATTCCTAGCAATTTCGGCAGTTCTAACAATTCTGGCAGTTCCGACAATTCTGGCTATTCTTGGCAGTTCCGACAGTTCTAACTTTTCCTGGTAGTTCTGGCTTTTCTCGATAGTTTTGGAAGTTCCCGGTAGTTCCGGCCGTTCCCGACAGTTCCGGCAATTTCGACAATTCTGGAAATTCTGGCAATTCTGGCTATTCCTGGCAGTTGCGGCAGTTGCGGAAATTCTGACAATTTCGGCTATTTGGGCTATTCCCGACAGTTTCGGCTTTTCTCGGTAGTTCCAGTAGTTCTCGGCAGTTCCGAAAATTCCAGAAATTTCGGCAATTCCGGCTATTCCTGGCAGTTCCAGCTATTCCAAATTTTCCAGGTAGTTCTGGCAGTTCCCGATAGTTCCAGGAATTCCGACAGTTTCGACAGTTCCGACAATTTTGGCTATTCCTTGTAGTTCCAGCAATTCTGGCAATTCCGACTATTCCGGCTTTTCCGGCTATTCCCAGCAATTTGAGCAGTTCCGGTAATTCCGGATATTCCCGACAGTTTCGACAATTTCGGTAATTCTAACTATTCCGACTATTCCAGCTATTCCGGCTATTCCTGGTAGTTCCAGTAGTTCCGACAGTTTTGACAATTCTGGCTATTCCCGGCAGTTCCGGCTTCTGCCCTCTGGATTAGGGCAACGTTATCCCTTAGGATCTCTCCTCCTACTAAAACCCAAATACAAGTAGAGAGGAAGAGATCCCAAGTGTGTTGAAGTGACTTGAATGCCACCTCTATTTATACTAAAACGTTGAGCACAAGTGGGGTTTATTTGGTTGTTGGCAGACCTTGACGAATTGTCCCATAACACAAATAAATTCATATCTCCATGAATACTTATCGGAATCGAATGATCTTTAGATCAATCCTACACCTCTCGATGAGAGGGATCCATGAAAAATATTAGCTTCCATTAGTAAGATGACCCACATGTAGTTTGGCCCTAGTTTCCAATTTTAACAACTTAACTTCAACCTCATATCTGAGAAGTGGATTTTGTGGTGGCTTAAAATTACTGACATCTATAGCCAAGGGATTGACCATTCGATTTCCTTCCTTGGGTACGAATTGGACATTAAAAGATGGGAATAAGTTTTTAATTAAATTCCAAACCTCATTTTTGTAATCCCTCAACCCGAGGTGCTTAGTTTGATTTTGGTTATTGATTTTCTTTACCACTAGTTCCGAGTCTCCATACACAGTCAAATTCCTTGTTACTTTCAAGCCTAGTAGTAATGCCTCATACTCTGCCACATTATTGGTTGCCTCAAATTACAATTTGAATGAGAGGGGAATCAAGCTACTCTATGAAGATATCAACAACACTCCCACTCCATTTCCTTCCTTAGAATTTGCACCATCAAAATACAACTTCCAGACTTTGCTACAATCTCTAAGATGCTAGTCTAATTTGGCTGCGGTTTGTACCTATGTTTCTTTTAAAATAAAATCTTCTTCTTCTAGCATTAAGTAGGAGAGATCCATTTCTTTATGATACATAGGAGCATTATTTGGGCAATCAAATTTCGTAATTGTTTTAAAGAACCTTGATTCGCTATACACTCACCTTCCTTCTCCACCCAAGATAAGGATGGTAGTATAGGTAAAGTCTAGCTTGATGGAACCTCCAATCTTTGATCCCCAAGATTTAGACAAAAGCATACCGACCTTGCAGGGATATCAACTACTACGATGTCCACCAGTAGACTTTTTATTGGGATCTAGGCCAAATTCACCACCAAGTCCTTTATCATACCCAAGCACTTTACCCTCTTAGAGTCAAAAGAGTAGAGATATTTCTATGGTTTGGTTATCTGCAGACCTAGTTGCTCCATTACTGACAATGGCATCAAATTATGAGAAGCACTCGAGTCCGACATGCAGTTATGGAGAAGGAGGTCATGTACTACTAGAGTAACATAAAAATGTGTCTCGGAGGGATCTTGTTCTTCAACATGGGGTCCAAAGATGACCATTTTCGTTTCTTCTTGGAGATTTAAAATATTAGGTGGTTGGAATGAAGCAGATGGAAACATGAATTGGGAAACATGGGCCTTATAGGTGGGTTGTTTCAAGAGTTCGGTTAAAGGGACATGGATTTTGAATTTCTCAAGCTCTTTTTGAAGATTAAAGATAGCAGGGCCTTTTTCTGCAGTGCTAACCTCTACCAACTCTTTTTATTTTTCACAGATGGGCCTAGAAGGGGGAGGTGACTTCTCTTCTTTGAGGAATTCGGGCTTATGGCAGTTTGGATCTGAGGACTCCTTATTTTTTTGAGTAATTGGATCTAAGGGCCCCTTCCCCTTGTCAGCTGGACTAGGAGGATCTTGGGAGGAAGTACCTTATTTTGGTATTGTCCCCTTGATCTCTTTCTAGATGACCGAAGATCATATTTTATGCAGTTGAGCCTGCATGAAATTAGTGAACTACTTGTAGTAATCATCAATCTCACCATTGTTTAGCGTTGCATCAAGATCATCCTCCTTTTCTTCATATGTTACGACTTCTTATTCTTGATCAGAGAAAGAGGAATATATGTTCCCCTGAACTTCATTGACATCTTGTATCTGCTCCTGCGGATCATCTTCTAAATATAATGGAGGATGGATATGGTCTTGCTGTTCTTTCTTGTCCCTTTGCAATATCTGTACGGGAGGCCTTCTGTATTGGGGATTGAAACCTTGATTAGAAGCCTGAAACTTCTATCGTGGAAGGTTTTTATTTTCTAGCTCCAGTTTTATCAGTTTATTTGATAAGTTGTTTATTACCTTCTCCATCTCCTCCATCTTCTGTTCTTGGGATTATCTTCCATGACTTGAGGAAGCTGCCTCCTCTTTCACCTTTTTCTTCTCTCTAGGGTGAATTCTACTTATTGACTTCCTTGTTGATGTAAAATTTTCTTATACCTCGAGAGCATTAGTTTGAATATGGTCCAAGCTATGGGACTTCCTCTCTTAGAGTGTGAAGCCAGACTTTGATTCAAAAGACCCAACAAAAACTACTCGGGCAACAACTTGTAGAGGTTTAATCTCAGCAAGTAGATTGTTTTAGAATTTATTAAACCTTTTTATATCCTCATTGGGTTTCTTCTTCATAGTGTTAAACTCCGTAAGAATGTATCCATGATCTATCTTCTCTCCCCATTTATGGTTAAAAGAATTCTCCATTTCTTCCCCAGTGGTAATGGAAGCATTTAGAAAGGATTTGAACCATTTCCTGGCTTCCCCATCCAAATATTGGGTGAAGAGCCTCAACACTACATCCTGGTGCTCAACATTCAAATTTTCTGCAAAGGCACAAAAATTCTATGTGTCTCTATGCTGATGTGTCATCTTCTTCATTAAACCTGGGCAGGAGCTTGAGATAGTCCTGTGGCATAACATTTAAAGGTTGAGGTAGGTCTAAGGGAGCATATTTATTTAATAGGAAACCTGGGAAAACCATCAGGAGTAGAGGTGGCAATGCTTGATTTATTAGGGGTCTCTGAGCTATGACCAATTGTGAGACAACTAACTGACCATGGAATGAGAAACTGTTCACACTATGGGTAGGGCTGCTCTGGAGGATATATTTTACCTCCTCAACTTCAGGGAGGGGAGGAAATGAGAGAGAAGGGGTGTTGACTGAAACTTCTTCTTCCTTGACCTCTAGGGAGGCAGTACTGAGTAGCTAACCACTTTCTGAAGGATATACCGACGCTCTAGGAGGAAAATTAGAGCAATCAATTATGGCATTTTGTGAGATGGATAAGGATGTTTCATAAAGCAAAGAGATAGTAGCATCAATATTGGGGGTTTTTTCCTTCCAAATCCTTCTGAATATTAGTTTTTTGGGTCAAATACATATGGCTTTCTTTACTGAGAGTTATCTGAGCAGGTATGGGACCTCTTAAAAGCTAGGGTGATGAACTTATGATTTAACAATGGAGTTGCCAAGGTGATAAAACTACAACCCACACATCTTTTCTCACCTTATCAAAGAGTGTATGAATGTCTTACCCAGGGAATAAATTCTCTAACGCGTTCCCCGTCAACAATGCCAAAAAGAGGTTGTCTCTAGTAATGACAACACAAAGGAAGGTTTAAATTAGTAGGGATGTAACGTTCGATGAAGAAGAATGATGATATGGATATTTTAGATGGTCCTTCCATGCATGAATCCAAGAAAGGAATTATTAATGATCCCATGGAGCCCATGGACCCCTTAGATCCTCCTCCATGTGATCCGCCTACTAGAAAGAGGCCACTTTGGCTTCGTGACCCATTACAAGATGATGAGAGACACATTCCCACTCAAAGATATTTTAGAGAAAGAAAGAAGTCATGTCGATACTAGGGATATGTTACAACTATGAGTACTATGATTCAAGTTAAAACTCCCAATTTGAAG
The DNA here is from genome assembly GCA_031772625.1 of Pinus tabuliformis. NCBI lineage: Eukaryota > Viridiplantae > Streptophyta > Pinopsida > Pinales > Pinaceae > Pinus > Pinus tabuliformis. The sequence continues at coordinate 279,438,223 of CM062819.1, read as the reverse complement.
AATCCATAAAAAAGAAGTTGGAAGGACGTTATGGCCAAAGAATATGAATCAATTACGAAGAATGATGGAAGGGATGTTGTGTTGAGACCAAAGGGGAAATATGTGGTGACCTCAAAATGGCTATTCAATATCAAAGATGGAGTCGATGGGAGCATTGAGAAATATAAGGAAAGGTTTGTGGCTTGAGGATTCTCCAATAAAGAGAGAGAATATTATGATGATATGTTGTCACCTGTGGCTCGATATACAACCATTCGTTCGATAGTCACTCCTGTTGCAAGTCAAGGATGGGCCCTTCATTAGATCGACATGAACAAAACATTTATTCACAATATGTTACAAGGAGAACTCTACGTTGAGAAACCACAAGGATTTGAATTAGGGGACCAAAATACATAGGTTTGCAGGGTGAAGAAGGAATTTTATGGTTTGAAGCAAGCCCCCATAGCTTGGTACAACCACAAAGATAATTACTTGGTGAAGCTAGGGTTTATAAGAAGCAATGGCGATCCTAACCTCTACTTCAAGATAGTCCAAGGTATGTTGTTGATTTTAGTTTTATATGTTGATGATAAAATGTAGTGAGCCCTAATTATCAAATGTAAGAGGGAGTTATCCTTTGAATTCAAGATGAAGGGCCTTAGACTCATGCACTATTTCCTAGGCCTTGATGTGTTGCAAAGGCCCAGTGAGTGTTCCTTTCAAAAGGAAAATATGTCGTGAAGTTTTTAGATATATTTGATATGAAGAAATGGAATTAAATTTCAAGAATCTTTGTGGAGAAGCTGCAAGTCCTCATTTGGCAAATCCATCTCACTATAGAAAATTGATTGGCACTCTGATGTTCTTAGTAAATGTTAACTTTTCTTAAGGGCTATATTATTCGTTTATTTGATAATTGCATTTCATCATTAACATATTAAATTCACCCCATAACATCATAACATTATTCATATTTACAACATCATTCAACAACATATGCAATTATATAGAAACAACAATATAATCATCAATCCAGTGGAACATAAAGGAACAATACAGGAAAAACCCACACATAGAGACACCAGGATTGGTCGGAGACCAGGGCAAAACCCACTATGGGGAAAAGCCTTTCAAATTATTCTTCTTATTATATTGTCATTGAATGATTCAACAAATGAGAGTACAATGATCCATATATTCTTTTTCTGCTAATGCAAGAGTCAGACCTTCCTATTCATTAATCAAGAAATATAGTACATAGAGTTACAACACATCCCACAAGGTCGAAGAAAAAGGAAAGTAATAAAAGCTTAGCTTATCCTCACATCCTACCAACAAACTTAACAATCCGAAAGAAGAAAAATCAAAGAGTATAGACGAGGAGTTGAAAAGGGGTGTCAATGCCCGCGCCCTCGACCTGTGAGTCAACTTTACGGGTTTGCCAGAACGGTCCAAAAAAGTACTTGTGCGCCGCATGCCAGAACACCCGGGCCCACAAAATTTCACGGGAGATCTGGACCGTAGAAACGTCAAGAGCCAGCCGACGGAGAATAATGATTTCGGATCGGCCAACATGCACGGAAGTTAACTTGTGATGAGGGAGATTATCCCTCCGACCCCACCGCCACATGGATCTCACAGAATGTGATCGTTGCCAAATGGGGAAAACCACTCCCCGCCTGTTGTGTCCATGAAAACCACATCCGCACCTCATATCTGCGCGGACCATCCAGATTGTTAGATGGCTTAGAAAAAACGGACGGTTGTGATTAATGTCGCGCATCAAAAAGTTGTCGAACTTTATGGTGCGATGAAGGTGGTTTTTGAAACTGTCCCACCACCACGTGTCGCTCTTTGCATGGTGTCGCAGCCCATAATCCAAAACCACTTTTTGATGGGAAGCGATGCAATCTCCAGAATACTGCTCCTTCTGTTGAAAGTTCGTTCGACCTTTGGAATTAGGAAGCGGAAGCCCCCAATCCCATTGCCGACGATTATTTGCTTTAGCATTACCTTGGAATGGGGAAAACTTGTGCTAGACACTGATGATTATAGAAGAAGATATAAAACCTCCATCATTATTCACCAGGGCCATTCTATTACTTGTTTGCTCCAATAGAACTAAACCTGCCATGCTCTTCAGACTGTTTCGGCCAGGAGAACTGAAACGGCTGCTGAAAGAACAGTTCTCCCGCCACTTCCAATGTAACTCAGGACCCATAATCGGAGGCGGAACAGAGGAGACACAAAGGATTGTTTCAAACCCGTCTCCCAACCAATGGTTTCCAAAGGGAAAATCACGAGGACGAGGAAACATTGGCTAGGGACACTTCACCTCTGCTAGAAACCCTCCCACTACAACAGACCATCTGACTGTCCTCTTCCACTTGGCTATAGCATAGAACCTTTAAACAGTTTTGGGGCAGATCTTGCCACTTCTTCACCATCCTGCAATCTTCCTTGTTCACCCCTTGGTTGGCTAGAATGTCCGCTAGCTTATTTTCATTTCTGCGCACATGATTGAAACTAACAGATCCCAGACCTTGAAGGTGGCCTTGGATACTTTGATAGACCTGGATAAGTATCCAATGGTTTGAGACTTTCTCCGGTTTGGATCCACAACTGATTCTTTTTACAGAGTTGATGGTGATTTCTGAGTCTGCCTCTATAATAACATTTGAGCTATGATTTTTAATCAGAATCTCAAGGCCCTGCTCCATCGCCATTAGTTCTGCCATGTTATTGGTGGCTTTTCCTAAATGGCTGTGGAAGATTAATATTATTCTTCCCTCTTCATTCCTTAAAACTCCTCTAGACCCAGCTGATCCTGGGTTACCTTTGGAGGCTCCATAAATATTGAATTTCAGGTAGTTTTTCAGAGGAGGCTGCCAACAATCTTTCCTTGTGTTCATTGTAATTTTCTTTTTTCCCAGCCCATGCGGAATGATGTTGTGCAGTCCCATCAGTCTGAGTGTTCTCAGCCCCCTTACTGAGGGTGAACTCTCTGGAATATTACTCACTATGGTACTGACTGTGTCCCTTATCTGCTTTAGAATCAGGTCATAGAGCTTCTGAGGGTTGGTTTTTTCTTCCTTAAAGATTCTCTTATTTCTTTCTTTCCAGACATTCTAGAAAATGAATCTTGGTGTTAAAGCCCATGCTTGATTAATCACCTCATTCTCCGAAAATCTCCTCCTCAAATTAACTAGGGTATTTATGATACTCTCTCTGTCCCTGTCTGATTGTTGGAAAATGTTAGAAAAGGAATTCCACAACTAGGTGGTGTAAGAGCAGTAGTTGAGGATGTGCTCCATGGTTTCCTCATGCTCTTCACAAAGCTAACATTTAGAAGGCCCCAAGACACCCCTTTTTCTAATATGGTCCCAAGTCAAAATTTTCTTATGGTACACCAGCCACATGAAGAGCTTGATTTTCATCCAACCTTGGTGAGACCAGAGTTGTCTCCAAGATTTGTCTGGCACACAGGACTCCAGTCCCAGGAGAATATACTTTGCCTCTTTGAGATTGAAGGTTCCTTTATTGTTGTTGCCCCATCTCGATTGATCTTGCCCCTCTGTGACCATGATCATCCTCTGTTTTAAAATTCTTCTCAGTGCTTCAATTTTTTTTGCTAAGAGGCTTTTATTTCTGCAATCAATGTTACTCCAGCTTCTCCACTTGTCCTGGCCCTGAGGGAAGTTCCATAAATCTTTAACTTTGATCAGACCTTGGGCATCTGTTTCTTGTTTGAGACTTATGAAATCCTCCTTTAATAGCACTGGTTCTTGTTGCCATTTGTCCTCCCAAAAGAGTGCTTGCTCCCCATCTCTGATTTCCTAGAAACTGTGTTGTTGCACAATATTTCTATTCTCCCAAGCCCTATTCCAGATGGGAGAGCCCCTGATATTCCCCAACATTCTGATGAGATTATTAGTGTGCCAAGAGCTGGCATATTTTTCTTTCCAGACCCTTGCCCAAAGGGCTTTTGGCGCTTGCACCCATCGCCACCAAAGCTTGGCTCCTAGAACTTTGTTTAGAATCTCTTGATCATCTAAGCCTAGACCCCCATGGCTTTTGGGTTTGCATATTTTTTCCCAGGAAACCAGGGCCCATTTCTTCCTTGTTTCCTCCCTACCCCACAGAAAATATCTTTGAATATTTTTGATTTTTTCTAAGACTCCTTTGGGGGCTGGAAGGGTAGATAAAACGAAAACTGTGATGGATTGAAGAACTGCTTTTGTCAGAACCAATCTGCCCGCCAAGTTCAAGGTTCTGAAGGTCCATTTTTAACTTTATCCTGCAACTAATTAGTACAGGTTCCCAAATGTTTTTAAGCATTGGTTTGTTTGTGAGAGGTACTGCCAAATATTTTGAGGGGAGGGAGTCCCTTTGGAAGCCAAGGATTCTTGAGATGTTCCTTTGAATAGCAATGTTAGTATTAAAGCAGAAGATTTTTGACTTTGTGAGATTAACTTCCATACCTGAAGCCTTTGCAAAAGCATTAAGGATTTGCTTGTAGGCAACCGCTTCTTTGACTGTGGGAATTCCTTGCAACATGGTATCATCTACAAATTGTTGGTGAGTAAGAGTCTGTCCATTCTCCGAAACTTGAAGACCCTTTATATTGCCCCTGATTTTAGCCTGCTTGATAGCCCTGCCCAATCCTTCCATCACGAGGATGAAGAGAAAGGGAGAGAGCGGGTCTCCCTGTCTTAGGCCTCTTGAGGGAAAGAAGATATCTAAGGGAGAGCCATTAACCAAGATAGAAAAGCTGGAAGTAGTTACCAGAGCCATTACCCATCTTATCCAGTTGTGATCAAACCCAAAGGCTATAAGTATCTTCTTGATATACCCCCAATTGACCTTATCATACGCTTTAGCAATATCCAGTTGCATGATCATCCCTGCCTGCCTTTTGCTTTTGAGAGAGTGAACCAAATCATGAGCTTGCATAATGTTATCCAAAATTTGCCGACCCTCCACATAACCAGATTGCTCCTCAGACACTAGATTAGGGAGGAGGGGTTTGAGTCTGTTGGCCACTACTTTGGATATAATCTTGTAAACTACATTGCAGAAAGCTATGGGTCTTGTTGATGCTGTTAGCACTTGAAATCTCACCTCAGGCTGAGAAAGGTAAACCTCAAGGCAACATCAAACCATTTAGCCTCGTAGCTAGCCCTACGGGGCAGGAGAAGGCTCTCTCCGGTCTATCTCGCAAAATCTCCAATAGATGAGATGACCAATAAGGTAACACTGATATTAGGCTAGTAAACTGATCAAAGAGATTGATTTGGGGTTTTTTGGGTTTTTGGTGGCAAATTGAGAAGAGGGCAATTTTGGGTGCGGGGATTGGACACAGTTTCTGCAGGGGGTTCCTTGGGGCGAGGTAGGAGACAGTGTTGATGCCTTTAACTGAGGTGGATAGTCAGGAATGAAAGAAAGAGAGCTAAAGAGAGCAAACAATGACTTTGAATTCTCTTTAGACAGTAGAAAACATTGAAATTAAACAAACTTAAAAGCAGAGCATGGCAAGCATGAATTCTTACTTTAACACTTCATTTGTTTAATGTGCAGAAGTAAAGAAAGGAAATGAATCACATAACAAAGCTTACAAGAACATTGAGAAACACACCATCAACACATGAGTCCACAAGAATCCCAAAGAGGACTGCAAAACCCTGGTCTTCCTTAGCCAAAAATTGCAGAGATACAGTGAAATAATACAATGATAGCTGCTCCCTCAAGAGTCCAACCTTGAAAATGAGCAAGAAAGTACATAATATAGATGATATAACCTCTTTCCCTGCCTCCATGGGTCGATCTCACTATCCTAGGAGCTGTTTCAACCACTTCTAAACTAAGCACTACAAACTAGGTAGTCAAAACAACTTGCCTCTATAAACTTGGAAACCAATTCATACATTTAATTTTTACCCTTTTCATAAATGAATCTTCTAGAAGAGTTACAAAAGGGTAAAAGTGTCTAAAAAGTGTCACAATTACATCAAAGAGGACCATCATTAACCTCAAAAAGTAAAAAAGAGTCAAATCTGCGTTTTCTGGGCTGTACAATGCATTTCTGGACAAAACTGCCTGACGGGTCGCGCCCCCCTACCTGACGGGTCGCGCCCCTTTGGAGCCCTGTTTGAGGCACTTGTAGGTGGCCAAATTGAGAAAACATGGGCTTGCTGGAAAGGTCTGTGAGTCTACTTTCCAACCCAACTGGAATTTTTGAATTTGGAGGTCATTTGCCCTGTCAAAACTTAATTCTCCCAAGACTGGTTTATGCAACTCAAAAAGGGGGCAGAAAGTCAAATTTTGCATGTATTTTGACCTTCTGGAGGCCCAAAACTCCATAAAAAATCAAGTCCATCCATAGGCATATGTAACTTTACATGAAAAATCTAGAAATGCTGAGTTTTTTCAAAAAGGAGTTGCCCTGATGAAGGGTCGCGCGGGGGGTGAGACCCGTTAAAGAGCCAAAACCTGTAAATTACCAAAAAATGCCAAAATTACCCAAAATTCTCAATTTTTTTTGGGATTTGAGCTGTGGCTAGGCTATTGAGTGCCATGATCTTTGAGTGAGGCCTCAGCCAAGATATGAAGGGGATCGGGCCTCTTTCTTCCTTTTTGTGCCTCGGTCAACCGCCTTTTGTACTGGAAACATGAGACTGCCATAGGACAAGCCTGTAACTCTGCTAAAGAGGTGGGCTCCTCTCGCTTATGATGTCCACCCTTTCCCCCCTTATGAGGCCTCCTCTGTACCCCAATCTCTGAACTTGATGCCTGGTCATCACTTTGCTCATAAATTTCGGTTTCTGACATAGTTTAGGAGCAAAGTGGACAAACTGTACTGCTGTTTCTGCCTGTAAAAAATGCTGAATTCTATGCTGTTTCAAGGGGAAAAAGACATGAGGGAAATGTTAGGGGAGGGACCTTTTTACAAGGAATTGGGAATATATAAATATAACAGGGAATTTTTAAGGAAAATGTTGCAAACCATTATGCATATAGGAATACATATTTATAATCAGGGATATTGGGAAATCATTTGCAAAAATCACTGCATATGGGAAAAACATGTATGAAAGTGAACATATGGGGATATGAAAACATGCAGCATTAATAGGGGAAGATAGGGAAACATATGCACAAAACTGCTGACATATTCACCAACATTTTCTATTTTTTACACATGCATATGGTGGAGGGAGATTAGGGTTTTGAATTTTTGATGCTTTGGGAGAGGGGTAGGGTCTACACTTTTAGTGATTAGGGAGAGGGGAGGGTTTGCATTTTATTTATAAAATAGTATGGGAGAAAAATAGGCATACATACAAGTGTGAGTGGAAAGGGGAAGGAGGGAAACAATTACAAAGGGAAAACACCTTGAAACAACACAAACCCTAGCACATTTTACCCACTAACATTGCAGTCATATGAAGCCTCTTCCTCTTGCACAATTTGATCTTTGAACACATTTCATGATGTCCTTTAAACATACCCAACAACCATTTTCAAGTTTGGAGAACCTACCTCAAGCAATTTGGTGATTTAGAGGGTGCTTGAACAAATTTGAAGTGAGTTCGAAGGGAGGTAGCTTGACGGGTCGCACACCTCGCCCAATGGGTCGCGCACGCTTGACGGGTCGCGCCCGTTGAAAAAATGCACTGCAGGCAGCCTCCTGACGGGTCGCGCCCCTCTGACGGGTCGCGCGCCTGGCTCAACGGGTCGCGCTTTTGCAGGAGGCTTTTGTAGGCCTTCCCGGTGTCGGAATTGGGCGCAGGATAGCTCGTTGGAAAGGTATTTGAGTCTAATTTCCAACCCAACTTGAACTTTTCAATTTGGAGTTGATGTGACCTGTAAAATATTAAATCTCCCAAGACTGGTCAAAAAGTGCCAAATGAGGCTGCCTCAAGGAAGAGTGCTGTTGCAGTCAACTTTTGAATGCCTTCCTCAACCCAAAATTGAGCTCATGATAGCTCATTGGAAATATATTTATGTCTAGTTATCATTTTACCCATCAATAAAATCATTTGGCCAACCAAGCTAGGAGAAAACTTGATTTTCCCAAGGTCACTTCAGAGGTGCCTTTGATTCTCCTGAGGCAACGGTATTCTTTGACATTTCTATCAAACCATGACACCTGTGAAAAAAGTGAAGGAGGATTTTCTTCTTTGGCGTGTTTTGGACAAAAACCTCTCTCATTTTTCCAAAATTCATCTTGACTGCTCTGAAACATCATTTGAGTGAAACTTGCCCCGATGTGTGAAACAAGGAATTTTGTCGAAATGAAGCGAAATGAAGGGGATAAGGGGCTTCTAAATTCTTGGGGAAATTTTTGGAAGTAGGGAGGGATGTTAGGGAGCAGGGGAAAGTAGAATCTCAGATATTGAGCGAGGGGAAAGGGTCGAAAAGGGAAAAACACAGGCCCAACCTAGAAAATTGCCAGGTTGTAGCTAGAAACTAGGGTTTGTGGAAAAATGAGGAATTTGGTGGATCTAAGGGATGGGAAGTGTTTGATAAGGTACTTTAAGGATAGGGGAAGGTGTATGAACATCTGGATACAAGTTTTGCTGATGATTTGACCGTCCAAGAGAAATTGGCTTCAAAACCCTAGGAGAGGGAAATGAACTTGCCAAGGCACAACTGAAGCATGAACAAGATGTAAAATGACTCATTAGACACTGACATGATAATGAAAACCCTATGAATGATGATAGACTCAGCTGAATAGTGACATAGATTGGCATTTGGGCAACTTTAGAAGGAGTTAAAGCAAACCCTAGACCTAATGCCTAGTGACCAAATTTTGCTTGAAAACTCTTTGAAATGACAAAATTTGACCTTAACACTCTGAAACCACTTTGTAAGAGCATATTTGATCACTGGAGGAAGGCTGGAAAGACTGACACTAACAGATTCCTTGAAAATCGCTGCAACAACATCGGGGAAAACCACCCGGTCCGGACCTTAAAGGCAACTCATTTTCCATTTGGTGTGGTGGTTCCGACTGGAAATAATGGGACCAGTTTCCCAATGATTGGTAAATAAGATGGATAAGTGGTTGATTCTCTAATATCTAATAATAATGTGTGAATGATTTAATCTAAAAGTAAAATTATGAACAACTATCCTATCCCGGGAAATTTCTGCTTTAGTGTAACTTTTGATGATCTTTATCCACAAACAGGCATATAGATGACTCTATTGGTAAACAAAGACATTTATTCGTATGATAATTACTTTGTTCAAGTAGTTGAACAAAGTAATCAAGAAAAAATTATTACACTATTCTTCATATATATCATAGACATAAATACGATTGAAGGAATAACACTCCTTAAACATTCAATAGTGATAAGTATAAGGATTGCTATTAAAACGCATACATATATCCAATGATAGCAAGATTAAATAAATGCTGATTCACATGTAAGAATGAAACAAGAGCATAGATAATAGCACCATATGTTATTTGGATCACTCCCATATCAATCGCATTCAAATTCCTTCTTCTAACTTAGAAACACTTCTACAATAAGGCAATAGTGCATATGTCATCAAAGCTTTCTTTGTTAAAATTCAGAATACTGGCCCAGTCTTCATAAAAAATAGATCAGAAGCACAATAGTGTGACTTACGGATTTGAGTTTATACAAAAAACTGAGGGCCCTTTCTAAATGCATGAAAGGGCCTATAAATACTAACTAGGCTAACTAATTACAAAATAAAAATGCTATTAATTGGTACAACCACATTATGAGTATCTCCTCAAAATCGGCTTGTTTGTAGTCGGCAGCATGATTCATTGTTTCAGATGATCTCCCTTTGGCTTGATCTGGTAGATAGTAAGCATCGATTTCAATTCTGGAGGGCGACTTAGACGAGAATGCAGTTGGGCTGAATATGTGGCATCATGGATTTCGGGAATCATGCAACTGATGGCATCAGTTAAACATTTGAGTGCGGCCCTTTGACTATATGGTTTAATTAAGAAAAACCAAAAGGTATCCCAAGTTAAACTTTGGATGCCGACAATTAATCTTCCATTCTTTTCCAATTCTTGATTGCATTTTTGTTCTAAGGCTTTGGCTGACATCAATTTACCTGGAGAGCACTGTGAAATCATGTTAGACAGATAAAGGGTGTCATTGGTTAACTCAATTAAATTACTGGTAGATAATCGATACCTTGAGGTTTCTCTCTCTGCTTTCATTAGTTGCGACTACCATTCTAGGAAAAGGATGTCTTTGTGTGACTCTAGAATTTTGGGCAGATTCGTGGCTTGTCCTTCACTGGTGTCTTGCCAAGCAAGAAAGTTGGTTAAAGTCTCATCGGCCTGTTCTAAATCCTGCCTGGCATCGACTGATTTATCAACTATTGATGCGGTAATCTCACAAAGGGGCTCAACCAGAGAAATTTTATGACATAGCAGTTTTAGTTGTGTAATCAATGCTTTATTGATTTGGAGAGCTTCGGCTCTGAACTATACTGGTTGAGGAAGACTCTTGAACTTTTCTACTTCTTGTGATAGTTGAGTGATTTGCTCATATTTCGTCTTACTCATTTTTTCATTCATTTTATTCAATCTGGCCAATGCTTCGGATAATTCCTTTTGTTTCTGTACTGCTCTTAAGTCTATCCTCTACTTCTCTTTGAGCAATTGCTCATTTAATTGATTGTTTATTTGTTGCTGTGTTGATAGTTGCTATTCTAACTGTTCTATTTTTCGTTGTGCTTTGGACACCTGTGACTGCAATGAAACAATTGTTTGGTCTCTTTCCTTAAGTAGATTTCTTACTTCCGAGGCTTTATCCATGGTGGCTGCCGAATAAGCTCCAACATACTGAGAAAGTTTTGTAAGGTCATCCGAAGGGTTAAATTCCTCCTTCCACACCACATTATCCATCTCTGTTTGTTCTGGTAAAAGGGAAGATTGATCAAGTATCCTCCTTTTTCTCTGTATTTTCACCACAGCCCTGTGTTTGGGACTGTAAAAGACATCTAATGGTGGTATGTCTTCTATCTGCAAAACAATCTGATTGGATGGATCTATAGGAATTATTTCTGCATCTTTGTTGATGGGTAGGCCACTGGTTCCTTCAATTGGAACCGTAGTTGTTGTTGTCTCTTGACCGACTGTTACTTGAGGTGTGCTGAACCCTTGTGAAGTCTCGGGATTGCTTATAATAGAGTCAAATTGTTGCCATTCTTTGAGGAGTTTGGGATCAATTTGAGTCTCTAGATCAATATATTCACTGTCCTGCTTCTTCTCTTTCTCCTACTCTGTTTCTTGTTCTGGCTCTTTTCCCTTTTCGGGAATTTTCTCTGTAGCAGGAGGTTTGTCAATAATTCGTTGTTTAGGCTCGCTTGACTGAGTTGTTGGGGTAGTGGCTAATAAGTCCAGAGGCAGAGTTTGCAACCTCTATTCTCTGAGCCTATTAAATTCTACCAGTCCTTCATTTTTGTATTTCATATTGGCCAACGCTTTTACTTGAGATAATGATTCTGCTGAAGGAAACAGGCCATCAAATTCATCTTTTTCATGGTCAAACTTTGTAAGTTTGGCTTGTTCAAGCACATTATAGGCAACCTTCCTTGGATCTAATTGCCTATTAGGAATGGTTGCAAGATTGAACATGTTTATCTTTCCTGTCTCCTTTTCCGCATGTTTGTAATCATGCAGAGTATAAACACCGCATCTCAAAGGAAATGTAGGCCATGACTGCTTTTTAGAAAGCCTGAGAGTTTTGGATGTTCCTACTGTGGTTATTTGGTAGGCCAGTTCTCGAGCTAACAGCTTATCAGGTATATACAAAGGAAGGACATGGGGTCTAGAAAGTCTACCATAAACCCTTATATATGTGAACTTGTCCTCCCCGAACCAATTCCCTACAACAGTCAAGTCAATCTATGCTTCCTCGGAAATCCTTGGGGCAGGCTTATCAAAAATGGTATAATAGATAGGCAACATGAAACCATTACAAATTTGATACAAGTGGTCTTTATAGTGAGGCTTCCACAACATATGATGATAAATGTGGATTGGCTTGGGTTCTTGGGGAGTCCGTCTCCATCCGAGTACTGGATATTAAGAATTAAAGTAAAGGATATCCATAATATAGGCACTGTAATAAAAAGGAGGAATGGTCCTGGTGGTTTTACGTGAGTTTGATCTAAATCCCAAAATTGCAGTAGCTAGTTTATCGGACAATATGTTTGCCCAATCCATCACATAACTATTAACCGCTGCTTCCATTAAAGGAACCATTTCGATAGTGAACTTTGCAGAATCATGCAATCCCCACATTCTACACATCATTGCCCCGACATAACAGTAAGGAGATGATAATGAATCCACAGAGTACTTACCCGATGATTCATGTTTGTGCTTTGCAGGATTCTGTCTCCATTGCTTAATCGGGGCCGATTCCGTCTCGTTCTCCACTGCAAATTTCTCCAGAAAGGCTTTTTTGTATTTCTTTTCAGGTTCAGGCAAATGATACATCTTCCTTAAGTCATCAAGCTGAAATGAACCAAAAATTCTTCTGTCAATTGTGCAAAATGTTCTATTTGAAACTGGAATTTCTTCAACCACCCATCTGACTACATCAGTGTATGGAAGAATTTTCTCCCGAGCTGCTATCCTGTGCAAATATGAGTCGGCTAAATATTTCAGGGAGGCTTCTGATTTATTAGTTGAGTATGCAGTAGCTTCTTCTGACACTTCCTCAGGATCCTCTGCTTCAATTAAATTATAGATGCTTTGGCAGCTTGTATTTCCAAGACCGAGACATGTAGTGTTTGAGATTAGGCCCTTTTTACTTGGTCCTGGATCACTGGTTGGCTACACTATTACTGTAGGGGCCGCTGCTGCCGTGGATCTCTTAGATTTCTTTCCCATTTGCTTAAAACTTGTTATTTCAGTGGAATTCTGCACAAGGAATGAAACCAACGTGATACAGGGAAATAGGTAGCATGAGCCAATATGAAAGAGTTATATTAATTAGCGAACAATCAAAGATTACAGTGAAACTGCCGTAGATACAATCTAAGGGAAAATCTCGGCATAACTGCTTCATTAATTGGCCATTTAACCTGTCAATCATGATAAAGGAGTTTTTAAATACCCATCCTAACGTTCATATGCTGAATGATCCACTCAAGCGTGGGTTGGATTTTTGGCGGATAATCAGAATTAAATCGCAATCGATGATTGGTAGCATGAACAGGAAGGTTTTCATAATAGTCCAAAATATCCCTCGATCACCAAAAGGTGATATAATGCATGCAAGCCTTTCAAATATGTTTCAAAACACGCACCTTGATTTAATGTATCGCATTCGGGAATGGGCTCGGGTCATATTACTTATGCCATTGCGAAATCGCCGATCGCCGATGGCGATACGCCTTATCACATTGGAAGATTTGAAGGTGTGACAATTCATATGCAGGGTTGTTAAGGCCGATTGCCGATGGCGATGCCTTTTATCACATCAGAGGAATGGGAGAGGTGTTTTATATATACGATGTTACTTGCCTTTCCCCGATATCCAATAGCGATTTCCTTTTTCGGATTGGAATGAGTCAATGGGTCTTTTTATATATGTTTTTCTTATTATTATGATACGCGATCTTGCGATCGCTTTATCGTAATAATAGAGAGCTTTGCCATTATTTAAAAGACCTATTGTATTATTCTTCAAAAGGTTTATAATATATCATTTCCATTGGACCTTTTGATGAGGGCTTTTCTAATGATGAGTTAATACCAATTTATTCACACATCTAAGTTTAAAAGGGACCCATTTCATATTAAAGTTTTTAAAGTAAAATTTTATGAAATGGGGGGTTGTTGTACAGCACAATAGGTCTATACTTATCTTCTGTTTGTGCCGAGTCTTGTTTGGGAATCAGGGCGATGAAGGAGGTATTGAGGGCTTTCAGGATAGTTTTGGTCACCCTGGAATCCTCCACCACATTTAAGATATCCCATTTGACAATATCCCAACAAGATTTGAAAAAATTGACATTAAAACCATCTGGGCCTGGTGCTTTGCCATTCTGCATATCTTTGAGAACTTCGCTAACCTCCTCTTTCGAAACTGGTTTGTTTAGATTGAAATTGTCCTCTCTAGACACCAACTTAGGGATATACCTTGTAATTTCCTTTATGGAATCTTCCCTGTCTGGAATGTTTTCTCGTGCAATGTCTTGAAAATGCTTAACCAACACTTTTTCAATTTCCTTATGAGTGTTTTGCATGTCTCCCTTTTTATCCCTTATCGCCGAGATTATATTGAAAGCCCTGTTGGCCATGGTGGATCTATGAAAAAAGCTCGTGTTGCGCTCTCCTTCTTTGAGCCATTGCACCCTGGATTTTTGTCTCCAGAATATTTCTTCTTGTTTACATAGATTTTCCCACTCATGGTGCAAATTTTCAGACTGTTCATTTATATCATAGTTAAAGCCTTCTTATATCAGCTTTTGGTTGATTATCTGAATTTTACTTTCCACAGTTTTCTTATTCGAAAAAATGTTTCCAAATTCCTTCCTGGTCCAGTCTTTGAGTTTGCTCTTAATATGCTTTAGTATTTTGTGGAGGAGGAACATTTTAGATCCTTGGATCTGTAAGTCCTCACTCCACCAATCTTTAATATTACTCAAGAAGTCTGGGTGGGTGAGCCAAATGTTTTCGAATCTGAAGGGCTTGTTCCTTGGAGAATCCAAACCCTTAATCTCCAATTGTATCGGCCAATGATCCGAGCCACCAAAGGGAAGAATTCTTGCTGTAATTTCATTATTTATAAGCATAAGGTCTTCTGATACTAAGAACCTATCTAACTTGGAGGCCACCTGGGCTTCCCCTCCTCTCTTGTTGTTCCAAGTAAAGAGGCCATTCTCTGAGTCCAAGTCTACCAATTTCAAGTTCTCTGTGAACGCTTGAAATGCTGATGAATCTTTGTTTAGAATTCTAGTTCCACCTTTCTTTTCCGAGAGAGATTTTATCATATTAAAATCTCCTCCCAGGATCCAGGGGATGCCCGTTTGTCTATTCCTGAGATTAGTGAGGGAATCTAGCAATCTGAGTTTATCCTCTACTCTTTGGGGACCATAAACATTAGTGACCAGGAAGGTTTCAACCACCCCTTCTGGTTGGATGACTACTGACAAGTAGTTTTTGGATGCCTCTGCATCCAAAACTTTAACTTTTTGAGGGTTCCATAGAGTGAGAATGCCCCCCATTGTGTTATCTGCTTTAACTTCTAAAAACTCAAAACTTTGAAGCCATTTACTGTGGATTGCTTTTATTTTCTGAATGGAGCTCTTTGTTTCCTGAATGAAGATTATATCCGACTTATCTTGTTTCATTCTAAAACTTAGCATTCTTTGCTTTCTTTTACTACCCAAACCTCTTATATTCCAAGATGTAAACTTCATAATTACAGATTTTTGAAGGAGTAATTAGTCAGATCTTTCATCTTACCTGAATCTATCATCAGCATCCCACACTCCATTAAAAGCTCCTTTTGCTTCTTTCTGCCTCATTTCTTTCCTGTACTTCTGGTTGCTAAACCTGGATTAGCTTTCAATGTTTTCACCCCTCTGCATTCCTGCCCGTCGTTGTTTCTTCCTCTAACTGCCCCTGTTTCTTGGGTTTTCCACAGAAACAACTGCTATATTCTATTGCATTCATCTGGAGGTAGTGAATCTATTCCCGTCTTAGTTCCCTGTTGTAGAAATCCTTCTATATCTAGGTTTTCTTTATCTAGTATTTCCTGCAGTTCACGATCTTCCAGATCTGTTTCACTCTGGGTCATTTCTTGGTCCCTTTATAGTTTTGCTTCACTCATTATGGTTTCTTCCTCTTCATTGATATTTTCTTCTGAAGTGTTGTCTTCTTCTTTCTCCTTCTCCTTTGGGTTTTTCTCCATAGACTGGTTTTTGCAAGGCACGTCTTCCATCTCAGCCAGCGCTTGGAATTTATTTTGACTGGACTTTTGTCCCTCTTTATGTTGTTGCTTTGGTTCTCTTTTGTTTCATTTTCCTTTGCTTGAAACTTTCTGAAAGTTTTCAGTGTCCTTCTTTGCTTTTGGTTTGCTTTTGTCTTCTTCTTTACTGAGAGGGTAGTCTCTAATCAAGTGTCCATGTTCGTGGCATTTACGACATCTGAACGAAATATGCTCATAATCCACCGTTTGCACCCATTCCTCATCAAAGACTTCCAAGATGACTTCGTCTGGAAGAGCTCTTGAAAGGTCCATTTCCACACAGATCCTTGCATAGGAAGTGTATTTACCCCTTCTGGTGGCTTCCGAGGCTTTGATGAAACGTCCTAGTTTGTTTCCTATAGCCACAAGTGATTCATTTTGCCAGTAATCTAGGGGAAGCAAAAAAAGCCTTACCCAAACCGGAACTGAGGTGAAGGTCTCCCTTTTTGGAACAAATTTCATCACCCAAGGCCGCATATAGAGGCCCGCCGCTGCAAAAAAGTAGGACCCACCTTCGAATATTCCATCATTGTCTTCAATGTTTGTAAACACCACTGTGAAGAAACCCTTGGACCCAAGGTGAAGCTCAATGCTACCCTTAGGTTTCCAGTGATATTTAATCCAGGTTTGTAAAGCTTTCTCAGTGGGCCAGACTCCCATGAATTTGCATATGATGGCATACATTTCCATATGCTCCCTGTGTTCCTGCAGGGCCGGATTATTTAAAACTACTCTTGGAGTGATGTTCGGTCTGGGCCTACACGGTCCCTTTTGATTGATGTCCTCTTTCCTGCTTCCCTAGTTATTGTCTTCTTCCTCCTTGTCCTTAGTGTTGTCATTATCTGTTGACCCTGCCCCCTCTGTCTCCTTTTCCTTATTTCTGTTTTCTTATTCCCCTGTGCCTCTACCATTACTCAGATGGGTCTTCTCTCTGCCGGTCACAGCGTTTTTGTAGGAGGGAGTGGAGCGCCCTCCTCTGCGGGCTGCCATTTTGGGTCACAGACTGCGTGTCTCAGTGCTCTGCTCGAATTTCCGTCTCTTGTGCTCCTATTTTGATCCACAAGAATAATTTTACGATGATCCATATATTCAATCATAAACCTATACAGAAAAATAAACTAAACAACATCCATGAGATGAGCCTAGTAATTCCAATACTCAAAACCCTGATTCAAAAGCCTATGAATGACTATCACTATCTTCGGTTAATTGCTGAACATTGCAGTCAGTTGAAAAAAGCTTCGTTCAATTGAAAAACCAAAACCTAGTCTGCAATCGCATGGAGAGATTGTCATGCATACAGATGAAACCCTTTAGCCACATGCATAGGCCTACATGCTTGTGGCTATAGTAAAAGCTTTCCTGTTATAAGCCTGCGGTTGTGACTCAAAACCCTAGACACGTGTGCGAGCTTTAGACCCAATAATTTTGGATGTGCGAGCCAATGCGGGCCAAAAAAAAAGAGGAGAATAGATGAATGTATCATGATGATGTTCAAATGAGTTTGAGGTCACTTGTATTTATAGCCTTCTAAGGGTGTACAATTTGTTTTAGGGCCGACCCGATCAAATTTCCACATGTGGGATTTAATTCAAAAAATACACTTTCCCTTGTTCAAATTGAGCACTTCAATAGTCAAAATTGGTCCTCGTGAAAAGAGGAATCTAGTCCCATGATTGGAATTTGTCATCAGTTTCCAAAAATTAACACTCCCTATCAGCTAGGAATAAATTCCAATCATATCACCATATCATGTCCCACCACAAGAATCTCATCATCAAATGTCGTCATTGCTGATCTCGATTCATCTTTTCTTATCCCTACTCATCTCTTGATTATCTCTACTCATATGTTGAACATTCTCAAATCTAAAAGAAGAATAATTTTACATTGGATGGGAGCTTAATCTACCACCCTATATCCATTGGGGAGCCACTTCTACCACTCAGAATCACTGTCAGTGGGGAGCCAATGCTATGACTCGGGAAACCTCTGCTAGCGGGGAGCCCAATGCTACAACCTGGGAAACTCTGCTAGTAGGGAGCCCAGTGTCACAACTCGGGAAACTCTGCTAGTGGGGAGCATAATGATACAACCCAGGAAAATATTCCGACAGGGAGCCCAATTCTACAACCTAGAAATATCTACTAACGGGGTGCCCAATGCTACAACCCAGGAAACCCTACTAGTAGGGAGCCAAATGCTACAACTTGGGAAACTTTTCCAGCAGGGAGCCTAATGCTACAAACTTGGAAACTCTGTTGATCTTCCCAACATGACCTTTAAGATTCATTGGTAGGAAAATTGCATCTCTAGCTTGAGCAGGATGTCACTTACCAAAAATAGTAAGGATTGCACCTAACTCAAGCAACCAACACCCATTGGCCAGATGGGTGGGCAATACAGATTCTAAGTGGGGTATACTTTGCATAGAGCATGAAAAACATGTCCAACCATATGGGTAATAGATAGGGGTGATACCTTATTTTCCAAAGATACCACAACGCGAGGGGCCCTACATCTCAATTCCTCACCTTGGGAGCTCAAACAAGGGGAAGAGCCAACTCAGTGTCCTCGATCAACCTAGAACCATACTTCAAGAGGGTCACATCCATCAATCCATGCTGCTATTTGTAGATCATAAACATATCAATGTGCTCACATCCAGTACAAACTTAACCAAATAACTAAATAGTTGCCTCAAACATCACCAAGAGCAACAATCATTTGTTTTTTATGTTCATGCAGGACATCAAAATCAAACATTATGTTAGAGAAAAAAATATGTCACAAAAAGGATACCTTATTCATCCTCCCTCTCATGGAGACAACAACCACAAGCCTAAGCTTGTATCATACAACAACACTGTCCCAATGTATGAAGATATATTAGTCCCAACTACATACATGATTATTTTCCAGTCGAAACCCACTCTTGTTATTGTAATATATCACTGTCATATCCAGAACCTGCTAAAAAAACTCTCCAATGAGTTTCCATAACCAAACTGCCCCATATCTAGCCATGCTAGCAAAAATGTGCTCAATGTGCTCTTCTAATTATCAGTGCATCCATGCAAACTCATATCTCTGAAAGATATTTCATCTCGAACTTAGCAGCCAACTCCCTTTTAATGAAAAGCCTATTCAATCATCACTATCTACCTGTCTATCATAATATAGTCATGCTACAACAAAACTGTTAGATCACAAACTATATTATGTTCTTAGACATATATCACAACAAGTCATCAAATATTCATCAAGGGTTAGTGTCATATAAGAGTATCTTCATACTTCAAGTTTCATAATCATAACATCAAGTCAGGGAATCCAACAACAACTTACCAAAATCAACAAGAGTATACACTTTCATCATGCTTATCACAAGCATTAATGATAGCATCAAGCTACCATATATCAAAATAATGTGCTAGCCTTCTTTATAAGATCATTATGTCTAAAATTCCAAATATCAAGTATACCAATATATCAAAAATCATTGTTTCCAAGTAGTTTTACCATGACTTAATATAATGTAAGATACTTGTCCAATACCAAGTGCACCATCTCATCATAAGCATCATGAATAAAAATACCTTTCATATGCATGCATGAGACATATGTAAAGGTGATATACTCATCATGCCTTAGGGCTTACCTTGCCATCCAATATTGTAGTTGAAACATAGAATTAAAACAATACACCATACAAACCTTGTAGTATTCAAATACCTGTGTATCTATTTGAAATTAGCAGTGGGAGCTATTCTCTTCCTGCATTAGCCATATTTTCCTACATATCAGCTGATCCACAAGAAGGATACACTTATCACATCTCATCAAGAGGTTATAAGTATCGAAATACTCACATATACATGCAGGAACTATAAGTAATAATCAAAACAATAATCAGATCAATAAGTCTAAAAAAATAAATACATAAAGGAGCACCATAAATTGAAAAGTACTTATCCTCAATGAGAGGTTATAATCTCCCTCTTGAACCATCCCTCAAGATCCATCACTATCCATTATCCATATAACATTGTTTCCTTCAATATATTGATCAACTTCATCAATAACCAAGGCCTACTTGAGACTATCCCATTTAGGGCTACATCAAATCTGTCACAAGTTCTTCAACATATTCACATCAGTCATACTAGGGGTTTCTAAATTGAAAATCTCAAACATTTTCCATAAAATAGGGTTTCTCCCAAACCCTAACCTCATAATATCCATCAAACCCTAATAACCAAGTTGCCTAGGGTTTCCTGCAAACCCTAGTATTCTTTTAGGTCTTAGTTAAAATTGGAAACTAGGGTAAAATTACACTTTGTAAATATCATTTTATGAATATTACGATTGCATTAAATTCCTATTTTCGAGAGGACCAAAATTGACCTAAATATCATCAAATTTGGACAAGGGAAAGTATATTTTTTAATTTTGAGCCCACATTTGCATATTTGATCGAGTTGGCCCTAAAGGAAATTGGACACCCTTGGAAGGCTATAAATAAAAGTGACCTCTACCTCATTTGGACATCATTATGAATAATTCTTCTATTCTCTTTATTTTTTTTGGCTTGCTCAGGTCTGAGGTAGGTTCACAGAGAAATGGGTTCACTTGAAGGTTAAATTGCAGGGTTTGAAGCTCGTGCGATCTTTCTAGTATTTTGTTTCTCAGTCGCAGGATTTCCAAGGGACATATTTGACTAGTCATTGGCTTGAAGGGTCAAGGGAGAGACTTAAATATCCAACTTCTCACATTCCCACTACCTCCCTGTGACTGGGACCTAAAGTTGTATTTTCTATTGACTGAAGTTCTTGCTCGTTGACAATAATATTCGACAGTTGACCACAAACAATGAGAATTCATTACATGCTTCTGAATCAAGGTTTTGGAGTATGAGCATGGTCGGGTTCATCTCATGGATATATATATATATTTTTTGGATAGTTGTATGGATGAAGATACAAATTATTGTACTCTATTTTGTTGAATCATCCAATGACAATCTAATAAGAAGAAGAATTTGAAAGAGTTTTCCCCATAGTGGGTTTTTCCTTGGTCTCTAACCAATCCTAGTGTCTCTAAGTGTGAATTCTTTTCTTCTATTGTTCCTTTATGTTCCGCTGCATTGATGATGATGATATTGTTCTTTCTACATAGTTTCATATGTCATTGAATAATGATGTAAATGTGAATAATGTTAAGATGTTGTGTGGTGAATTTAATGTGTAAATGAAGAATTGAAATTATCAAAGCAAAGAAAAATATATCCCTAATAAAAATTAACATGGTATCAGAGCTAGGCTGAATAAAATTCATTGAAGATCACCCTTATAAAACACCTTTGATGTAAGCATGAGAATATGGAGGAGACCTAAAAGAATTCTAGGGTTTGAAAGAAACCCTAGGTAATTTGTGTATTAGGGTTTGTTCGACATTATGTGGTTAGGGTTTGAGAGAAACCATGGATTATGGAAAATATTTGAGATATGAAATCTAGAAACCCTAACATGGTTATGAAAAGTTATATTTTATGAATCCCTAAATCATATAGTCTCTATTAGGATTGGTTGCTGATAAAGTTGGTAGAAATATTGAAGGAAAATGGAAAGTGATAACTCTTGAAGGTTGGTTCAAGAAGGAGATTGATCCAAGTGGATATTGGTGGACACCCACCTATTCCACTTGGACCCCTACCATTGTTTTTTTTTTTCATTTTTTCAGTTTCCTTAACTGTAGAAAAATTTACTATTTTTGGCAATTTTTTGGGTACTGAACTTTTAGAGTCGTTTTGAGGTCCTAAACGATGTTTTTTTTTGGAAAACAAGGAAAAATGGCTTGTTGATAGACATTCATAGTAAAAATTTGTATTCCTCAGATAGATCTTTCTGGCAAGGTATTGTGGGCATCAAATGAAGATCGTATGCCAAATTTATGACCTCAGGAAGTTGATGTACCAACTTACCCCAACAGGGCCCATAGTTTTGGTGCTTCATCTCCTAGGGTTAGGCTTTTGGATGTTTAGGGTTTTCCATTATTTCTCAACAATAAATAGGCCTTAGAGCCTCATTATAACACAATTCAGAGGTATGTAGAAACCACATATCGTCTTAGAGATAAGCTACCATTGTCCGAGCTAGTTTATTTCCATTATGTATGTAAGCATATTTCAGTTATTTGATATTAATGGAATGAAGTTTTATTATTGCAACTTGATGTTTATGTTTGTATTTGTATTCTTTTGTGTTCTTGTATAAGTCTAGATCATTAGTCCTCCCCACTTAGGAAGAAATGGTCCCCATTGCATTGAGTGCCTCGATGAGATGGGGAAACTTCTGCTGAACTTGGTCCTTGGTGAGCCACTTGCCTTGGTGTAGGAGTTGGCTAGCTTTGACAACTCGATATAGTTGGATCTTATGATGGTGAGTGTTCTTGATCTGTGTGTCCATGATCCTATAAGTTGTGGCTTGTTCGATGCAACTTGGGTTGAGCTCTGTTGGTGTCAACTGTTCAACAATGTCCACTGTGTCTAGCAAATGGGGAAAAGTATGGTCGCAGTCGATCCACATTGAATACTGGGTGCAGGCCAAGGAATGGTGGAATGTTGAGCTCAAAATCATTGTCCCCTATAGCCTTAGTGATGGTGTAAGGCCCATATCAGATTGGGTAAAGCTTGTGGTAGACCCCAACAAGGGGCTCCTTCTGCAAATGTAACCAAAATTTGTCACCCACTTGAAACTTGTGTGGCATCCGATGATGGTCATGATGCTATTTTTACTTAGAATTTGCTCTATCCAATATGTCATGGACCTACTGAAGGATGTGCTAAATGCACTCAATGAAGATTTGAGCTCTGTCTGCTTCGAACTAGACATGAGCTAAATCTTCTGGAGTAGATGCAAGTGGTATGGAAACATTAATGGGTCGTAGTGGCTATGGCCAGTTGATCTATGGAGAGCTCTATTGTAGTTGTGCTAGACATAAGGGAGGCTTTCATCCAATGTTTATGGATGCTTCACTGTGTTGATGACCTCTGTCTGGCCATTAGTTTAGGGGTGGAAGGCTATGGACTTAGTGAGATTGGCATCTAACAACGACCAAAGGCTTGACCAAAAGTGTATTGATCTGAAATAATGGATTGTGGGATCACAAAGTGTACCCACACTTGTTCAAAAAAGAGTTTGGTAGTGGCTTTGTTGTGATACTCTTCTTGCAGGCTACTAGAATGGACATCTTGGAGAATCTGTCGACGACCACGAAAACATAGTCATTGCTATGCTTGGTAGAAGGCAAGCCTAGCATGTAATCCATGGAGATGGATTCCCAGGGTTGTCTAGGAGTAGGCAGAGGAGTATACAAGCCTTTATTCTTGATTGTAGGTTTAGAAATGGTGCAGGAAATGCAAGATCTTATGTACTTCCCAACATCTTGTCGAAAGGTTTGGCCAATAAAAATACTTTTGCAACACTACCACTATCTTTTGTATTCCAATTTTTTCAGTGACTCGACTGTAGTGAACCTCCCAAATCATCTTGGCACGCTCACTTGCAGGAACACAATGGTGTCCTAGGTGGAATAATAGTGCATCCTGGAGGTGAAAGTCTGAAACTTGCTTATCTTCCAAGAGAATTTGATATGTGGTGTCAAATTCTGGATCACTCTTGTAAAGATGTGGCCATTCTGAAGTCTCGTGTCCACAAGAGTCATGCATAATGGTCATCACCATGACCAACAGTCAGTTGAGGAAGTCTACAACATTATTGGTGCTTCCCTTCTTATACTTAATGTTAAAATGGAATTGTTGTAGGTATGTGGACCATTTATGATGGAAATCATTATGTAACTTTCCTTCTATCTGTATGAACAGTAGGGGTCGGTGGTATGTGTGGATGACCATTTCCTTCCCCATAATGTAATGCTTCCATTGTCAGAAGGCCTGCACAATGGAATACATCTCTTTTTCGTAGGTGGGATACTTCTGGACTACTTCTGAAAGTGTCTCACTGTGATATTCCACTAGATGCCCCTGCTGAGTAACAACTGCACCAATAACATAGTGGGAGGCATTTATCTCAATATCAAACGATTGTTGCAAGTCTAGTAATGTGAGCACTGGTGTAGAGTAGAGGCGATGCTTCAAGTTGGAAAACGCCTTCTATTGAGAATCTAACCAAAAGGACTTTGCTTTCGCTCCACCCTTGGTGACTTGACTCAAAGGCCAAATGATATGAGAGAACCCCAACACAAACCTATGATAGAAATTGGCAAGACCCAGAAAGATATGGAGATCTATTAGAGTGGTTGGGGCTGGCGAATCTCAAATAATTCATATCTTGGTTGAGTCCAAATACACACCCCTCTCATCAATTATGTACCCTATATATTAAACTTGGGTCATACCAAAAGTGCATTTATCAATATTTGTCACACAATTTCTATTGTCGCAGGGTTTTGAGGACATATCGAATATGGTGGAGATTCTCTTCCCAATGCTGGTTTAATATCAAGATGTCATCTAAATAGACTACCACGAATGAGTTGGTGAAGGGTTGCAGTATGTCATCCATCAAACTCATGAAGGTTGCAGGGGAATTCGTCAACCTGAAAGGCATGACCAACCATTCAAAAAGACCCTCCTTGGATTTGAAGGCAGTCTTCCAAACATCGGAGGGTTCTATTGGTACCTAGTGATAACCAAACTTAAATTCAATCTTGCTAAAAGATTTGGACCCCTTGAGCTAGTCCAAAAGGTCATCAATCCATGGGATTGGATACCTATTCCAGATAGTGATCTTATTCAACACCCAATAGTCAATAGAAAGTCTTCGGATCCTATCCTTCTTTTGTACCAAGATGATCTGGCTCCCATAGGGTGATGAACTTGGCCTGATGTTCCCTTTCTACAACAGCTCCTGTAACTGCCTCTTGATTTCATCATTCTCTAGAATAGACCATTGATAGATTGGTTTGTTGGGTAGCGGTGCACCTGGAGTCAGATCGATGGAGCACTTGACTTGATAGTGTAGGGGTACCCCTGTGGGTGAGGTGAAGATGTCCTTGTACTCCTCCACAACCTTGTCCATTTGTTGTTTCCATGTAGAGGAGTCCTATCTGGAGGATGTGTATTTGAACACAATATTCTTCTTTCCCTGAGGGAGAATCATAAGGAAGACAAATTTCCCAGTTTGGGAAATGATCTTACTATATTTATTCGCAAATATCAAAGAGATGGCGATAGGTAGTGCTACCTTTGGTATCCTTTATAAATTATTTCCTAAAGTAATAATAACAATGTGAGTCCTAAACTCATACACAACATGACACTTCCACAAGTATGGTTGGCCTAATAATACATCACTAAATTCAATAGGAGCAACATCACACAGTACCTCATCTATGAAGGGCGTGATGCTGTAGGGAAGGTGACACTATTGGCTGACACAAAGATCACATCCTTGGTGAAGCCACCTAATGGCGTACGACTCTAGGTGTGGTGTGTTCGGTAGGCCCAACCACTTCATGAACTCTTCTCATATGAGGTTATTTTGGTTTTTGCTGCCAAAAATGAACTATAGCAGAGAACCCTTCACTCACATCTATGAGTGGAAGAGCCACTCCCCCTCCTATGGATCTTTGGGCTCAATAGTATGGATCTTGGTGGTGGTAATTTTGGAACTATTCTCTGCATCAATATTATACTTCCCTTTATCATTCCCCTTGCTTGGTTCTGACTCAGAGTCTGAACATGCATCTGATTCGGAAGCTTTCAGCATGGTCACCAGTGATTTCTTGGCTCGACACTCAATTGTCTTGTGTGTGGGTCTCTTATGGAACTCAAACCATTTCCTTGTGTCCTTCTTCGTTTTCATGGTGTTTTTCTTTCCTTATGACTTCGACAGGTTGTCATGGGTGACCCTGCCTTGGCTTTGTCCTTTGTTCTACGGTTTGGGGGTGCCTTTCCCTCGCTTCAGGTTCATAGATCCAAAGTCTAGCTTCTTCTGTTTAAATGTCTGCTCAATCTTGACATCATATCAATAGGTGAAACCAAGTGAGGAGATGTCTAGGAACTCCATATCGTCCTGGATGTACTTGTGTAGACAATCACGACACTTGAGTACCAAGTGCCAATTAAAATCTTTGATACCCAACTTCATACAAAGGGTATGAAAAATATTTTTGAACTCCGACATGCTTTTGTCCCTTCCCTGTCACATTATGTTCCACTTTATGTATTTATCTTCATAGCTCCCGACAAGGTAATATTGTTGCTTAATGGCATCTCTGAAAGAATTCTGAGCTGGTGTGGTTGAAAATAGTGAAGGTTCCCTCTCGTCCTTCTGTTCATAGTAGGTTTCCCACCAATCCTTGATATTGGGGGTGACTTGAGGAGTGTAAAAGTAAATTTTTCCTGATTGGAAAAGTCATGAACTGAAAAATATCCTTCCAATAGATTTAATCATTTATCTATGGCATCTTCATATATCTTGGCTTCAAATATGGAATTTAAAAGTTGACTTGTACCTTAAAGGGAGTGGCGCCTCCAGATTGGCTGCTGGATGAAGATGCGTCGCCTATGGATAGTCATCAAAGAATCTGGGAAACGTTATCCATAATCACATTCTTCTGTCGCTCGAGGGCTTCCTCAAGCAATATTTTGAAAGGATCTCTTGCTCCCTTGTCTTTATTTTCTTCTTCCATGGGAGGTCATTAGGGTTTGCAAGGTTGGTCTCACAAAGATTCAACCAATTCGAGACCTAACTCCTCATACCCTGACCTCATTGGGAACATGAAAAAAAACAGAGAAAGAGCAGAGCGCTCTAATACCACTGATCTAGACTTATACAAGAACACAATAGAATGAATATACAAACATAAACATTGAGATGCAGTAGAAATAAAGCTTAATTTCATTAATATCAAAGAACTGAAATATGCTTACATACATAATGCAAATAAACTAGCTCAGGTAATGGTAGCTTATCTTTGAGAATAGATGTGGTGGATACATGCCTCTAAACTATGTTATAATGAGGCTTGAAGGCCTATATATTGTTGAGAAACAATGGAAAACCTGAAACATCAGAAAACCCAACCCTACGAGATGAAGTGCCAAAACTGTGGGCCTAGTTGGGGTAAGTTGGTACATCAAATTTATAGGGTCATAACTTTGGCATAATATCTCTATTTGACTTGCACGATACCTTGTTAGAAATATCTATCCAAGGAATACAACTTTTGACTACAAATGTGTTGGAAATAATACTGAGAGAGGGGGTGAATCAATATTATCAAGTTCTTTTAATAAATATTCCTTATTTATTGTTTGAATTATTTTTGCATGTCAGTACCATAAAATAATGAGCATGAACAAAGAAAACAGATAGTCACACCAAAGAACACAAGATGTAAGGTGGAAACCCAATGTGGGTGAAAACCACCTGCTGTAATATGTCTCTATCTTCTTTCAAATTAGAAACTCCTTTTACAATGTTTTTGTACTGGTGCAGTCCTTTACCAGTACGCAGGTTGCAACCTGCAGAGAGCTACAACTCTCTCTCGTTTTCCAGTCTCTCCTGGAAGGGAGCTACAACCCCTACTTCTTTTCTTTCAAGGACCACTTTTCATAAATTTTCAAACTGGATCCAAGAACATCAAAAACCCATCAACTACACTTGCATCATCAATCTCTGATTTCACCAAAGCCAACCCGCATACAGATCTGCAAATATTTCCTTATAACTTTGCAGTTGTTACATCAGACATACCCAGATCATAACATGTGTAAAATAAAACATGCATCAACAATTCAGACCCAGATTATTAGATTTATAGATCAAGCGTATGCCACATATCACAGATCAAAATCATATAGAGATACCACTATTCCAGCCTTAAGATTTTGACCCATCAATAGAACTTATCCTTCTCCTTATGCTCAGGTTCCTTCTTCATTCAGATCCAGATCTGCACCAAAACCAAATCACAATATTCCAGATCTAGCACTTTATCAGATATTCGATAATTCAGAAGATACTTTTTCAAATGATCTCCTTCCTCTTTTATAGCCTTAGTCCTTTCTCAATACCACGGTCCAAAACCATAGGATCAAAAAACTGTTGGACTAATACCATGAACCAACCATGAAAGTACGTGAGATCAACACTTTTGACGAGGTACCATGGTCCAAAACCATAGGTTCAAATACCAAGGACTAACTACCATGGACCAAAGGTAAGTTCTCCAACATATACGCGCTTTTCCTTGCATGAAAGTGCGTACCATGGTCCAAAACCATAGGTTCAAATACCAAGGACTGACTACCATGGACCAAAGGTAAGTTCTCCAACATATACGCGCTTTTCCTCATAGGTTCAGATACCAAGGACTAACTACCATGGACCAAAGGTAAGTTCTCCAACATATACGCGCTTTTCCTCATAGGTTCAAATACCAAGGACTAACTACCATGGACCAAAGGTAAGTTCTCCAACATATACGCGCTTTTCCTTGCATGAAAGTGCGTGAACTTTTTCTCTACATGAAATAAACTTTTCTCTGCATAAAAGTGCGTGAACTTTTCTCTACATGAAATAAACTTTTCTCTGCATAAAAGTGCGTGAAATTTTCTCTACATGAAATAAACTTTTCTCTGCATATAAGTGCGTGAACTTTTCTCTACACTATAATTTATTATCTGAGATGAGTGGGTTGCCATCAAGTACAACATATGTATCATAATGCCAACAAAATGTTAATTACAGACTCATGTTTACCTATTTTCCAAAAACATGTCATTTATGACCTCAAAACAGCTTCATAAGTACGAGACCTGAAAAATACAAAAAATAATGAACTGTGCTACAATTAATGAAACTAAAAGACTAAAAGAAACAATGGTGGTGTCCAAGTGGAATAGGAGGGTGGCCACCAATATCCACTTGGATCAGAGAAGACCACCTCTCATGGAAGATAAGTATTTTTTGATTTATGGTGCTCCTTTATGTATTTACTTTTGTTTATATTTATTGATCTGATTATTGTTTTGATTATTACTTATAATTCCTGCATGTATATGTGATTATTTGGATACCTACAACTTCTTGATGAGATGTGATAAGTGGATCCCTCTTGAGGATCATTTGAGATGTAGGAAAATATGTCTAGTGTAGGAAGAGAAGAGCTACAGTTGTCCATGACAAAGAAGTTAACAAAGTGCTCCCGCTTCCAATGTCAAATAAGAAGGCACACAGGTATTTGAATACTACAAGGTATGTATGGTGTATTCTTTCAATGTTATGTCTCAACTGCAATATTGGATGGAAATGTAAGTTCTAAGGTATGATGAGTGTATCACCTTCACAAATGGCTCATGTATGCCTATGAAAATAAGTTTTCTTCATGGTACTTATGATAATATGGTTCACTTATATTACATTCTATTAAGTCATGATAAAGCTATTACGTCATGGTTCACTCATCTTATATTCTTAGACATGTTGGATTTCATAAGAGGGCTAGCTCACTATTTTTTTCATATGGTAGTTTGATTTGATTATTAATGAATTTGATAAGCATGGTAACCATGATGATAGAAGTGAAACAAGTAGTTTAATATTCATGATCTTCTTGTTGACCATGGTTAGGTTTTGATGAGCTTAGTAATTATGACATATGGTAAAATTGAATGACCTGACTCAATGAAAGTACTATTGTGTTCATGATCCTTGAAGTATGATGTTACACCTTTCTGCTGCCCTAATCATAAGACTCTAATTTTTGATGACAGTTTGATTCCATGTTCATATATGATGATGAAGTAGTTGATTCTAACATGTTATGACCATGATGAATATATGTTTTAGAACCTGATATAGTTCAACTCCATGATCTAACAGTTCTACTGATGCATTATGATAGACAAATTGATGACGTGAATAATAATGGTTAAATGGGATGCTCATTTAGAGAGAGAATCTCTCCATAAGATCCCTACACATATTATCATTTGCATTATATGTATAGAAGATTATTTATTGTTGAAGTAACAGTTATGGACATTAATAGACAAATATATGATATTATTGGTCTGCAGCAAAGTTATGGTCTAAGAAGGAAGAGTTTTCCTTACTCTAAGATTCATTGACTGCAAGAAAGGAGTCCTAAGGGTGCGGTTGTAGCCTCTCAACTGCATGTAAGAAGGCCTATGGGTGCGGTTATACCTGTAGGACACAAAAGTGAATCTTTGAGCATGAAATCAGAAGTTCATTTGAAGGATGTCAGTCCTACAAACATGGAGATGAAAATTGAAAGTTTTATGAGCAGGGAATATTGAATAATTGACTTAATATAGATAATTTGAATGTGTTGACTAAACTTATGTTTATAGGGGACCATAATATGTGTATCAATATGTCATTATGATTTAACCATTGAGACTTGTGTATGGAAATATTTGATAACAGTTGCAAGGGTTTGACTAGATTTGGATGATTGATATAGATGAGTAGTGCTTGAAGTTTTGACATGATGCTTGATAATGCTTTAAAAATTTGACTTGATGTTGAGATATATTTTGGAATATAAATCTCATTTTCATAGAAAATTTAGGTTTTGACCTGATGACTAATGCTTTGATTTGATGACTGATGATTTTCCTTGATAACAATGCTATATGGGCATAGTGAATTTCAGTGACTTATATTGGTATTCAATAGATATTTTGTGTTGACATCATTAGCTTTGACACATTGATTGAAGTATAAACAATTGTGATTTAGTATGTAACAATCTCACTACGAATGGATGGAACTTCTATGGACGAAAATTATATGACTTGTCCTTGATGTATCCATTCATATTTAGTAGCATAAATTATTCATGCTATGATCATGAGTATGGCTTGGTAAAGTTTGAATGATAGTGTTGTAACTTGACATTTGGATATGATATCCACTAGTCACATGGTCCAAATAATTTGTTAAAATGATATTGATGAGTTTGATATTTGTTAGTGTGAAATTTCTTGGAAGGTGTACCAAAAACACTTCACTTAATTCACTAGGTAACAAGTGACCCTAACAACAAGTTGATGGCTACTAGCGATTCAAATATTCAATAAAAATGGAAAACCCGCAACAAAAGTATAGACGACCCATAATAGAAAGCAACAATATAAAATATTCAATGCAATAACCCAATTGGAAATAATTTGAATGAATATATATTTTATTAATAAAACCTAGTGAAGGGGATCTACAGATGTGTCTGCAAGTCCCACTCCATGGGATGGGTCCTTTGATGTCCTTGATGCTTCAGAAAATGATTCTCTCTCTCAATATTTGAAAAACCCAAACAAGATGTGGAGAACTCAAATGGGAGCTCAAAGAAAAAAGACGATAATGTTGACGATGATTATGATCATGGTGAAGAATGAATGAAAAATCCTCCTATTTATAACAAAGTATTGACTTAATCTCGAAAATGGAGAATAATAGAATAATATTAACCAAATCAAGGTATAATTGCTTGGAATACTTTATTATATTTATTGGATGTTGGCATTATGGCACAGATGTGACACTATGGTACAGGTGTTGTCCTTGATGGCAACTCTCTCTGATGACAGATCTCAGTTCAGACTACAAGAATGAGGAAAAATTCATATACGCAGGTTCATTAAGATCAAGACGCGTATACACGCAGGTTGGACTTTATAAAAGTGCGTATGCGTATACACGCACTTTCATGCAAAGAAAAGCGCGTATATGTTGGAAATCTTACCTTTGGTCCATGGCAGTTAGTCCTTGGAATTTGAACCTATGGTTTTTGACCATGGTATCTCGACAGACGTGTTGATCCCTAGTATTGAGTTGATGGTATTGGTTTATTATGGTTTTGGACCGTGGTATTGAGGAAGGCCTAAAACTATAAAAGAGGAAGGAGATCATGTGGCAAGGTATTATGTGAATTATTTGAATATCTGATATTGTGATAGATCTGGAATACGGGTGATTGGGTTATGGTGCAGATCTAGATCTGAATGAAGGAGGAACCTGAGCGCAAGAAGGATAAGGACTATTGATGGATCTAAATCTCAAGGCTTGAACATTGGTATCTCTGTATGATTTTGATCTGTTATATGTGGCGCACTCTTGATCTATAAATCTGGGCTAACTAATGTCTGAATGCTTAAAAGAATAAATTATCCTTTATAGATCTGTACGCAGGTTCAGTGAATTGAAGGTGCGTATATACGCTTTTTATGTGAATGAAAGGCGCGTATACGCAGGTTGGTTGTGGTACAGAAGCGTATACTCGCAGGTTGATGAAAAGTGAAGTAGCGTATATATCTTGATTTATGTTCTAGCTGCTTCTGTTTTATTGCTGCAGTGTTCTGGGTTCAGAATGTGTGTTTGATTACAGTTACTGTGTTCTGGGTTCAGTGGTCAGAGAAGTGCTTATTTGTTTCAGCTTTTGATTGGTGAAAAGGAGTTTGGGTTATGCAGAAATTCTTGATGTTTGATTGATGTTACTTATGGATCCAGTCTGAAAATTAATGAAATGAGGTCCCTGAAAGCAAAGAGAAGGTTGCTGCCTTCTACAGGTAGGAGCCTACGTACTAGTATCTCAAGCTAGTACAAGATCTAAGGGGGTTGGAGCTCCCTTCCAGGGAAGCTGGAAAACGAGAGAGAGTTGTAGCTCTTTGTAGGTTGCAACCTTCATACTGGTAAAGTCTGCTCCAGTACAAGACATTGTAAAGAGAAGTTTCTAATTAAAAAGAAGATAGAGACGAATTGCAGCAGGGGGTTTTCACCCACTTTGGGTTTCCTCCTTATATCTTGTGTTCTTGTGTGTGACTGTCTTCTGCTCTGTTTCACTGTTTCTGGTACTGTTTATGTGATTAATAACTGACATCTGAAAGATAATTCAAATTATAAGTTTGATTTATATACGCGGGTTTATTTATATGGAGTTGCGTATATACGCGATTTTTATTAACTGAAGTAGCGTATATCATCTGGAATTTAAAAAAGGAATTATTCGGCTTGATAATACTGATTCACCCCCCCTCTCAGTATTATTTCCAACAATTGGTATCAGAGCAGGTCCTTCAGAGAAGCTTGATCGCTTGAAGGAAGATCATTCATCATGAGCAACTACGAGAGGGAAGCATCAATCAGGCCACCAATTTTTGATGGGACAAACTTCAATTATTGGAAGGTAAGAGTTACTGCCTATCTTCAATATCTTGGTACAAAAGTTTGGGATATCATAGATACAGGCTACACTTTTCCTTCAGCTACTCCTACAGATCCGGCCGAGAAGAAGAAATATGAAACAAATGCTAAAGCAGTCAATACTCTGCTGGGATGCTTATCTCAAACAGAATTCGTGAAGGTTATGCAATATAAATCTGCAAAAGAAATATGGGACAAGATTGTCTTGAGCTACGAAGGAGATGAACAGGTAAAGCGTGCTAAACTTAAAACCCTCAGGATTCAGTATGAGAATCTCAGAATGTATAATGATGAAAGTGTGGCTAACTATTTCCTTCGGGTAGACGAGATTGTTAATTGCATGAAAAAATTGGGTGAAGAAATAAAAGAGGCTATTGTGGTTGAAAAAGTCCTAAGATCATTGTCCCCCAAGTTTGAATCTAAAGTGTCTGCAATAGAAGAAAAGGAAAATCTACGAACTCTTACTATGTCTCAGCTACACGGAATTCTAACTACTTATGAAATGAGGAAAGGAGGTCCATCTGATAGGAGAGAAGCGACCTTCAAGGCTTCAGGCAAAGAAGAGTACTATGAATCAAGACATGGGTCAGAAGAAGAAGAAGAATCAAATTTTGTCAGAAATCTTCAACGGGGTGTTGGACGGTTCAGAGGTAAGTTGCCCTTCAAATGCTTTGCTTGTGGAAGAGTAGGTCACTATGCTGCCAAATGTCCTCACAAGGATAAGATCGACAAGGGAAGGGAACCTATTAGATGGAGCAAGAAACAGAATGCAAATAAGAAAAGCTACTACACTCATGAAGACAGTGATGGTCTATCAAATAGTGATGAAGATGAACGAGGTAATGACTATAAACTTTTAATGGCCTTTGAAGATGATGATTACATGGATGCTATAGATGTGGATAGTTTTTATGAAGAGATTTCTAGACTCAAGACATGTATAGAAGAAAAGAATGTGATCATTGATACTCTACAATTTCAAATTGATGAAAAAGAAAAATTTCTTGAAAAATTAGAATGTGAAATTGTCGGCCTTAGAAAAGAAATTGAGAAAACAAAGGCTATTAATCTTAAGTTTGTCAAAGGATCTGAAACTCTGGATGAGATCATCAATGTACAACGTTCTCCGCTAAACAAGACAGGTCTGGGGTATAATGGAGAAACATCTCAAGCTTCCACCTCAAAGAGTTACCTTGATGCAGCAAGAAGGAATGAGAAAAATCACAATGGAGATCACCAGGTAAAGCAGGGACGAATTACATCAAGAACAAACGAAGACTATCAGGTAAATCAGGGGCAATCCGTCTTAAACAAAAGCTACAACCAGCCAAAGCTAAAATCCTTTCAATTTTCTTCAAGAATGAATGACAATAGAAATTACAATCATTCAGCTGGTAGATTTGATAACCGCAGAAGTTTCTTCAATGGACAATGTTTCTCTTGCCATAACTTTGGTCACAAAGCAGCTCAATGTGTTGCATATAAAACAATCATGACTAGAGAAGCTCAAAAACGAAGAAGTATGACTGGGATTACAAAAAGGACCTATAACAACTTTTCGGCTCTTGAAAATGAAATTGAATGTTCTATTTGCAATAACTTCGGTCATGAAGATTCTGAATGCAGGAGCAGGTTTCAGCAGACAAAGGAACAAGCCTCAAGCACAAGAACATGGAGAATAAAGGAACCACAAACAGAAAGATGTGGGATAGCCTTTTATGCAGAGGGAAAGGAAAATCTATGGTACATTGACAGTGGATGTTCGAAGCATATGATAGGTGATAAAGAAAAACTTGAATCATATTCTGCTTTAGAAAAGGAAAAGAAAGTTTCTTTTCGAAATGATACTCCTACAGCTATAAAAGGAAAAGGCACTGCTCAGTTGAAAGAAAAGGTCAAAGCTGGAAATGTTTTGTATGTTGATGGCTTGAAGCATAATCTTCTAAGTGTCAGTCAAATGTGCAACCAAGGAACCGAAGTAATATTTCGATCAAATGGGTGTAGTGTTCGTGATCTTGATACAGGGAAAACGGTGATCAAAGGTAGAAGAACTCCAAATAATCTATACATATTTGAAGAAGGACAACAACAATGTTATTTGAGCAAGGATGATGAACATCGGTTATGGCACCGAAGGCTGGGGCATATAAGCTTTTCACAAATAAGGAAGGCATGCAAATATCATGCAGTTTGTGGTCTTCCAGATATCAAAATTCCAGACAACACCATATGCAAATCATGTCAGTTTGGAAAACAAACCAGAACTAACTTTCCGGAGAAGGAAGGATCAGCTAGCATGCCACTTGAGCTAGTCCATACAGATGTATGTGGTCCCTTTAGGAAAAGGACACCTCGAGGAGAAGAATACTTGATATTATTCATTGACGATTTCCCCAGGTTTGTTTGGTTAGGACTTATGAAGCACAAAGATGAAGCATTCGAAAAATTCAAATCCTTCAAAGCCTTGGTTGAAAATGAATCAGGTTACAAAATTAAGTGCCTCAGGTTCGACAGAGGTGGGGAGTTTACCTCAAATGAATTTTTTGATTTTTGTGAAGAACATGGGATAAGAAGGGAATTCTCCACAGCTAGAACTCCTCAGAAAAATGGAGTGGTAGAAAGAATGAACAGAACAGTCCAACAAATGGCTCGTGCTATGCTTGATGAATCCGGAACTCCCGCAACTTTCTGGGGTGAAGCTGCATATGCTGCGGTTGTTATTCTCAACAAAACAAATGTTCGAGTGAACAGCACTCAAACTCCTCATGAGCTCTGGTATGGTGAGACTCCTTCGGTAAAGCATTTCAAAATTTTTGGGAGAAAATGCTATATTAAGAATACTGATGAGCAGCTTGGAAAACTTGAACCTAGAGCAGAAAAAGGCATTCTTCTTGGTTATTCTCCCTATAGCAAAGCATATAAGTGTTACAATAAAAGACTTGGAAGAATTGTTGACAGTATTGATGTAGTGGTTGATGAAAAAGGATACATCCCCAGGCAAGTATATCATGAAAACATCGATGAGGATGAAGACTACTCTCTAAATTAGGAAAATGATGAAGAAGAACCCCAAGAGGCACCAGAGGAACAGATAAGGATAGAAGAGAAGACTCCATCCAGATATGTTCAGAAGAATCATCCAGAATCTCAAATTTTGGGGCAGAAAGAGGCAGGTATACAAACAAGAAGAACAATAGCAGAAGCTTCAAGCTATTTGGCATTGCTCTCTTCCACTGAACCACAAAATGTAAAAGAAGCATGCAAAGATGAGTGTTGGGTTAAGGCAATGGATGAAGAGCTTGAGCAGATCGAAAAGAACAACACTTGGGAGTTGGTTCCTAGACCAAAAGACAAGAATGTCATAGGAACAAAATGGATCTTCAAGAACAAGTTGAATGAAAATGGGGAAGTTATTAGAAACAAGGCCAGGCTTGTTTGCAAAGGGTATGCTCAATAGGAAGGAATAGACTTTGAAGAAACTTTTGCTCCTGTTGCTAGACTTGAGGCCATCAGAATGTTCCTTGCCCTCTCTAGCTTTCAAAATTTCAAAGTATTTCAAATGGATGTGAAGTCAACCTTTTTGAATGGAGACTTAGAAGAAGAAGTGTACATTGAGCAAACAGATGGCTTTATCCTTGGAAATGATCCAAATCTTGTATGCAGACTTAAAAAAGCTCTCTATGGGCTTAAACAAGCTCCAAGGGCTTGGTACTATCGGTTGGACAAATACCTTCATCAACAAGGATTTTCAAAAGGATCAGCAGATAGCAATCTATATATAAAAATTGAAAATAACAAATTGCTAATACTTGTTGTGTATGTAGATGATATTATCTTTGGGAGCAATGAAGAAGCTATGAGTCAAAGCTTTGCATTGGTGATGCAGAAAGAATTCGAAATGTCATTACTTGGAGAATTGACATATTTTCTTGGATTGAAAATCCAACAAAATGAAGGCGGTATTTTCTTGTCTCAAACCAAGTACCTCAAGCAGATCTTGAAGAAGTATGGCATGGAAGATTCGAAACCTGTATGTACCCCCATGGTTATAGGATGCAACCTTAGTGTAAATGATGAATCAGCAGCAGTGCATCAACCAACCTATAGATCCATGATTGGGAGTTTGCTTTATTTGACAGGTACCCGACCAGATATTATGCATGCAGTGGGAATAGTTGGAAGGTTTCAGGCAAATCCAAAAGAAACTCATCTTCAGGCAGTGAAGAGAATCTTCAAGTACCTTCAAGGAACTCAAAACTATGGCTTATGGTATCCTAGAGATTCAGATCTCACACTTCATGCTTACACAGATGCAGATTGGGCCGGAAGCGTGGATGACAGGAAGAGCACAAGTGGTGGTGCATTCTTTATGGGTTCCAGATTAGTATCTTGGTTCAGCAAGAAACAGAGTTCGATTGCTTTATCTACAGCAGAAGCGAAATATGTGGCTGCTGCATCTTGTTGCACACAACTCCTTTGGATGATGCAAACCTTGCAGGATTTTCAAATCACTTGTACTCCACCTGTCTCTATCTTATGTGATAATACAAGTGCAATAAGCATTTCAAAGAACCCAGTCATGCATTCAAAGACCAAGCACATATCGATCAAGTATCACTTTCTCCGGGAACAAGTGTTGGAACAAAAGATCAAATTGGAGTATGTTCCTTCTAAGGAACAAGTTGCTGATATTCTCACCAAAACACTGCCCAGAGACACTTTTGAATATCTCAGACATAAGCTGGGAGTCATTGATGCTTCATCTTGCTGTTGAAGCTTGTCTGTTCCAAAGAAAAGTTGGTGTACGCGAGTTGGATGAGGGTAATCCGCGTACATACGCTGATTTGTGCAGGTGCAGTCGCGTATATGGAGTTCTGAAGAAAATCAGCAAGGGCAGATTCTGGTTGAAGAGCATCTGATATGGGTCTGTCAAAGATTGGTATGCCTCAGAGATTCTGGTTGAATAGCATCTGATATGGGTGGCGTTGTTGAACATTGCAGATTGGTACGCCTCACCCAAAGGAACCTTCATCAGGTTGTACAACATAGAGAAAGCTCCAGTTGTCTTGTTGAGATTTGCCATGGACAAGTTGGTCATGTAGGAGGTTGCATACCACATCTCAACAAGGTTATCAACTGGATTGCACAGGAAGAAGAAGGCACCATGGCCCATGCTTCCTGTGTGAATTGGGTTGTACTTGATCAGGAGTCTGAAATAAATGGATGTCGAGGTGGAAGACTTCAAGAAGTTTAAGTTTGAAACCAGAAGTTTCAACCCGTATGACCCACATTGGTTATGCATGGACCACTGTATGAGAGTGTACTATCCTTGGATCCACAGGGCGTGTCATTGGACAAAGGAAGACCAATGGATATATTTTTATAACTCCTCTAGGCTCAATGAACTAGTCAACATTGTAGTGGTGTGGCTAGCAGCACCTCAAGGATCAGTAATAATAGCAGCAAAATGCAGCAAAACTATGCAAGAAAAAGGCAAGAGGAAGATTTCCGAAGACATAGAGACATAGCAAAGCTACAAGTTTAAGGAATACCCACTTGTGGAAAAGATAGCCTTGGAGATAGATGCGAAGAGGTGACATCACGACAGGAGGATAGCGCAAAGAAAGAGAGAGAAGCAAAGGCTGGAAGATAAAGAGGGGATGTTGCAGGAATTCTAGCAGAAGCTAAAGGAAGAACAAGAGTTGCACAAAAGAGAGAAGGAAGCGTAGAATGAACACAAACAAGAACATGAGGAAGTGCAAGGCCCATAGATAGTGCAAAATGCACCAATACAGGTTGAAGACTTTGATCCAGTAGCAAATGAGGAATATGGTGAGAAGCCACAGGAACAAGAACTTTCTCTACATGATGAATAGATAATAGAACATATGGACATGGAGGTGGAGCAGCGGGAACAAGATCAGGATACCGAATTCATGCCAAAAGCAACCGAGGTCACTCCATAAGCTTCATCATCTCCAACAACAAAGAAAGTCTCAAGTGAACAAGGGGATACCATTCTCCTTGGGGACCATTCGAGAACAAAGGTGTACAACATAGCCTTTGATGAGTCACAACACGAGTTGTACAAGCATGTAGAGCACACACCCTGAATGAGCATTCATCACCGGCACAGAACGGGTGATTGTGTTAGATGTATGGAGACATCCAGCTGCCTTGGCCCATGCTACAAAGGCTTATGCCAAAGCCACCAGCTTGAGTGTTAAGTTCATGATAGCAGAAAACGAGCGCATGACTAAGGAGTTGCAAGCAGCCAGGAAGAGAGAGTAACAATCAACAAGATCCGCTAGAGTAGAGATGAAGATGGGCATACTTGCTGAAGTATCGACTCTTGAAACAGTCACATGGAGACTGTATGACAGGTTTGTCACTATGCACAAGGCAGTTTTCCACCTATATGGTCATCAGCAGCACTACACCAAGATAACGCGAACACTCGCAAACATACATACCGCAGTTGATAATGTAAAAACATGGACAATGAGGTAAAAGGGAGCCTCACTTCACTTACACAAGATGATGAAGCCACAGGTAGAATTGGATAAAGCATGCATTCGAAGTTAGATCCGAAACTATGAGGAACTCTCGCCACTCATCACTAGTGTGGAGGCTTGATGTGCACGATTGTACAAGAGTTTGGATGTCGTGGTGAGGAAGTATGGCACCTTGTCAATTGAGACACTCACCGAGGCCAAATAGAAGAACCAAGTCATATTGGAGCTCGCTACGTACTTTGATCAGATGATGCTCACGACCACCAGCATAGATTTGCAAGTTAGTGCAGATAACATGCAGATGTACATCTCTGGTCTAGCCTTACTTAGGACTAAGCTGCACATGTTATAGGATGAGTTGGATCGAGGTTCCAAATCAATATACTTGGAAGCAATGGAGGCAAGAGTTCATTTCCAGAAGGACATCATCAAAGAGTACATGGACACCATTGTGCACTATCAAGCATGGCATCAGTTTGTCATCGAGGATCACAGAGAGAAGGTTGATGAGTTGGTCTTTCTGCAACCATCTGAGTCTTAGTGTTGTCTTGTCTGGCTTACTCAAGCTAATTTTGTCCTACATGGGTATATGTGGAAAATGTATCATTTTTGTAAACATGATGTAAAGTGAAATTCCAAGTGTCATTAATGGAATACAAACAATCATATGTAATGTAAAGAGTCATGAGGGTAGTCCAAGAGTCAAAAAGGGGAATGTCAAGGGTCACCCCACCCTTTGTTATAAATAGAACCTCATAACTCATAGAACAAACTTTTGGGAGCCAAAATTTTGCTAGGCATTGCTTAGAGAGGGATTGGAGAGTATTGTGATGAGCCTTGGCTTCTCCACAGTGCAGAGAGATTATGTCTCTTTGGAGAAGAAAGTGGTGTAGACTGTAACGTTCCACTATTGGGGCTAGTGGATTTCATGGTTGTATGTATGGATGGAACTTTCACTTTATATAATATAATAGAGCCAACACATTTCATGCATATTTTGTTATTATAGTTTAACTATTCTGGTTACTTTAGCAATGTATGTATTTTTACTTACACACAGATGTATGGAATACTCCGAATGTGATTGTATGAATATTATTGAAGTGTGTTGTTGGTTTAACTAGTCAATTTGGATTGTTGACTATTCCCTTTCCATCTTGTGATGTCTTTCATCTAATGTGTTCCTTTCATGCTGTGTACTATTAAAAGATTCTAAGTGATACACTTCTTTACCCCCTCCGTGTGTTAGAACCTCCCCATGCATCTCTCTTCACTTGTTGCAAGGTCACACACTTTCTTCCAACAAGGATATCTTGCTTACCTCTACGTGCTACCGTAGTCAAGGCATAGATTTAATAATCACTGCTGGGATTCCTACTCCAAACGATATGAGGTCTAGTTGGGACTTCTTACCAGGGAGATCCCCTGACCTGTTGGCGGGTCCAGCACCATCAACATTTCTGGTGCAGTAAGGAGGGCCAGATGACAAGGTGAGTCATTGAAATCTGTTTTGAATCTTCACACATCTATCGTGTCTTATGTTACTCTTCATCCTCCGAGATGTTTGTCTTATCGAGATGAATTTGAAATCCTAGAGGAGTTCTCGAATATCTTGTCACAGAACACATATGAAGGTGAAGGTGGAACAACTTGGGAGAGGCATAGTCTTGCCTTTTCCAATCTATGTGAAAAGATCGAATCCGATGAGGATTATGTGTTCTACATGCTATTCACATTCACGCTTCGTGGGAACCCATTGCAATGGCTTATCACATTGCCCGAAAAATCTAGTCACTCATTTGGTCACTTCGTTTTAGAGTTATGTCATAATTTACATAAATTTGACTGCCAGGCACTTAATAAAAAAATTCTCCAATTACGAAAAGCTCCTGATGAATCTGTGGTGCGATTCTGGTATCAATTTTTTATTCTTGCATTTCAATTCCCAAAGGATGAAATTGATTGGGAATTTCTCAATGAAATATTTCAGTATCTTCTTCACGTATATGAGAATCTGCATATCTTAGAATCATTAAAACCAACCCTAGCATACCTCAGTGTTCGAGCTGGTAAATCCAAGGTGGACACGGTCACTGTAACAAGTGACTGCCCATACTCATCTCATCAAACATCTTTGGCCCCGTAGTATGAGGCGAGAGAAGGTGTGCATCCATTTGTTGAACTGTCACATCCTCCCACACCGCCTGCTCTTGATCTCTGTACAGATTTGGATGAAAATATTGTTGGTTGTCACGTGGACTTATTTCCTTAATCTCCATCCATGTGTTATGTTGATCCTCTAGATTGTATTGTGTTGTGTTCTCCCGTTCTAGACTCCACACTTGTTGTTCACGAGGATCAAGTTATGGACAGAGTTGGTGTTGAGAATCCATCTTGTGCTATCATTTATGATGAGTATGTGTGGGAATCTAAAGAAGAACCTGCGTGAAGGATGACCTCCTTCTATCCGCACCTCATATGCTTTTCCCTGAAATCTTTGGTGATTCTTCTGTTGTTGATTTTTCATGTGAGAGTACATTCCTGGATGCATCTACTTCTGATCATTCATAGAATACCCCGGATGTCAGTATTCCATTACATAGTGGAGAGGACACATCTATGTTTTAAAATCCACTCAATATTTCATCTGTCATTTCTGAAAATGCATATTGTGAACATTCTTTCTTCTCATCAACCCCTATGTACGATTAATAAAATCATGAGGATGCCGATGAACATATCAAATTTTCTGATCATGGTTGTCGTGATCTCTTTTCTCCTTCATTCGATCACGATGTTGATTCATTCACTGTCGATCTTTCTAAGCCACCCGTCTTCGATGATCTACCTATTGATGAAGTGGAAACCCCACAAGATATCGAGGAACTTCAACCTGAGATGATGGTTATGTCAGGTCCTCGCTATGTTGAGGTCAATTCCACTCTAGGTCAGAAATTTGTTGAAACACCCAAGGCTCCTCATCACTCACCTATTTTCATTGAAGATCAATCTAGTTCACAGAATTCACATCCTCCACCTGAATCACATGACCCCATCACTCGTGCATTGGAGGAATCATACGCAGTGAGCACTCTTTCTAAGCGTAAGCTGTCTTTCTTTCTCATGTTTTCTCATTTTTCATGATCAAAAGAGTGTACATGTTTTTCATTTGCACGTAGTGTGAAGCATGATCATGATACATCCACAAATTGTTTTTCTTGTGCTTTTATTGTTTTGTTTTATGTGGATATGTTTAAACTCGGAGCGTGTTGGTCTACATTTTTATATCTTTCTTGTTTTCTAGTTTATACACTTATCTTTCTCATAAACCACACCTTCACCAACATGGTTCAATCAATGCACCGATGGTTGCATTGGAAATATCACTTCACATGAAAAGGCCCATGCACTGTTTAGCTTAGGATTAGGAGTAGTGTTTTATTTGTTGTTTTGCTATGTTTTCATGCTTGATTTGTTTATGTTGTTTGTGTTTCTTTTCCTTCTTTATTTGTTTTCATTTACTTTTGTCGTTTTATTTCTGTTTGTTTGCTTGTTTTTCACCCATAGGTTAGTTTCACATGAAACCGTGTGTAACTCTCGAGACAAGCAGGGTAAAGTACAAGAGGAATTGTACTGCTATAAACAATTGGTTATCTATTGTCCTCTCTATTTATGAAAGAACTTGTTGTCTTCAGTCGATGATACCCTGATGGAAAATACGTTCTATCCAGAGTGAGTCTTGGTGAAAACACGATGCTTGCAATTTAACTAGTACCACCTACTCTGATCGGTTCTTTTGGGTTAACCCTTGTCAACTCAGTCAAGTAAAGTAAGGCGAGGGGGAAAACCTTAACAAGTAGTGTCATAGGTATACATAAAATACCTCTCTAAAGGGACAACCTCTTCTGCTCTCAATAAGTCAGGATCCCTCTTCCGCCTCTGAAATAAATAAGTTCCTATAAATAGTTCTTTGAAAAGTGAAAAAATGAAAAAAATAAATAAGGCGAAATAAGAGAAAGGCTTCTTATGTAGAGAGGTGATGAAAGTAACTCCGCCGAGGTATTGACCAGGCTTGCTGGCAGCAGAGCGATGCTTGTGTCCCTACATGACTCTGTCAGGGCACTATCTAGGCCTGTTGGCAGTGGAGCAACACCAAAATGAAACTAAGACTGACATCTTTATTACTTGTGTACCAATATACCCCTCATCCACAATCGAAACAATTGACTTGACTTGGCTTGGATTGTGTTCTGACCGATCAAGAGAAGGGTAAGGGACTATATCTTTAACTCAATCTTAGTGCCGAAGCCATGACGATCGAAGAATCGAACAACACTTCTGGAGGAGTTAGACTCACTTTTCACGAACAAGGTCCTACAAAGAGCTGTAATTCTACCAGTGTGTTGCCAATGTTGTTGCGGCTACAACCACCCTACAAAATTTTTCCTTTTCTTTTTTTGGGAGCCTCACTCCTCGAAACCATCACAACTATCCTGCACTGATCAGGTACTTGTGTTTATTAGAATTCATTTGCCAATTCACAGCTTGTGTTAAACTCACTTGTCCCGTCAGTCAACCAC
Organism: Pinus tabuliformis; assembly: GCA_031772625.1. Taxonomy (NCBI): domain Eukaryota; kingdom Viridiplantae; phylum Streptophyta; class Pinopsida; order Pinales; family Pinaceae; genus Pinus; species Pinus tabuliformis. The sequence goes on along the minus strand of CM062819.1, from coordinate 279,393,893 downwards.
AAGCACACATAGCACTTGGTTCACATGTGGTCAACCGACTATCGATGAAAACTATGAAAATCGGGAGAGAAACTTGTCTTCCCCTCTAAAAATGTGTAGAGTAGCCCAACAGCTGCCCAACACTCAGAAATTGCATAGAGCAGGCTAGAAAACCTTGCTCTGGAAATTGCACAAAGCAGGCCAGTTGACACTGCTATGAAAAATTGTGCAGTTTCAACCAGCTTTATTGCCATCCATAGTTGTACAGAAACTGGCCCAACTAAACTCCATCCTGAAATGCATAGAGAAGCCTAGGCCAGCTGCACTGTTCTCTGGAATTGTGTAGAAATTGCCAGCTGCACTGCACTCCAGAAACGTGCAGAGAAGCCCAGCATCACTGCTCTAGAAAATTGTGCAGATCTTGCTAGTTAGCCAAGGCCTCTCGGTCTAGAAACAACATAGAAGTTTTCCCTCACTCAATATCGGTCGGATGTGCCAACAGGTTGTCTGGTTCCCTCCAGAACTATGCAATCCTTCCTTGCATGTCGGACATCTTTTCCCGAAAAAGAAAAAAACAAAAAGCGAAAAATCATCCCTAGATTTTAGGGATCTATTTTTAGCGGAAGGAGTTACATGCAAAACCGTTTTTAAAATTCCCGCCAAGTGTCGCTTTTTCCTAGATTTGTGGCATGTGCGTCATAAACCCTAATTTCACAAAATCTATTTAAATGATGCCTTAGAGCTCATTCTTCACATTTTATCTTGGAGCTCTGGCATTCCTAAGGTATCTAGGAACCTTCGGCACAGTTGGTGCAAATTTTCCGGGTAAGTTTTTCTTTTCATGCCTTTTGCCGATTTTTCGGTCGCTTTTTAGTTTTTGGCTTGTATGGGTGCTATTTCCTTGGTTTTATTGAATGAATTCTGGCGTTTCAATGTATTTTGCCTTGTAGAAGTGATGTTCCAAGTTTTTTATTACCTTTCCTTAGTGTCGCACACATAACACTGTTTCTACACCCATAGTTGCTGTTTCGGTGAATCGCTTTATGAGCTTCTTGGTTTTGTCATTTGACTAATTTCTGCACTTGCTTGAATCACATGCATGTTTATTTAACTATGATCTACACTTGCTTTGCACACACATTCACTCCTTTTTGTTCTCCTGTTTCCATTCGAAAGATCCAGGCTGTCTTGACCTCGATCCTGTGTCTCCCAACAAGTTCTGCGCATTCTTGAAAGTCAAGGGTCTACCTTGCCTTTAGGAATTGCACAGAGGCTACCAACACTGTCTCCCAGCTATGATCTACATAATCTTGGGAGTTTGTGCCTAGTCCTTCCCACTGGAATTGCTCAATGCACAGTTCCAACCAACAACAAACAACCTGACCTGACTATTCTGTGCATTGTGCAATTTCAGTTAGGAGTCAGCCTCTCTAGACTGTGCATTGCATAGATCTAGCCAACTGTCAACCTCACTGGAAGCTAGGACTGTGCAATGCGAAGTTCCAATTGACAATCTCCTAGCTTCCCGAAGCCAGTGTGACACAATCTTGCCCAATAATCACTAATTTGTTGCCCAAATGTTTCTTGAAGTTGTTTGATGTTTTTAGCTGACATTGTCTAGCCATGAGTGTCTTCTCCATCTCCATGTACCATAGGTATTTGACCATATTCTTAGTAGTACAGGTATCATGGCCTCCAAGAGAGATGGATAAAAAGACACAGTTGAAAGCAGTCTTGGGGATGTGGTTGAACAAGGGTCAATGAGATTTCCCGTGTACATAGACACACTCTTGTTCATCGAGAAGTACATCAATATCACATGGCAAGACATCAACACACCATATTCTCATGCATCTTTGAGGAGAATCTGGAGGATCGATAAGGCCTATGTGAACATCCATAAGTCAGGACTATACAAGGTTGCATGCAGGTTTCCCGTGTTCCCTTGCGTAGATGTGATCCACTGGATTGTTTGACATACCAATCTTGAGACAATGATACTGGGAAGTGCTAGTGGAGCAAGAATTGATTCCTTTAGGATGAATGATTATCAGGAGATATATCATTTACCATTCCCAGTAAGAAGAATGGATGCCCTGTTTTACATGCCCAACAACAACACGAACACAAGAGATATCTTGAAGCGCTGGGTAAAGGAGCCAACAAAGTTCAGGACAACACCTAATCAGATATACATGACAAAGAAACTCAGGAAGGCATATCAATTCTTGGTTATATTCACATGTCACTTGTATGGCAAACAGAGTATAGAAACCTTTCTGCAGAGCTGGGTTTCTATGTCGGATCAGCTAACAAGTGAAGGAAAACCATTTAACTGGTCCGACATGTTGGCTCTCCAGTTGAAATTGCATCTATTCAATGGTCGAAGTCTGCCCAAGGATGAACAAGACAAGTTCTTCATGTTTTCCTACCTTCTCGATTCAATCAATGCTCGTTAATAATTTGCTGGCATGGGTTGGGCATGGACACTTTCAGAAAGTGTTGTGAACGTATATTGCAAGTTTCTCTCAGATTGCAGCTACTGAGGAGTCATGGCTAGAATATGTGACCATTTCATCGCCCCTCTGTACACGATGATCTTTGAACAAGATCTAACCTGTATGTCCCAAGAATCAATGGAGGCGTTGCTAAACATTGCAGATTGGTATGCCTCACCTGAGGGAACCTTCATTAGGATGTACAACGCGGAGAAAGCTCCACATGTGTTGTCAAGGTTTTCCACGGACAAGTTGGTCATGTAGGAGGTTGCATACCACATCTCGACAGGGTTATCAGTTGGATTGCACAGGAAGAAGAAGGCACCATGACCCATGCTTCCTGTGCGAATTGGGTTGTACGCGATCGAGAATTTGAAAGAAGTGGATGCTGAAGTGGAAGACTTCAAGAATTTTAAGTTCGACACCAGGAGTTTCAACCCGTACGACCCACATGGGTTATGCATGGACCACTTTGTGAGAGTTTACTATCATTGGATCCATGGGGCATGTCATTGGCCAAAGGAAAACCCATGGAGATATTGTTATAACTCCTTTAGGCTCAATGAACTGGTCAAAATTGTAGTGAAGTGGCTAGTAGCACTCAAGGAAGCAAGACCTCAGGGAGAAACAATAATAGTAGTAGCAAGCAACAAACTTGTGCAAGACAAAGGCAAGAGGAAGCTTTCCGAAGGCACAAAGATGGAGCAAAGCTACAAGTTTAAGGAAGACCCACTTGTGGGAAAGGTAGCTTTGGAGATAGATGCGAAGATGTGAAAACGAGACAGGAGGATAACCCAAAGAAAGACAGAGAAGGAAAGGATGGAAGATATAGAGAGGATGTTGTAAGAAGTCTAGTAGAAGCTCAAGGAAGAACAAGAGCTCCACAGAAGAGAGAAGGAAACACAACATGAGAAAGAACAGGAACATGAGGAAGTGCAAGGTGCACTGATAATGCAAGCTGCACCAATATAGGTTGAAGACTCTGGACCAACAAAAATGAGGAATAGGGTGAGTAGTCGTAGGAACAAGAACTGGCTTTATAGGATGAACATATATTAGAACAAATGGACATGGGGGTAGAGTAGCCATAACAGGATCAGGATACCAGCCTCATGGCAAAAGCAACCGAGGTCACTCCACAGGATTCACTAGCTCCAACAACAGAGCAAGTCCCCAGTGAACAAAGGGATACCATTCTCCTTGGGGACCATATGGGAATAGAGGTGTACAAAATAACATTTGATGAGTCACAACACACAGTTGTACAAGCACGTAGAGCGCCTAACTTGGATGAGCATTCATAAACTGCACACTTGGAAGAATGGGTGATTGTGTTAGATGTACGGAGACATCCAGCTACCTTGGATGATGCTACAAAAGCTTATGTTGAAGCCACCAGCTCGAGTGTTAAGTTCTTGATAGCAGAAAACAAGCGCATGGCTAAGGAGTTTCAAGCAGCGAGGTAGAAAGAGGAACAATCAACATGATCTTCCAAATCAGAGATGAAGATGGCCATACTTGCTGAAGTTTCAGCTCTTGAAACAATCATGTAGAGACCGTATGACAGGTTCATCACCATGAACAGGGAATTTTTCCACCTACGTGGTCATTAGCAGCACTACACCAAGATAGCGTGGACACTCGCAGACATACATTCCGTAGTTGATCATGTATAGACATGGACAATGAGGTACAAGGGAGCCCCACTTCACAGCACAAGATGATGAAGTAGCAGGTAGAGTTGGATAAAGCACACATCTAGAGTCAGATCCAGAACCATGGTAAATTTTAGGGGCGAATTTGAGCAAAGGGCGAAATTTAAGGGGTTTTTCATTTTAGAGGGGGCGAAATTTTTATAAAACACTAATTTCATATATTTAGCCCATTTTTTTTTTTTTTTTTTTTTTCATTTTAGCCCTAAAAAAGGGGCGGATAAACTATGAAAATACTCATTTGAGAGGTTATATTCCATTACAATTGCCCGATTTTCTGCTTTGCAATGTTAAACTCGTTTGCAATTGCCCATTTTCTAGTTTGGGAGGTGGTTTGGGAGGTTGTATTTGGTCTCAATCGCCATGATTTCTTCTGTGAACGACTCCCTATTTTAAAATATGGTTTTCATCGATGGCAAGGGTGTAAATAAATAAAAATATAAATAAAGTGGAGGTATGGTAAACAAATAAAACCTCTTTTTATACTTACTCCAAAGGTATGCTAAATAAATAAAACCTCTTTTTATACTTACTCCAAAGGTATGGTAAATAATAAAACCTCTTTTTATATTTAGTCCATAACCCTCTTTCTATTTAAGAAGGGTCAAAAAAGAGGTTTTATTTAAGTGAATCCTATGGGCCAAATACCATATTTATAAAAGAGGTATGGTAAATTAATAAAAATATAAATAAACGAGAGGTATGGTAAATAAATAAAACATTTTTTTATATTTACTCCATAAGTCACTTTATATTTAGGAACACAAAGAATGCTTTATATTTAGTTGAAGCCTATGGGCCAAAGTATTATTAATACCATGCAAAAAAACATTATTAACCCTATTCTTAGTATTAATAAAAATAAAGATGGCACATGGTATTGACCCATGGTATTCACATGGAATGTAGCCTATTTAAAGGGGGGAATTAAACCAACATAGATCCATATTTACTTTGGAGCGTTGAGAGGGATCAAATATCGTGATATGAAAACTAGGATAGAGTGAAAAAATATTTGATCCCTCTTGGGGCTTGGTAGATAAGAGTAAAAATGGATCTTGTAATTTAATGTCACTTAAACATTTTAAGTCGGTTAAAATAAAATAATAAAATAAAAATCAATTATTAATTTTATTAATTTTTATAAGCTCCAAGTTTATGATAACCCATGGTATTCACGTGAGCATAGACTATTTAAAGGGAAAATTCTATCAACTTAGATCCATCTTAATTCGGGTCTACCAAGTGCTGAGAGGGATAAATAGATTTCATCCCTCTAAGAGTTTGGGATGTGGAGTTAAGATGGATATAGGTTGGTTTTTATGATAATGAAGATATTAAATAGACTTAGGAAATTATATTGTAAAAAATATCTTAAGGTGAATGGTTAAAGCTACATTTAGTCACTTCACAAAATTTAGTAAAAAATACCAATATCTCCATTAATATTGGTTTTTTTTATTTAACAAAAAAAAATCAAAATAGTGAAATCTTTTCACTCTTTCTGCATCACCCTCGTAGAAGAGAGATAGTCGTTGCCCAGATTTCCCACCATTTGTCAAATGTTCTCAATATGATATCTTCATGAAAATGTTAAAGTACTAATGTTGGACTAGTTGTTTGAAAAATATGCTGGTTTGTACAACCTTTCATCTTCTCTGTTATTCTTAGTTTGTCATAATGATCTATAGGGGTTGGGCCATTGCACCATATTGTCTAAAAGGCGGAGATTGTAAACCAAAAAAGAAATTAATCCACATGTTACAACACTGTTAAAAAATGCAAGACGTATGAAGGTAGTGAGTTATGCTAATAAGAAATTTAGATTGGGAGAGATGTAATTAAATTTTATTATTTAATTGAAGAATTCCAATTAAAATAATAATAAATCTACATTTATATATTTATATATTAATTGGAAGGCTTTCGACAACGGTCACTTCTTTCCATTAGATACCCTTTAGGCCTTTGGGATACCTACTACTTTCTTATATTATATAGTTGGGGCTTGCTACTTGTTGTCGTATTGGGGTAAACAAACTTGATGTATTTTTTTTGATCTCGCAGTTGGAGCCTATGGATTAAGAAAGAAATTTGATTTTCATTTTCTCATCTTGATAGGTAAATGTTTGTAGATGAAGATTCCATCTTAGCAACTCTGTCACAAGGAAATTCTATATATTTTGTTGTTGCTCAGTACAAAATCAAGCAATTTTTTATTATTAAAAACTCAACATTGGTTGTATTTAGGAGCAAAGAGTTGTCTCCATGTCTTCTTCATGCAAGAAAGTTGTATGGTCCAACGATCCTGCCATATGGCCGTTGAAAGCTAGCTTGCAGTACAAGGCTATCTTTGATGATGAAGCAGTAGTAGTAGCTTGGTGGTGGGGAAGATTTGGAAAGTTAAATCTTCAATGAAATCCATGATTTTTGTGTGGTTGGCCCCAACGAATAATGTTTTGACGTGAGAGGTTCTACAAAATAGGGAAAGGTAGGGTTTTGGAATTTGTACTCTATGCAAATGTGAAGGAGAAAAAATAGACCACGTGATGGTGTTCTTTTGTGATTTTTCTCAGGAGGTATGGGGTGTTATTCTCCCCTTATTTGAGGATAGGGTACTTGGCAGGAGGCTTCCTTGTTGCACTGTTTGATGATAGAGCACTCAAGTAACATAGATCATTGCCCCTGATTGCCTCTAGAGCCATTTGGACAGGAAAGAAGGAATAACAATTTTGTAGACAAGGAGATCCCTCCTTTTCAAGTACATCATCAAATAAAATACCTATACGAAGGCATAAAAATGACTCCAAAGGTTAAAGTCCCAAGGTGGGTTGCAATCTGGAGGTTGATAAAACTTATCCATGGCCTTTATTTGTTGGTTCTTGCAAAGGTGATATTCTTGTTATATATATTATCTTGCGAATATGCGTGATATTCTTGTTCTATATATTATCTACGATTCAAACCCAAGTCAGCTGCTCTTGCATGTGTGATATTCTTGTTTTGTGTATTATCTGTGATTCAAACCCAAGTCAGCAATGTGTAGGAGGAAAACTCAAACTAGTGCTGTTTTTGGTGTCTTTCATGTCTACCTCTGCCAGAGAATTATCCACAATACATCAAGTTTTGGATTCACATGTCTCCCGATATTTGATTATTTTTCACATCTTGAAGTGGGCATAGAGGATAACTCTTGTTTTAGGTGAAAACATATTCATTGCAGGTCATAATGGGTAGTGGAACAATAGGGATGGGCTTGTTGGGTCAATATAATTTGAACCCAACTGCAAATTTGATGCCCAAAACTTCACAACTAGTTTTGGGGGTTCGTTGCCAACAAAAAGGTAGAAAATTAGGAGGTTTGAAACTTTGAGGTCATGCCCATCATATAAACCTTTTTGTATCACAAAAAGCTTGACAATAGGAAATCCTTTGGCGTTCATGATGGCGCAACCTTGCAACTTACCAGGTGTGCATGTTGTTCACAATTCACGCTATGATTTATTTATTTATGTATTTGTTTTTGGTTGAAATTGCTACATGTATAGATAGCCTGTTTGAAATCCTTGATATTATTTCCATTTGAAGACCAAGTGAAGGAAGCACAGATCATAGTTGAATATAGTTTAACTTGAAGGTGTTTAGAAGATTCATTTGTGAATTGAGTTACTGCAAATAAGCTTCTTATCTTCATTTAATGAACTATGTCAAATGCCTCAGTTTTATTTATATTTTTGTTGAGTTAATTGTTAGTTAATGGATTGATAAAGACTTTGTTCTTGATCTGGATTCCCCTCGGATGTTGGCAAATAGAAATTGTAGACCTCAATAATACAATTAATGCTCCTGTCAAACCATGCCTTAGTTACCGAGGGTACTAAATTTATTTTTATTTCTTTATCTACTTTGTAAATTACTCCGTGCAGAGGGAAAGAAGATCTTTATAGATCCTCCTCCAAGTGACCTTGATCCTGAAATGAATGTGATAATTGAGAAAGAAAAGCAGTCACAATTCAGTGGCTTGCAACTTATTTTTTTCTGAAAATTTTACATCCTAGGTAGTTATGGAAGCTGTTGGATCATGTCTAACAAACAAGTATTCATAGGAATCCTTGGTAAGATGTAAGTGATTGAAGATATAACTTGGAATGTGAAGAATGGCACCATCATGATTGTGATTGTGTCTAAGATGCTTGACAATTTCTTCTTGCCACTTGGTATTTTTTCTTGTTAAACTCAGTTTCTCTGAGCTTTTGGACCTGTACTTTTTAGTTTGAATGTTTGACATGTGTGTAATGGTTTCTAGGTTCAACGTTATAGTGTAGAGACCTATAGTTTTTGCATGAGTATCTGTTATCATAATGACATATACAGTTGTTGGACACTTTTCTATATTTATTCACTACTGTGTTGGGTTGGGATTTATGCCATGAGGAAGCCATGATGAATATGAGTTGAAATGATCTTTATGAAGACTAATGAAGAAATCCTTAACATGTCTTCATTCATGTTGGGCCATAAGGTGTTCAAGTGGTGGGGACCAGAGTTACATAAATCTTTTCTTGTTGGTCTATTAAACTCCATCATTCAAGGTAGGAACCATTTGTTGGTTGGGTAAGATACAACTATTCAGGTAAGAGAAAGGAAGGTCTGTAAGTAAGGGGGGCCTGTTTCATTTTCATACTTGAATAAAGCCTTCTTGAAGGGGATGGAATTTAACACAATGACTCAAAACATAAGATTGCATCATAAGACCATAGGTAAGGTTCATGGGTATGAGATTCCATCGATTCAACACTTCATGACATGGTAGAATGAATTTCATAACTTATATATTTCTTGAAGAACAGAGTGTAATGACCAAATGTCATATGGAAGGATGAACTACCTGAAGGTTGATGGCTTAAAGACTACCTGAAATGCGAATGAAAGTGTTTATAAATTTCCCCTACAAATATAACAACTTCTCCTTACAATGAGGTTGCAAATTTGTAGAAGCAAGAAAGTCCTTTTTCACAGTTAGGCTGGCATTTGAGAAATTGATTTGATATGGAATCAACAAGGTAGTGATGGAAACACTCAAGGAAAAAAAACCTGGGAGAAAAGTAAAACAAACTTTTTACAAACATTAATCTCTCATAGCTTGACAAAAGTGGTAGAGAAAGGATTAATATCTCCTACCTTGACAGAACTGGTGGTCAAGATCAACACATACAAGAACTTTGTTGTGGAATATTATCAAAACTAATAGAAGGATATGAAAGAGTGTACAGTAAGAACCTTGACAAACACGACCACTGAAACTTGCAACATTGTTTGTAGGAAGAAAAAATTATGTTTCTTTTTTCCAAAAATGTATGTTAGTATATTACAGTTTAATGAACATGTTTTCCTATTATCATATATGGTTTCATACTTTAACAAAACATTCACCAAGACTTCACAATGTTTTATTATTCAGTGAAAGATTTGCCAAGATCTTACATGATTTTATAATTCAATGAAAGATTCGCCATGTCTTTACAAGATAATATAATCCGGTGAGAGATTTGCCAAAAAAATTATATATAATATTATATTATTGATAAAATCGCATCCCATTTTTCCTATGTATCTTGGGGATTCACCCATTTATTATACATATAAATTTAGGGTGGTTCTTAAAATTTCCCCTATCCAGAACTATGAGGAACTCCCGCCACTCATCACCAGTGTGGATGATTCGTATACATGATTGTACATGAGTTTGGATGTCGTGGTGAGGAAGTATGGCACCTCGTAAATTAGTACTCTCACCGAGGCCAAAGAGAAGAACCAAGTTAGACTGGAGCTCGATGCGTACTTTGATTAGCTGATGCTCATGGACACCAATGCAGATTTGCAAATCAGTGTAGATAACACGCGGATGTACATCACTGGTCTGACCTTGCTTAGGAGTAAGCTGCGCATGTTACATGATGAGCTGGTTGAAGGTTCCAAATCAGTGTACCCAGAAGGAATGGAGGCAAGAGTTCATTTCCAGAAGGACATCATCAAAGAGTATGTAGATACCATTGTGCACTATCAAGCATGGAATTAGTTTGTCACCAAGGATCATAGAGAGAAGGTTGATGAGCTGGTCTTTCCACATCCGTCCAAGTCTTAGTGCTGTCTTGTCTGGCTGACTCAAGCCAATTTTTTACCACATGGGTATATGTGGAAAATGTATCATTTTTGTAAACATGATGTAAAGTGAAATTCCAAGTGTCATTAATGGAATACAAATAGTCATATGTAATGTAGAGATTCATGAGGGTAGTCCAAGAGTCATAAATGGGAATGTCAAGGGTCACCCCACCCTTTGTTATAAATAGAACCTCATAAGAACAAGCTTTTGGGAGCCAAGATTTTGCTAGGCATTTCTTAGAGAGGGCTTGGAGAGTATTGTGATGAGCCTTGGCTTCTCCACAATGCAGAGTGAGTATGTATCTTAGGAGGAGAAGGTGATGTAGATTGTAACATTCCACTATTGGGGTTAGTGGATGTCATGGTTGTATGCATGGATGGAACTTTCACTTTATATAATATAACAGAGCCAACACATTTCATGCATATATTGTTATTTTAGTTCGACTATTCTGGTTACTTTAGCAATGTATGTAGTTTTACTTACACATTGATGTTTGGACTACTCCGTATGTGATTTCACAAATATTATTGAAGCATGTTGGTGGTTTAACTCATCTCTTTGGATTTTCGACTATTCTGCTTTCTAGCTTGTGATGTCTTTCAACTCATGTGTTCCTTTCATGCTACGTACTATTACAGGTGTCTAAGGGATAAACTTATTTTACCCCTCTGTGTGTTAGAACCTCCCCATGCATCTCTCTTGACTTGTTGCAAGGTCACACACTTACTTTTGAAAATGATATCTTTATTACCTTTGCGTGCTACCGTAGTCAAACAATAGCTTTACTACCCACTATTGGGAATTCTACTCCAAATGACCTAAGGTCTAGTTGGGACTTCTTATTGGGGAGATCCCATGACAAGTTGGTGGGTCCAACACCCTCAACAGTCTTGAAATTGGGAAAATAAAATCTATATACTGAAGCTATTAAATAAAGTGTAAATGAAAATCCTTGGACACCCTGATCAAATTTCAAGAAGTTGTGAAAATATATTATTGAACCTATCTTGGAAACTGATAATTGATTGAAGCATTGATGTTTCAAGTGAACACCCATTTGTATGTTTTGAGTCAATGCATGATTGAGCCACCTCATACACATTGAGTTACCGATGAGCTCATTTTGAGATATTTGCATGGGATGATCTACTTTTGGTCTGACATTCTTCCTGTGATATGTGAATGCATGGATGTATTGATGTTGTTTCGGATTTTTGTTGATGAGATAAGAATATTTGAGTGTTCCCTTATTATGATATATTCCATGATGTTTTGGATAAGATTTCTGTAGCTTTAAGCATGACTGGGGTTGAGTACGATGTTGCTAGCATGACTAGTTGTGAGGTAGGATGAAGAATCTCTTTGGTGAGATGTTTGAGCTGGTTTTGGATATAACTTGGATAAATTGCAATGAAAAAGAGTGGGAACCATTCGGAAAAGAATCATGTATATATATAGGAATGATATGCCTTCATATATTAAGACAATGATACTCTACGAGACAAGCTTATGCTTGTGGTTGCTACCTTAGTGAGAGGGAGGATGAATATGGTATCCTTTTTGTGATATATATATATATCTATATCTATATCTATATATATATATATATATATATATATATATATATATATATATATATATATATATATATATATATATATATTTGTTCTAATATGATATTTGATTTGATGTCATGTATGAACAAGAGACAAATGATATTGAGACATGATTATTACCATATATGATCACAATGATATGTTGTTGATCTACAAAGATCATCACTGATTGAGGACATTGAGCCAACTCTTCCCTCCTATTTGAGCTCCCAGGATGTGGAATTGAGATGGAGGGCTCCCGGGGTTGATGGTTCTTTGTAAAATAGGGTATAACCCATATATGTTATCCAAAAGGTTGGATAATTTTCTCTCCTATCTTGGTCTTTGTAAAGTATACCCTATTTAGCATCATACCCATAAGCCTGACTTGTTGGGATTGTCCCTCCTTGTCTGACCAACAGGTTGAGGAAGCTTGGGGCATGTGATCCTTACTTATTGGTAAGTAGGTACCTAGCCCAAGCTCAGATTATGATGTAAGTGTTCTACCACATGAATCTTGAGGTTAATTGTTGGGAAGATTGGTAGGCAATAGGATGGGTTGATATGTGCTCCCCTGTATCACCTATTGCTCGATATGGGGTTGTAGATGTTTAGCTCCCCCAAGAGATTTTGGGTAGAGATTAAGCTCCTTAATGTTGTTCTAGATTGAGTTAAGCTCTCCGATGTTGATGTGGTTCATATATTTGTCTCCCCGCTAATTTTTCCCAAGTGGTAGCATTAGGCTCCCCACTCATAGAGATTTCGAGTGGTAGCAGTGGTTCCCTAATGGATAAAGAGTGGTAGATTGAGCTCCCCTCTGATGTAAAATTCTTCTTCTTTTATATTCGAGAATGTTTAGCATATGAGAAATTAAAATCAAGAGATAAGAAGGAATAAGAAAGAGATGAATCGAGATAAAAAGTGACGATAAGTGATGATGAGATACTTGAGAATTGATATGATTTGATGATAGGATACAGATGACATAATGAAGGTGGAATTCTCCCTAATTGTGAGGGAGTGTTAAAATTGGAAATTAGAGTAAAATTTCACTTTGGACAACCCATTTTATGGAGATTTTTATCGCATTCAATTCCTCTTTTCGAGAGGACCAAAATCGACCTAAATATCATCAAATTTGGACAAGGGAAAATATATTTTTGAATTTTGAGCCCACATGTGCATATTTGATTAGGTCGTCCCTAAAGAAAATTGGAAAATCTTGGAAAGATATAAATAAAAGTGACCTATACCTCATTGGACATCATCATGGATCATTTTTCTATTCTCTTTCTTATTTTTGGCTTGCTCAGGTCTAAGGGAGTTTAGCGGAGAAATGGGTTTTCTTGAAGGTGAAATTGCAGGGTTCGAAGCTCATGCGTATCTTTCTAGGGTTTTGTTTCTCAGTTGTAGGCTTTCCAAAGGACATATTTGACTGTTCGATGGCTTGCAAGCTCAAGGGAGTGAATGAAATCTCCTTGTCCCTCGCATGCCCACTTCCTCCCTGTGATTGGGACCTAAATTTGTATTTTCATGTTGACCAAAGTTTTCTCTCATTGACCGCAGTATTCAATAGTTGACCGCCAACAGTGACAATTCATTATAGGCTTATGAATCAAGGTTTTTGAGTATGAGCATGGTTGGGTTGATCTCATGGATATTTTTCAATTGATTTTTTATGGATAGTTGTATGAATGAAGATATGTATTATTCTACTCTCTTTTGTTGAATTATTAAATGACAATCTAATAAGAAGAATAATTTGAATTTCCCCATAGTGGGTTTTGCCATGGTCTCCGACCAATCCTAGTGTCTCTATGTGTGAATTCTTTTATTTTGTTGATCCTTTATGTTTCGTTGCATTGATGATGATGATATTGTTCTTTCTACATAGTTTCATGTCATTGAATAATGATGTAAATATAAATAATGTTATGATGTTGTGGGGTGAATTTAATGTGCAAATGAAGAAATGAAATTATTAGAGCAAAGAACAATATAGCCCTAAGAAAAAATAACAATCTCCTCCATTTTCTCTTGCTTCCATAAATGGTGTCATCATAGGGGTGATATTCAGTGACTTTTCTTCAGACCAGCTCTAATAACATGTTAATTTCTCTTAAGGGCTATATTGTTCCTTGGTTTAATAATTTCATTTCATCATTAACATATTAAATTCACTCCACTGCATCATAACATTTTTTTTTTTTTTTTTTTTTTTTTTTTTTTTTTCCAGATTTACAACATCATTCAAAAACATATGCAATTATATATAAATAAAAATATCATCATCAATGTAGAAAAACATAAAGGAACAATAGAAGAAAATAATTCACACATAGAGACACTAGGATTGGTCGGAACCAGGGAAAAACCCACTATGAGGAAAACCTTTTCAAATTATTCTTCTTATTAGATTTTTATTGAAGGATTCAACAAATGAGAGTACAATGATCCATATATTCAATAATAAAACTATCCAGCAAAATCAACTAAAAAACATCCATTAAATGAGCCTAGTAATGTTAATACTCAAAACCTTGATTTAGAAGCCTCTAATCAACTGTCACTGTCTATGGTCAACTATTGAACACTGTGGTAAACTAATGAAAGCTTCGGTCAACTGAAAAACCAAACCATAGTCTCCATCTACATGGAGAGAGTGTCATGCATGTGGCCAAAACCCTTCAGCCACATGCATAGGTCTGCATTCTTGTGACTATAGCCAAAAATTTCCTATCACAAGCCTGCAACTATGACTAAAAACAATAGACATTTGTGCAAGCTTCGTACCATGTAATTTCCGATGTGTGCAATCCAATCTCCTCGAACTACCTCAAACTTGTGCGAGCCAAAACCAAAGAAGAGAATAGAAGAATGTATCATGATGATGTCCAAATCACGTTGAGATCACTTGTATTTATAGCCTTCCAAGGGTGTCCAATTTGATTTAGGGCAGACTTGATCAAATGTCGATTTAATTAAAAAAATACACTTTCCCTTATCCAAATTGAGCGCTTCAATAGCAAACATTTGTCCTCTCGAAAACAGGAATCTTGTCCCATGATTGGAATTTTTCACTGAGCTACCAAAAATTAACAGTAAACACCTATTCAAACATATGCTATGTAGTGAACATGTTGAGTCAATTCATGACTCCATGCACATTAGATTGTTGCCCAACAAATTTTGAGATATTTGCATGGAACAACCACCCTTGGTTTGAGATATTCTACTGGAGATGTTTGGCTTCATGGATATACCAATGTTGAATGGGAAGGGAACATTGTTGATAGGAACAATACATGTGGATGTTGCTTTAACCTTGGATCTACCATGATATCTTGGATGAGAAGGAATCAGAAGTTCGTAACTTTGAGTACCGCCAAGGTAGAGTACATTGTCGCTATCATGGCTAGCTGTGAAATAGTTTGGTCGAGGAAGCTATTTGGAGAGATATTTGAGAAGGTACTAGACACTACAGTGATATATTGTGACAACAATAATGGGATCCAATTTTTAGAGAATCCTATATTTCTTGACAATTCCAAGCACATAGAGATCCAATATCATTACATTCGAAACATGGTGTAGAGAGGAGTCATTAGACTCCATCATATATCAAAAGATGAACATATTGCATATATTATCACCAAGGCTTTTCTGAAAGGAAAGTTCTTGGTCTTCAGAGAGTAACTTGGACTGATGGATGTGTCCCCTCCCGATAAGGAGCATTATTTATCATGAACACTGAGGCAACTCTTCCCCCCTATCTAAGCTCCTAGGGTGATGAATTGAGATGGAGGGCTCCTAGGGTTGAGGGATATTTGGACAATAGTGTATCATCCATATCTATTATCCATAGGGTGGAAGATGTTATTCCCCTATCAGTCTATGCATAGTATACCTCAGTTGGCATCATACCCACAAGTTGGGCCTGCTGGGATTATCGCTCCCTATTTTCCCAATGGGTTGAGAGAGATGTTTGGGGTGTGTGATCCTTACCTTTGGTAAGTTGGGTATCTCACCCAAGCTGATTATGATGAACGTGTTGACCACATGACTCTTGAGGGTCATTTCTGGGAAGATCAACATGAAATAGGATGTATGTGATCCTTACCTTTTATATAGAAAGTGGTATCTCGTTGATTGATTAAATCATGGGATGGTTGTGATCCTTTCTTTGTAATTTGTATCTCGCCTATTTATCGATGAGATGACTTGGGGTGAGAGTGTCTAATAGTACCTCCCCAACTATCATAGACATGAGACGAGAGTGTCCAATAGGACCTTCCTCATTGTCTGAGAGGGTGGTAGTTTTAGCTCCCTGATGATTCTTCTTCTTTAGATTTGAGAATGTTTCAATAGATAGAGTTGAGTAGAGATGGGACATGATATGTGACAAGACACATATGATGAATTAGTTTGAATTTCTCCTTGGATGAGAGGGAGTGTTAATTTGGTAGCTCAGTTACAAATTCCAACCATGGGACTAGAAACCTCTTTTCGAGAGGAGCAATTTTTACTATTGAAGGGCTTAATTTGGACAAGGGAAAGTGTACTTTTAAAGAAAATCCCACATGTGAAAACAAATATAGGACAAACCTAACAGGAAATTGGAAACCCTTGGAAGTCTAAAAACAAAAGTGACCTCAAGCTTATATGGACAACACCAAGCATCTTCTTCTTCTCTTCTTGAATGATTGGTTTGCATAGAAATGAGGCTGGGTCGAAGAGATTTGTTCGTACAAGTTCGAGATTGTAGGGACTGAAGCTCGCACATGTGTTTAGGGTTTTGGTTTTCAATTATAGGCTTGACACATAATTTTTTTGGCTATAATTGTAGGCACACAGGTTCATTAGTGATACTTTCTCCTATATACGTGAGTTTTTCCTTTTTTACAAATCATGCTTGAAATTCTATATCTTCATGTTTAGTTAAGCCAAGATTTATTTTAGAATTCACTGTAAAGTTCTCTCGTATAGCTTACTGAACATTTTATGTATGTCTTCCATTGTGACATCTAGAATTCATCCTCAGTTAGATTATTTATGTGTCACTATTTCCACTACTTCTCTACTCACCATCTCTACAACAAAATCTGACACAAAACACCATAAGGGTTTGCTATCTTCCCCCTGTCTAAGGTTCTTAAATTTCCCCATCATATCACTCAAAACAATTAGCTTTATATGATCATGTGCCCAATGGATTTTCCCTTTTCCATGAATTCAAACTGTTAAACCTATTCCTCTATGATTCAATACCTAGCCTAAGACCTAAGTGACTGAAGATCCATATAGAAAGAGTCCTCTCTGAAGCTAGAAGGGCTAGATTCTAGTTCGAAAGTGGTTTGTAGTTACCTTTGGGTTACTCTTCTCATCTTGGATGAATTAGGAAGTGCTAACATAGTGGCACCATTTCTGGGGAAATGAGAGTTGAAAAGTTCCCTGGAAAAATCTACTATTAGTGACATATCTAGTTCCTGAGGGTGACAACAAACTAGAGACTGATAGGCTGAATATTTACCCAACTGTTAGTGATTCTAGAACCAGTTGCAATCATTTTCTGTAGGAAAATTTGGCTTCAAGAAGAGTACATACTAGGCATCATCCAGATCCTAATCCACTTGAGGTCTTGACCAGTCCAGAGAAGTTATTTAGGAAGAAGAAGCATGTAAAAGAAACAAACAAGAGTTTCATAGAAAGATCCTTGTCCCTCCCTGAAAGAGTAAAATCAATCGACGAGGTTTAGTTTGATTTGAAGTTTGAAAAGAATGTATTCATATCTAAATCAGAAAACAACCTAATAGAACTAATCTTTGATTAGGCTAATTAAAAATACCATATTCCTTTTCTGGTGTTCATCTTCCTTTTATCTAAGGGACCACTGACAAGATTGCAAGGATCCTAAGGAAGCATAAGGTGGCTTCAACCTTTCGGCCTTTAAATACTATACAGAGCTCCCTTAGATCTGTAAAATACCCAGTGGACCCCAAGAATATGAAGGGTGTTTACATTATCCCATGCTCTTGTGGGACTCCCTACATTGGTGAGATTGGTCCCTCGATTAATCAAAGGATTCGTGAGCATGCTGCTGACATCAAGCATGGAAGGACCCGCTCCTCTGCTTTGGAGGAGCATCACATCTGCATTGAGGAGGCCTAAGTCGTTGCTAAGGTTACTCATTTCATCATCGTAAATTAAGGGAGGCCCTATAAAATGAAAAAAGACCCAATAATTTGAATAGAGATGATGGTTGGAATATTAGTAGAAGTTGGGTCCTTGTCTTGTCCTCATAGTTTTTTGTTTTGTTTTGTTTTGTTTTTTTGTTTTTTATCTATGTAGGTATTGGCATCCTTTTTATAGTATTTGTTGTTGATTTATTCTTCATTAGAGTTTATTTTCTTGATCCTTCGTGTTTTTTATGTATTTTATCATCTTATTCGTTCTTAACTCCTTTTAGTATTTTTGTTATTTGTTTAATGGGCCTGAGCCCCATATTTTATTGTTGACCCCGTTTTATTTATTGATTATTTTCTTTGGATATATATATATATATATATATATATATATATATATATATATATATATATATATATATATATATATATATCTATATATATATATATATATATATATATATATATATTGACTTGTGTATATTTTTGTTTTATTTTATTTATTTTTCCATTAATTATTTTTAATTTATTTTATTTTATTTCCATTAGTTATTTTATTTATCAAATGATCTTGTCTCGATTAGGGTCTTCACTCGTTTTTATAATTTTTGACTCCCCTCCTTTAAAGTTTGACTTTGATTATTTATTTATTTATTTTAAAAACTAGTTGTTTAATATAGTGGTTACTTATTAATATTTGTTTTTAATAAATTAATAAACTAATATCACAGTTTAAATATTATTTTTCAAAAACTAGTAATATTTGGTTTTAATAAATTAATTTAAATATTATTTTTCAAAAACTAACCGTTTAATATAGCCGTTACATATTAATATTTTAATAAATTAATAAATTAATATCATTATTTAAATATTATTTTTCAAGAACTAGTAATATTTGGTTTTAATAAATTAATTTAAATATTATTTTTCAAAAACTAGCCATTTAATATAGCCGTTACCTATTAATATTTTTAATAAATTAATGAAATAATATCATTATTTAAATATTTTTTCAAAAACTAGCCGTTTAATATAGCCGTTACATATCAATATTTTAATAAATTAATAAACTAATAGTATTATTTAAATATTATTTTTCAAGAACTAGTAATATTTGGTTTTAATAAATTAATTTAAATATTCTTTTTCAAAAACTAGCCGTTCAATATAGCCGTTACCTATTAGTACTTTTAAGAAATTAGTGAAACAATATCATTATTTAAATATTTTTTCAAAAACTAGCCGTTTAATATAGCTGTTACTTAATAATATTTATTTTTAATATATTAATAAATTAATATCATAATTTAAACATTATTGTTCAAATATAGTCGTTACTTGAAATTATGTCTCTACATTGCTCTCTATTTAAGTCTTTGCCATGGTTTGAAACATGTCGCCCAAAAATTCTCTCATGTGATTTCTACCGAAAGACTTTATTTAACTCATTATGGATCACAAAAGCTTGAATACAAAAATTACTACCCTATACGGAAGGGCCACTGCTATTAAAGTTCATCACTTTGAACAACCTTGTGTAAGGGTTTCCAAGTTGAATACATATATGGCTTTTCTAAAACGATGTAGAGACTCATCCCTTGTTCCTCCATTCACTCAGATTAAGCACCATTTTAATAATTCTAGTGGCTGTCGTTTTTTTTTGCTAGCATGGCATTAGTTTGTTTGGAGATTGGCAGGGTGAGAAAGGTTTTGGATTTCATTTCTTGTAATTTGTTGTCTCTCCATTTGGAACTTTCAAATCAGATCTCTGCTCCCCTTTGGTCAAGGATCAAAGCATGCTCGGCTTTGAAATATTCTCGTCTGGAAGAAATATGGAAAGTAAAGCAGTCCAAGAAGTTCAGTAAGCTCTCGGAGAAATTCATCTCGCAGCCTAATGAGTCTAGTTGCTTTCATGGTCCTTCCAGAAGCAGAATTAATTCTAATCAAATCTCTGCTCTCCGATCTTGGGTTGACGGTGTTTCTCACCCTTCTGCCATCGAAGGTGAAGATGGAACAATCTCGTATTCATTGGGTCAGATTCCCTTAGGTTCGTTGTCTGTTAATTCTTCTTTGGTTTCTGTTGGTTCCAATAATAGTGGAAGTGGTTCTATTTATAATAATATTCAATTAAATAATAATAATAATAATAATAATTGGTTTGATAGTAATACTAATAATAGAGATTATATTTTCACCTCACATAGGAATAATAATATTAAGAATAACAATAATAATTTATGTTTTGATAATAATAATAATAATATCATTGGGCGTAATAATAATAATAATAATAATAATAATAATAATAATAATAATATTAATGAGGTTAGTGACTCTGTTTTCAATTCTGATAATTGTAATAATAATAGGATTGGTAATAAGGCTCTGGATAATATTGGTTGTTCTAATTTTCTTTCCTCTTCTAGTAATAAGGTTGTCAATCTCTCTAGCTTTTCTTTTGATCCCCCTATCTTTAGCCTTTTGGAGAAAGGTTTAAATTTTTCTCTTTCTCTTAGAAAGACCCCGGTCGACGATATCATCTGTGACATTGAATATGGTATTAGAGACTTACCGGATGTCACTAAAGATATCATTCGTCAAGACTGTGCGGTTGTCCTTAGAAAGGAAAAGCCCCCCAAGAATAACATCAGAAAACTTGAGTTTGATGCTCTCAAATTGTTAAACGATAATAAGAATATTGTTGTTCTCAAAGCCGACAAAGGTGGTGCTGTGGTTATTCTTGATAAATATGATTACCATCGAAAGATGTTGGACCACCTCCATAATAGCGGGAGCTACAGGAAACTCAACATGGATCCTCTGAAGAATATTTCCAAAAGTGTGGTTCTTGCTATAAAGGTTAGTAGCTTGGTCAACTCACTCAGTCATAAGCTTATTGAAAGTTTCCCTCTTACCCCCAGAATCTATGGTCTGCCAAAGATTCATAAGGAATGGGCTCCTCTAAGACCCATTGTCAACACGATAGGAAGGCCAACTTACCTTCTTTCTAAATATTTAGCCCAGAAGCTTAAGCCCCTTGTTGGCCATACAGAATCCTTTGTCAAGGACTCTGCATCGTTTGCTAATGAGTTAAAGAGTTTCAAGCTTGATCCAAATGACAAGCTTGTGAGCTTTGATGTTGTCTCTCTCTACACTAATATCCATATGAACGAGGCCATCAAAGTCATCAAGCGCATCACAGATCCTGATACAGCTTATTTAGTTGGTATTTTTCCTACTTCTACTTTTTTTTCATTCGATGGGGAATTCTATGAGAAAAATTGCGGTGTTGCCATGGGTTCCCGCCTCTCCCCTGTGGTAGCTAATCTATTCATGGAGGATTTTTAATCAAAGGCCTTAGCCTCTTCTCGTCTTCTGCCTAAGTTGTGGAAGAGGTTTGTGGATGACACTTTTTTCATCTGGTCCCATGGTAAAGAAAAGTTGAAACTATTTCTCCTCCATCTTAACAATTAATCTAATTCTATAAAGTTCACCATGGAATTTGAATGTAATGGTAGTCTTCCCTTCCTTGACATCCTCCTCTCAACGGATGAAAATGGCTCTTTCTCTCATCATCATAAGAAAACTCATATGGAACAATATCTTCATGCTAATTCTCATCATTTCCCAACTCAAAAGCTTGGTGTTCTCAACACCTTAGCAACTAGAGCTTTAAGAGTTTCTGATGAGAACCATATCAAGGAAGAGGAAGCACATCTCTTAAGTGTTTTCTTTAATAAGGGGTATAGTAGACACCAATGTACTAAGGTTTTCCTCAAAGATAAAAAGGGTCCTAGTGCTAAGAAAGATGCCAAGGATTGATTTTCTAGTGTTCATCTTCCTTTTATCCAAGGGACCACTGACAAGATTGCAAGGATCCTAAGGAAGCATAAGGTGGCTTCAACCTTTCAACCTTTAAATACCATACGGAGCTCCCTTAAATCTATAAAATACCCAGTGGACCCCAAGAATATGAAGGGTGTTTACGTTATCCCATGCTCTTGTGGGACTCCCTACATTGGTGAGACTAGTTGCTCGATTAATCAAAGGATTCATGAGCATGCTGCTGACATCAAGCATGGCAAGACCCGCTCCTCTGCTTTGGTGGAGCATGTAGATAAATCTAAGCATCAAATTTGTATTGAGGAGGCTCAAGTCATTGCTAAGGTTAGTCATTTTCATCATTGTAAATTGAGGGAGGCCCTAGAAATTGAAAAAAGACCCAATAATTTGAATAGAGATGATGGTTGGAATATTAGTGGAAGTTGGGTCCCTATCTTGTCCTCCTAGTTTTGTTTTGTTTTGTTTGTTTGTTTTTGTTTTTGTTTTGTTTTGTTTTTTTTTTATCTATGTAGGTATTGGCATCCTTTTTATAGCATTTGTTGTTGATTTATTCTTCATTAAAGTTTATTTTCTTGATCCTTCGTGTTTTTTTTTATGTATTTTATCATCCTATTCGTTCTTAACTTTTTTTAGTATTTTTTTTTATTTGTTTAATGGGCTTGAGCCCCATATTTTATTGTTGGCCCCGTTTTATTTATTGATTATTTTTCTTTGGATATATATATGTTTATGTTTTTTTATTTATTTATTTGTATATATTTGTATATATATATATATATATATATATATATATATATATATATATATATATATATATATATATATATATATATATATATATATATATATATATATATATATATATATATATATATTGAATTGTGTGTATTTTTGTTTCATTTTATTTATTTTTCCATTAATTATTTTTAATTTATTTTATTTTATTTCCATTAGTTATTTTATTTATCAAATGATCTTGTCTCGATTAGGGTCTTCACTTGTTTTTATAATTTTTGACTCCCCTCCTTTAAAGTTTGACTTTGATTATTTATTTATTTATTTTAAAAACTAGATGTTTTTTTTTTGTAAATCAGTTGATGTATATTAGATCACAAAATTACATAGAGTTACAAAATGGGTCTGCCATTTCCAGAAAGAGTAGAGAAATGTAGGCCAGTCAGAACAAAACACTTCTTACAAGGACTTACGGAGCAAGAGGCATGCCACTTTCAAACTGAACTACCTAGATAAAACCTTGATCAAACTAAGACCGACACGAAAAATGGCCAACCTCACAGGGCTGCCAGACATAACTAGAGTCAAAACTGACATAGAGGGCCTCTGAATGGCCCATTGAATTTAAATGAACAATAGACACTAGTAAGAAAAACTAAACAACAGAGGGCACACTATAGCCCATTGTAGAAAATCGCCTCCTTGGAAATCACTGGTCGATTCCTGCAAAGTCATGAGGAGCAGCAGCACTTGGACTAGCTTTCTCACCTTCCTTGGGAGCATTCTGGGACTTATGGCATTTGACGATGGTGATTTTGAAGTCGTCCTTGGGGATATTAACAACAATATGAAGCCCTTGGCGAATTGAGAGCTTGAAGAGTTGAATGAAAGTTCCCAGGCTCTGAGACAACATTCTTAGTTCCTCCGTGAGGGCCTTCATGTTGATTTCCAGCGAGTCCAGCCTCACAGAATTCTTGGCCGAGGCGAGAGAGGTTGCATAGTAGGCATCTTTCAGGGCTGCTCCTTGCATGCTCAGTGCTTTGGCGAGCATGGTTTTCATTCGCCAGGCCTCACTTTGAGTTCTTAGGAATTGAGTGGCCCTGGTTGCAGGAGTACCCAGGCTCGAGAGTCAATCAATCTCCTCATTGATAGTATTGATGTCCATCCCTTCCCTGGCTTCATTCACCTTAACTTGTATTTCTTCAATATACTACTTGCCCTTTGTGGAGACAGAGGCCTCATAAATCTCCCGGGCTCTTTTCAACTCCCTGGTTTCTCTAGCACTTTGATTGACGCTGTTCACCATAATGCTATTGCAGGTGCTGGCTATTGATAAATAGGTTCCTATATACCATACAGTGCGCACAAGGCTTAGCTCTGAGAGATATCTTGGGCAGGTGAAAAAAATTCCCATGGTTTGTGTATTTATAATTGAAGGTGCAATGTGAGGGTCCGCGACCCCAAGTGGAGCCTCCGCAATTCCCTTGTTCCTGACAGTTATAATCCACAGCAGGTTACTGACTGCCTTTTCATGATCATAGTCGATTACAATCATATTGCCATGCTTGTGACTGCTGACACTAGGCCACGTGTCCTCTGCTACGTGATGTGTGATCTGACCTATATCCCTGTGAGTGATCTTCCACCCCTCCCGATGTGAACCATAGGAATTCCATTCGTGGTGCCATTTCCCAGCATTATGAATTAGGGAATGATCATTTATGGTTGGCCTCATGAATTATTGAAGAGTGGTCCCATGAATGTCGTTCAGCTCTCATGTCATGCCAGTAAGGTCTTGCCTAGAGAGTTGTAAACATTTGTCTCGAAGATCCTCACACGCGACGTCCTACCAATAGGTGTCCAAGTTATCATTTTGATGGTCAACCTCGTGGTTTGCAAGGAAATCCACCAGAGAATTTGCATTTCGCCTGATGGCATGTAGAACCACCCCATTGAGAACTAAAAGATGCTTGGCTATGAGCTCTGTTACTTTAGCTAGTCTCCAATGTTTCGTTACGTTTTCAGGCCACAAACTAGTTTGTAATTTCCTCACTGCATTGATTGCTAGGAGCAAATCTCCTTCCACAACAGTAGCCCCTTTCCCCAAGTGAATTAGGATTTGTAGTCCTTGTTCTAATGCTACAAATTCAGCCTCATTGTTGGTGGCTTCCCCCATAGATTGACTGAAGATGTGAATAATTTCGCCTTTGTTGTTGCGAATTACACCTCCTAGGCTTGCAAGGCGAGGGTTGCCCCGAGAGGCACCATCAAAATTTAACTTGTGAAATCCTGGTTGAGGAGGTTGCCAGGAGATTAGAAAGGAAACGGGATGATGTCGCTGCGCCAGAGAAATGGGATCAGTAGTACCAATTATCCCAAAAAACTGCAGAATTTGCTTGTCATTTGCAGATGGCCCGACCTCCTGTTCTGCTTTACACCTGGTAAGGTTGTTTCACGCATATTTTGCATGATATTCATTTTAATGGTTTCTAACAGCCTGGAGTCTGTTGAGGGCCCCGAAATCGGGTCGACAACAAGGGGGATACCCACCCGGTCCGGAACCTGGTTGGCGGCTCCTTGCCCGTTTGGAGTAGCGGGTCCGACTGGGGGTAATGGGACCAGTTTCCCAATGTGAGGGGTGTGCGTGTGTGTGTAGAGTTTGATGGTATTGATCTAAAGGTATTCTAAACTAATTTTAATTCTAACTGCTAAACTAACTCTATACTAATGTAATCTAATGAAGAAAAACAATACATCTAATCTACGCTAACCCGGGGTGTTTTCTTCTATTATGCGATCTAAAAAGATTTCGAACAATAGCTGGTAATAAAGATCATTCAGCTATTATAAGAATATAAATCAATAAAGATAAACCATTCTGCATAAAAAGTTAGGCAAAACAGTTGTGAACAACATATCGCATAATTAGTTATTCATATGTCAAGCATAAATAAATGACTCCACCGTACAGAAGTGCCAAATGGTAATACACACATTCATACAGTAACATATAAAGAACTCAGCTGCATATCACTTTAGGAATATAAGCAGAAATTAGTCAAGAGATAAAAGTACCATTTATGACTGATTTCACTAATAAACTTCAAGCAATAATGATTTATTTCTACTTGTTCTAATATCTGCTAAGAGTACAGAAGTGCAACATCAGTAACAGACATTAAAATGCAAACATAAATAAATCTCGATCCATCCATTCATCAAAAACCTCCTCCGAGGGTGCAGAAGTGCATGTTCTAAGGACAAGTTTTTTGACAGATTTCCGGACCCTTCTCCAAATGCCATGAGAAGGGTTAAATACTACTAACTAATTAATCTTAATTACACAAATTTAGGGAACGGCTTCAAATGACCGCCCTTTTACTAAAAGCAAATTTATTTCTAAAAATTGAATCTAATTTCTGACCGTTTCTGTATCTGCTCCTTAGTGCTGTAAACAGTGCAACGTTTGCCTGGGA
The DNA here is from genome assembly GCA_031772625.1 of Pinus tabuliformis. Taxonomy (NCBI): domain Eukaryota; kingdom Viridiplantae; phylum Streptophyta; class Pinopsida; order Pinales; family Pinaceae; genus Pinus; species Pinus tabuliformis. The sequence goes on along the minus strand of CM062819.1, from coordinate 279,367,701 downwards.
AGAGTCGGCTGGCTACCTTCTTCTTTCGTTTGGGTGATAAAAGTGGAAATAATAAGAGCTGGCACCCCCTTCTGTCAGACTGGAAGATATTTTCGAAAACCTTTCTCTAGCTGGGTGTATTCGCTGCGTATATACTTAGTATAACCCAGGTTCCTTTTGAACTGATTTTGCTGTTGCTATTTCGGTTTCCGGTCGTGCGGATGACTCAATGAGTTAGGAGTCGCGCTGTATGGACAACCCCCTGTATCGAGAATTGCTTCCGTTCTTTGTTCCAGGCTTTTCTGGAGTGTCCTCCTTCTCTTGCGCTTCTTTCTATGCTTTACCAAATCTGAGCTTCAGGATCTTTTGCAAACACGCTGCTTTTGTGCGCCTTTGACTCTGAGTCTTGGATAGTCTATTTTCATCAGTGCCTGTTGGGTGATACTCTGGAATCCGCGGTTCTGCTGCATGCGGCATCCATTTGTGGAGGTATCTTTTCTCTGTTACCTTATTGGCGCTTTCCTCTTTTCCTTAGATGTTTCCTGCATATAGATTTATATCAGTTGTATGTCTTGCAGTTTACGCAAAGAAGAAGGGAAATGACGAAAAGATTGACATGAAAGCATTAAATTCTAATGAATGCATAACTTTGACATTCATCATGACTTGACTCTTCGAAAAATGCGATGCAATCATTTCTGGATACTCAAGCATGCGGTCATTAATTTCCCTTAAGGCACGCGCTCAATTTTGGGTCTACCGTGCATGTCGGAGAATTCTTGCGATGAGTCTTTGCTGCGATCGGTATCGCAGTATCGAGGGCTGCGACGTCATTAAGTGTTCTCGCAGATCGCCGATATCGAAAATTTCATTAAGTTGCTTATGTTGCTTCGTGCGACGTTTGCGATGTGCGATGTCGCATATCGGCAGTCGGCGGTTCCTTAAGTTTTTCTTTTTAGGAGCGCTTTGAATGTATGCGACGCGATGAACTTCGCGTCGCTTTTTCGGAGATTGATTTCCTTTTGTGCTTAGGGAATGCTTCACTCTCTCCTTGCGATGCGATCAAGCCTTAGGGAGTTTAAAATACAAAAAATTTAACAAAAATATTTTTTGGATTTTTTTTGTTCAGGGTCCCCCCTTTGCTTGGTGTTATTGCTAATATCAAACAAAGAGGGGGGGTTGTTGGTGACCACAACAGAGTCCTTTTGAAAAATCCTTCTGTTTCTTTCTTTCCAAGGAGACCATACTATGAAACGAGGGCTTAGCTTCCATAGGATGTTTACTTTATCACAACTAGAATAATTGGTTCTCCAATTTGCTATGCTTTCCTATATAGATTCTCTGATTCTATTTGTTTGTTTAAAGATTTCCTCCATCCAAACCTAGAGGTTATTGGTCCATTCACAATTTTTGAAAAGATGATTCATCAATTCCTCTTCTCTCTCACATAGGGGGCACCGGGATGGAACCATGAATCCTTTTTTGTGCAAGTTCTCCCAAGTAAGGATCTTACGATGCATTAATAGCCATAAGAAGGTTTTTATCTTTGGCCAGATGGTTGTGTCCCATACATTGTTGTGCCAATTCACTTTCCTTTCCTAATCCCTGTCTTCTAAATAAAGTCTAGCTTCCTTTAGGGTGAAGGTACCCCCATCAAGTTTGCCCCATCTCAGTTGATCTTCATCCTGAGAGTTGCAGATTTTCCTTTTATCTAGACAAGATTGCAAGGATAAGAGAAGGTTATCCATTCCATTTGCCTGAGGGGTATTTTTTGAGACCCAATGTCTCCAGTGCTGGTCCGCAATATTGTCTTTCCAGTACTGGTTCACCATTAGTTTTCCTTGTTCCTGGTACCTTTGTTGCAGGGGAAGATAGTTAGGACTTTCAAGCTTGGGTAGTTCCTGCCAAGAATCCTACCAAAAGAGAGCTGTGTTACCATTTCGTATTTCTCAGAAGCAGTACTGCTGTATAATGTTTCGATTGGCCTTAGCCAAGTTCCAAATGAGGGAGCTTGCTAGAGGGTTGGTCATTCGAATTAGATCCTAAGGGCTCCAGTTTTCAACATACTTGGCTTTCCACAGCTTGGCCCAGGGTGTCTGTGGTTCTTTAACCCACCTCTACCATAGTTTGGCTCCACAGGCTTTGTTTAGAGTGTCCGGGTCTTGAAGTCCCAAACCACCCAGGATCCTGGGTTTACAGAGTTTCTCCCAAGCTACTAGGGTCCATTTTTGTTTATCAGAATTTCCAGACCATAGGAAGGTTCTTTGGATGTTTCTGATCTTCTGGACAACTCCTTTGGGGGCTGGAAGAATGGAGAGCATGTATTGAGGGATGGCTTGTAGGATAGCCTTAGTTAGGACAAGTCGGCCAACGAAGTTAAGGACTCTATTGGTCCAGTGTTTGCTTCGATTTTCGAGGTTAGAAAGCAGTTTCTCCCAGTGGATCTTTTGCCATGGTTTATCGGTTAGAGGGATTCCTAGATACTTAGAAGGTATGTTTTGCCCTTTTAACCTGAGGATAGCTGTGAGATTTTTCTGGATCGCTAAGTGAGTATTGAAAAAGAAAATGGATGATTTGTCCAGATTAAGGTCCATACCTATAGCTTTACTAAAGAGATTGAGAATGGCTTTGAAACCTTGAGCTTCCCAAATCGTTGGGGATCCATGGAGCATGGTGTCGTCCACAAACTGTTGGTGAGTAGTGGCTAGGTAGGAAGGCACGGGTTGGAGGCCCTGTATTAAGTCGTCCTCCTTCGCACTTTTGATGATGCAACTCAAGCCTTCCATCAAAATGACAAAAAGGAAAGGGGAAATGGGATCCCCTTGAAGAATGCCTCTGGAGGGAGCAAAGGGGAAGGTGGGAGCTCCATTGACTAGGATAGAAAATCTAGGGGATTTGATTAGGGCTAGAATCCAGTTGATCCAGCATTGAGCAAATCCGAAGGCTTCCAGAATGGCTTCCAGATATCTCCAACTGACCTTATCATAGGCTTTTGAGAGGTCCAGCTGTATGATCATACCTGCTTTTTTCTGGGATAGAAGAGTGTGAACCATTTCCTTAGCTAGCAGGACATTGTCCATGATTTTTCTTCCCTCCACATAGCCAGATTGCTCCTATGTGATTATCCAAGGAAGAATTGGCTTCAGTCTATTGCCCATTACTTTGGAGATAATCTTGTAGAGAACGTTGCACAAAGCGATTGGCTGAAAATTTGAAGGGGTACTTGCTACCTCCTCTTTGGGAATAAGGGCTATGAAGGTAGAATTAAGGGATTTAAGGATGGAAGAAGATTTCCGGGAATCTTCCACCACCTCCCACACTTCCATACGCACAATTTCCCAACAAGCTTTGTAAAAATCAATGGTGAAACCATCCGGCCCTGGTGCCTTTCCACTGGGCATTTCTTTCACTGCTTCTTCCACCTCTTCCATGGTAACAGGGCGGTCTAAAGATTTATTATGATCTTCGGTTATCAACCGTGGAATGGAGGTCATGACCTCCCTTATAGCCTCTTCCTTGTTGGTATTTGGTTCCGTTGCGATCTGGCTGAAGTGATTAGTGAGGAGGGACGAGATTTCCTGATAATTTTGGAGGGGAGTGATTTATTCATCCTTCAGCCAGGTGATTTTGTTGGTGCACCTGTAATCTATAGCCAAGAGATGGAAAAACTTCAAGGTATTTTTTCCCCCTCTTTGAGCCATTGTACACAGGAATTTTGTCTCCATAGTATTTCTTCCTGCTGGCATCTATCATTCCACTTCTGCATGAGTGTTTGCTCTGTGAGAATGGCATCATGGGTGATGTCCCCTTGGAGCCAGTTTGTGTGGTTTTGAGCCAACTGTTCCTCCAAGGTCTGCTTGTCTTTGAAGATGTCACCGAAGACCTCTTGGTTCCAAGACCTTAGTTGAGCTTTGAGGTGCTTTAGTTTGGCTTAGAACCGGAACATTTTGGTGCCTCTGGTATCCAGCGGCTCGTGCCACCAGTGTTTAATTTTAGAAGTGAATTCCAGATGACTTAACCAAAATTTCTCAAACCTGAAGGGTCTGTTTTTCGGGGTGCCAAGGATGGCTGTGTCCATGGTGATGGGCCAATGATCAGAGCCTCCACAAGGTATAATGTCCGATTATACAGTTACCCCTTCAAGGAGGATGGCTTCTGTTATAAGAAAGCGGTCAAGTCTGGAGGCAATCTGCCTGTCTCCTCCCCTTTTGTTATTCCAGGTATATAAACCATTTTTGGGGAAGATATCCACAAGATTTGTTGTTCTGATGAAGCTGTTGAATGCCTCTGCATCTCGATTAAGCATTCTTACCCATCCTTTCTTTTCTGTTAGCGAGGTTATCATGTTAAAATCTCCTCCATAGATCGCTTTAGCTGTGGGATATCTGTGCTGCATTTTGGAGAGGCTGTTGGGTCCCTATAATACTAGTGATTACCCCATTACTATTGTAGCTATACCCCTTATTTATATTGTTGTGCCCCTATTACCCCCATATTGTTATTTCTGTGCCCCTTAGAATCCCTCTATTGTTATTTTTGTGGCTTTATATTATTATTGTTAGGTCGGCTGGATTATATTGTGACTCCTTAGACTCCTATATATAGAAAGGAGGTTTTGTCATTTGTATCATCCAAGAATTGTTCATTTATGTAATGTAAAGGAGGTTTCCCCCTCGAAGTGGCTTAATTCTAAGGCGTTGATCTATCTTTTCTATCTTTTCTTGAGCTGGTTTCATAACATTTGGTATCAGAGCTTTAGATTCTAGGGTTTCGCTGCTCCAAACAGGTCATCGTGGAATTTTCGCTATAACTTTTTTTCTGTGACGTTTCAGAAGTCGCAAAAAAAACCCATTTGAGAAGAATTGGCGCTGAATGTTGGGTTCGAATTTCAGAGCTTTTCGCACGATATTTTGGGAGATATGATCTGAGGAAGTTGGCCTTTTTGCAGACTCCTGAATTACACTCAAAAAAGGTGACCTGGGGAAAATCGTCATAACTTTCTTTCTGAGCATCGGATTGAAATTTCGTAAGAAGGTACAGAAATAGGATGGACTTTAGTTTTCGTTTATATATTTTTCAGAGTCAAAGGTTGAAACAGTGACACGTGGCACTTCATACAAGTTCGCTCTACTGAACTAGTCTATAATCAGGTCACTGCGGGAGATTGTGCATAACTCTTTCTTGGAGAATCTAATTTGGATCAGAATAGTGGCATTGGAAAGAGGACATAGAAGTCTACTATAGGTCACAAGTTCAGAACTTGATGATTTGAAATTGCAGAGATACATCATATTCAATATCAGGCTTCTACAAAGTAAAAAAAAGGTGTGTAGTTTTTTTTTAAATTTTTGCATAAGCTTGGTTTGAAGGAATTCAAAGGGCATAGTAAAGCATTATTATCGGTAACTGATGCCCCGAGGAAAGAAAATGCAAACACCTAGTAAGGAACCTGAAAGCTCTAGCATGACTCATGAAGAAGAGGAAGAAATGCTACATGATATATCAAAATTACAAGAACAAGTGCAACAAATGTCACGTTCACAAAAGCTAATAGATGCTAAGATAAATGGCATGGAATCTAAGATAAAGGGCATGGAAGCTAAGATGGATGATCTGAAGACAGATTTGAGGACAGATTTGAAGACAAACATGGCAGATTTGAAGACAGATTTGACAAATTTTCTACAAGAAATACTTACTAATGGTGAAAAGGTTGTAAAGGAAACTCATGATGTGAACAAAAGAAATGTTAATCATGATACCATAGACGCTAATGTTGGATCGAAGACTCACCATGTTCCAAAAATTGATATGAGGAAGTTTGATGGCAAGGATCCCGCCACATGGATATTACAGATGGAGCAATTCTTCGATCTCAATAATGTGCAAAACACACAAAAGGTACGTATGGCAACTTTATATTTGGAACCAAATCAGTTTGTATGGTATCAATGGCTTTGTTCTCGTAAACAATTTATCACTTGGGCAATTTTTACGGAAGAATTGATAGCACATTATGAGGATACAAAAAGCAACACTTTTTTTAGCCAATTGATAAGTCTCAAACAAAAGGGTTCAATAATGGAGCACATTGAGGAGTTCCAAAAATTAAACATAAGGGTAAAAGATATTCCAGAGGAGCATAGGATTGATGTGTTCATAGGGTCTTTAAAGGATAATATCCAACATGATGTGCGCCTTTGGGAACCTGATTCATTAGAGAAGGCATTCAGGTTAGCAAGAAAAATGGAAAGCAAAATTATGGCAACTAGGAAGCATACCATTCACAACTATAAAGACGGAAGTGTTGTTGCCCATAGTCCTCCACAACCTACAAGGTTGACACCACAACAATTGGAAGAAAAAAGAGCAAAAGGGCTTTGTTACAATTGTGATAGCAAATACAGAAAAGGTCATAAGTGTGCTGAGAAGAAATTATTCTACATAGATTATGAAGAGGAAGAAGAAAAGGAGCAAGAAAGGTCAAAAGAAGAGGATATATTCCAGGAACAAAGCCTATATGAAGAACAAATAAATCCGACCATATCTTGTAATGCATTGGCGGGAATTACCACTCCTCAAACCATCAAGATAGAAGGACAAATCAAGAAGAAAAAGGTAATAGTGTTGATTGATTCAGGAAGCACCCACAATTTTATTCATTGTAGGGTAGCAAAAGAATTGAATTGCTTCCTATATCCAGCACCAGAGTGTCAAGTGATGATTGCAAATGGAGGAACAATAAATTGTTCTGGGAAGTGCCATAATATCAAGCTATCCATGGGAGAATATGTATTGACTAGCCCAATGCTTTCCATTCCAATGGGAGGTGCTGATGTTGTACTAGGAGTCCAATGGCTACAATCCTTGGGTACAATAGCTTTTAATTTTCAAGAACTTTTCATGAAATTTTCTGTGGAAGGAAAGGAAGTTGAATTAAGGGGTATTGCAGGGAAACCAGGAAAGATAATCAGCTCTAATGGCATGACAAAGCTTCTAAAAAAGGAGCAAAGAGGTGTAATTGCACAATTATGTTCGCTAGATGTTTCCACATTATTTCTCCAGATCTCCAAAAAGTCCTGGACAATCATTCCAAGGTATTTGAGACTCCCAAAGGTCTCCCACCTATGCGTGATCATGATCATGCTATTCATTTGATTCCAGGAAGTGTTCCTCCAAACATCAGGCCGTACAGATATCCATATGTCCAAAAAAGTGAAATTGAACGTATGGTTGCAGAAATGCTAGAGGCTGGTATAATTCAACCGAGTCAAAGTTCTTTCTCAGCTCCAGTAGTATTGGTGCACAAGAAGGATGGATCATGGCGCATGTGTCCAGATTATAGGGAGCTCAACAAGCTCACTATTAAAGATAAGTTTCCCATTCCTGTCATTGATGAATTACTGGATGAATTGCATGGATCAATTTACTTCACCAAGTTGGATCTTCGTTCGGGATATCATCAAATCAGAATGAAGATTGAAGACATTCCGAAAACGGCATTTAGAACTCATGAGGGTCATTATGAATTTTTGGTCATGCCTTTTGGCCTTACCAATGCACCTTCAACATTTCAAGGTTTGATGAATTCAATTTTCAAACCATTCCTTAGAAAATTTGTGTTAGTATTTTTTGATGATATACTAATCTACAGCAAGTCTTGGAAGGATCATGTTGAACATGTTGACAAGGTGCTACAACTATTGGAGGAGAAACAATTATATGCAAAAAGATCCAAATGTTTCTTTGGAGTCCAGGAGGTGGAATATTTGGGTCATATTGTATCTCATGAAGGAGTTAAGGTAGACCCTAGCAAAATTAAAGCCATTAAGGAATGGAAAATTCCCACATCCATAAAGCATCTGCGAGGATTTCTTGGGTTGACAGGGTATTATCGCAAGTTCGTTAAGAATTATGGGAGAATAGCAGCACCTCTAACAACATTATTGAAGAAAGATTCATTTTCATGGACTCCGGAAGCAACAAAGGCCTTTAAACATCTTAAAGAGGCAATGTGCCAAGCACCGGTCTTAGCTACACCGGACTTCACAAAAACCTTTATTGTGGAATGTGATGCTTCAGGAAATGGAATTGGTGTTGTTTTAATGCAAGATGAAAGACCCATTGCTTTTGAAAGTCGTCCAATCAAGGGAAAGTTTTTAAGCAAAGCTATTTATGAGAAGGAAATGTTGGCAATACTCCATGCACTTAAGAAATGGCGACCCTACCTAATGGGAAGACACTTCAAGGTAAAAACGGATCATGATAGCCTTAAATACTTTTTAGAACAAAGATTATCCTCTAAAGAGCAACAAAAGTGGGTCACAAAGATGTTGGGTTATGACTTTGAAATCATCTACAAAAAAGGGAAGCAAAATGTGGTGGCAGATGCACTCTCAAGAAAGGATGAGGATATGGAAGCATTGTTGTGTGCCATCTCTATTATCCAACCAGATTGGATAAACGAAGCAAAGGAGGAATGGAAGAATGACGAAGAAGTGTGGGCACTTATTCGAAAGCTACAACAAGATTCCAGTACTTCTCATACATTTAGCTGGAAAAATGATTCGTTATGGTACAAAGATCGCTTATACCTCTGTAAGAATTCCCAGCTAAAACAAAAGATTCTTATGGAATTGCACACTTCTCCCTTAGGAGGGCACTCGGGATTTTTAAAAACTTACCACAAGGTTAAGAAGGAATTTTTTTGGAATGGCCTTAAATCAGATATTCAAAAGTTTGTGGCGGAATGTTTGGTTTGCCAACAAAATAATGTTGAAACAATTAAGACACCGGGTCTATTACAACCTTTATCCATTCCAAGCCAACGTTGGGAGGAGGTTTCAATGGATTTTATCACAGGTTTACCCAAGTCTGAGGGAAAGAGTGTCATCATGGTGGTAGTTGACAGACTTACCAAGTATGCACACTTTTGTGCATTATCACATCCATTTAAAGCCAGTACAGTTTCTACTGCATTTATGGAAACAGTTCAAAAGCTACATGGAAACCCAAAGATTATTGTAAGTGACAGAGATCCCATTTTCACTGGAAATTTTTGGACAGAATTATTTTCTTGTCTTGGTACTCAGTTAGCTCATAGCTCATCTTATCATCCTCAATCTGATGGGAAAACTTAGATAGTAAACAAATTTTTGGAAGGATATCTTCGTTGCTTTGTATCTGATAAACATACACAATGGGTCAAATGGTTGCCTCTGGCTGAATGGTGGTATAACACTTCCTTCCATACAACAACAAAAATGACCCCATTTATGGCACTTTATGGGTACCAACCACCATCAATCACATCATATTTAAGAGAAAATTCTAAGGTTCAGGCAGTGGAACACCACATCGAACATCAACAACAAGTCCTCCAACTCTTAAAGGATAACCTCGTGTTGGCACAAAATAGAATGAAACAACAGGCATATCAACATTGCAGTGAAAGAAGTTTTGATGTAGGTGATTGGGTATTCCTACGGCTACAACCATATAAGCAAATGTCCCTAAAGCAAGCTAAGAAGGATAATAAATTATCACCAAAGTATTATGGTCCGTACAAGGTGTTGGAAAAGATTGGTACTATGGCATACAAATTGGAGCTTCCTGCAGCTTCTCGATTGCACCCAGTTTTCCATGTTTCATGTTTAAAGAAGGTTATAGGCGACAAGCTCCCAGTTCAAACAATATTGCCAGAACTTGACGAGGAAGGAAAAATTATATTGGAACTGGAAGCAGTCACAGAAACAAGAACTCGACAGCTACGAAATCGATCAATTTCAGAGTATCTTATCAAGTGGAAGAACTTATCCGCTGAAGATTCCACATGGGAGGATGAGAATTTTATGCAGAAGTATCCAAAACTGCTCAAGCGTTGAGGACAACACTTTTTTGAAGGAGAGGGGCATGTTGGGTCCCTATAATACTAGTGATTACCCCATTACTATTGTAGCTATACCCCTTATTTATATTGTTGTGCCCCTATTACCCCCATATTGTTATTTCTGTGCCCCTTAGAATCCCTCTATTGTTATTTTTGTGGCTTTATATTATTATTGTTAGGTCGGCTGGATTATATTGTGACTCCTTAGATTCCTATATATAAAAAGGAGGTTTTGTCATTTGTATCATCCAAGAATTGTTCATTTATGTAATGTAAAGGAGGTTGCCCCCTCGAAGTGGCTGAATTCTAAGGCGTTGATCTATCTTTTCTATCTTTTCTTGAGCTGGTTTCATAACAGAGGCGATCTAGCAGCACCAGTTTGTCCTCTAGTCTCTAGGGACTGTAAATATTTGTGCACAGGTATATGTCGGAATCCCCTATGATTTTCATTTCCAGGGAGATGAACGATCTAGAAGCCTCTGCAGTTATGAGATGGAGGGCATGAGGATACTAGAGAGTGACTAGGCCTCCCTCCATTCCATTCCCTTCCACTTCTATGTATTCCATTCTTTTGCCCAAATTTCTGCTTATCCCTTTCATTTTCTGGCTAGAGCATTTAGTTTCTTGCAAAAAAATCATGTCAATCTTTTCATTAGTGACTTTATTTCTTAGAATTCTTTGTTTCCTTTGGCTATTTATCCCTCTAGCATTCCATGAAAGTATCTTCATAATTAATAGAGTTTTTAAGAGGGAAGTGTGAAAGCCTCAAGGGCTTTCATCTTACCTGAGTTTAGGAGCATCTGAACTAGCTCTTGAAGTGCCTCATTGTTCGTGCGTCGACCTCTCTTTTTCCTATGTTTAGGATTGATATTATTTTGATGCAATCCTAAGGTTTTAACTCCCAGACCCTTTGTTGCACCAAAGCCTCTTTTTTGCATGTTCAGCTCTGCATCTTTCCTTGCTAGGAATAGAGAGTTCACTCTGTCTACTTCCTCCTCTGGGATATGTTCCATTCCTTTTTTCTTCCATTTCTCTACCATGGTTAGGAGATCCATGCCTTCTCTTTCTAGAATGTCACTTAGATCCATATCCTCTATTCCTGTTTCACTGACTATCATTTCCGCATCTTCCTCTAATTCTTCTGTTAGCACCTGAAATTGTAGGGCGTCGTTTGTCGGGTTTGGATTAGGATCTAGGGTTTTCTGTGCGGGATCATCCCAGATATCTTGCATTAGGTCTGGTGCCTAGGGGGCTTCGGCTGCCTTCGTGTTGGATCCAAGAACTTCAAAGGCATTGACTATGCTTTTGATGGAGGTGCTAGCTTTAGGTTGATATTTCTTATTGGCCCGATGTCTACCCATTGGACGGGTGAAACCTTCCTGATTCTTGCCTGTGTTTTCTTTGGATTTCTCGATTGGCTTGTTCATTGGGCATTCCCTAAACAAGTGTCCATGTTTGTGGCACTTCTAGCATTGAAATGGGATTGTTCATAATCTATGGCTTGAAAGAAGACTTCATCTTTGAATTCTAACCAAAGACCTTCATGAAGGGCACCTGAAACATCCATCTCAACACATATTCTTACACAAGAAGTGTACCTTTTTTGTAGGGTTGCCTCAGAGGCTTTGATGAAAGCTCCCAGCTTGTTGCCTATCTGTTCAAGCACTGCAGGTCTCTAGTAATCAATGGGGAGAGAGAATAGGCGAATCCAAACAGATACATGCTTGAAAGTCTCCTGTTCTGGTGCAAAGTTGGGTTCCCATGGTCTCATATATAGGTCTGCTGAGGCATAAAAGTATGGTCCTCCATCGAAAATGCGATCCCTGTCGTCAAGGTTTGCAAAGACTACAGTAAAGAAACCTTTGGCTCCCAGGTGAAGCCTGACATACCCTTTTGGCTTCCGCTGTTGTTTGATCCACAAGGAAAGGGCTCTTTCCGTAGGCCAGAAGCCCATGAACTTACAGATCACTGCATGTATTGACATATGGTCTCTACAAGCCTACATTTCAGGGTCTGTGATAACCACTCATAGGATTTCTGTAGTTTTTGGTTTACAGTGCCCCGGGTCCTCCTGTTTTCTGGTTCTTGCGGCCGATCCTTCCAGATTTGTTTCGTACTGGGGCAGACCTTTGGTGTCCACAATTTTTTTTTTCTTCCTTCTACTTCTTGTTGTACCAGCTCGGGATTGGGGTTCCCTTTGTCTCTTCCTTCTGGAATCTTTATGACATTGGTTCGTTTTTGGCTTTAGGTTTCCTTGGTGTTGAGCATTAGAGAAGGTATGTTATTTTCATTTACTTTGTTATCTTTTCTTCAAAACTCACAACATTTTCACATCATGAGCTAGGAATATGATAAAAGAATATGATAAAATCTAGAAGATTTATATGTAATGTGAAATAACTAATAATTACCCTTTTTCTATGCAGAAAGAGGAGAAAACGGAAGACTGTCATCCCAAAGGAAAGAACGAGACCAAGTTAACTGTTGTCCCTTTGGCAGGGAACCGCATTCAAACAAGGCGATCCAAATTGGAGCGTAACAGCCAGAAAAAGGAAAAGGAGATCTCCAATCAGTGCAAAAGAACAAGAGGATAACTGCAAACTAACAGCTTGGCGAATCCCTCAGGATCCTTTGATCCTGAGGGATCGCTATCTTAACAATCCTCTGCATTGTTGATATCGCCACTCGGCTGTTATAAGAAGGGGTAGCACTGTTAGCTTAAGGGAGAGAGAGAGAAGAGAGAACTATTGTTATTTTTATGAAATTTTCCTTGGTACTTGAACTTTGATCATCGACTCTCTTTGAAGAGCGATTCATTGTAACTCTGTTTAATGTTTTAATATAAAAACCTGGTTGTTGTTCTATCGTTGATTCTGGAGTAGCCTTAAGCAGTGAGTCCCTGGAGGCTAAGGGCCCGACCCTGGTGGATCACTTGCTCCTGTATCATATTTCTGATTCATGTGTGGTTTGATTTCTTCCATTTACTCTGTTCAGTAATCTGATGTGCTTTACTGTTTTACATATCAGCTCTGTTATATATACTTGACTAAATACTATTGTTATCTGCAACAGGAATGCTATGTTATCATTCTAACTTTGTATCGCATTGTTGTTCCTTTTGACAATTGATATAACATTGTTGTTCCTTACAGATTTCCATTCGATTACAGATTAACCGCGTTGTATGTTCCTAAATCGGTACTACTGTATGATTTATTCTTAAATTGTGACTGCTATTCATTCGGGATTGTTGTTCCATTACAGTTGCTATTACTTTATACCTGTGATTCATGCATATTGTATCGAAGCTCAGATTTCTGTTTCCTTTACTGATTAAGTGTGTCGCGTGTTTAATTTGGGTTGTTGTACATTCAGATTCAAGTTGTTGTTCTATACTTTATTTCTGATAGTTCACTGTTCCATTTCTGTTTGTTGTTCAATTCAAAGACTGTTACTTAATTCCTATAGATTATAATTATTGTTGCATTCATTTCTGTAGGTTAAGGTTTTGCTATTCAATCCTGTTATAGAGATAGTTGCTGTTCCATTTCTTGTCATTTGAAGATCATCATTGCTTTGGTGTGCAGAAGGTCTGAGATTGTAATGAACATCGAAATACACTGTCTAGTTCCCAGTTTGATGATCCTTTCTTTGAGTGTCTTCTTGATTGCATCAGTTTATAGAGGGAAGAGTTACCATTACTATACCCTTGACTGATAAATTGTTGTAACTTTCTGAACACATAATTTGAGTCCTAGGTTTCTTTTGCAAGTAGATTTCATTCCAAGCATCCGTTTACTCTTGTATTGAGAGCACTATACTACTAGCATTACTCTGACAAATGACCGCCTCAAACTGAGTACACTCTTTGAGATAACAAATCGTTCCTAGATTGACAATTAATGTAGGGTAAATAGAGCCCACGGGGCTTTGGATTGACGGTGAATGGGTGTGCTGTTAAGGCACTCTTTGCGATAGGTCACCGGTTCAAATGCCCCATGGGTACTTAGGTTAGTCTTAACTAGATAGAAAAATGTAGGGTAAATAGAGGTGAAAAAGACCCTTTTTACTGCTCGATATTTTAGCGCCGTTGCCGGGAAGAGTGTAGCCATTTGTTTCTTTTCCAGAGTAGTGTAAGAACCTGCTAGGAGAGAATTGGGTTTTAAAAATAGAAGGTAAGAACCTGCGTACGAAGCATGTAATAGCCCTACTCCCCTGCCCCCTTTCTTGCAGATTTGTTGCTACTTTCTTTGGGTAGAAATTATCAGTTGATTTGTGTGCATGACTAAGTAGAAAAAGCCAAAAAAGAATCCTAAACCTCTACCCAAGCCTAATAAAGCTAAGGGGCCGGTGACCCTTGGCCGATCAACCTTTATAGACGAAATCCTTAAGGAAGAAAAATCTCAGCCTTCAGTAGGGCCTAGAAAAGTTACTTCTAGACAACCTACCAGTTCCCTTCAGGCCACAGGATCACCATCTATAGCCTTTTCTGAGGTGCATAGTCACACCGAAGAGCAAGATTTTCAAGAAATTGAGAATTCTAGGCCAAAATCATTGCAAGAAAAGAACCTTAGCAACCTCTGTGAAGGGAAAGGAGAAACTAGGGAAACTGAAGAACCAAGATCTCCTCTTGGGATAATTCTGCCATTAAGTAGCCCAGATAAGGGAAGTGCTGCAAAAATCATCCATAACGAAGTTGAAGAACCTCAAGAGACAAAGTCCCCCCAGACATTAGGAACTCTCATCATCCCAGATAAAGGAAGTGTTGTTAAGGCCATTCTTGTTAAAGCCAATCCCCCTCGTCAACCTAGGAATACCCTCCTAGACATCCCAAAAGATTATTGGCACATATTTGACCAAATGGCCCAAAACCAGCCAAACACCCAAACTTCTACACTGCAATATCCCATTGTGGACACTGCAGCTAATGCTCCTATGAAAGCAATTCCTCTCCAGCATATCCCTACATTTCATGGCCTTACATTAGAAGATCTGGATGCATTCTTGTTTGAATTTGATTTGTTGTGTAGAGGTTATGACTATACCACCGATCCCCAGAAACTGAAATTATTTCCCTCTACATTAAAAGGGGCTGCTTTAAGATGGTTTATGGGGTTGGGTGGTGGTGTTATAAATAAATGGGATCAAATGAAAGAGTCTTTTCTAAAAAAATATCAGGATTATTGTAGGTCTAGAGAGTTAAAAGATGAAATATTTCAGATGGTGGCTAGACCAAATGAAACATTAGAAGAATATGTTGAGCATTTTCAGTATAATCTTCAAAGATCTCCTTATGCATCATTACCCTTACCTGATAATGTATTGAAAACAACATTAATTAGAGGAATGAAGGAACAATGGATTGAAACACTAAATATTATGGGAAAAGGAGATATTTATCAGGAAAATTTTGCTAACATTATTAATTTATGTATCAGGAGTTCAAGAGGCAGCACAAGACTAAAACCAGCAAAACATGATCGGTTTACAAGAGATAACAGAATTTCTGCAGAAGGAGTAACTCGTGCAGAAATTAGAAATTTATTAGAATATTTCAAAACCGAAATATTGGGGACTCTGACAACGCAACTTGATATTATGCAGGCCAAGCAGAAACAAGCAGAGGCAGAACAAAATTTGGCAATCTTCTGTCCCAGGTGCAGAAAGAAACACAACCACAAAGAATGTCCATTAGATGCGGTTCAAGTTTGCGCCATTTGTACAAAAGACCATTCTACAAAGAGTTGTCCTCACTTCCTGGATTGAAAGCAGTCTACAAGGAAGCGGAAGAAGAGCCAGAACTGGTGTACCTACTTAATCAGCGCCGTCAATGGCAGCCGCGACAATTAGGTATGTTCTCCGATCCAACTTCTTCTTTTCAGCCTCCATAATATCATGCTCAGCAATATAATACTATGTGGCAAAATCAACCTCCATTCTCAAATTGGTCACAACAACCATTTCCTTCATCATCACCATGGCCGAATCAAGCAAGTCAACCCAATTGGCCAAATTTTCCCTATACCCCACCATATTGGCAAAACAATGTATATCCAGCGCAATGGTCCCCTCCTACTTCACAGAGTCAAGCTTGGCAGACAAACTGGCAAAGACCGATGAATCAGCCAGTAGGAACCATTTCGCTCCCTCAACCTACACTGCCAGCATTACAACAAAACCCCCAGTCTAACTTAAGACTGCAACTCCCAGCCCAACCCAACCCTAATCCGAATAACAGACCGGTCCAATCTATTCAAATAATTGAAACACCAAAGATAGGAACCGATCTAAGGGAGTGTAATGACCTTCAATTAAGATCTGGGCGCATCATTGAAACAGAGGGAGATAAAACCGCTCAAGTTGAAAATCAGTTACCTATAGAACAACCACTGCAAGAAGAGGATGTGATCAGACAACAAACTCATAATCAAGTAATCACATCTTCTCCTCCATTCCCAAAATGATTAATTATACCTCGACCTATACAACATCCTGATTTTGACATTCTGGGAGAACTTAAAAATCTGTACATAAAAATTCCACTCCTCCAAGCCATCCAAGACATCCCAATATATGCAAAGACCATCAAAGAGCTATGTATAAAAAAACCAAGGAGGAGAATAACAAATAACCCAACAGTCCAAGTAGTTGGCACCCTATCCGACCTATTATCAGGAAAAGAAACACCCGTTAAATATGAAGACCCAGGAAATCCAATAGTAACAGTACAAATCAATGGGCAAACTTTTGCAAATGCCTTAGTTGATTTAGGGGCTGCAATTAATATCCTAACAACCACCACTTGTCAAAAACTGGGCATTACATCAGTAGAACCAACTTCCACTTTATTAGAACTAGTTGACCGATCTATGGTTAGGCCAGAAGGCACACTACATGATGTCATGGTATCCGTTGATTCCTGGGAGTATCCTACCGACTTTCTGATAATAAACCCCAAAAACCAACTTGATGGACATCCATTGATTTTAGGCAGACCTTGGCTTGCAACTGCTGATGCTTATATTAGCTGCCGACAAGGTAGTATGACCATAACTAGAGGGGCTAATATCAAGAATCTAGCCTTGTATCCTCCAGCCCAACCAAGTGTCACAATAATGAAAACTAACAAACATCCTGTATTATACCTCACCGAAAATATTATATTCCCATTAACCATGGAAGATTCCCTTGATTTCAAAGATCAAACAGAGGATGATTTCATTAATAACTTTCTTAGCCAGGCTAAATCTAGATCCCACATACAATGTCATATGATAGAAGCAGCATTTGATAATGAATTAGAATAAGATCCTCTCAAAGATACTCATGATCAAACAATACCTACTACCTCTGTATCAAATATTTTTCTATTGAGATGTTAAGACTTCTTCCACCATCCCTACTCTTAAGGAGTGCTGAACCACCCTTTGTGTATAAATAAGGAAAAGTACTTTATAAAAAGACGAAAAAATAATAAAAAGAAAAATGTTTATATAATTTGCTAACATGGTTTGTCAATGAAGGATAGGGGTCTCATTGGGAGCCAGCCTACCATGATCATAAGGAATAAAGTGAAGTGGCATTCCCATTATGGCCACCACACTAGGGATATGATCCAAGAGGCACATTAGAAAAAACAAAAGTCCTTGGAATAGGAGGTCTCATCATGAGCCGGCCTGACCACCTTTCACTCCTTCCTATTGAATAGAATTATGATTTATCTGGTTACCACGCCAGCATAATGGCCTCCATTCTGACATTCCACAACACTTTCTTAAGCATACACAAAGGATCATGGTTCCATGGGTGAAATAAACAACTCTGTCAAGGTTATGGACACCTGTGGGCAATAGAGCTCTATTGATGGTATTGAGGTCACATTCTTTATACACCAATAGCAGTTATGAATCCCTTCTTCTACCTTTGTAATGGGTCAAATAAGATTATGAACATAATTCTTTCGAACCTCTAATACATGAAATCTATTACAATCAATCATAACGGAAAAAGTTGATCGTGACTGCACTGAACTTTTTGTGCATGTCAGCTATCCTATCCTCCAAATCTCCCATCATATCACGACATTCTCTTATTTATTAAGAGATTATATGATATAGCTCGATTTTGGCAATCCACTCATTCTTGTAACATGGCATCTTGGTATACGCTGCTCCTTTCTGACTCTGTATCATGACAGTCCAGCATGCCGCTCCCTCATTTGACGGCCGAGGACGACCTATCACATTGTAGGGTGGGAGCAGGTGACCCCATAATTCATTGGCATATGTGTCAGTTTATCATTTGGAGAACTTTTACTTGGGAATAACAAGGCTTAACGGTATATTGCTTTCCAATTTGCATGGCTTTCTGTTTCAAAGTTACTTCCGCGTTATGCTTTGCAACAATTAGCAGTAATTTGAACTTTAAACAAGCTTGTTGTTCCGTCATTTTCTCTGTGGTTGCTAACAACTTGAACAACCTGCTGTTCCATTATCGTCTCTGTGTTTTTACAATGTGCTAAGCATGGGAGGAAGATAAATTCGTAGAGAACCACAAGTATTGACAGTTTCTGATGCCGCACGAGAAATCCTAACAAGGGCAGGATGGATAGTTTATCTCAATCGTCTGCAACAGTCCAACGAGACTGTGGCAATTGAATTTTGTAGAACCTACAAGAATATCACTCCACGATAAGAGGGAGACAGATAGCAGTGACCGACGACATAATTGCAGAAGTTTTTGGACTGCCAACCACTAGATCTGTGTGGACTCTGAAGAAGGTAAGACTGCGAGACGCCATCAAAATCTTCCAAGATGAAGGTTAGAACCTGACTCGAAGTGGAAAGGGAGTTCTACCAGAAGCCTTGGGAGAACCGTGGGCAGAATTGGCAAAGATCATTCAGAATTACATTACCTGTGAAGGTAGAAAAGACGTGGTAAGACCACACCACCTTAAGCTTTTAGCTGTATTAAAACAAAAATGCACTGTGAATTTGCCTGCGTTTTTAAATTCTTTATTACATGATGTTGCCCAAAGCATGAAGAAATCTCGCCACGTAGAATCGGTAGTAAGTCATCACGGGTTGATACGATTGATAGTTAGCTACAGTCTTGCTCAGCAACAGAGTAGCTGGGAAGAACTAATTTTTACAATAGATGGGGGACTGGCTTTGCCAGCCCCCAAACGAAAGCATACTGCAAGTACATCGAATAGACCATTGAAATGGAGGAAATCCGTCAGATTGGCATGGATCAGAGGGAGGCTGGAAAATTCCCAAGGGAACACCAGTCAACCGGTGGAGATAAATAATTCAGGGGACGAGCAACCCCCGCAATTGGAAGGAGGAGAGAATGAAATAGAATTGAATGATGAGGGAGAAATAGAGGGAGAGACTGAACAATCTGGTCAGGTTGAAGAAGAAACAAAGCAATGTGAGGAAAGCCCGTTGCAAAATCTACTGCGAGAGGATGAATTGGCCCAGATTCTGGCCAACATGGGAGAGTATACTCAACCTCTCAGCCCACTAAACCTCCACACTGAAGAAGAGCCACAGGAGCA
This sequence comes from Pinus tabuliformis, assembly GCA_031772625.1. NCBI lineage: Eukaryota > Viridiplantae > Streptophyta > Pinopsida > Pinales > Pinaceae > Pinus > Pinus tabuliformis. The sequence goes on along the minus strand of CM062819.1, from coordinate 279,348,274 downwards.
CTCTGTTCATGATAAGAGTGCATCCGAAGAGTTATGTGACAAGGAAGAAGAAGAAGAGAATCACTCCGGCCATGATGAAAGTGCATCTGGAGAGAAAAATGATGAGGATGAAGAAGAGGAACAATTTGTTCCAAGTCAGAATACACCGGAAGAAGTTTATGAAGAAGAGAGGGGGGAAGAAGAAGTTACCCAAGAGATTGCAGAGCAAGCTAGGGTTTCTACCCCCGAACAACCCGATCAGCAGAATAATGAGGAAGCACCCCAAGAGAAAAATCAAGAAATTGGTCAAGGAGAAAGTCCAGGCCCAAGTGCGCGAACAACTGTTCCTTCCAATAAAACAGAAGAAATCAAAAGATTACGAAAGGAACAGCAAAGACTGCTTAATGTAATTGCGCGACTTCGACAACAAATTAGGATTCTGAAGATGGGGAAGAGAGCAAAAAGGACCTCGGTGGTAAGGCATGCAACCACTCCAGTGAAACCCCTTAGGAAAAAGGTTAAGAGGACTCAGGTCCAGCCTACCGTTCAAAATCAAAAGGAACAACATTCGGCTGTTACCCATGTCGAAATTCAAACAGATGACATAACGGCCTGTGACAAAGAAATTCAGACAGAGGCACAGTCCTCTGAGGAAATTCGAACCATAACTACGGAACGACGCAATAAGAAGATTCAAGTGAACCTCCTGCCTACAACTACTATGTGGGATAGTGACCCGAGGACAGTAACCCTACGAGAGGGTTTGATGCAAGCCCAGCAAGCAGTAGAAAAACTTACAGAACAAACTGTCTCTTAAGAAAAGTATGAAGAATTACAACAACAGCTAAGGGATGTCAATTTATCTGAAAGTCAGGCTTTTGAAGGATGGCGAAAGGAAGAAGAAAGAGTCACAAAGGTAACTCATAGGCTAGATGTAGTTATCAAACAAATGGATACCTTATGCTCTTTGTACACTGACGTCCTAGCATGTAGAGCGCCTACTAAGAATTATGCTTTGTTTTTAATGGAAAGATATTTGCAATTGAAAATTAAGGCTGTCAAAGCAGGAGCCCCTATAGAAATAAACACTATTGATGATTTCATAAATTGTTGTAAGCACTATGGGGTAAAGGTTCAGAGATTATTATGCGAGTTCTATTTGCACAACCTTGTGTTAGATCAAGAAACAGAGTAGAATCCCGACCCTTTCGTTGGGGATATCCAACTGCAGGCATTTATTTCGTTTGGAGTTAATCAAATAAAATGGCTTAAAGCCTATAATGCCTTCCAAAGACAAGAAAACGGATTAGACTTATGGGTAAGAGCTGAGCCTAGAGATCCATTGCAGTTATGGAATAAACATAGGAACCTCATGAGGACTCCGGGCGTGATTGAAGCATTAGGACCCATTCATACAACAATCAATCGAAAAGGGATAGAATACTTTTTTACCATCAAAGACCTTGCCATTGCAGCTGCTAAATTTTGATATCGGACTTCTAATCCGAATATCCAACTTAGGGAACCGTTTAATTATGAGAACTTTAAGTTATATGCTGATCGCTTAGGCCTCTATGGTTTTCTTATTTTGAGGAAAGGGCCATCTTGGTTAGGTTGTAGGTTCCGAAGTCCGGTCATTTGGCATCCCACACCAGGATACCAACGAAATTACTGAGGGCCAGGCAGGACATCTTTTTGAACACCCAGCTAGGCATCATGGTTGTAGACCTCCTCATGAGATCCCGTCTCCAGCCTACTCCCTCACCGCTTTGCATGTCAACTACAATGTTTTCATGAGGCCATGAAAAAGGGTAAGCATGGGGGTGTGTTGAGCACTGGAGAAGGTATGCTATTTTCATTTACTTTGTTATCTTTTCTTCAAAACTCACAACCTTTTCACATCATGAGCTAGGCATATGATAAAATCTAGAAGATTTATATGTAATGTGAAATAACTAATAATTACCCTTTTTCTATGCAGAAAGAGGAGAAAATGGAAGACTGTCATCTCAAAGAAAAGAATGAGACCAAGTTAACTGTTGTCCCTTTGGCAGGGAACCGTGTTCAAACAAGGCGATCCAAATTGGAGCGTAACAGCCAAAAAAAGGAAAAGGAGATCTCCAATTGGCGCAAAAGAACAAGAGGATAATTGCAAACTAACAGCTTGGCGAATCCCTCAGGATCCTTTGATCCTGAGGGATCACTATCTTAATGATCCTCTGCATTGTTGATATCATCGCTCGACTGTTATAAGAAGGGGTAACACTGTTAGCTTGAGGGAGAGAGAGAGAAGAGAGAACTATTGTTATTTTTATGAAATTTTCCTTGGTACTTGAACTTTGATCATCGACTCTCTTTGAAGAGCGATTCATTGTAACTCTATTTAATGTTTTAATATAAAAACCTGGTTGTTGTTCTACCGTTGATTCTGAAGTAGCCTTAAGCAGTGAGTCCCTGGAGGCTAAGGGCCCAGCCCTGGTGGATTACTTGCTCCTGTATCATATTTCTGATTTATGTGTGGTCTGATTTCTTCCATTTACTCTGTTCAGTAATCTGATGTGCTTTACTGTTTTACATATCAACTCTGTTATATATACTTGACTAAATACTATTGTTATCTACAACAGGAATGCTATGTTATCATTCTAACTTTGTATCACATTGTTTTTCCTTTTGACAATTGATATAACACTACTGTTCCTTACAGATTGACATTCGATTACAGATTAACCGCGCTGTATGTTCCTAAATCGGTACTACTGTATGATTTATTCTTAAATTGTGACTGTTGTTCATTCGGGATTGCTGTTCCGTTACAATTGCTGTTACTTTATAGCTGTGATTCATGCATATTGTATCGAAGCTCAGACTGTTGTTCCCTTTACTGATTAAGTGTGTCGCATGTTTAACTTGGGTTGCTGTACATTCAGATTTAAGTTGTTGTTCTATACTTTATTTCTGATAGTTTGCTGTTCCATTTCTGTTTGTTGTTCAATTCAAAGGTTGTTACTTAATTCCTGTAGATTATAATTATTGCTGCATTCATTTCCGTAGGTTAAGGTTTTGCTGTTCAATCATGTTTATAGAGATAGTTGTTGTTCCATTTCTTGTCATTTGAAGATCATCATTGCTTTGGTGTGCAGAAGGTCTGAGACTGTAGTGAACATTGACATATGTTGTCTAGTTCCCAGTTTGATGATCCTTTCTTTGAGTGCCTTCTTGATTGCATCATTTTACAGAGGGAAGAGTTACTATTATTGTACCCTTGACTGATAAATTGTTGTAACTTTCTGAACACATAATTTGAGTCCTAGGTTTCTTTTTGCAAGTAGATTTCATTCCAAGCATCCGTTTACTTTTGTATTGAGAGCACTATACTACTAGCATTACTCTGACAAATGACCGCCTCAAACTAAGTAAACTCTTTGAGATAACAAATCGTTCCTAGATTGAAAATTAATGTAGGGTAAATAGAGGTGAAAAAGACCCTTTTTACTGCTCGACACTTGGTTTGCCTGCCCATTTTTCCTTTCTTGCTTAGCTCATCCTTTCCTGCATTCTCAGAGCCTGAGATCTGCACCCCTTCCAATGGGGTCTTTCCTTTGTTCATCATTGCGTGCTTGTATGATGGGGCCCCATTGGACCCCGCTCTCCTCATTTGTTGGGCCAAGGCCTGCCCGCGCCTACGAAGCTTTGTTACCAGGGCTCTGCCCTCCGCCAGAGTTTGTGACAGTGGTTCAAAAGCCGATCTGAACCCTAGCTCAGAACCAGTGCGCTGGAACTCCCTAAATAGATGTTTAATATAGCGGTTACTTATTAATATTTTTTTTCAATAAATTAATAAACTAATATCACAGTTTAAATATTATTTTTCAAAAACTAGTAATATTTGGTTTTAATAAATTAATTTAAATATTATTTTAAAAAACTAGTTGTTTAATATAGCTGTTACATATTAATATTTTAATAAATTAATAAACTAATATCATTATTTAAATATTATTTTTCAAGAACTAGTGATATTTGGTTTTAATAAATTAATTTAAATATCATTTTTCAAAAACTAGCCGTTTAATATAGCCGTTACCTATTAGTATTTTTAATAAATTAATGAAACAATATCATTATTTAAATATTTTTTCAAAAACTAACCATTTAATATAGCCATTACTTAATAATATTTCTTTTTAATATATTAATAAATTAATACTATAATTTAAACATTATTGTTCAAATATAGCCATTACTTGAAATTATGTCTCTACATTACTCTCTATTTAAGCCTTTGCCATGGTCTGCGGCTTCATCTGGTCCTGATGATGAACCACACTTGTTGGTTTGAAACGCGTCAGCCAAAAAATTCTCTCATGTTATTTCTATCGAAATACTTTCTTTAATTCATTATGGATCACAGAGGCTTGAATACATAAATTACTACCCTATATGGAAGGGCCACTACTATTAAAGTTCATCAATTTGAACAATCTCACGTAAGGGATTCCAAGTTGAAGACAAATCTGGATTTTCTAAAATGATGTAGAGACTCTTCCCTTGTTCCTCTTTTCACTCAGATTAAGCACCATGTTAATAAATCTAGTGGCTGTCGTATTTTTCTTAATGTTAGCATGACATTGGTTTGTTTGGATATTGGCAGGGTGAGAAAGGTTTTGGATTTCATTTCTCGGAATTTGTTGTCTCTCCATTTGGAACTTTCGAATCAGATCTTTGCTCCCCTTTGGTCAAGGATCAAAGCATTCTCGGCTCTGAAATCTTCTCATCTGGAAGAAATATGGAAAGTAAAGCAGTCCAAGAAGTTCAGTAAGCTCTCAGAGAAATTCATCTCGCAACCTAATGAGTCTAGTTGCTTTCATGGTCCTTCCTGAAGTAGAATTAATTATAATCAAATCTCTACTCTCTGATCTTTGGTTGACGGTGTTTCTCACCCTTCTCATAGTGAAGGTGAAGCTGTAACAATCTCGTATTCACCGGGTCAGATTTCCTCAGGTTCGTTGTCTATTAATTCTTCTTTGGTTTTTGTTGGTTTCAATAATAGTGCAAGGTGGTTCTATTAATAATAATATTCAATTAAATGAGCATTGATTAGGGTTAGTAGTGGCGGGACCGCAAGAGGAGCGATAGCCGAGATTAGGGCAGGGAGGCGGGCTTCCTGCGTTCAACCAGATCAGAAACGACATAGAAAAGTGGAGGGCGACATCATAAAACAGGGAGGAACTGAAAAGCGCCATGGCAGGGGAACCAGGGAGGGGAGGGATCCCATCCTACAAAAATGTAACGGCAGGAGAATCAAGTGGAAGTGAACTACAAAGAGACCCAAAGGAAAATAGTAGAGATTCACCAGTAATGGGAAACCGATGGAAAACAAGACTACGGGCAGATGCCTTCCCAGAGCTCTGAGAAAACCCAGGTTCGTAATTCCGAATAACAAACTTGAAGAGTATAGATGCTATATGAGGGAACATGCGTTAATATGTAAGTTTGTATGGTTTTGGCCATCCGAAAAGGACCTGTTGAAGTGGATACAACAAAGATGGAAACCGAAAAGGCATATAGATCTGAAGCTGGGGGCAAAGGGTTTTTCTACAGTGATATTCTCAAATCTAGAGGACAAGGAAAAAACCTTTGAAGGGGGACCGTTTTTTATGAATAACGTTGGTTTATTCATGAGGCACTGGGAGGACTGCTACAATCCAGACCAAGAAAATATGTTAGCAACGCCCATCTGGGTAAGACTGTTCGCTTACCAATAGAGTTTTGGGACCCTGAGATTCTTGAAGGAATAAGTAATACAATCAGAACATTTGTCAAAGTAGTAGAGACCACAAAAAGAGGGAGATATACATCCTATGCAAGGATATGTGTATACATGAATATACCAGAACCTCTGCTGGAGTACATAGAGTTAGAATACCACGACGAAGTCTGGCAGCAACCGATGGATTATGAACACATCCCCTTCCGCTACAGAAGATGCCATGGATATGACTACCTCTTCAAACAATGCCCATTAAATGCTGCAGAGGAAACATCAAAGAAAAAAGAAGAAGAGAAGAGGAGGACAGAAGCCACGGAAGGAGAGGAGGAGGGTTTCCAGGAAGTACCCATAAAAAGAAGACCGGGGAAAGGAATGCCAAGAATGCAACAACCTATCAAAACAATGCCAGTAGAATGCCAAAATAAGTTCAAAACACTTCAGGAAGAAGAAGGGGAGATGGAAAAAGGAGAAAGCACAGAAGAACCTATGGAATTAGCTAAAGATACAAAGGAGGCAGACTTAAACCAGAGAGACATGGAACAAGAAGGAATAGAGGAAAATATGGACATGACAGTTGAGAAATCAAAAATGGAGATTGATTTCCAAAAGAAAAGTGGAAGCGATGAGGAGAGAATAATGAAAAGCATGTTACAGGAATGGAAGAACCAAGATGAGAGGTTCATACCTGACGACCAAAATCAATTGTATAAAGAGACGTTCCAGAAATACAAAGAAAAAAAAGGAACTATTCTGGCAAATCAACTGGAACAAATAGGAGCGCAAGGAGGATAGAGCATGGGAATGGGCAGTACTGGCAAAGGAGGTAGAAAAAGAGGGAGAAGGCCATTGAGCGAAACCATTCAGGTAGTAGGGGAGATGCTGGTAAACTCAGGTAGAGTCATACCTCTTTCAGAGGTATTTCAAAAACCATCCAAAAAATTTTAAAATGATAGTCACAAGTTGGAACATCAGAGGTCTTAATAGCAAAGGAAAACAGAGGTATCCAAAGGAAAGGGTGAAGAAAGACAAGCCCAGTATAATGATAATCCAAGAAACAAAGATCAGTTCCCAAAAGTTAGAAGAAATAATGAGAAAACACAATATTCATTATGAAGTAATGGGTCAGGACGCGGCAGGCACGGCAGGAGGATTGGCAATCCTTTGGAACCCTGAGGAAGTGCAATTCAAAAATTGGGTTAGCCTTCCTAGAATCATCTCAGGAAATTTCAGAATGATAGGATCTTCTGAGTGGATTCTCATCACAGGAGTCTATGGACTGCACCTATCAAGGGAACACAAAAATTTTCTCCAAGACATGAAAACAATCCGAAGGATCTTTCCAGAGACTCCATGGATTGTAGGGGGGACTTTAATATGATTAAAACATTAGGAGAAAAGAGAGGAGGTTTAAAAAGACCAGACCAAGACATGGAAGCTTTTTGCGAAATGATAATGGAGCAAAGACTGGTAGATATTCCAACAATAAATGGGATTCACACTTGGAATACTAGAAGAGGAGGCAGAAACCAAATAACATTGAGACTGGATAGATTCTTAATTTCGGAATAGATCATAAATAGGGATGTATTTTTAGAATCAATGATCCTTCCTGCCATGGGCTCAGATCATTGCCCCATCAGATTGGAGATAGACATCAAGAAGAGCCCTAACAAAGGGCCCTTTAGATTTGAGGCCTTCTGGCTCAGGAATCAGCAGTTCATGCCGAAGGTGGAGGAATGGTGGACTCAGAGTCAACAGAGAGGACGAAGCAAGATGAAAACCTTTCAGTTAAAGCTCAAAGAACTCAAAGGGAAAATGAAAAAATGGAATAAAGAGGAGTTCGGGAACATATTAATGGAGAAGCAGTGATTAGAAAAAAAAATGGAAGAGATGTAACAAAAAATTATAGAAGAATGCCAAAACGAGGAAAGAAGCAGAGAAGAGGGAGCATTGATTAGCCAATTAGAGGAATGGAGAAAACAGGAAGAAATTTTATGGAAACAAAAGTCCAGGATAAACTGGCTTCGTGATGGAGAAAGGAACACAAAGTTCTTCCACCAAGCTATGGTTCAACACAGACAAAGGAACAAAATTTTCTCTATCAAAAATGAAGAAGGGCAAAGAATAACACAGCATGAGGGAATTGAACAGGTATTAGTTGGGTATTACAAAGACATGCTGACCGAACCCCAAGTTGACAGAGAAGAGGCTACAGGAAGGATTTGCAACGAAATCCCAAAAATAATAACAAGGGACCAAAACATGGCCTTGATGAGGGCAGCAACGTTGGAAGAAGTGGAGGACATAGTGAAGGGAATGAAAAAAAACAAAGCCCCTGGACCTGATGGATTTACGGCGGAATTTTACCAAGCAGGCTGGCATTTTCTTGGACAAGACATTTTGGAGGTGGTAGAGGAATCTCGCAGACACCAGAAGGTATGGCCAGGTCTTAACTCTACTCTTTTGACTCTTATTCCTAAATCTGCTAAATCAGAAAATGCCCAAGGTTTTCGCCCAATAGCCCTTTGTAATGTAATTTATAAAATAATTGCTACGCTGATGGCGAAACGATTGAAACCAATTCTCTCTAGTATAATCTCCCCGAACAAACTGGGTTTGTGGAAGGGAGACAAATCCTAGATGGTTTGGTTGTATCTCAGGAAGTGATCCATTCTCTAAAACAAAAAAAGGAGTGGGGAATGATGATAAAACTGGACCTGTCAAAAGCTTATGACCACCTAAACTGGAAGTACCTCAAAGCAATTCTTATGGCATTTGGTTTTAGTAATAGGTTGATAGACTAGATCTATAACATGATATCAACGCCTAATTTCTCTATCCTACTGAACGGGACACCAACTTCGACCTTTAACGCCACAAGAGGGCTGAGACAGGGGGATCCCTTATCCCCCTTCTTTTTCATTATTGCGGCGGAAGGCCTTGGAAGATACTTCAAGAAAGATATGAGGGAAAGAAAGATTAAAGGACTGAGGCTATGGGGAAACAACTTACCTATCACCCATCAGCAGTTCGTAGACAACATTATGCTCTTTTGTGAGGTCTCACTAAAAGAAGTGAAGAGGGTAAAAAAGATTCTGGACTTGTTCATGGAAGCCTTGGGTATGGAAATCAACAAAGAAAAATACTGTAAATTTCTCTTTAACACCCCAGAACCGATCAAAGCCCACTAAAACAAGAACGTTGGGCTTCCACTCAGGTGAATTACCAACAAAATACCTGGGGAATCAACTAGCTTTAAATCCTCTAAGAATAGCAAACTGGCAACAAATGATGGAAAAACTCAAGAATAGACTTGCAAATTGGTCCTTTCGATCGCTGAACATAGCAGGAAGAATGGTGCTATTGAAATCAATTCTCCAGGCTATTCCAATCTATCCTCTTCTGGTGATGGCGGCCCCCAAAAGAGTATGCACAAGAATGAAGGAAATTTTCAGAAAATTTATTTGGGGAGGACCCAAATAGCAAAGGAAATGGGCCCTTGTGTCTTGGAAAGGTCTGTCAAAACAAAAGGAAGAAGGGGACTAGGTCTCAGGGATCCAGGCATCTTAAACCAAGTTCTAGGGGTGAAGCTGTGGTGGAGGTGGATGAGGGTTGGTAATGATTTATGGAAAAGGATATGGACCCAAAAATATAATATGCCCTCAACTACAGAAGGTATTCTCAGAGTGGAGGAAGTCCCAAAGGGATCTGCAATATGGGACCTGGCCAGCCAGAACAGAGATATCATAGGCCATTATGCCTTCTAGGAAATTAGGAACGGAAGAATAGCTAAATTTTGGGAGGAGGCATGGCAGCAAAGGGAAAGAATGGTAGGCATACAAGCTCTGCAAAGTGTTGGCATTATGATTCTGGTATGGCTCTATGTTACAGATGTTGTACTTGATGGCAACACCCCCAAGTGGCAATGCTCTGATCAGGCTCTCAAAATGTTGAAAATTTAAGAAGTACGCAGGAGAACAGTTCAGAAGATGCGTACACGCAGGTACACCATGAAGGGACCGCGGCCATACATGCAGATCACCCGTTCAGAAGGTGCGTACCCCCAGTTTCACTTACTTCAAGGCAGAGAAGCGCGTTCACGTGGGGTTTCCTATGTTTGGCCCGTGGTATTTAGCCCGCCGCTCTTGATTCTATGGTTTTGGCCCGTGGTATTGTTTTATATTATTATTATTATTGAGCCCCATGTTTTTGGGCCCCTGGTATTGGTTATCTATGGTATTGATCCATGATTTTAGGAGGAGCTTGGCTATATAAAGCAAAGGAGATCACTTGGCTAAGTATCTTTTGCAAATTGAATATCTTAAGATCTGAAATATTGGGTTATTGTTTTAAAAGCTTGATCTATATGAAAGTGAAGTTAAAAGCGAATCTGTGAAGGGTGATCTCTCGAGCGCATGATCAGATCTGGGCATCCGACTAACTGTAGCACACTGGTGAACTGCCAATTCGGCCCTAATCAGAAGTACGCAGGTGGTTAACGGTGCAAGTGCGTGGGTACGCAGAGCAGAAACAGGAGATCCGCGTGTGTACGCAGAGCAGAAGAAGGGGAACTGCGTGGGTACGCAGATCAGAAGAAGGAGAACTGCGTGGGTACGCAGCGCGACAGAGGCTCAGGTGCGTACGCACAGTAAAAGTACGCGGCGCGATAGTATCTATGAGTGCGTGGTTTCAGTAGCAGTACGCGGCGCGATAGTGTCTCTGGGTGCGTACCTGCAGTAACAGTACGCAGCGCGATTGAATAAGCAGTGCGTGGGTACGCGGTGCAGCAGAAGGCTCTCTGCGGGTATACGCAGGGAAGCAGAAGGTGAAGTGCGTAGCGACGCTGGCCAGAGAAAGAAAAACTGCGTATCTGTCTTAAGATCTTCTGTTGACTGAATTTTTTCTGTTGATAAGGTGTTCTGGGTTTAGTTCTGTTACTGTTGATCTGGTTACTGCAGTTGACTGTGTAATTTACATGTACTTGATGATCATTTGATGTTTATGGATCTAGTTTGAAAATTATGAAAAGTGATCCTTGTAAGAAAAGAAGTAGGGGGTTGTAGCTCCCTTCCAGGAGAGACTGGAAAACGAGAGAGAGTTGTAGCTCTCTGCAGGTTGCAGCCTGTGTACTGGTAAAGGACTGCACCAGTACAAAATCATTGTAAAAAGAGTTTCTAATTTGAAAGAAGATAGAGACATATTGCAGCAGGTGGTTTTCACCCACATTGGGTTTCCACCTTATATCTGGTGTTCTTTGGCGTGACTATCTGTCTTTCTTGTTCATGCTCATTATTTTATGGTACTGATATGCAAAAATAATTCAAAGTATAAATAAGGAAGATTTGTTAAAAGAACTTGATAATACTGATTCACCCCCCCTCTCAGTATTATTTCCAACAATTGGTATCAGAGCAGGTCCTTTGGAGAAGCTTGATCGCTTGAAGGAAGATCATTCATCATGAGCAACTACGAGAGGGAAGCATCAATCAGGCCACCAATTTTTGATGGGACAAACTTCAATTATTGGAAGGTAAGAGTTACTGCCTATCTTCAATCTCTTGGTACAGAAGTTTGGGATATCATAGATACAGGCTACACCTTTCCTTCAGCTACTCCTACAGATGCGGCCGAAAAGAAGAAATATGAAACAAATGCTAAAGCAGTCAATACTTTGTTGGGATGCTTCTCTCAAACAGAATTCGTAAAGGTTATGCAATATAAATCCGCAAAAGAAATATGGGACAAGATTGTCTTGAGTTACGAAGGAGATGAACAGGTAAAGCGTGCTAAACTTCAAACTCTCAGGATTCAGTATGAGAATCTCAGGATGTATAATGATGAAAGTGTGGCTAACTATTTTCTTCGGGTAGATGAGATTGTTAATTGCATGAAAAACTTGGGTGAAGAAATAAAAGAGGCTATTGTGGTTGAAAAAGTTCTAAGATCATTGTCCCCCAAGTTTGAATCTAAAGTGTCTGCAATAGAAGAAAAGGAAAATCTACGAATTCTTACTATGTCTCAGCTACATGGAATTCTAATTGCTTATGAAATGAGAAAGGGAGGTCCATCAGACAAAAGAGAAGCTGCTTTCAAGGCTTCAGGCAAAGGAGATTATTATGAAGCAAGTCACGTGCCAGAAGAAGAAGAAGAAGAATCAAATTTTGTCAGAAATCTTCAAAGGGGTTATGGAAGGTTCAGAGGTAAGTTACCTTTTAAATTCTTTGCTTGTGGAAGAGTAGGTCATTATGCTGCAAAATTCCCTTATAAGGATAAAGGAAAGGAACCTGCTAGATGGAACAAGAAACATAGTGCAAATAAGAAAAGCTACTACACTCATGAAGATAGTGATGGTCTATCAAATAGTGATGAAGATGAACGAGGTAATGACTATAAACTGTTAATGGCATTTGAAGATTATGATTATATGGATGCTATAGATGTGGATAGCCTTTATGAAGAAATTACTAAACTCAAGAGATGTATAGAAGAAAAGAATATGATCATTGATACTCTACAATTTCAAATTGATGAAAAGGAAAAACATCTTGAAAAATTAGAAGGTGAAATTGTTGGTCTTAGAAAAGAGATTGAGAAAACAAAAGCTATTAATCTTAAGTTTGTCAAAGGATCTGAAACTTTGGATGAGATTATCAATGTACAACGTTCTCCACTAAACAAGACAGGTCTGGGCTATAATGGAGAAACTTCTCAAGCATCCACCTCAAAAAGTTATCTTGATGCAGCAAGAAGGAATGAGCAAAAGCACAATGGAGACCATCAGGTAAAGCAGGGATGATTTGCAAATAGAGATTATCAGGGGCAATCCGTCTTAAGGGTGAACAAAAGCTACAATCAGCCACAGGTAAAATCTTCTCAATTTGGTTCAAGAATGGATGACAATAGAAATTACAATCATTTGGCCGGTAGATTTGATAACCGCAGAAGTTTCTTCAATGGACAATGTTTCTCTTGCCATAACTTTGGTCACAAAACAGCTCAATGTGTTGCATATAAAACAATCATGACTAGAGAAGCTGAAAAACAAAGAAGTATGACCGGGATTACAAAAAGGACCTATAACAACTTTTCGACTCTTGAAAATGAAGTTGAATATTCTATTTGCAATAACTTTGGTCATAAAGATTCTGAATGCAGGAGCAGGTTTCAGCAGACAAAGGAGCAAGCCTCAAGCACCAAAACATGGAGAATAAAGGAACCACAAACAGAAAGATGTGGGATAGCATTTTATGCAGAAGGACAGGAAAATCTATGGTACATTGACAGTGGATGTTCGAAGCATATGACAGGTGATAAAGAAAAACTTGAGTCATATTCTACTCTAGAAAAAGGAAAGAAAGTTTCTTTTGGAAACGATACTCCTGCAACCATAAAAGGAAAAGGCATTGCTCAGTTAAAAGAAAAGGTCAAGGCTGGAAATGTTTTGTATGTTGATGGATTGAAGCATAATCTTCTAAGTGTCAGCCAGATGTGTGATCAAAGAACCGAGGTGATATTCAGATCAAATGGATGTCTTGTTCATGATCTTGATACAGGTAAAACAGTGATCAAAGGTAAAATAACTCCAAATAATCTATACATATTTGAAGAAGGACAACAACAATGCTATCTGAGCAAGGATGATGAGCACTGGTTATGGCATTGGAGGTTGGGGCATCTAAGCTTTTCACAAATAAGGAAAGCATGCAAATATCAGGCAGTTCGCGATCTTCCAGATATCAAAATTCCAGACAACACCATATGCAAATCATGTCAGTTTGGAAAGCAAACCAGAACTAACTTTCCAGAGAAGGAAGGATCAGCTAGCATGCCTCTTGAGCTAGTACATACAGATACATGTGGTCCATTCAGGAAAAGAACACCTCGAGGAGAAGAATACTTGATATTATTCATTGACGATTTCTCCAGGTTTGTCTGGTTAGGACTTATGAAGCACAAAGATGAAGCATTCAAAAAATTCAAATCCTTCAAAGCCTTGGTTGAAAACGAATCAGGACACAAAATTAAGTGCCTCAGATCCGACAGAGGTGGGGAGTTTACCTCAAATGAATTTTTCGATTTCTGTGAAGAACATGGGATAAGAAGAGAATTCTCTACAACTAGAACTCCTCAGCAAAATGGAGTTGTGGAAAGAATGAACAGAACAATCCAACAAATGGCTCATGCTATGCTTGATGAGTCGGGAACTCCCGCAACTTTCTGGGGTGAAGCTGCACATGCTGCGGTTGTTATTCTCAACAAAACAAATGTCCGGGTGAACAACACTCAAACCCCTCATGAGCTCTGGTGTGGTGAGACTCCTTCGGTAAAGAACTTCAAAATCTTTGGGAGAAAATGTTATATTAAGAATATTGATGAGAAACTTGGCAAACTTGAACCTAGAGCAGATGAAGGTATTCTTCTTGGCTATTCTCCACATAGCAAAGCATACAAATGCTACAATAAAAGACTTGGCAGAATCATTGACAGCATTGATGTAGTGGTTGATGAGAAGGGATACATTCCTAGGCAAGTACATCATGAAGACATCGAAGAAGATGAAGGCTACCCTCAAAGACAGAATGATGAAGAAGAACCTCAAGAAGAACCAGAGGAGTAGACAAGAATAGAAGAGAAGACTCCATCCAGATATGTTCAGAAGAATCATCCAGAATCTCAGATTGTGGGGCAGAAAGAAGCAGGTGTACAAACAAGAAGAACAGTTGCAGAAGCTTCAAGCTATTTGGCATTACTCTCCTCCACTGAACCACAAAATGTGAAAGAGGCATGCAAAGATGAATGTTGGGTGAAAGCAATGGATGAAGAACTTGAGCAGATTGAAAAGAACAACACTTGGGAGCTGGTTCCTAGACCAAAGGATAAGAATGTTATCGGAACAAAATGGGTCTCCAAAAATAAATTGAATGAAAATGGAGAAGTAATTAGAAACAAGGCCAGACTTGTTTGTAAAGGGTATGCGCAACAAGAAGGAATAGACTTTGAAGAAACCTTTGCTCCTTTTGCAAGACTTGAGGCCATCCGAATGTTCCTTGCTCTCTCAAGCTTTCAAAACTTCAAAGTATTTCAAATGGACGTGAAATCAGCCTTTCTGAATGGAGACTTGGAAGAAGAAGTATACATTGAGCAGCCAGATGGGTTCATTCTTGGAAATGATCCAAATCTTGTATGCAGATTGAAAAAGGCTCTCTATGGTCTCAAACAAGCTCCAAGGGCTTGGTACTATCGTTTGGACAAATATCTTCATCAACAAGGCTTTTCAAAAGGATCATTAGATAGCAATCTTTATATAAAAGTTGAAAATGACAAATTGCTAATACTTGTTGTGTATGTAGATGACATTATCTTTGGCAACAATGAAGAAGCTGTGAGTCAAAGCTTTGCCTTAGTGATGCAGAAAGAATTCGAAATGTCCTTGCTGGAAGAACTGACATATTTTCTTGGTTTGCAAATCCAACAAAAAGAAGGAGGGATCTTTTTGTCTCAAACTAAGTATCTCAAATAGATTTTGAAGAAATATGGCATGGAAGATGCAAAACCAGTATGTACACCCATGGTCACAGGATGTAGCCTCAGTGCAAATGATGAATCTGCAGCAGTGCATCAACCAACCTACAGATCTATGATTGGAAGTTTACTTTATTTGATAGGTACCCGACCGGACATCATGCATGCAGTTGGAATAGTTGGAAGATTTCAGGCAAATCTGAAGGAGACTCATCTTCAGGCAGTGAAGAGAATTTTCAAATATCTTCAAGGGACTCAAAATTATGGCTTATGGTATCCTAGAGATACAGATCTCACACTTCATGCTTATACAAATGCAGATTGGGCCAGAAGCGTGGATGACAGAAAGAGCACAAGTGGTGGTGCATTCTTTATGGGTTCCAGACTAGTATCTTGGTTCAGCAAGAAACAGAGTTCGATTGCCTTGTCTACAGCTGAAGCGGAATATGTTGCTGCTGCATCTTGCTGCACTCAACTCCTTTGGATGATGCAGACCTTGCAGGATTTTCAAATCACTTGTACTCCACCTATTCCCATCTTATGTGATAACACAAGTGCAATCAGCATCTCAAAGAACCCAGTCATGCATTCAAAAACCAAGCACATACCAATCAAGTATCATTTTCTCCGGGAACAAGTGCTTGAACAGAAGGTCAAGTTGGAGTATGTTCCTTCTAAGGAACAAGCGGCTGATATACTCACCAAACCATTGTCCAGGGAGACTTTTGAATACCTCAGGCAAAAGCTGGGGGTTGTTGATGCATCATCTTATTGTTGAAACTCTTCTGATTGATGGTTGTACGCATGGTTCATCTAGGGTATATGCGTACATGTGCTGGGTTGCGGATTGGTTAAAGATTGAATGGCACAGGTTCAGGGGGAGCATATAATGCATTGTTGGCATTATGGAGGATGTACAGAAAGAGAACATGGATACTGGTCTAATTATAGCTGCAATATGTCTCTATCTCTTTCATGGTCATTTATGGTGTTTGGTAGATTATGGTTCTTCTTTGCAGATCTGGTTCATATTCAGGGGGAGCATGTTCTTAGGGGGAGCATAACCATTTGCCCTTGATGTCAAAGGGGGAGAATGAAGCTGAAGATTTTGAGGTTGCCATCAAGTCCAAAGGGGGAGATTGTTGGCATTATGATTTTGGTATGGCTCTATGTTACAGATGTTGTAATTGATGGCAACACCCCCAAGTGGCAATGCTCTGATCAGGCTCTCAAAATGTTGAAAATTTAAGAAGTACGCAGGAGAACAGTTCAGAAGATGAGTACACGCAGGTACACCGTGAAGGGACCGCGACCAGACACGCAGATCACCCGTTTAGAAGGTGCGTACCCCCAGTTTCACTTACTTCAAGGCAGAGAAGCGCGTTCACGTGGGGTTTCCTATGTTTGGCCCGTGGTATTTAGCCCGCCGCTCTTGATTCTATGGTTTTGGCCTGTGGTATTTAGCCCGCCGCTCTTGATTCTATGGTTTTGGCCCGTGGTATTGTTTTATAATTTTATTATCATTGAGCCCCATGTTTTTGGGCCCCTGGTATTGGTTATCTATGGTATTGATCCATGATTTTAGGAGGAGCTTGGCTATAGAAAGCAAAGGAGATCACTTGGCTAAGTATCTTTTGCAAATTGAATATCTTAAGATCTGAAATATTGGGTTATTGTTTTAAAAGCTTGATCTATATGAAAGTGAAGTTAAAAGCGAATCTGTGAAGGGTGATCTCTCGAGCGCATGATCAGATCTGGGCATCCGACTAACTGCAGCACGCTGGTGAACTGCCAATTCGACCCTAATCAGAAGTACGCATGTGGTTAACGGTGCAAGTGCGTGGGTACGTAGAGCAGAAATAGGAGATTTGCGTGTGTACGCAGAGCAGAAGAAGAGGAACTGCATGGGTACGCAGATCAGAAGAAGGAGAACTGCGCTGGTACGCAGCGCGACAGAGGCTCAGGTGCGTACGCACAGTAAAAGTATGCGGCGCGATAGTATCTATGAGTGCGTGGTTTCAGTAGCAGTACGCGGCACGATAGTGTCACTGGGTGCGTATGCACAGTAAAAGTACGCGGCGCGATAGTATCTATGAGTGCGTGGTTTTAGTAGCAGTACGCGGCGCGATAGTGTCTCTGGGTGCGTACCTGCAGTAACAGTACACAGCGCGATTGAATAAGCAGTGCGTGGGTACGCGGTGCAGCAGAAGGCTCTCTGCAGGTATACGCAGGGAAGCAGAAGGTGAAGTGCGTAGCGACGCTGGCCAGAGAAAGAAAAACTGCGTATCTGTCTTAAGATCTTCTGTTGACTGAATTTTTTCTGTTGATAAGGTGTTCTGGGTTTAGTTCTGTTACTGTTGATCTGGTTACTGCAGTTGACTGTGTAATTTACATGTACTTGATGATCATTTGATGTTTATGGATCCAGTTTGAAAATTATGAAAAGTGATCCTTGTAAGAAAAGAAGTAGGGGGTTGTAGCTCCCTTCCAAGAGAGACTGGAAAACGAGAGAGAGTTGTAGCTCTCTGCAGGTTGCAGCCTGTGTACTGGTAAAGGAATGCACCAGTACAAAATCATTGTAAAAAGAGTTTCTAATTTGAAAGAAGATAGAGACATATTGCAGCAGGTGGTTTTCACCCACATTGGGTTTCCACCTTATATCTAGTGTTCTTTGGTGTGACTATCTGTCTTTCTTGTTCATGCTCATTATTTTATGGTACTAATATGCAAAAATAATTCAAAGTATAAATAAGGAAGATTTGTTAAAAGAACTTGATAATACTGATTCACCCCCCCTCTCAATATTATTTCCAACACAAAGTACATATCAGAAGGCTGTAATGGGGGGGCTAAAGTACGTCAAAGAATACTGGAAAGAAGAAGAGCTAGATGAGACATGGAGAACTTGGAGGAAACCGGAAGAATGGGACAACAATATAGACCAAGAGCAGAAAGAGATACTAGTAAAAGAGATGGAATCAAGAAGAATCAAAATAAGAATGGGACCAGATATTCTCAGATGGGGAAGATCCACAAGGGGGACCTTCACAGTCAAAGAAGCCTATTATTTAATCACCCGTTAGGAACAAGAAGAGGAAGTTCTAGATTGGAAGCAAATATGGAGGAAAAAGTGGTGGCCAAAGGTAACTATGTTCGCCTGGTTAGTAGGAAAGGGAAGAATCCTGATGTGGGACCAGTTACAGAAGCGAGGATTCCAAGGACCCCCCAAATGTAGCCTATGCAAACAAGAAAATGAAACACAGGAACACCTTCTAAACTCTTGCCCCTTTGCCCAGTATCAATGGGATGAAGTCAAGAACCTCTTTGGAAAATCAAATACAGACCCCCATGATATTAAACAGACCATCTTCCAATGGGGAAAGGGTCAATTTTCATGCCCGATAGTAAGGAGAGCCTAGAGTCTAGCTGTGGGATTCATCATATGGCTTATATGGAAAGAGAGAAATCAAAGAATCTTTCAAGATAAAGACAATCTACCAGAAAGGATATGGAGAAGAACGCAAAACTTAATAAGGGAGATGGTTCTAGCAGAGGCTTGGGAGGAAGAAGATTGGAAATCGACTCCAGATGAGGTTCGAATATTAGCTAACCTAAATATGGACTACAACATGGTGTATCCCCATAAGAAAAGAAACCAACGATCACAGATCCAGAGTCTAGCTCAGTTCAATTATCCTGGCGAAAAATTCATTAAACTGAATTTTGACGGGGCTTCCAAAGGAAACCTAGGGCCAACAGGATTCGGAGGTATCTTCAGAGATAGAGAAAGACGCACTAGATCGGCGTATGCTGACCGGGGAGGCATAATGACCAATAATGAAGCAAAATTGATGGTAGTCTACCAAGGCATCAGAATAGCAATAAGAAATAGATACACAAACCTGGAAATTGAAGGTGACTCAAAGGTAGTAGTTGAAATGCTTAGGAATTTTAATAATGTGAAGAATTGGGAATAGGTAGCAAAAAGCTGGAGGACTCCAGGGATAATTCAAGACTTGGCAGACATACTGAAATGTATTGAGTATAAAAGCATTAATCATGTTAGGAGATATGGAAATAAAGCAACAGACTTCCTCGCAAACTGGGGATGCAATGAGCAGGAGGGGAGGGTAGACAACAAATGGCCAACATTAATGAACAATCCTCAATGGGAGACACTCAGCTCCATTATCACTCAAGATAATAATGAAATCACAACTGTATAAAAAGGATCACCAATGGCCCCCGATCGGGGTGAAAATGGCGGCGACGAGGGAGATTTTTGTAATGACAGGGAGGGGGTATGATAAGCCACCTTGCACAAGGATAATAACTCAGGTTGACAGGACAGTCTGTAGGTAGGGCATAATTCCAAAGGAGTTGTGGAGACGAAGCAATGAAAGGCAGAGGTGGGGAAAGAGGCGGTGCTCCAACGATGGGACACAGGTTAGCTGGCACATAATTAAGCGAGGGAGGAGTGGGTGATCATAGAGAATGCATGCGATAGAGGGAGGAGGTGCAGAAGAATAGAGGCGGGTGGCAAGATAAGGTAAGTGGATACGGGAAGAGGCGTGTGGGAAGGAAATTTGTTAATGACCTTGACAATAGCTTGGATAGGAGTAAGGATTCAGACAGAAGTGCAAGGAAAAAAGCAGGCAGGCGAAAGTAGAAGGATCGGCTACCCATCCTTGGAAAAACCAAATGAAAGGCAACAGAGAGAAGAATGAGAAAGACAACAACTGATACGAGCAGGGTAGGAAGCTGGACAAGGAAGGAAAGAAGCATAGCTGACCCCCACAAAGCTATGGAACAGAATCAGTCGGACATGGAGAGGAAGATAAGAGGGGCGGAGCTGAATAATCCAAAACATGGGTATCATGTGCAGACGCGGAAAAGTGGTATGGGGAAGGGGAGGCCTCCTGAGGATAGGCTACCAAAAGAGGCAAAGAACCTGGAGAAGAAAGCCAAGGGGCATGGAATGAAGGATGCCTGGGTGGCCCCTCTATCATAGCTGGTCAGGGAAGCAAAGCAAAGGAAGAAAATAAAGCTGGTTGCTCAGGTCGGGGAAGGGGACGCAGAGGCAGGGTGAGAGGGTGCCAAGCTGGTAGCCAGGAGCAGAGCTCCTCATCACCGGCTAGAAAGCGACGTGGCAGAAAGATGTTGAAGCATCAGGTCCAGAATGCGGAGAGAGCGTATAGTGAGGAAACTAATGCTGACATTTCAGAGGATAATTCAGGAGTTGGGGGTAGCGGGCACGCAAGAGGAGTCAAAATATGAAATGGAAGATTGGGAATATCTGTTTCCAGACCCAGGAAACACCAAAGGCCGCATGTCCCTATATAAGCAGGCCCTTCATGTTTACTGGATAATGAAGTGGTTGCTGGCAAAAGCAATGGAACAGGTAGCTACGGAGATGGCAGAAATGGCCCAGGGTATTCCAAATCTAAAAAAAGAGATGAAGAACCTTCAGATAACTCTTCTCATGCAGGATGGAAATCTCGATGAGATTCAGCAGCAATTAAAGAAGATAGCTCCTGGAACAAAGGAAGAAGACAATCAACAGGGTACTATGGCAGACTGATACCTCCGGTTATGTATAAGGTTCTCTTAGTTAGGTTGCTGAGAGCATGCTCTCATTTTGTTATAGTTCATTATGCAAATAGGAAACAAGATTAGTCTCTTTTGGAGAAAGGTTTAAATTTTTCTCTTTCTCCTAGAAAGATCCCGATTGATGATATCATCTATGACATTGAATATGGAATTAGAGACTTACCAAATGTCATTAAAGATATCATTTTTCAAGACTATGCACTTGTCCTTAGAAAGGCAAAGCCCCCTAAGAATAACATCAGCAAACTTGAGTTTGATGCTCTCAAATCGTTAAATGATAATAAGAATATTGTTGTTCTCAAAGCTGACAAAGGTGGTGCTATGGTTATTCTTGATAAAGATGATTACCGTGGAGAGATGTTGGACCACCTCCATAATAGCGGGAGCTATAGGAAACTCAACACGGATCCTTTGAAGAAGATTTCCAAAATTGTGGCTCTTGCTATAAAGGCTAGTAGCTCGGTCAGCTCATTTAGTTATAAGATTATTGGAAGTTGCCCTTTTACCCCCAGAATCTATGGTCTACCAAAGATTCATAAGGAAGGTGATCCTCTAAGACCCATTTTAAACACGATAGGAGGGCCAACTTATCTTCTTTCTAAATATTTAGCCCAGAAGCTTAAGCCCCTTGCTGACCATACTGAATCCTTCGTCAAGGACTCTGCATCGTTTGTTAATGAGTTAAAGAGTTTCAAGCTTGATCTAGATGACAAGCTTGTGAGCTTCGATGTGGTCTCTCTCTACACTAATATCCCTATCAACAAGGCCATCGAAGTCATCAAGCGCATCACAGATCCTGATACGACTTATTTAGTTGGTATTTGTCTTACTTCTATTTTCTTTTCATTCATTGGGGAATTCTATGAGATAACTTGCGGTGTCACCATTGGTTCCCCCCTCTCCCCTGTGGTAGCTAATCTATTCATGGAGGATTTTGAATCAAAGGCCTTAACCTCTTCTCGTATTCTACCTAAGTTGTGGAAGAGGTTTTTGGATGACACTTTTGTCATCTGGTCCCATGGTAAAGAAAAGTTGGAACTATTTTTCCTCCATCTTAACAATCAATCTAGTTCTATGAAGGTCACCATGGAATTTGAATGTAATGGTAGTCTTCCCTTCCTTGACATCCTCCTCGCAAGGAATGATAATTGTTCTTTCTCTCATTAGGTATATCATAAGAAAACTCATACGGAACAATATCTTCATGCTAATTCTCATCATTTCCCAGCTCAAAAGCTTGGTGTTCTCAACACCTTAGCAACTAGAGCTTTAAGAGTTTCTGTTGAGAACCATCTCAAGGAATAGAAAGCACATCTCCTAAGTGTATTCTTTAATAATGGGTATAGTAGACACCAATGTACTAAAGCTTTCCTCAGAGCTGAAAAAGATCCTGGTGCTACCAAGGATTGATTTTCTGGTGTTCATCTTCCTTTTATCCAAGGGACCACTGACAAGATTGCAAGGATCCTAAGGAAGCATAAGGTGGCTTCAACCTTTCGGCCTTTAAATACCATATGGAGCTCCCTTAGATCTGTAAAAGACCCAATGGACCCTAAGAATATGAAGGGTGTTTACGTTATCCCAAGCTCTTGTGGGACTCCCTACATTGGTGAGACTGGTCGCTCGATTAATCAAAGGATTCGTGAGCATGCTGCTGACATCAAGCATGGAAGGACCTCCTTTTCTGCTTTGGTGGAGCATGAAGATAAATCTAAGCATCACATCTGCATTGAGGAGGCCAAGTCGTTGCTAAGGTTAGTCATTTTCATCATCGTAAATTGAGGGAGGCCCTAGAAATTGAAAAAGACCTAATAATTTGAATAGAGATGATGGTTGGAATACTAGTAGAAGTTGGGTCCCTGTCTTGTCGTCCTAGCTTTTTTTTTTTTTTTTTTTATCTATATCTATGTAGGTATTGGAATCCTTTTTATAGTATTTGTTGTTGATTTATTCTTCATTAGAGTTTATTTTCTTGATCCTTCGTGGTTTTTAAGTATTTTATCATCCTATTCATTCTTAACTCCTTTTAGTATTTTTGTTATTTCTTTAATGGGCCTGAGCCCCATATTTTATTGTTGACCGTGTTTTATTTATTGATTATTTTTCTTTGGATATATATATATATATATATATATATATATATATGTGTGTGTGTGTGTGTGTGTGTGTGTGTGTGTTTTTGTTTTTGTTTTTTATTTTTTATTTCTATTTATTTATTTATATTTTATATCTATATATATATATATATATATTTTGACTTGTGTATATTTTTGTTTTATTTTATTTATTTTTCCATTAATTATTTTTAATTTATTTTATTTTATTTCCATTAGTTATTTTATTTATCAAATTATCTTGTCTCGATTAGGGTCTTCACTCGTTTTTATAATTTTTGACTCCCCTCCTTTAAAGTTTGACTTTGATTATTTATGTATTTATTTTAAAATCTACTTGTTTAATATAGCGGTTACTTATTAATATTTGTTTTTAATAAATTAATATCACAGTTTAAATATTTTTTTTTTTTGTATAAAGACTATTCTATTAAGATTAAAAGAGAAAAAATATTTACAAAGAGGTTTGAACCTCTGAGGGGGCTGTGGCCTGCCCTCTGTCAAAAGAACCGTTGCTAGTAGCACATTGCCTTCTATTTACAAAAATGAAAATCATAGACCCAAGACTAAACAGAGCTATATAGACCCAAGACTTAACAGAGCTAAACACTTCAGAGTGAGCTGCCCTTTACAAAATTCTGTCCTTTACCACTATTACAAAAAAAGGAAAGCCAAAATTATATCCTTGAGAATGAAAAATTTCATGCTGATAATAACAGAAGCCATGCACACCGAGAATTAAACACGAAATCCAGAAATCATAAGATGACTTGCTGTCCTGTCGCTGAAGCCAAAGGTAATTAAACCTGTGGTGGCGAGGCTGTAGCATTCTCATTTTCCTGGTTGGGGGAGCTTACCCAGGTGACCATCACCTCATCTTCAACTTCCATCATGTTGCATTCTGGAGGAGGCACAAGGTGCAGAACACTGCCAGAGAGGCGCGTCGGCTCACAAGCTATAATTTGCTCTTGAGGAGAGTCTGGCTGAGGGCGAGAGTCTTCCTGTTGGCCCTCTTTGTGCAGCGCAACGGAAGCATTGAGGACAACACCAGCCAAGCTACCCTGAGAATCACTGGAATTCTGAGAAAGAGACTGTTCTTTGGAAGTTTCATCTGAGCTTGTGAACTCATCTTCTTCCTCCAAGAAGATAACAGTTATTATAGCTGAGATAAGAGGTTTGTTAAGCCTGCTTTTGAACTTGAACCGGGATGTGTGAAAAGAGCTGTTTAGGGAGGGTCCAGAATAGTCTGAGGGCGGTGAGGATGGTGAGGCAGAGGCTAACGGAGTTATACGTCGAGGCACAGAGCCACCACGACCCCGAGAACCTCCACGGGACCCCGAATTG
The DNA here is from genome assembly GCA_031772625.1 of Pinus tabuliformis. NCBI lineage: Eukaryota > Viridiplantae > Streptophyta > Pinopsida > Pinales > Pinaceae > Pinus > Pinus tabuliformis. Next base: position 279,323,932 of record CM062819.1, on the reverse strand, counting down.
CTACCACGCCTGGGTATGCCACGACGACGGGCCATAACAGTATAGATCAATGGAATGAAGGTGCTAAAGGACTGAGGGTGAGATAGAAGTGACTCGCCGCCAATTAAGTGGAACCGGATTGAATACCGGACCTCTGAATGTAAGACCCAAAAGCAGAGCACACAGAAGATAGAATCGACCACAAGAAAAAACCCACCAACGACTGAATAAGCCCAATACTCGACCCAGACACCTTCAACAAAGACAAAATCAAAGTCCCTTACAGAGATGGGCAAGAAGACTGACTTAATATACCAGACGCATGCGGAGAAGACTAACTTAATGCACCAGACGCCTTCGGAAAGAGACAGAACCATATACCTGAAGCTGGCCAGATGGGAGCAGTTATGAAGCCATGGTGGCTTCCAGATTCTCTGGGCTGCGCTGAGGCTCTGAGGCCCTGACCACCAGAGGAGAACACTGCCTGAAGAACCCGGAGCGACTATGTCAATGCCTAAAGAGACCGGAGCAAATAAGCCATGGAGAGTGCGCGCCATCCTGATATCTTTCACCTGCGTACCTCGAGCTTGGTTATTCATTAATGCTTGTTAATGACTTGCCTCGAACCACCTTAACCTGCTTAATGACTTGCCAGGTGCCGGCTTCGCATGCCCAGGCATTAACACCTATTTAAGACACCCGCATCCGGGTGTGAGTCTTCCTTCGACTGCATATCACTTGTTACTATGGTGTGGAAGGTAGAGAGTTGGTCCTCAGAAGCTATGCTTGATAATGAGCCTTCAAAGAATTCCTTTCCACTGTCCACTCCTAAATTAGCAAGAAAATCTACCAGTTTGTTCCTTCCCTTCTGATATGCTTAAATGAAATTGCTTGATGATGGCTAAGCCATTGTTTAAGAAGCTCAAGTCGAGTAGCCATTCTCCAGCTGCTACTGACCTTATGAACCGGGGATCCCTGCAGAAGTTTTAAGGCCATGGTAATGATAATTTGGGAGTCCCCTTCCACTATAAGAGGAAGGAATCCTCGTTCTTGCGCCAGATTAAGCCCTCTCCATAATCCTTCCAGTTCCGCTGCATTGTTAGTATTCCAGCCAATTGAGCCAAAAAAAGTTATAAGGGGAGTACCCTGGTAGTTTCTGATGGCTCCACCAAATCCCGTTTTCCCAGGATTCCCTTTCGAAGCACCGTCAAAGTTAAGTTGAAACACATTGATTGGCGGTGGAGTCCATCTTGCTGGATACTCTTGATACTTTGGGGAGTTTTCATTAGAAGAGATCGGATTCTGTAATTGAATCTGCCAGTTGTCCCATATAGCTTGTTCCTGTGGGAGTGATGGGAAATCCTCTTTAGACCAGCCTTTGATAGACAAAGTTTCTTTGATGTTATGGTGCAACCCGGTCCATATCTGCTCAATCGACTGTGATTGATCTTTAAAGATCCTTCTATTTCTCTCCTTCCAAATATTCCACATTAGTAGTCCCGGTATTAGTTGCCATAGTGTGTTTAAAAGTTTGCTTTGATATGGCTCTTGGCTCCAGGTGCGAAGGGTGCCTTTAATGTCCCCAATCACTCTACCATCCTTCTGACAGCGGAATGTAACCTTTTCCCACAATTTCCTTCCAAGCGAACAGGTTTGCATGAGATGTAATGCTGATTCCTCTTCCTGTTTGCAGTTGGGACAAATGGATGGCCCAGAGAAGTTCCATTTCCTGAGGTTGTCCCATGTGAGAATCCTGTTGTGAGAAAGAAGCCACAGAAAAGTAGAAACCTTCGGCCATATGGAGGAGTTCCATATCTTGTCCCATAAATTGTCTTTGATTACTCTGTCTTTGATGATGATTTTGTAAGCTTCTTTGGTTGTGAAGGTACCCTTTTCCTCATATCCCCATCTGAGAATATCCATGCCTACCGAAGTTAGAATTTTTCGTTTTTGAAGTTCTGAGGAAAGAGAAAGTTGAGTTTGCTCTGGGCTGTGAGGTAGTATATGACTGGCCTCTTTCCACTTTCTGTGTTCTTGGGCATTGTGTGAATTCCAAAATTGGCTCACCTTATCATACTGATTTATATCTTGATCTGAGAGTCCCGGAATAGTGTCTCTGAGGTTTGGAAGCTACTGCCATGAGTCTTCCCAAAACCTTGCTGTGTGGCCATCCTTCACATCCCAAAAACTGTGCTTTTGAATTATATCTCGATGTTGAATGGCTGAGTCCAGATAACCGATCCTTTATTGACTTTTGACATTCTAATTCTCTCCTCTATGGGTGTGTTTCTTGCATATTTCGCTGTCCATAAGGAGGCCCAAGGTGTGCTGGGATTTGAGAGCCATTTCCACCAGATTTTGGCCCCCATTACCATGCTGCTATGTTCTGGGTCTCTTAGCCCAATGCCTCCTGCCTTTTTAGGTAGACAGGCTTTCTCCCATTTGACAAGTGCCCACTTTCGATTTGGCCCCGAATTTCCCCATAAGAAATTACGCTGAAGCTGTTTGATAGCTTTGAGAACCCACTTAGGTGCCGCCAATATGGAAAAAAGGTAAAGAGGCATGGACTGTAGAACAGCTTTAATTAGCACTAGCCTATCAGCCATATTAAGAGCTCTATGAGTCCAAAGGAACAATCTGGCTTCCAGTTTTTCTAAAAGGCTATTCCAAGAGGAATGCTTTAGAGCCAAGGCAATTAAAGGAGCACCCAAATATTTAGAAGGAAGGGAAGCGATGGTGAAGCCTAGGATACAGGCTATAGCTCTTTGGGTGGTGGGAGGCGTATTGAAGAAAAATATCTGAGATTTAACTTTGTTAATTAGAGCTCCTGAGGCATCCGAGAAGTTTGTAAGAATTGATTTAAAAGATCGAGCTTCTTGAACAGAGGGATGACCAAATAACATGTTATCATCTACGAATTGCTGGTGCGAAAAGGCGGGGGCCTGGTGGAAAGCTAGACCTTTGAGGTTATGAGAGAGGATAGCCGATTTAATGCTACGGCCTAACCCTTCAGCTAAGATGACAAACAGAAAGGGCGAGAGAGGATCCCCTTGTCTGATCCCCCTAGAAGGACGAAATGTGGCCGACGGGATTCCATTAATGAGAATAGAAAAGAACGAGGAGGATAAAAGATGACTGATCCATCTGATCCAGGAGGGGGCAAAACCAAAGGCTTTGAGGATTTTTTGCATATATTCCCAACTTATACTATCAAAAGCCTTAGATAAATCAATTTTAAGCATCATACCTGGTTTTTTTGAATGCTTGAGAGAGTGGATTATTTCATGGGTTAAAATGATCCCATCTGTAATCTGCCTTCCTTCTACATATCCAGATTGTTCTGGAGATATGATAAGGGGAAGCATGGGCTTCAATATAGAAGATATAACCTTGGAGACAATCTTGTATATAATGTTGCACAAAGCAATCGGTCTGTATTTATCCGGAGTGTTGGATTCCTCTGCTTTGGGGATTAAAGCAATGAATGTTGCGTTCAGACCTGGATACATCCATCTTAGAGTGCGCGATTCTTCCACGACCTGCCAGACTTCCCATTTAACCAGATCCCAGAAATGCTGAAAAAAGTTTGAAGTAAATCCATCTGGTCCTAGCGCTTTCCCTACTTTTAGCTGATGCATAGCAGTCTCAACCTCCTGAAGACTTATGGGCTTGAGAAGGAGAATATTATGATCTTTAGTAATTAATCTGGGTATATGTCTAATGATTTTATCAATAGCCTCTATTCTATTTATGTTAGGTTCTTGATTCATCTTCTTGAAGTAATTGAGGAAATCCTGTTCGATTCCCTCGTGGGTTTCAATTTTTCTTCCTTGCTCATTGTTGACGTGAGAGATTTGATTGATCATTCTTCTTTGCACTGTAGTTTTGTGAAAGAATTTCGTATTCTTTTCACCCTCCTTCAGCCATCTAACTCTCGATTTTTGCCTCCAGAGAGTTTCCTCCTGTAATTCTCTCTCAAGGATTTGATTTTCTATGGACTGCTCTTTCTTGGCAAGCTCTTCAGAGCGTCCTTCAGAGATCATTCTTTGCTGAATAAATTTCATTTCTTGATTGAGGGTTTCTTTAGCTTTGAAAATGTTGCCGAAGATAGATTGATTCCAGCGTTTAATTTCCCCCTTGAGGTATTTCAGCTTCCTTTGGAATATGGACATTTTTGTGCCGTCTGTTGGATTGAATTTAAGCCAAGATGCTCTGACAAATTCATAGAAGTCCGGATGAGTTAGCCAAAAAGCCTCAAACCGGAAGGGTCGCCTTGTATTACAACCAGGACGATTCCAGTGGAGTGCGATTGGCCAGCGATCAGAGCCTGAAAAAGGAAGGATAGATGCTGTAAATTCTCCCCCTAGATGAACTGCATTATCAGAGATTAGAAATCTATCAAGACGCGAAGCTATTTGCATTGGTTCTGCCCTTTTGTTGTTCCAAGTGTAGAGGCCGTTATTTGAAGGAAGATCTACCAGCAAATTATTCTGAATGAAGCCTTTTAATATAGAGCCATCCTTGTTTATTCTGCAACGACCTCCCTTTTTTTCCTCCGTTGTTGCAATCATGTTGTAGTCTCCTCCAGATATCCATAACGGGTATTTCCTCTCTGTATTGAGCTGCATCAAAGCATCCATAATTTCCACCTTGTGCTGGGTTTCTTGAGGAAAATACACATTTGTTATATGACCATAGATATTGGGTCCAATTATATGAAAGATGGCTTGAATGAAGTTTTTATTTGCATGTATGTTAACTAGTTGGATTATTCTTTCATCCCAGAGCACTGCAAGTCCTCCTGACGCTCCCTAAGCATCAACAGCTGTTACTAACCCTCCTGGCCAGGCCTTTGCTGCTATTTTTTCCAAGACTGTCGAATTACACTTTGTTTCTTGCAGAAAGAGAATTGTGGGTTTTTCCTCCATTAACATGTTTTTTAATAGTCTTCCTTTCCTTGGGCTATTGAGCCCTCTAATATTCCATGAGATCAACTTCATTGGGAAGGTTTGGGGTTGATATTGAAATACTTGGTTAGCGTAGCATATCTGCCTGATTCTACTAATACTTCTCCAATCTTGATGGTTCTCTCCAGAGTAGTTTTCCTTCCTCTTTTTTTGCTATTTTGGTGATGAATTTCCCATCCCATTGGCTACCAATTTGAACCCCTAATGAGTATTTTTTTGGGCTTTATTGAGGACTGCCACTAGGTTATCCACTTGTCGATCAGGTATTTTGTCAAAGTTTCCTGTTTTACATGCTTGTTCTAAGCCCAAGATATCTAGCTCTCCAATGTCTATTGATTCTGTGTCCTCCTCCATGATTTGAGGTTCTTGATAGTTTCCATCGCTTTCCTTCTCGTTTTCTGTATTAGGATCTATACCATCTATATCCATTTCAAGGAAGCTCCAGGTGTTTGAGGCAGTCTTGAGCTTATTGTCCCCTTGTTCTACACTCTTTTCCCCTGTTTTCGATTTGGCTCCTTCAATCTTTTCCTGACTAGTTCCTTTTTTATTGGAGGGCGTATTGTCTGGATCCTGCATGTCTTCATTGGCTAGAGCTTCAAAACTATTACTAGTAGAGGGTTTTGATTGATCTACTGGAGGAATCTTTGTAGAGACTACTGATTTTTTATTTCCTCTTCGGCGATTTAGCACCTTAGTGAAGCCATCCGGCGTTCGGTTTTCCTGGTCAGTTTGAACCGAGGGTTTGCTATTTAATGGGCAGTCTCTGTAGAGGTGTCCTAGGTCATGACATTTTCTGCATCTAAAGGGTACATGCTCATAATCTATTAACTGTATCCATTCCACATCTTCATGAAAAAGACTTACCGTATCAGGCAAAGCTTGTTTAAGGTCCATGTAGACGCAGATCCTTGTGTATGAGGTGTATCTATGCGTCTTTGTTTCTTCTACTACCTTGACGAAGTCGCCCAGAACATTGCCGATCGCTTTGAGAGACTCCTCTTCCCAGTATTCCAATGGCAAAGAGTAGAGCCTGATCCACACCGGTGCGCAACTTAGGTCTTCCTTATCAGGGTTAAATCGTTCGATCCATTCTTTGAGAAATAGCCCAGCAGAGTTAAGAAATAAGGCCCTCCATCTAAAACTCTGTTTCTGTCTTCCAAATAGTTGAAGACTGCAGTGAAAAACCCCTTAGGCCCTAGATGCAAGGTTATGTGTCCTTTTGGATGCCATTTAACATTTATCCAGGCTTTGTTTAGATAATCTTCAGCAAAATCACATAACCAATCTTTTGTCGACGCGTTTCGAACCAACCAGTGTGGTTCATCGTCAGGACAAGTTGAAGAACCAATCCGGCTAAGCTGAATAAATAGAGTGTGCAGAGACTCCAACGGCTATATTGCCAACTGCTAATTTTGACCTAAGGATCCTAGTCAAACCACTAACATTACTATAAATAGCTACAACAGGTAAATTTGTTAATTTATATCTGAAATTAAAATCGATTTGATATTTTTTAGTATATAATATAATATCATATTTACTATAATGGTCATATGTCTATAATTATTATTATTCTAATATTATTTAAATATTATGTCATTCTTAAATTTAGTTATATTAGGTAATTACTCTTTAAAATATACTATTCTACATTATATAATGGTCCATTCGAATAATATAAGTTTATTAATAAATCTATATTTACTAAAAAATTCCTAATTCCAATATTAATAAAAACAAACAAATAAAATCCCTATTACATTATTATTATTCTTAGACTAATATATATGAACATTATTAAATATAAAATTAGTTATATATTTATATTTAATACATATTAAATAAATAATATACAAATAAATTATATTGAATTTATATTATATATAACAAATAAACAAATATACTAATTTTATATAAAATATATTAAATCTGCCATATATTTATATTTAATATATATTAAATAAATTAATATACAAATAAATTTATATTATATATAACAAATAAATTAATATTGAATTTATCCAGGCTCTCAACGCTTTCTCGTTTGGCCATATTCCAATGAATTTGCCTATGAGGGCATGATCTCTCATATACTGAATTCTAGCATTGATGCGATGGCTTGATAGCTCTACTTTTGGCCTGTGCGTGGCTACTGGCTTGCATGTGGAAGAGCTGACTTTCGGCTTGTCTTTCTGTTCTTGTTCAGTTTGCATCTGCTGACTTTTGTCTGTGCTTTCATCATTGTACTCCTTTCCCCTGTCTGAGCCCTCGATATTTCCTGGCTGGTTGTCGTTTGTTGGAGGAGGCACCCCTCCTTCCCCCTGAGGGGGGTTCATTGTTCCCGCCGGCCAAAACCTGTGGGCTGTGGCCTGCTACACTGCCACGTTCTGTCCCTGGTGAGCTCTGTCCGGAGGACCTGACATAGCAGGTGATTTCTGAAACCCTGATGCCGAGTTGCAGAACCTCGCTTCTCCGCTTCTCTCCCGTTCACAGTTTAAATATTATTTTTCAAAAACTAGCCGTTTAATATCGTTGTTACATATTAATATTTTAATAAATTAATAAACTAATATCATTATTTAAATATAATTTGTTGTATTGAGGCTTCTGTGATCCATATCAAGTTTATGAGAGATTCTTCGGCGTAAATCACATGATATTTCATTTTTCGACGCGTTTCGAACCAATCAGTGTGGTTCATTGTCAGGACAAGTTGAATGAACAGATCAGGTAAAGCAAGTTAAATAGAATGCTAGATCTGTCTTCAACTTAGAAAATTGCAAGCGTGCCCGTTCAAAATGGTGAACTTTTCCTGATGATGAACCACACTGGTTGGTTCGAAACGCGTCGACAAATGAAATATCATGTGATTTACGCCGAAGAATCTCTCATAAACTTGATATGGATCACAGAAGCATCAATACAACAATTGGTTCACCATTTTGAACGGGCACACTTGCAAGTTTCTAAGTTGAAGACAGATCTAGCATTCTATTTAACTTGCTTTGCCTGATCTGTTCATTCAACTTGTCCTGACGATGAACCACACCGGTTGGTTCCAAACGCGTCGACAAATGAAATATCATGTGATTTACACCGAAGAATCTCTCATAAACTTGATATGGATCACAGAAGCCTCAATACAACAATTGAATCCCTGCATGGAAGGTTCACCATTTTAAACGAGCACGCTTGCAGGTTTCTAAGTTGAAGATAGATCTACCATTCTATTTAACTTGCTTTGCCTGATCTGTTCATTCAACTTGTCCTGACGATGAACCACACTAGTTGGTTCAAAATGCGTCGAAAAATGAAATATCATGTGATTTACGCCGAAGAATCTCTCATAAACTTGATATGGATCACAGAAGCCTCAATACAACAATTGAATCCCTGCACAGAAAAGCCATTGCAACTAAGGTTCACCATTTTGAACGGGCACGTTGTTATGAAACCAACTCAAGAAAAAGATAGAAAAGATAGATCAACGCCTTAGAATTCAGCCTCTTCGAGGGGGCAACCTCCTTTACATTACATAAATGAGCAATTCTTGGATGATACAAATGCAAAGACCTCCTTTCTATATATAGGAGTCTAAGGGGTCATAATATAATCAGATCCGACACAACAATAATAATGTAAGGGCACAATAATAACAATATGGGCACTACATGGGTACATCAATATAATAAGGGGGTTGTAATAATAACAATAAGGGGTTACACTAGTAGTATAGGGGCCTAACATGCCCCTCTCCTTCAAAAAGTGTTGTCCTCAACGCTTGAGTAGTTCTTGATGCTTCTGTATAAAATTCTTGTCCTCCCATGTGGAATCTTCAGCGGGCAAGTTCTTCCACTTGATGAGATACTCTGAAATTGATCAATTTCGTAGCTGTCGGGTTCTTGTTTCTGTGACTGCTCCAGGTTCCAATATGATTTTTCCTTCCTCTTCAATTTCTGGCAATATTGTTTGAATTGGGATCTTTTGCAACTTTTGAATAAGTGGCCATACTTCTTCGTCCTTCTTCCATTCATCCCTTGCCTCATTTATCCAATCAGGTTGGATAATAGAAATAGCACAAAAAAATGCTTCCACATCCTCATCCTTTCTTGAGAGCGCATCTACAACAAAATTTTTCTTCCCTTTTCTATAGATGATGTCAAAGTCATAACCCAACATATTTGTGACCCATTTTTTTTGTTCTTCTAAATATAATAGTTGTTCTAAAGAGTATTTAAGACTATCATGATCCATTTTTATGTTGAAGTGTCTTCCCATTTGGTAAGGTCACCATTTCTTAAGTGCATATAGTGTTGCCAACATTTCCTTCTCATAAATAGCTTGCTTGAGATGTAGCAGTAAAAATAACCCATCACCTACATCAAAACATTTTTCACTAAGATGTTGATATACCTGTTGTTTCATTCGATTTTTCACCAAAGTGGCATTATTCTTTAAAAGTTGGAGAACTTATTGTTGATGCTCGATGTGATCTTTCACTGCTTAAACCTTTTTCTTCTTGATATGTCCTTCTATATTTAAAGTTTGTGGAGTGGTAATTTCTTCCAATCCTTTACAAGATATGGTCGAATTCATTTCTTGATGCTCGATGTGATCTTTCATTTCTTGAACATTTTTCTTCTTGATATGCCCTTCTATCTTGATAGTTTGAGGAGTGGTAATTCCGACCAATGAATTACAAGATATGGTTGGATTTGTTTCTTCTTTCTCGATCTGATCTTTCACTTCTTGCACCTTTTTCTTCTTGATATGTCCTTCTATCTTGAGAGTTTGAGGAGTGGTAATTCTTGCCAATGCTTTACAAGATATGGTCTGATTCATTTCTTCTTTCTTTGGGGTTGGGTGCTGGTGTATATCCTCTTCTTTTGATGTTTCTTGATCCTTTTCTTCCTCCTCTTCATACTCTATGTAAAATAATTTCTTCTTAGCACACTTATGATCTTTAGTGCATTTGCTATCACAATTGTAACAAAGCCCTTTTTCTCTTTTTTCTTCCAATTGTTGTGGTGTAACCCTTGTAGGTTATGCAAGGCTAGGAGAAACAACACTTCCATCTTTATAGTTGTGAGGGGTAGACTTCCTTGTTGCCATAATTTTACTTTCCAATATGTAACAAAGCCTTTTTACTCTTTCCAATTGTTGTGGTGTTGCTCTTTGTATCCTCATAATGTGCTATCATTTCCTCCATGAAAATTGACCACGTAATAAGTTGCTTACGAGAAAAAAGCCCTTTATACCATAAGAATTGTTCCGTTTCTAAATATGAAGATGCAATACATACCTTTTGTAACAGTGGTACACCATGTAGATCAAAATATTGCTCCATCTGAAGTATCCAATTTACCGGATCCTTGCCATCAAACTTCCTCATCTTGCTTTTTCTTGATTTTAAGAGCTTGATCTTGAAATGATTGTAACTCTGTACTTTCAGATCTTTAAGTTCTGAAATTGTGACCTGCAGTAGCCCTCTGCGTCCTCTTTCCAATGCCACTAGTCTGATCCAAATTGGATTCTCCAAGGAAGAGTTATGCCAAATCTCCCACAGTGACCTGATTATAGACTAGTTCAGTAGAGTGAACTTGTACAACATGCCACGTGTCACTGCTTCAACCTTTGGCTCTAAAAAATATATACAAGAAACCACAGTCCATCATTTTTCTGTAACTCCTTATGAAATTTCAATCCGATGCTCAGAGAGAAAATTATGACGATTTTCCCCAGGTCACCTGTTTGGAATGTAATTCAGGAGTCTGCAAAAAGACCAACTTCCTCAGATCATATCTTCACAAATATAGTGCGAAAAGCTCTAAAATTTAGACCCGAGATTTAGCGCGATTTCTTCTCAAATGGGTTTTTTTTTTTTTAGATTCTGAAACATCACAGAAAAACAGTTATAGTGAAAATACCACGATGACCTGTTTGGAGCAGCGAAACCCTAAAATCTAAAGCTCTGATACCAAATGTTATGAAACCAGCTCAAGAAAAAGATAGAAAAGATAGATCAATGCCTTAGAATTTAGCCTCTTCGAGGGGGAAACCTCCTTTACATTACATAAATGAGAAATTCTTGGATGATACAAATGAAAAGACCTCCTTTCTATATATAGGAGTCTAAGGGGTCATAATATAATCAGAGCCGACACAACAATAATAATGTAAGGGCACAATAATAACAATATGGGCACTACATGGGTACATCAATATAATAAGGGGGTTGTAATAATAACAATAAGGGGTTACACTAGTAGTATAGGGGGCTAACACACGCTTGCAGGTTTCTAAGTTGAAGACAGATCTAGCATTCTATTTAACTTGCTTTGCCTGATCTGTTCATTCAACTTGTCCTGACGATGAACCACACTGGTTGGTTCGAAACTGTTGTGGTCACCAACAACCCCCCTCTTTGTTTGGTATTAGCAATAACACCAAGCAAAGGGGGACCCTTAGCAAAAAATCCAAAAAATATTTTTATCAAAATTTTTGTATTTTAACTCCCTAAAGCTAGATCGCATCGCGAAGAGAGAGTGAAGCGTTTCCTATGCGCATAAATAAGCTGCGAAGAAGCAACGCGAAATTCATCGCATCGCATATATTGAAAGCGCCCTTAAATGAAAAATCTGAAGGAATCACCGACAGCCGATATGCGACGTCGCATATCGCAACATCGCATAAGCAACACACAGTGATTGAATGAAAAACGCGATCTTGCGATCTGCGATCTTGCGATTTGCGATCTGCGATCTTGCGATTTGCGATCTGCGATGAATGAGACTATCAATTCCTGCGATGACACTTCTTGACATCGCAAATCCTTGATGCTGCGATGCGAATCGCAGAAACCACTCATCGCAAGATTTCCTCGACATAGTCTGTAAACCCAAAATTGAGCGCGCACCTTAAGGGAAATTAATGATTGTACGCCTGAGTATCCAAGAATGATTGTGGCACGTTTTTCGAAGAGTCAAGTCATTATGAGTGTCATGATTATGCATTCATTAGAACTTAAAGCTTTCATGTCAATCTTTTCGTCATTTCTCTTTTCCTTTGCGTAAACTGTAAGACAGCAACTAATATAAATCAGTATGCAGGAAACATCTAAGGAGAAAGGGAAAGCACCAATACTACGAGAACAGAGAGGAGATGCTTTCGCAAATGGTTGTCGCATGCAGCAGGACCGCGGATTCCAGAGTATCACTCAACAGATACTGATGGAAATAGACTATCCAAGACTCAGAGTCAAAGGTGCACAAAAGCAGCATGTTTACAAAAGATCCTGAAGCTCAGACTGGGTAAAGCAAAAAGAAAAACGCTAAAGAGGGAAGACGCTCCAGAAAAGCCTGGAACAAAGAACGGAAGCAATTTTCAAATTAGAAGATTGTTCAGGCAACGAAATCCCTAACTCATTGAGTCATTCGCACGGCCGGAAACCGAAATAGCAACAGCACAATCAGTTTGAAGGAAATCTGGGTTATACTAAGTATACACACAGCAAATACACCCAGCCAGAGGAAGATTTTCGAAAATATCTTCTAGTTTGTCAGAAAGAGGTGCCAGCTCTTGTTATTTCTACTTTTATCGCTCGAACGAAAGGAAAAGACAACCAGCCGACTCTTTCCAGGCGAACGTTGCATTGCTTACAGCACTAAGGAGCAGATACAGAAACGGTTAGAAATTAGATTCAATTTTTAGAAATAAATTTGTTTTAGTAAAAGGGCGGTCATTTGAAGCCGTTTCCTAAATTTTGTAATTAAGATTAATTAGTTAGTAGTATTTAACCCTTCTCATGGCATTTGGAGAAGGGTCCGGAAATTTGTCAAAAAACTTGTCCTCAGAACATGCACTTTTGCACCCTCGGAGGGGGTTTTTGATGAATGGATGGATCGAGATTTATTTATGTTTGCATTTTAATGTCTGCTACTGATGTTGCACTTCTGTACTCTTAGTAGATATTAGAACAAGTAGAGATAAATCGTTATTGCTTGAAGTTTATGAGTGAAATCAGTCATAAATGGTACTTTTATCTCTTGACCAATTTCTGCTTATATTCTTAGAGTGATATGCAGCTGAGTTGTTTGTATGTTAATGTATGAATGTGTGGGTTACCATTTGGCACTTCTGTACGGTGGAGTCATTTATTTGTGCTTGACATATGAATAACTTATTATGCGATATGTTGTTCACAACTGTTTTGCCTAACTTTTTATGCAGAATGGTTTATCTTAATTGATTTCTATTCTTATGATAGCTGAATGATCTTTATTACCAGTTATTGTTCGAAATCTTTTTAGATCGCATAATAGAGGAAATCTACCCCGGGTTAGCGTAGATTAGATGTGTTGTTTTTGTTAGATTACAATAGCATAGAGTCAGTTTAGAAGTTAGAATTAAATTAGCTTAAAAATACTCCTAGATCAGCATCATCAAACTCTACACACACACACACCCCTTAGATTGGGAAACTGGTCCCATTATCCCCAGTCGGACCCGCTATACCAAACGGACAAGGAGCTGCCAACCAAGTTCCGGACCGGGTGGGTATCCCCCTTGTTGTCGACCCGATTTCCGGGCCCTCAACATATTTGGCGCTAGAAGGAGGGCCCGAACTATGAATGGGACCTAAATCAAAATCTAAATACCATTCTGAGAGTTAATCACCCTCATCAACTCCCCCGACTTCTCCAGTACGGTTAAACCCGGAGTTAGAAGTCGCTCGAGTATCCACCGCTGCTACATACCCCAATATATCATACCAACTTATCATTGAATCCCCTGAAATTCAAACTTTGATTCGTAAACTCCAGGGATTCTCTATTTTTAATCAGAGGTCTGATAAATCTCAAAGCAGTGTGACTTTGCAATACAATCCTGCTCATCCCCTGACCAGATTGAAGAGTGAAAATTTTGGCATCCAGCCAACTGAACTTCCTCTCCCCACTAGGAAAAGAGCAAAGAAAACACCACCAGACTCTGACAGTGAGACTCTTTCATCTACTTCGTCCATTTCAACTCCCTCACCGCGAAGTCAGCCACCCACATCTTCATCCCAAATCACTCATCCATCTTCCACAACCCCTCCTCTTCATTCATCAAAGATCATAATATCTTCATCTTCTCAGCATCAGGGATATTCCTCTGCACTTTCATTAACTAGCAGCTCCACGATGGCCCAGTCTCCATGGAACAACCCTGGGGCGGTTTTAATGCCTCCACCCCTGAGCCCAATACCGGCCCATCCTGAGAAATGGCTACCTAAATTCAATCCAGAAACAGGCATGCTAGCTGAAGAGCATATCAATAATTTCATGCTTTCTGTTAATCTCAACGGAGTTACCAACGAAGATGCTGTTGTCCGGCTTTTTCCCTATACAATGCAAGGAACAGCCGGGTCATGGTACTTTTCGTTACCTTTCGGGTCTATCACAAGTTGGGACATTTTTCAAAGTCAATTCCTTACCAAATTCGGTGATGACAGATCAACAACGACATTGATTAATGACCTATCCAATCTTAAAGCTGAGGCTAGAGAACCCATTAAAGATTTCAATTTACGGTTCAATAAGATCCTCAACAAAATTCCCGCTGCTTCACAACCCAGCGAGGAAGTAAGATGTGAATGGTATATCACGGCCTTACCATCAAACTTGGCTATCTTCATAGATAGGGCAAACAAGACGACCTTAGTTGAAAACTTGATAGAGGTGTTAGCAGTAGAAAAGCGCGTAGTGGCCCTAGAAAAGAGATCTGCAATAGAGGAATGCAAATCTAAGAAAATCTCTTTCAAAGAAGACACCAAGAAGAAACAAACGAAAGATCCTTTCGATTTGGAAGGATTAAAGGCCATGTCCAATGAGATGATTGACATAAAAAAACAAGTAGCAGAAACTTCTTCAAAAAAGCCCTACAGAGCTTTTAAAAGAAATCCTCCCATGGATGTCAGACCACCCAATGCCGTCTCAAACGTCGAATCTGAAGAAGAAGAAGAAGAAGAGAATACCACCGAAGGGCAGACCGATGATGAAGAAGTTGTGGAACTACAAGGAATGTGGGATTTCATCCTCCCACAAGAAGAAGATCAAGAAGCATTCCCGGTTAGCACACGAAGCAAAAACCAACTTGATCCTCCCCAAACTACCCCTAAACAGAAGGGCGCAAGCCCTGCAACAAAAGATAAGGTCGCAACAAAGAAAACAACCGCTAGAGCGACCCAATTTAGCCCAGTCCAATCAAATCAAGCACCTCCATCAAGAACATTGATAGTGTCGGATGAAATGGAGTATAACATTATCAACGACATGAAAAAGACTAGGGCTAATATCACTCTTTACGAGTTGAGCAAATTGAAACATCAACAGAAAATAATGATGAAAGAATTACATGCCGTGCCTACTACATCTTTACCTACAGCCGTAGCTTCCCACAACATGGGAAGACCTCCAACCAACACGATCTATAAGATTGATCCAAATGACATCGCCTTGATTGGAGGAAGATCAAGATCTCATACTCCTCCTTTTCTTCTCACTTATGAAATTTTCAATAAAAACGTGCACAATTGGTTGGTTGATTCTGGTGCTTCAACGAATATTTTACCCAGATCAATATGTGCCAAATTGAATGTTCAACCACAAAAATTCGCAGTGCGCATAGTTCAACTTGATCGATCTCAAGTCGAAGTGATTGGTGAACTTAATCAAGTGACCATAAGATTGTCGTCTAACCCGAAGGTATGCCAGGTTATCGACATTCTAGTAGCTGATATCCCTGAATTCTATGGTTTGATTCTTAGCAGGGATTGGTCCGAAAAACTCCACGGATATTTCTCAACCGACTGGTCGCATATGTGGTTACCCTACAACGGTAAACCGAATCAAATAAAGGTTGAACGAGAGTTGCACCAAAAATACATAGTGACGGAATTGGAAGGAGAGAATGAAGCAATTGCATACAACAGCAGTATCATAGGCAATTACTCGGTAGATTCTTTCCTCGGCAATTTCAATGCTCATACCTCACCTTACTTAGAAAATTCAGTTTTGTCCCAAGTTGAAAATTTTTCCCAAACTGATAATTCAAAATGTGTTAATTTTTTAGATAACCCTGTAAATACATCTTTGTTTTGGAAATTATATTTTGATGGCTCCAAATCTAACGAGGGAGCAGGAGCAGGATGCGTTCTGATTAGCCCAGACGGAAATAAGACCATGCTTACGTGCAGACTTGAGTTCGATTGCACAAACAATACAACGGAATACGAGGCCTTGGTGCAAGGCCTATACAAAGCAATCGGGTTGAACGTTAAGTATCTTCAAGTCTTTGGAGACTCTGAGATCGTCGTCAAACAGGTACGTAACACCATACATTGCCTATCAGGTCATTTGAAGCACTATCAATCTTTAGTACAAGATCTGACTGCACATTTCATAGCATTCAATATTTCGTCAATCCCAAGACTCCAAAATGCGAGCGCAGACCTGTTAGCTAACGTAGCCTCTAGACTTATTCCCTCCGAAGATTTTAGTCCAGATAGATTCTCAATAGAATTAATATTTAGACCATCCATCCCTGACAACATCACCAACTGGAGAGTATTCAACGATGATCCTGACATTGTAAACTTCCTCACTTCTGAAGGATCCTACTCAAACCAAATAATTGACGAAGACCGTCATGATCACCAAATACAACAAAATAGCAATGATAATGCTATACCTAAATCGGTGGTTAAGTTAGAAGACTTATATGATCTAAAAAGTCGGTTTAAAAGGTCTGCCAATTCTAAACTCTACAGTTCTACTCTGAACTATGAATTAGTGAACCTAGGAACCGATGAGAAGCCACAAAACGTTAATCTAGGCCACGGCCTAGCCCCTGAAGAAAAATCAGCATATATCCGTCTTCTGAGACAATACAAAAACGTTTTTGCCTGGAATTACGATGAGCTGAAGACATACAACACTTCTATCATTCAACACACTATCCCTATGATTGACAATGAAAAACCTGTCCAGCAGAAACTCAGAAAAATCCACCCCAACTTAGAAAATCAGATAAAGACTGAGCTAAATAAGTTTTTGAGAGCCAGAATAATTTTCCCCGTCAGACATTCCAAATGGGTATCCAATATGGTGCCCGTTAGAAAGAAAAACGGGGATATTAGGATCTGTATCGATTTCCGGAATCTCAACAAAGCCTATCAAAAAGAAAATTTTCCCCTCCCACCTATGGAGCAAATATTACAGGCAGTAGCAGGCTCAGAATTAATGTCTTTTTTGGATGGATTTTCAGGATACAATCAAGTGCTGGTACATCCCGATGATCAGTTAAAAACCACATTCCGAACTAAATGGGGCACATATGCATATCAGAAGATGCCATTTGGTCTGATCAATGCCAGTGCTACCTTTCAGAGAGCCATGGACATCGCGTTTAAAGGATTAGTCAATAAATCTGTAGTGATTTACCTGGATGATATAACAGTGTACTCCAAGAAGCGAAGCGACCATCTCAAAGACTTGAAACAAATCTTTCAAAGATGTTTAAGGTATGGGATTTCACTTAACCCAAAGAAATCTTTTTTCGCATTAAGTGAAGGGAAATTGCTAGGATTCATAGTGTCAAAATCTGGTATTCACATTGAACCTGACAGAATCAAAGAAATTTCCGAAATATCCATGCCCCATAACAAAAAGGCCATGCAATCTTTCCTTGGTCAAATCAATTTTGTAAAAAGGTTCGTCCCGGATTTTTCACGTATTATTTCTCCTTTACAAAATATGATAAAAAAGAATTCAAATTTTAAATGGGGTCAAGACGAGCATGAAGCATTCAACTTGATCAAACAAGCTATCATCAACGCTCCATCTTTAGCGACCCCAAATTTTTCAGAATCTTTTATCTTATACACATTTGCCTCAGAGAAATATTATGCCGCGATTTTAACTCAAGCAAATCAAGAGAAGGCGGAAGCTCCAATCGCATTTTTTAGCTCGAACTTACAAGGTGCTGAACTCAATTATTCAGACGTGGAGAAACAGGCATATGCTGTTTTCAAAGCGATCAAGTATTTCATACCTTTCTTACTTAAAGCCCATACCAAAGTCATAGTAGCGTTTCCAGCGGTAAGAAACCTTCTTATACAGAAGGATGTGGGCGAAAAGAGAGCAAATTGGATTACCGCCTTACAAGAATATGATCTTGAGATCAAGCCAGCAAACATCGTAAGAGGTCAAGGCTTCTGCAAGATGTTAGCTGAAGCATCAAAAATTCCTGAGAACTCATCTAAAGAGGTACATACGTATGAGGTAAGCCTAAACGACGCAGAATCATTATATGCTGACACCATTTATTATCTTAAGAACGGGTATGCTCCATCACACCTAGACCACACCAAGAAAAGAGCTCTGAGATTGAAAGCTAAATAATACCAGCTCATAAATGATGTTCTGTTTAAAAGGAATTACGATTCTGTACTTCTTAGGTGTCTTGAGAAAACTGAAGCCGAAAAGGTTTTGCAGGAACTCCACGATGGATCAGCAGGTGGACACTATGCTGGAGAAGCTACTGCATATAAAATCTTACGTGCAGGATATTATTGGCCCACACTGTTCAAAGACTCATACAATTACGTAAGGAAATGCCAAGTCTGCCAGACTGCTGCAGGGAGACAAAAGAAATCGTCCATGCCACTGCAGCCAGTTAACATCGAGCAACCATTCAGCCAATGGGGCTTGGACATAATAGGTGAGATCGTTCCTCACTCTTCTAAGCAGCATAGGTATATCCTCACGGCAACAGATTATTTTACTAAATGGGTAGAAGCAGTTCCTCTCAAGACAGCTAATTCTGAAAACATTATTGAATTCATAGATCAATTTATCATCACTAGGTTTGGATTGCCAACGGCCTTAATGTTTGATAATGCCTCATACTTTTCTGGAAATACAATGACTAAGTTTGCACTTAAAAGAGGGTTCAAACTGAAGTATTCTGCCAACTACTATCCACAAGGTAATGGGTTGGCTGAATCAACAAACAAAAACCTAATCAGGATTATTAAAAAAACAGTCGACCAAAACCAAAAGAATTGGCACAAAGCGCTGGTAAATGCTTTATGGGCAGATAGAATTACGAAGAAAGCTTCAATCAGCACTTCTCCCTTTAATTTAGTTTATGGGAAAGAAGTGGTTCTTCCAGCTCACTTAGTCATTCCCTCTTTGTCTTTAGTACAATACATCGATGAAGTATCTACTTCCTCCTTACAACTGAGACAAATGGAAATAATCAAACTAGAAGAACGACGAGAACAAGCTAAGAAAACCCATGCTCACCACCAAGCCCTAATAAAATCCTCTTTTGACTCAAGCATAATGACCAGAAAAAACTTTCAGATGGGAGATTTAGTTTTGAAATGAGATAAGGCTCATGAAGAAAAGGGCAAACATAGGAAATTTCAAAAGCTGTGGCTCAGTCCTTTTCAGATTGTAGAAGTCATAGGCCCATCGACGTTTGTGTTGCAGGATTTGGCAGGTAGAAGAGATTCTTTACCTGTGAATGGACAGATTCTTAAAATGTATTTTCCATAGAAGATCATTCTTCTATTTTTGTAGGATAGTTTTAGTTTTTATTTGTTTTTCTCTTTCTTATAAATAAAACCGGTTGTAAATGATCATCAAAAAGGATTCATGAAATAGCACACCAATTCTCTATCAGATTTTGATTTCGCTTGTACAAGTAGCAAAACTTTTCGAAAAATCTGATTTTTATTATTGACAAGTAGAGTTAACTTTAGCCTGAATATGATGTTAGTTTCAACCTCAAAAGAAAAACTTTGATGAAAGCAACCTTTGGTAAAAAATTGTTTCATGTCAGCACAATGAAAGGTATCATCAATAATAAAATAAATATTCTCTGTAAAAGCTGCTGTTTTCAAACTCTATTATTGTCGTCTAGAGCTTTCTTAAGGAAAAACAATGACATCCTCCCTGCTAAAGGAAATTGCAGCATTCAGAGGAACAATCCGAGAAAACACTATATCTCAAAGAATAAGAGGTCTCATCATGAGCCGGCTTATCATGATCACAGATATTATAACTTGCTGACTTTGCCAATATTGTCTATCAAAACAGGGAAACGACTCAAGATTGTTGAAATCAAAAGACAAGGGGTCTCATCACGAGCCAGCTTGTTCAGCAAAAGTGTAAATCAAGTGAATGATTGTGTCATAATTTGGCCACCAAACCAAGACATTGTTCTTTAGAGAATAAAAAAAGGAAAAAGTGTCAAAAAGGATTTTTCTCTGAAATGTTGTAAATAACCTCAAGCAGGAAAAAGGATCATTGCTGGATAACATGGTAACCCTGTCGAGGCTATGGACACTTGCGGGTAGCAGAGGCTCTACCTACGACAAATGAGCATATTTTAAAAAGCCAATACGCAGAGAAGACCTTATTTTATCTTTAACAAAGACTGAGTAATGTCTGGTATGAATGCAAGAACTAAGCCTGAGGAAGCAGACAATTGGAATATGAAAAGGTTGAGACAAAGTATCGTTGACAGGACAAGGGGTAACGTACTCTATCTGTCCATAACAAAATTTAGACATACGAAAATTTTTCTGTTTCGGAAGTGGAAATTCAATAGAAAAGCAGAGATAACTGGTTCTTCACAGTGAATCGCCATTGTTGTGGTCACCAACAACCCCCCTCTTTGTTTGTTATTAGCAATAACACCAAGCAAAGGGGGACCCTTAGCAAAAAATCCAAAAAATATTTTTATCAAAATTTTTGTATTTTAACTCCCTAAAGCTAGATCGCATCGCGAAGAGAGAGTGAAGCATTTCCTATGCGCATAAATAAGCTGCGAAGAAGCGACGTGAAATTCATCGCATCACATATATTGAAAGCGCCCTTAAATGAAAAATCTGAAGGAATCGCCGACGGCCGATATGCGACGTCGCATATCGCAACATCGCATAAGTAGCACACAGTGATTGAATGAAAAATGTGATCTTGCGATCTACGATGAATGAGACTATCAATTCCTGCGATGACACTTCTTGACATCGCAAATCCTCGATGCTGCGATGCGAATCGTAGAAACCACTCATCGCAAGATTTCCTCGACATAGTCTGTAAACCCAAAATTGAGTGCGCACCTTAATGGAAATTAATGATTGTACGCCTCAGTATCCAAGAATGATTGTGTCGCGTTTTTCGAAGAGTCAAGTCATTATGAGTGTCATGATTATGCATTCATTAGAACTTAAAGCTTTCATGTCAATCTTTTCGTCATTTCTCTTTTCCTTTGCGTAAACTATAAGACAGCAACTAATATAAATCAATATGCAGGAAACATCTAAGGAGAAAGGGAAAGCGCCAATACTACGAGAACGGAGAGGAGATGCTTTCGCAAATGGTTGTCGCATGCGGCAAGACCACGGATTCCAGAGTATCACTCAATAGATACTGATGGAAATAGACTATCCAAGACTCAGAGTCAAAGGCGCACAAAAGCAGCATGTTTACAAAAGATCCTGAAGCTCAGACTGGGTAAAGCAAAAAGAAAAACGCTAAAGAGGGAAGACGCTCCAGAAAAGCCTGGAACAAAGAATGGAAGCAATTTTCAAATCAGAAGATTGTTCAGGCAACGAAATCCCTAACTCATTGAGTCATTCGCACGGCTGGAAACCGAAATAGCAACAGCACAATCAGTTTGAAGGAAATCTGGGTTATACTAAGTATACACACAGCAAATACACCCAGCCAGAGGAAGATTTTCGAAAATATCTTCTAGTTTGTCAGAAAGAGGTGCCAACTCTTGTTATTTCTACTTTTATCGCTCGAACGAAAGGAAAAGACAACCAGCCGACTCTTTCCAGGTGAACGTTGCATTGCTTACAGCACTAAGGAGCAGATACAGAAACGGTTAGAAATTAGATTCAATTTTTAGAAATAAATTTGTTTTAGTAAAAGGGCGGTCATTTGAAGCCGTTTCCTAAATTTGTGTAATTAAGATTAATTAGTTAGTAGTATTTAACCCTTCTCATGGCATTTGGAGAAGGGTCCGGAAATTTGTCAAAAAACTTGTCCTCAGAACATGCACTTTTGCACCCTCGGAGGGGGTTTTTGATGAATGGATGGATCGAGATTTATTTATGTTTGCATTTTAATGTCTGCTACTGATGTTGCACTTCTGTACTCTTAGTAGATATTAGAACAAGTAGAGATAAATCGTTATTGCTTGAAGTTTATGAGTGAAATCAGTCATAAATGGTACTTTTATCTCTTGACCAATTTCTGCTTATATTCTTAGAGTGATATGCAGCTGAGTTGTTTGTATGTTAATGTATGAATGTGTGGGTTACCATTTGGCACTTCTGTACGGTGGAGTCATTTATTTGTGCTTGACATATGAATAACTTATTATGCGATATGCTGTTCACAACTGTTTTGCCTAACTTTTTATGCAGAATGGTTTATCTTAATTGATTTCTATTCTTATGATAGCTGAATGATCTTTATTACCAGTTATTGTTCGAAATCTTTTTAGATCGCATAATAGAGGAAATATACCCCGGGTTAGCGTAGATTAGATGTGTTGTTTTTGTTAGATTACAATAGCATAGAGTCAGTTTAGAAGTTAGAATTAAATTAGCTTAAAAATACTCCTAGATCAGCATCATCAAACTCTACACACACACACACCCCTTAGATTGGGAAACTGGTCCCATTATCCCCAGTCAGACCCGCTATACCAAACGGACAAGGAGCTGCCAACCAAGTTCCGGACCGGGTGGGTATCCCCCTTGTTGTCGACCCGATTTCCGGGCCCTCAACAGAAACGCGTCGACAAATGAAATATCATGTGATTTACACCAAAGAATCTCTCATAAACTAAATAATATTTTTCAAGAACTAGTAATATTTGGTTTTAATAAATTAATTTAGATATTATTTTTCAAAAAATAGTCTTTTAATATAGCCGTTACCTATTAATATTTTTAATAAATTAATGAAATAATATCATTATTTAAATATTTTTTCAAAAACTAGCCGTTAATATAGCCATTACATATTAATATTTTAATAAATTAATAAACTAATATCATTGCTTAAATATTATTTTTCAAGAACTAGTAATATTTAGTTTTAATAAATTAATTTAAATATTATTTTTCAAAAACTAGTCGTTTAATATAGCCGTTACCTATTAGTATTTTTAATAAATTAATGAAACAATATCATTATTTAAATATTTTTTCAAAACCTAGCCATTTAATATAGTCGTTACTTAATAATATTTGATCTTAATATATTAATAAATTAATATTATAATTTAAACATTATTGTTCAAATATAGTCATTACTTGAAATTATGTCTCTACATTGCTCTCTATTTAAGCCTTTGTCATGGTCTGCCGCTTCATCTGGTCCTGATGATGAACCACACTTGTTGGTTTGAAATGCGTCGGCTAAAAAATTCTCTCATGTGATTTCTAGCGAAAGACTTTGCTTAATTTATACCATATTCCTTTTCAGAAAGAGAGTGTATCAGAAGTAGATAGGGATATTTGGACACAATTTCATAAACTAGAACATATTGTGTATAAGTTGCAAGAACATTCTTCTAATCCCTCTAGATTTCAGCATTCTGTTCCAATGGTTTCTTCCCCGATATCTTTTTCTCCACTGAATATTCCATTATGTTCTGCTCCTTTTGTATCTATTGTTTTTACTCCTCCTTCCTCATCATTTGTTCAAATAACAGTCTCCTTACCTCCCTCATCCTCATCTCAGATCTCAAAAGTTAGTATAGGTCCATATCACATAGTCATGGCTGCTCGTTATGCTCCATTAAATTTACAAAGTCCATTACATGATGCCACAAAATTATGGTCAACACTTTCCCCAGTTCGATGGTAAGGAGTTATTTTAACATAACAACACCTTGATAAGTTGAATTATTTCATAGGCCTAGAAGAGGTATACCATGAGGATGTTAAATACTTTTTTCTCAGAGTTTTTCAGGAGAGGTAAAGAAATGGTTTAGAACCCTGCCTGCTGGAAGCATTTCCAATTTCGAGCATCTTGGAAAAAGTTTCCCTTCCAGATGGGAAGTAAAGAAGAACCCCCTGCATATATTAACTGAGTATGACAACCTAAAGAGAGGTCTGGGAGAATTAGTTCATGAACTTTCAATAAGATTTAATAAGTTGTACAAATCAATACCTACTGAAATAAAACCTCCCTTAGGGCTAGATTTTCTTCATTACCCAGATGGATTTGATATTGAGCTTTCCTATCATCTCAGAGAAAGGAATCCAACCACTTTGGAGGATATGCAGAGAAATGTTGTTAGAGTGGAAGCGAATCTATTGAACAAGAAGGCCAAAATGAAAGCTGAAAAGAGGGAAGGGGTTAAAGAGGAGCCTTCATCTTCATCAGATAACAAATTGGATGTCATGGTGAAAAAAACTGGTAAAGTTGGTGGAAATATTTACTTTAGATAAAAAATTTGTTGTTAGAGAACAATAGACACCTCCTCAAGTAAGAAATCCAAATTTCCTAAGGCCTCAAATTAAAATAAAACAACAAGAACAAAGAAATTAGGGAGATTAGCAACAACAGATCATGCCTCCCTTCCAAGAGAATTTTACAGAATGTGAAGAAACATCAGAAGATTAAGATCAAATACATTACTTTGGTAGAGAAGAGGACATAATATTTTTGACAAAAGAAGATCAAGACTTTGTTGATCAATGGTTGTCATTGATGTCAACCCAAGCAGCACCATGGGCTACCCAGATCTTGCAAGGAAATTTTGACTTGAAAAATCATATTATTTTGCGTAAAACATCTTCTTGATGGATTCTACTCGTCGATATGTTTTCATTGATATATGGTACGCCTCCCAGTTCTTCACGATTTGAGAGTTATTTGCGTTTGAAGTTAGTAACCCCAGTTAGTGGGATAAAACCCCATGGGGTTGTGGCATGGCACTCGTAATTGGTTGTGGTAATTGAATAGTCAATAATTAATAATATTTTTTTTACCTAAAATCCCTCCAACGTTCACTTGTTGAGGATCCTCTCAACTCAAGACATTCACATAAATAATGACCCTCATATCCTCCTCTTGTAGGGATTTTGTGGCTTCAAACATCGTGGAATTTTCACTATAACATTTCTTAGGTGACTCTTCAGAAGCTGAAATTAAAACCCATTTGAGAAGAAATATTGATGACCCTCGTGACCAAATGTTAGATATTGGTTCGATATATTTTCGGAGTTATGATCTGAGGAAGGTAGGGTTTTGGATGGCTCCCGAATTCCATATCCAAGAGGTGACATTGGGAAAATCGTCATAAATTTCTCTCTAAGCATTGGATTAAAATTTCATAAATAGTCATAGAAAGAGGACAAAATTTCATTTGTTGAGTAGAATTTTTAGGGCCGAAGGTCGCAACAGTGACACGTAGCACTTCGTTAAAGTTCGCTCTACTGAACCATGCTATAATCCGGTCGTCGTGGGAGATTAGGCATAACTCTTTCTTGAAGAATCCAATATTGATTAGTCCTATGGGGTTGCAAAGAGGACTTAGAGGGCTACCATAGGAAGTAATGTTAGACCCTAGAGATCCAAAATGACATAGATACGATATATTCAATATATATCTCCTAGAAGGCAAGAAACATCATGCATTCAAGGATAACTATAGTAAGGACCACACATCAACAATCAAGGGTAAGTCTCCTACAACAAGGTATGTATGATTAAGTGTTTACATTTGAATTTTGAGTATCATCTCTGACATATGTTTTTGCAGGACAACGTAAGTATATACAGGGTCTCGGTTATATCTCTATGTCTCTATATGTCACAGTTAGTTTTGATACCACATTTCGGATGTCCTATTCTTGATACTACACATTTGATGCTACACCAAGTCTGCTAAATCTATATGATGTTGTAAGTTCATGTTACTTGTCTTGTCATAGTTGATAGAATGGTCTCTGTTGTTGTACTTAGAACTTGGTTCATCACAAGTCTAGGGTCTGTCATCAGTTTCTATTGTATATATCTTTAGGTTGAGTTTTAGATATAGTCTTGCATAGAGTCCAGGCCTATATCAAGAGTGGGAGTCTTTGTCTATTGCTGCAACAAGTCAAATACAAAAGTGAGAAGAACATTTCAGGTACGCATTGTAATTTTAATTTGTATTTATTCATTATTATGCACTTACATGTGTTTTGCAGGTAGAGGTAAGTTGAAGGGTATTTGTTTTTCCTTTTGAGATTGGGTTTCGGCGGGAAAATTTGCATGCAGGTAGAAGAAGATTCAAGGACATCATCAAGCGAGCATTCAAGATCTGAAGTATCAAATCAAAGGAAGCATTACAGCGGGACATCCTTTAAGGACATGATAGCCATTTGTATATTTTAAAGAAGTGTCAAGGCCAAGAGTCATCATTGTAAAGTTGTAAAAGAGTCATTTGTAAAAGTGTCATCATTGGAAGAGTCATTATTGTAAAAGAACCAATCTGCCTAGAGTTGGAAAGGAATTGTTGGGAGGTATAGGAGTCTCTATTGGGATGATGTCATGGTTGGGTTGCAGGTCATAGTGTGATTGGGTGTTTGGTCAAAATAATTGTAAATCATATTGTACCATGGATCATTGTCCTTGGTATGGGAATTCACACTCTTGTCTCATTTGAGTCATTATAGGGTCACAGGGAGGTGCTAGGATGGTGCATGGAGTCGTCTACAGGTTGGAGCCTATGAACATTTCAGGGTGGTAGGTTGGTATAGGATGTTGGGGCATCCATTCAGTTGACTACTGAAGAAACTAGAGCATTGGGGCATCCTTCCAGTGGGAGCTGGAGAAGATTTATTTTCTAGAATTATAGGAAGCTTTTTCTTTCATTTCAGTTGGGGCTAAAGATTAAAGAATTTATTAGAAAAAGCGCTTGGTGGTTTTTGATCCGGAGGGGGTTTTCCACCTAAAATTTTGTGCCTCCTGTGTTCTTTTATTTATTGTTATTACTACATAAACATTAACAATAATTGAAGATTAACTAATGCTTTGAAAATATTTAAAAGTGCTAATTGCTAAGGAATACTGATTCACCCCCCCTGCTTAGTATTTTCCAACAAACTTGTTCTTTCAGCCACAAGAAGATATCATGCATATGGAATTGGAAGATTACAAGAAAGGGTACCAAAATAAAATCATGGTAGTACACAGAGAGTATAACTTGAGAAACAAAAAGGTTCCAGTAAATCCTCCAAAGAAATCCCAAGTTGATGCACCCGCTTCTAGCCAAAAGAATGTTAATCCCCCAAAGGAGATTGTAGAAAAGATAGACACAACCATGAAAGAGGTAGAGAAAACTCAATCTTATTTCAGTTTAGAAAATGAAATATCTAAAATCAAAATATCCATTCCATTTAATGAATTGATCAAGAATGAGAAATACAAAATTCAGATTGTCAAAGCACTAAAGATAGGAGATGTTTCAAACAATATTAATTTGAATGATGATCATCCTGAACTTCCGTTTTGTCCAAAAGTTTATGGAGATTCTCAAGATGGGGATATCCCACCTTTCTATGTTAGCTTAAATGTACATGATTTGATTCTACATAATGAAATGTTAGACTCAGGTGCATCACATAACCTAATGCCAAAGGTTATTATGGACAAACTTGGTTTGGACATAACAAGGCCATATAAAGACCTCTTTTCCTTTGATTCAAGTAAGGTGAAATGTTTGGGTTTAATCAAGGATTTGGTTGTCTCTCTCACTCAAATTCTAGCAAAAAGTATAGTGATGGATATAGTTGTTGTTGATATTCCTCCGAAGTTTGGGATGCTTTTATCAAGGTCATGGGCTGCAAAATTGAAAGGTACTTTACAAATGGATATGTCCTATGCTACAATTCCTATTTTTGGATATCCAATGAGGTTCTATAGAGAGACCTTCATGCAGTACATGGTAAGTGGCAAGAAGAGGCCTAATAATCATCCCATTTACTCAATGAATTCTAATATGGATTCTTTTATATTGTATAATGACTTGTGTTTGGAGGAAGATAGTTAAAACATGGACAACCTATCAGAGGAGAAAGAAGGTGAGTTGCAAGAAAGGAAATCAAAGCACAAAGGTGAAGATGATGGCCTTTTGAACATGGATTTTGATGGAGCAGTTAGCCAAGAAGGGGTTGGAGCTAGTGTGATGATATTTAGCCCAAAGATGGACAAGCCAATACTATGTTATTTCAAGTTAGCCTTTGACTGTATAAACAATGTGGTCCAGTATGAAGCATTGATTTTGGCTTTACAGGTTTTGAAGGATTTAGGGGTTCAAAGTTGATTATCAATCAAATCAAAGGTGATTATCAAACTAAACACCCCAAAATGAGAACCTATAGGAATGTTGTTCTAGAAATGCTGCAATTGTTTCCAAAATATAATTTGTCTTTGATTCCTAGAGGACATAATATTATAGTTGATGTGTTAGCCACCTCATCTAATGTTCTTAAGATTCCTATTTATCCTAATAAGAAGTATGAAATTGAATTCAAACATAGACCAACAGTCCCAGACAATGTAAAATATTGGCAAGTGTTTAAAGATGACAAGCAGCTTAATAATTTTTTGCAAATGTCTGAGGAATTTTCCAGTTTTCGCATAGATGATGAAAATTGTTGTGATGAGGATGAACAATAGGTTTTTGATTCAGTTTCAGATGGTTTTGAGAATCAAGTTGCAGATCTTGAGGTCATACAATTGAAGAATAATGTGATACCAAAAGGTTTGGTCCCTCTTGAGAAGTTGTTTGATCAGAATGATGTAGCTAAGAACCCCAAACTAGTTCCCACAGAGACTGAAGTAGAGGAATGCAATATAGGGACAAAGCGACAACCTAAATGGTCAAGCTTTCTAGACCTTTGACGACAAAAATATCTTGAAATTTTGAAGGAATAATCAGATATTTTTTCTTGGGGATATGAAGACCTCAAAGTGTATCATAAGAGTATTATTCAACATGCAATTCCAATCAAGTAGGATCATAAACCTTTTAATTTTTTTTTGAGAATAACCAATCCATAGTTTCTTCCTCTTATTGAAAAAGAAGTGAGAAAATTGTTTTGATGAAAAAATAATTATTCCTTTAAGGTTTTCAAAATGGCTTTTTAATTTGGTCCATGTAAGAAAGAATACTGGTGAAATAAGGCTTTGTGTTGATTTCAGAAACCTCAACAAAGTGTCTCTTAAAGATAATTATCCCTTACCTAAGATGGATCATATATTGCAAAAAGTGGTAGGCTCTAAGAGGATATCTATGCTTGATGGTTTCTCAGGTTACAATCAGATTTTGGTGCACCCCGATGACCAGGAAAAAATAACTTTTATCACACCAAGGGGAACCTTTATGTATGCCAAAATTCCCTTTGGGCTGACGAATGCAGGGGTTGGCTTTCAAAGGGCTATGGATATTTCATTTATTGATGAAAAGGATAAGTTAATTGTAGTTTACCTTGATGATATCTGTATTTTCAAAATCTGATTTTGATCATTTGCAACATCTAAAATAGGTTTTTTATAAGTGCAAAAGGTTTGGCATATCTTTAAATCTAAAGAAGTCAAAATTTGCAATGGAGGAGGAAAATATCTGGGGCATATAATCTTAAATGATGGTATTAAAATTATCCAAATAGGGTTTTCGAATTTCAGAAAATTGACATTCTATTGAATAAGAAGGAGGTTCAGTCATTTTTGGGGAGAGTTAATTTTTTGAGAAGGTTCATTCCTAACTTAGTAGAAATTATAAGGTTTTTGACCAACATGTTGAGAAAATAAAGTGAAATCATATGGATAGTTGAAACAAAGAAGTATTTTGATGAGGTAAAACATGCCTTGGCTAGTGCTCCTATTTTAGCTAGTCTGAATTATACTAAAGACTTTATCCTTTTCTCTTTTGCATTAGAACACACCATTACAACATTCTTAATGAAAAAAAATAGCAAGGTAATGAACAACCAATAGGCTTCTTTAGCAGGGATTTGAGAGATTATTCTCTTAAGTACAACATTATGGAGAAGTAGGCCTATGCATTGGTTAAAGGCTTAAAAGATTCTAGAGTTTATGTGCTTCATTCACATGTGATTTCTTATGCCCAAAATGTTGTTGTAAAAGACCTATTGATCCAACCTGATCCTAAAGGTGGTAGACACAGATGGATATAAACTATTTTTAAGTATGATGTGGATATTAAGCCTAACAAGTTGGTAAAGGGTCAAGGATTGGAAAAACTAATGGCTGATTCAAATCTAAATATATTGGACATAAATTTTATGATTGGTTTTTTAGATGACAATGATTCAGAAACTTATCAACATATATCTAAAAGAAATTTTGTCCTCTCCATGACATGTTGATATAGTATATGTTTTACAACACTTACAGGCTCCTCCAGGGATGACAAAAACAAAGGCAAGATTTCTGAAACTAAAGGCTATGAAATTCTGCATTTTGAATCAATTTTTGTATTGGAAAGACTCAGGAGGTGTCTTGTTGAATTGTTTACTAGAGGATGAAGCACAAAAGGTTATGGAATAATTTCACAAAGGGGATTATGGAGGCCAGAATTTTTGGAATGCCACAACTAACAATATTTTGAGGATTGGTTTTTACTGGCCAACCTTGTTTGCTAATGTTTATAAAATGGTTTCAAGCTACCATGAATGTCAAATTTTTGAAGGAAAAAGGAATATTTTGCCTCTACCCCTGAAACCAATTGCAGTTGAAGCACCATTCCAATAGTGGGGTCTATATTTAAATGGGGAAATCCATCCATCATCTTCAGCCCAACATAAATGGATTCTAACAACCACATATTATTTTACAAAGTGGATAGAAGCGATACCAACCAGGCAGGAAACAAACACAATCATCATTAAGTTTCTAGAAGGTAATATCCTCTCAAGATTTGGTTTTCCTTGTAGAATAGTCACTGATATTGCTGCTGATTTCAAGTCCAAGAAAATGATTCAATTATGTCATAAATATGATATTGTACCTTTACCATATGGGAAGCAGAATCAGGTGAGTTTCCCCTCTAGTGGTAAGAGGGCAAAACAAATATTAGAGCTTATGCACAATGATATGTTTGGACCTGTGAAGGTTTCATCACTAGGTAAGTCTGTGTACTATGTATCATTTATAGATGAATTCTCAAGGAATACATGGATATATTTTCTTAAGAAGAAATTTGAAGTCTTTGACAGGTTTAAAGAATTGAAGGCTCTGGTGGAAAACTAGACAGAGAAGAAGATAAAGCTGTTGAGGACAGATAACGGTGGAGAGTTTTGTAGTAAGGAATTTTAAAAATTTTGTAAGAAGTGTGGTATAGCATGGCAGAAGACTACTCCATATACACCTGATAAAAATGGAGTTACATAAAGAATGAACAAGATGTTGATGGAAAGGGCAAGAAGCATGCTCAGCGGTGCTGGGTTAGGACAGGAATTCTGGGCAGAGGCAGTGGAGACAACATGTTACTTGGTCAACAGATCACCTTCATCAACATTGGAGGATAAGACTCTACAAGAGGTATGGATTGGTAAGAAACCCTCTCTTTCACATCTAAGGATATTTGGATGTGATGCATATGTACATGTTCCAAAGGAGAAAATAACCAAGTTGGATAGTAAATTTGAAAAGTGCATCTTTATTGGGTATAAGGATGGTTTAAAGGCTTATAAGCCTTGGAACCCAGTAACAAGGAAGGTT
Source organism: Pinus tabuliformis (assembly GCA_031772625.1). NCBI lineage: Eukaryota > Viridiplantae > Streptophyta > Pinopsida > Pinales > Pinaceae > Pinus > Pinus tabuliformis. Next base: position 279,292,173 of record CM062819.1, on the reverse strand, counting down.
GTATACAATCGAGATGTGGTGTTTAGAGAGGTGAAAAATGTTATTAAGAATGAAGTTCCATAAAAGGACCTGAGAAAGGTATAGTCCATTTGCTTTCTGTTCAAATTTTGCTTTATCTGTTACTGATGATGATCCCAGAACTGTGAAGGAAGCAATAGATTCAGAGGATAGAAAACTTTGGAAAGAGGCCATGGTTGATGAAATGACATATTTGCACAAAAATGAGGCTTGGGATCTGGTGGAGTTTCCAACTGGAAGGAAAACCATTGGCAGAAAATGGGTGTCCAATAAGAAGACAAATGCAAAAGGAAAGGTGGAAAAATACAAAGCTTGGTTGGTAGCAAAAGGTTATTCCCAGGTGTCGGGAATTGATTTTGGTGATATTTTTTCTCCTGTTGCCAAGGTAGCTTCTATTATATTATTTTTATCTATTGTTGCTGCTTTTGATTTTGAGGTAGAACAGATGGATGTGAAGAAAACATTTCTTCACAAGGATCTGGAAGAGGAGATCTACATGATACAACCTGAAGGTTTTGCGGTGAAGGGTAAGAAAGAACTGGTATGCAAGTTAAAGAAGTCTCTGTATGGGTTAAAACAATCACCAAGAATGTGGTATCGGAAATTTGATACATTTATACGGGGACTCGGCTTCACCAAAAGCAAAGCAGATCACTGTGTGTATTTTAAATTAATTGGTGACAGTGTTATTTATCTGGTCTTGTATGTGGATGATATGTTGCTAGTTGGAAATGACAAAGAAATTATCCAGGATTTGAAGACCCAATTGTCCTCCAAATTCGACATGAAAGATCTTGGTGCTACAAACTATATTTTGGGCATGGAAATTATAAGAGATCGGGTAAAGAGGAAGCTCTAGTTATACCAGAGGAAGTATGTCGAGACAATACTGCAGAGGTTTAATATGCAGGATAGTAAACCAATGAAGGTTCCTATTCCTGTAGGTGTAAAGTTATCTGCCGAACAGTGTCCCAAGAAACATGAAGAGGAAGAGGACATGTCCTGTGTTCCATATGCAAGTCAGTCGGTAGCTTGGTGTATGCAATGGTCTGTATTAGACCAGACATTGCACATGCAGTGGGAGTATTAAGCAGGTTTATGTCAAACCTAGGGAAGGAGCATTGGAAAATAGTGAAGTGGGTTTTTAGTTATTTGTGTGGCACTAGTGATTATGGTTTGTGCTACGAAGGAAGACCAAGATTGGACAGAGTTTTGGATATTCGTGGCTTTGTTGATGTAGACTGGGTTGGAGATCTGGATTAGAGAAGATCTACAAGTGGGTATGTGTTTAATTATTTGGAGGTGCAATCAGTTAGATGAGTAAGAAACAATCTGTAGTGGCACTATCAAGTACATAGGTAGAATACATTGCAGCCACTCATGCAAGCAAGGAAGCAGTATGGTTGCAGAGATTGTGTTCAAGTATGGGGTTAGTACAGGGAGCTATAAGGATAAACTTTGACAACAAAAGTGAAATTTTCTTGGCAAAGAACCCTGCTTACCATTCAAAGACAAAGAACATTGATGTTCAATATCAATTTGTGAGAGATATGATAGAAGACAAAAAGGTGTTGTTGGTAAAGGTGGACACTTCGAAGAATACTGTAAAAGCATTGACAAAATATGTGAGCTCTGAGAAGTTCTCTTTGTGTAGAGAAATAATGGGTGTTGCAGGGCTGGATAAATGACTAAGCTCACCGATTGTGCAACAGGGGGGTCACAAGGGGTTTTAGGGGGCCGGGTAGCCCCCCTCTATAGGGTCCGGGGCAGCGCCCTGGGGAATATTTTTTGGACCCTATATTAGGTTGGGCGGACCTACCTATGGTTTTGTGCATGGTTTTCGCACATGGTTTTGGACGTGATGGGTTTTTGGTCCATGGTTTTGGACGCGATGATTTTCGGTCCATGGTATTGGATGTTTCGGCATGTATAAATATGTATTGTAACATTGAAAGGAACATAATGAAAAATCAAGCTGGTAGTCTCGATTTTTGGATCTAGGGGAAAATATCTGTGTATATGTGTTTTATGTGTTATGCTCTCACATTTTTTATTTTCTATGTTTTAGAATTCGTATGCAAGTAATTTCTGTACGGGGTTAAAACCTACAAAAATCCAGGAAAAAATTAAGCAGTTTTTTGATCGAAGAAAAAAGGCCGAAGATTTTTAGGTTGGTGACCTAGTTCTGAAGTGGGATTCTCATAATGAAGACAAAGGTAAACATGGAAAATTTGAAAATCTTTGGAAAGGACCATTCATGTGAGTAATGCATACTTGCTGCAGGATTTGACAGGAGAATTTCTTGCTGGAGGTCCTATAAATGGTAGGTTTCTTAAGCATTATTTTTATTAAAATTAGTTGGTTTTGATCACTTCATTGTATATATCCATCCAATTTCCATGTGAGTAATGCATATTTGCTGAAGGATTTGACAAGAGAATTTCTTGCTGGAGGTCCTATAAATGGTAGGTTTCTTAAGCATTATTTTTCTTAAAATTAGTTGGTTTTGGTCACTTCATTGTATATAGCCATCCAATTTCTAGGGTTGCAAGTGTGGGCAGTTGTCACCATAATTTAGAATGTAATAAGTCATGAGTCATCTATGCATTAGGTCAAGAGTCAATAGAGTCCAATTGATCAGGCACATGGTCTATGATGTTTGACACCTCACAAGGATAATGTCATCCCCATTGGAACCAATGTTACTGTCCTATATTATAGTAGTAAAAAGAAAGTTTAGTCTTTTTTATTATTTGGTAAATTTGTAAAATATTGCCTCTGATGTCATAGGGGCCAAGTCTTAGTGTTTATTTGAGTGATAAATTAAATTTAGTTGTCAATAATTTAAAAAAGGGGTTGGGTTTTTTAAGTTTAGGTCATGAGTAAAAAATATTGTAGTGGGTCATTATATTTCATTATTGAGACAAAATAGTGATGTCAGTCCAGTCAGTTTTATTTTCAAATCAACTATGATGTTGTGACATCACCCTTCAGTGTATTGAATATGAGACATGTTACACATCCTTCTTTGCTGCGCTTTCATCATTAAAGTTTCAAATCGCAATGATGATCCCTGAAGGTGGGTTTGAACCAAATGGAGAGTTTAATAACTTGTTTTAGCATCCAATAGATTGGTTATTTATTCCTTCTTCTACCAAAAGCATTCTTAAAAGCCAAAGGAAGTCGATGAGCTAAGTCTGCAGGGGAGTTGTTGCGCTCAAGGAAAATCATTGTGCTTCTTCAAGTCAAGAGGTTATCACCACTTCTAGGTTTCAAATATTCATCTTCCTTAGTGATTCATATTATATGTTGTTAAATTTACCCTTGCATATCAAGGAAAATGCCCAGATAACCTTGAAAATCCTGGATTCCTAGCTTGCTGCATTTCTTTTTTGTGCCTGGAGAATTCACTATGCTTTCAGACATTCATTGTGTTTTATGGTTCTATATCGTGGAGATTGACAATTCAATATAAGTGATATGGAGTATAATAACCTTGTTTCTTTTTCCCTAGAATATCAAGAAACTTATTCCCCTTATGGGTTGCGCTTTCTTGATACACCTGTGTTTTTTAATTTCCACTATATATAAAAGAAACAAATTATTGCATTTGGGTCTGGAGGTTGAGTTTTTCTGCCTTAATTTGTTAATTTAGCGATTTTATTTCAAATTTGGCTATGATCACTCATCTAAAATCCTCATTCCATAACTGCTACCTAATTGTTGCGCAAGTTGTCAAACATTGTAATTGCTTTTTAAAACCCCAGAATTCACCTTCATTGTGAGCCATGAAAACTCCAAATAGGAAGAAGCATAAAGGGAGACACATAGTTAGGTTTAAGCCTCAATATCTGGCCTTGATAAACTCAGATCCAAACATTAGGGTTGCTTTTGAACAGACTGGCTGCATCAAGTTTTGTGAGAAGATACAAGGTTATAATGTTCATCTTACCAAAGAGTTTGCTTTGAATTTCATTGGGGTAGATGTTAAGATTGGAGATTTGAGTTTTCCAGTGTAAGATGTCACCATTTCAGCTGCTGTAGAGATTCCTCTATAAGGATAACAATGGTTGAATGACATGCCTCTAGACATAGTCAACTATAAGGATTTCCTAAAGCCAAAATACAAAAGAAATGAATATGGATCTACTGCGCCAAGAGAATATCTACTAGAACCCTACAAAAAATTCTTAAGGTCATCCAAAGATATTTGAATTGTGAAGGAATATTTTGGGAGAATTTATCAGTATCATTGTAGACTATTGATGTATTTCACATGGAAAATCAATTTGAATCTGCCTTTCTATTTGTTCAAAAGCCTTGGTAAGATGGAATATAAGGTTCAAGGTAAGAAAAGTTAAGTAGAGCCCATTCTATTTCATTTATCTCTAACTAAATTGTTAGTGGTGGAATAATTGAAAAATAAAAATCAGACATGGCAGACATTCATAGATTCATCCAAGTTGATAGCTGAGTAGAAAGGATACACCTTCATCTATGGTGAGGGATGTTCAACCAACAGCGGAGATCTTAGTGAAAAGGCCATCAACTTTAGCTGACCCATCAGATAAGAAAAAAGGTAAGAAAATTAATTTTTCTCTTGAGGTGGTGGAGGTTCCTAAGAAGCCACTCACAAGAGCTGCTATAAAAAATATTGCCCATGGAGAAAACACTTGAACAGCCTACTGAATTTCTAGATACCATAATAGAGGATGTTGTTTCATATGACAAGGATAAGGAGATTATAGAATTGCAAGAACAACTGAAAAAGGTTCACTTAGTCATTGCCCAACTATAACACGAAAATAGGGAGTTGAAGAAGACACCTAAGGTTTATGAAGTAGAGCTAGCAATGAAAATAAATCCATGTTCCTATTACTCAAAAGGCAAAGAAGAGGCATCAACATTGAACATTCAAAATTTGGAGACCTCATCAACAAGAATTATTGTGACTAGGTCTCTAGCAAGGAAGTTTCAACCACAAAAGGAAGAGTCAGTGCAAGAAGAGAATAAGGATGAGATGGATGAAGGGAAACATACTTTCCATAGAATGAGGAATTAGTTGAAGAAATCTCAAAATGATATCACTAGGCTTAAGAAACAAGATGAAAGGGACAGACAAAAGATACATGATCATTTGAACATGTGTGAGCCAACATTGTTTGAGGCCAAGTATATGTTGAAGAGAACTCTGCCCTTGCATAGACATCTCAAGAATGTTTGTAGGAAAAATATTACCTTGAAGAAGGAGTTGAGGGCTACAAAGCAACAGTTGTAGGAGGAATTGCAGAAAAAATCGAAAGAAGAACGAGGGAATTTGGACTTGTTTCTTGAGGCAGCAAAGGTTTGAAATGGGAAAGGAAATTAACACAAATTTTTCTTTTTGCCTTTTTGCTTGAAGTACATTAGGCTATATGATCACATCCTCTGCAATTTTGGGAAAATGTTTTGTAAAAGGGTAGATGACACAATAATGCAACAAAGTTGTTGCGTTACTGCCAAAACATTAAAACTCGATGAAACGGTCAGGGTTTTACTACTATTTCTTGTGTATTGAAGATCAAGGAGGTTGTTAATAATGTCAACATCATCAGCAAGCTATTTTATTTGTTCAAATACCCCAGTGCCTAGTCATACCTATGCAGATGCAAACGCGTTGCAGTTTTGCTGTAGGTGATGTTTTTTGAGGATGGAGGGTTTGCAGTATGAAAAGAGGTCATTCAAAGGGAGTTTGATGATGTGGGATTTGAATTTAATTGTTGGGAACATAAATAAGTAAAAAACATGAATGGAAGCTTCCAAACCATCAATTCACTATGCTTTTGATGTCGCATTTATGTTGAAGAAGGAAGTAGTGCAGTGAAGTTGTTGTGCTTCCACACAGTCAACACTTTGACTTTACAATTCAAGCCTAAATCACATTAAATCAATTTTTGTGGAAATGAAAAATGTCTTGAAGTGTTTGGGAGGTTCAAGCATCATTTTTATGTATATATTTAATGTAGTTTTTTTAATAATTTCTGAGTCAAAATAGCTTCCTAGTTTCTAGACAGTAGTTCTACATTCACTGCCAAAGGTGGAAACTCAATCTTTTCGAGGAAATTCGGTTCCTAAAGGAAGGAAATAAGTTTTTTTCATCTATATATGTTGTATTTTTTATTAAGGAAATGGTTTATTGGTCAAGGTTAGGGAAATTAAACATTGTGCATTGTATACCTTCATTAAATTTTTAGTGAATGATGAAGGCTTAAGTCGACTTTTATAGGGATTCATGTGTCAATTGCTTATGGTGATGTGTTCTCATGTATATGTGAATTTTTCTTTTGTTAGAAATCATGCTTAAAATTCTATGTATTCATGTTTAGTTAAGCTAGGATTTATTTCATAATTCACTGTAAAGTGCTTTGTTATAGCTTACTAAACAATTTATGTTTTTCTTCCATTATGACATCTAGAATTGATCCTCAATTAGATTATTTAGGTGACACTATTTCCACTACTTCTCCACTCTCCATATCTACAATGAGATCTAACAAAAAATACCATAAGGATTTCCTATCTTTCCCCTGTCTAAGGTTTCCTAAATTTACCCATCATATCATTGAAAAAAATTAGCTTTATATGATCATATGCCAAATGGATTTTCCCTCTTCCCTACTTTCAAACTGTTAAACCTATTCCTCTCTAATCTCAATACCTAGACTAAGACCTAAGTGACTGAAGATCCATATAGAGAAAGCCGTCTCTAAAGCTGGAAGGAATATATTCTATTTTTAAAGTTGTTTATGGTTACCTTTGGGTTCCTCTTCTTAGCTGGAGGAATTACGAAGTGCTAACAATAAGGAATTTTTTATTTGTATAGATGCATGTAAAGAATGAATTTGTTGAGCCTTGACGCAGGAACGATAGGTGGTTTGCTATGAATCACAGAATATGAATGAGCACGAGCATAATTATGTGACTCATGACCTTGAGTTGGAAGCTATTATTCATGCATTGAAGAAGTGGAGATACTATCTCCTTGGTAGGAAGTTCATTTTGATGAGTGATCACAGTGGATTGAGGTACTTTTTTGACCAACCCAACATGAATGCAAGGCAAGATAGATGGTTGGATACTCTCAGTGAGTTTGATTTTGAAATCAGACATATCAAAGGAAAAGAGAATCAGGTTGTGCTAATGCACTTAGTAGGAGAGTGCGAGTGAATCATATTTCAGTCGTGAGCTATTATGGGACATATTTAAAGGAGTGGATCTTACATTCAAGGAAACATTATAAAAAGTACCAAAATATGAAGAAGAGATTGCAGCAACAAGGTGAGGGTGATAATGATGAGGAGTTTCATCTCACAACATATGGCTTGGTTATATTTAGGAGAAGGATCTATGTGCCTGATAGTAGTGAGTTGAAGAAGATCATTTTGAGAGAAATTCATGTCAAGCCATATTCATATCATCCAAGATACCAGAATACTTTGAAAGCTATTAAGAAGTTCTATTATTGGCCTAATTTGAAGAAAGAGGTGGCTAAGTTCATTTCTAAGTGTTTGTACTGTCAATAGGTGAAAGTTGAATACAAGCATCCCGCTGGTCTACTGCAGCATATTCCCATTTCAGAATGGAAATGGGAGGTCATTTGCATGGATTTCATTATGTGGTTTTCGTGGAAATCAAGGCAACATGATTCCATCTTGTTTGTGGTTGATAGGTTGAGAAAAGTAACTCACTTCATTGAAGTGAAGTCTACTAATTCAACTAGTGAAGTGGGTTAAATATTCATTAAGGAAATAGTGAGGTTTCATGGATTTCCCAAGAGGATTATAGTAGATAGATATGCCAATTTCACTTCCAACTTTTGAAAGGATTTATTTGCAAGCTTGGGAATAGATCTAGCCTTTAATACAACTTATTATCCACAGACAGATGGGAAGAAAAAGAGGATTAACAGGATCCTTGAAGATATGTTGAGGATGTATATCATGCATTAGAAAAATAGGTGGAAGGAGTATCTTACACTGATCTATTTTTCTTATAATAATGGGTATCATGAATCCTGGAATATGAGTCCATTTAAGGCTCTCTGTGGGAGGATTTGTAATGCTTCTATCAGCTAGAGTGATCCATTGAATGGGGTGTTGATTGGACCTTATATGTTACAAGATATGAAACAAAAGATGTAGGTTATAAAAAAGAATTTAAAAGTAGCACATGACAGGAAGAAGAGCTATGTGGATCATCATAGAGAATTCAAGGAGTTTTAGGTTGGAGAGCATGTGTACTTGCATATCAATCCCAAGAAGATCTCCTTGAGGATTGGATCATGTGCCAAGTTGGCATCTCAATATTTTGGGCCTTTTGAGATCCTTGAGGGAATTGGAATAGTGACCTACAAACTTGTTTTTCCCTCATTAGTGAAAGTCCATGATGTTTTCCATGTTTCATTACTTAAAAGATATGTGTAGGATGTTGATCATGTGATTAATTGGTCCATATTGTAGGTGGAACTAGAGGGAGAATTCTCACCAGAGCCTTAATGCATCTTATAGTGGAAGAAGCTCATGCTCTAGATCTGAGAAATAAAGAAAGTTAAAGTAAAATGGAAGCACTTTGGGCCTGATGAAGCTACATGGGAGATGGTTGATCAGATGTGGGCATTATATCCTTCTTTATTTGTTGGTTGAAGAAAATGTGTCTATATATATTTATATATGTCTCATTGTAAATACTATACCGAATTGTGTTTATAAACCTCCATAAGTAGTACGCTTGCCATGATTTCAGTACTTTTAAAATACTACATCGAGTTGTGTTTATAAAGCTCCACAAGTATTATGTGTGTCATGGTTTCAATAGTTTTGTCTTTTCATAAGTCACATAATACTGAGGACAGTGTTACCCAAGGAGGAGGGGTTTTTAATAACCTCGAGTTAAAGTTTCATGTAAATAAAAGAACATTATAAAGGAAAAAATAAAACCAAGGTCATGGGAACACATATTCCAAGTTGAATGAAGGGAAGAACATTGCATTGGGCATCACATGTGGTTAATTATTTATTTGTTATGGAAATGGGAATTGGCATTGGAATTAGAAAAAGGAAAAGGACAATAAATGGCAATTATTTCAAGAAATAAAAGGAAAATAAGGGAAAAGGAAGATGAAGAGACAAGAATATGCATGCAAGGGAAGTTGATGACAAAGAAAGAAAAGAAATGAAAAATGAAATGATGGAGAGAACATTCAAACACACTCTTGGACATTCTAGCATTGTTCACTTGGAGGAAAAGAGGAGAGAGAAGCTACAACAAGAGAGAGAGAAAACTTGGACACAAGGAAGATACAAGCAAGCAAGCAAGAAAGCAAGCAAGAAAGGAACAAGCAAGGAAAAGCAAGGGAGTGCAAGAGGAATTGGAAAACAATAAGCAAGGGAAAAAATAAAGCAAAGAAGAGAAACCAACAAGAGGATTTTGCAGGTAACACGTTGCATGTGTGATTTTACTCACTATTTTACTATCATTGGCATGGGATTTTCATGGATTGACAGTGGTGTACATCCTTTCCTATGCCATTTCTTGGATAACCATGATATAGTGGGTTCTCTATTTTGTTAAGCTTTGGATTGTGGGTAGATTTTGGATCCTGGTTGAGGTGGTCTCAAGAAAATCCCAAGGGTTGCAGTGTTGATGGTTTTCTCCGGGAATCCCTTAATAGGTGGGTGGAGACAGGAAAATTCGTCTCGGTATGGTGAAGAAATTCTGAGGCATCCAAGATTGTGTTGGTTTCGGTGATCTATGGACCAGTTTAGGTGAGATCACTATATCTTAACAGTGGAGGTGATTTAACCTCTAGTTTTCATATTTGGCTATGTTTTGGTTTATCCCATGAAATCCCATTTTTAGGCTTGGAATATGGCACGAGGGTGATGATGAGCCCCAGAAATGGGTAACTATATGGGCTCATTCTACCTCTTATTTCGAATTAATCCACCATTCTCATTATTTTTTTGCATGTTTTTGAGTATATTTATGCTAATAGAGTGAATTGGGATCGTCACTTTGCCATGTGGTCTAATGAGTGTTTTATGCAGTTTTTTGGACAATTTTGGACAAAGACAAGGAATTTATGAGCAAATGGCAGCCAAAAAATCGAGGGAAACAGGGAAGAGGACTTGTAGGGGGGGTGTCTCCTTCATTAATGACCCCTTTCCTTGAATCCTCCATCAGCAACTCGGAGCACAAAGGCTAACATTGATGATTCCAAGGGGCAGCCGAGAAAGTCAAGTAGGACTGTTGTTTATCTTCAGTTCTAGGAAGCCTAGTTCCTTGATTTTAGGAGCACTGTTGGAAGTCCCCATTTGTATAAATTAGAAGGATTTGAGCTTCAGTGGGTTAGCCAGTTCGTAGTAGATTTTCACACTTTTGTGCAACACATTGTTCAAATTATTTTCGAGTTCCTTTTTGAGAACAATTTATGTGATGTAACTGATATTTTTGATAAATGAAGATGAAACAGTTTTTGAGCCAGCACTGATCTCTTTTAGAGGGTTGAAGCTCTTGGCTTAGGGCCCAACCCAAGTTTCCCAGCACCTCCTTTGTGTATTTATATGTTCTTGCTTCCATTCATGAGTTCATTTTTGTTGCATAGATTCATTTTACTTTGTTAGATTAGGTTGCTTTTGATGGTTAGCATAGTTGTTTTTGTTTCAGTTGCTCAAGTAGGTTGCTGCAGTGACAAAATAATATTCAAAAAGGCCACAATAGGCCTTGATCTCCTTTCTCCCTTCCTGGGACTATGATTTGAAGTCAAGGCATTACTGTTTCCACCAAAAACATGGTTTTTGCTCTTCCATGCAACTACTATTGTGATAATTTGATTTGGAAAAGTTGATATTGGTTCATATTCAATTGATTAGATCATTTCCTGTTCTTTTACCATAGTTCTCTTGCATGCTTTTCTATTCATAGGGTACTATTCAACATTTTCTGTTTATAGGTCAGAAATTAGGTCAAGCTAGACAAAACTCTGTTTTTAGTTCTTTCTTTGGTAAGTTTTGATAAGTAGATGTGCAGATATCTTGCAGGACACCTTATCTCACCATCCTTCCATAAAATAGCCAGAACCAGCTCACTTCTCATATATTTTCCAACTCATTCGCAACATTTCGCCAATCTGCCCTAATTTTTGTGTTTTTTCCATAAAGCTGCTTTCTTGCCATTCGAACAAATCTGACCATCACATTCATCCCTGATATTCCTTGACAAGTCATAGACACCTCAAAAGCTTCATCTATCCTTCATTTCCCCTTTCCCATCATTTTTCCACCTTCAAAACTCCAAAAACAGCTTTCGGCCTCCTCCTGTAGATCCTCCTGTAGATCCCTTGCAACCTCCTGTAGAAATTTCTTTGAGTGATTTTTCGAAGTCTGATCGCTATGGAAACCTTCAGAAGGGTACTAGGGGCTTCTTAGGACCTCTCCACACCTTCCTCACCCTTTGAAAAATCCAACTCCATCTTCCTTTGCCACCAAACCTCTGCACAGTCATAACCAGATAAATCACAAGCATAATAATTCCACATAAAAACACTCAAAAATACAAAAAGATGATTTCTTCTCATTTCTTTTCAGAAGTATCTTGAATAAATGCAATTTACCTTTTTAGTAGTCCATGGCACTCATTTCATTAGTTTCCATCTCTTTTCTTGCAAAAGTAGGGTTAATGGGTAAACTAGGGTTTACTAGGGTTTGCGTTTCATTCCAGTTTTCATCATTTTTCTGCACATAGAACAGCCTCTGTAGAGTTAGCTTTCTTCCATCACAGTTAAAAGCTTCTTCTGAGAACTCATAGAAGTTGGCTTAAGCTCCTAGCGATCTTGTGTCAGTTGATCAAGTGACAGCTTGCAGTAAGAGCTAGTACTTGTGCATACAACACCGTCGCTTCCAAGTTTGTTACGAACTATCGGGTTGATAAAAGTAAAGAAGGAAGCCCCAGGAGTTGCAGCATTATTTCTGCAATACTAGAGCCCACCATCCTTTTGGTGCCATTTCGGAGGAAGCATCAGGTTATTTTGTGATTATTGCTTTTCTTCTATTTTCTACTGCAACATTCTGCTAAGTAGGTTATTTCAGCAAGAGTAGAGTAGTTGTTTCATTTCAATTCTGCAAAAGTAGATTAGGCATTTCCTGCTTTCATTTCTATTTTGCAATTTCATTTCAACAAGCGTAGATTAGTCATTTCCTGCTTTCATTTCTATTCTACAATTTCATTTCAACAAGCGTAGATTAGTCATTTCCTGCTTTCATTTCAATTCTGCAATTTTCATTCTAGCAAAGTAGATTAGTCATTTACTACTTTCATTTCAATTTTGCAATTTCCATTCCAGCAAAGTAGATTAGTCATTTCCTGCTTTCATTTCAATTCTACAATTTCCATTTCAGAAAAGTAGATTAGTCATTTCCTTGCTTTCATTTCTATTCTGCAATTTCATTTCAGCAAGATTCATTTTAGTTAGTTGCAGGTTATTGTACAATCCGTTTTAGTTTTGCAGGTACAAGCAGAAAAAACAAAAGTCACCCAAAAGGAGATTTCCTTTCATGCCTCGTAGGAACAAAGACAATTCAGGAAAATTCCTACCCAACACCCCCACCACATCACTAAGTCACCCTTCTCTCTTCTTTGGTGGCAGTGATCTAGAAGAACCTATCGTTGAACCTCCAGAGATATACGAAGATCCTATAACTGAAGAAGAGCAAGAAACCATTCCTCCTGAGACTATGGCTGAAAACAGAAATGTTAGAGGAAATGGGGAAAGAATAGAGGGTGCCTTTCCTATCCGAGAGACCAATGGGGACACAAAAATGAAAAACATAAGTCCTTCAGCCTTACCTCACTTCCATGGATTGACTACCGAAGATCCTGATACCTTCTTATTTGAATTTGTTGTTCTCTATTGAACTTATGACTATGCAAAAGATAGCAGAAGTTGAAACTGTTTCCTTCTACCCTCAAGGATGTAGCATTGCGCTGACTCATGGGGTTACCTGGAAACAGTATCACAACTTGGGCTTAGATGCAGCAAGCCTTTAACAACAAATACCAGGACTACTATAGGTTAAAGGATACCAAGGAAGAAATCTTCCGAATGACCATGGGAAGTGATGAATCCTTAGAAGACTATGAAGAGAGGTTTTAGCTCAGTTATAAAAGGGCCAGGTGCACACTTGACCCTGAATCTCTAAAGTTGGTCCTACTCAGAGGAGTCCCTGAAGACCTTCTAGATACCCTCCATTTGCTGGCTGGGGGAGACATCTACCAACTACCTTATGATGACATAAATATTGTGTTTAGAAACCATTCTAGGGTAGCCAGAAAGAGAAGTAGGGGAAGTCAACCTTTAGCCAGTACATCCTCATCTAGTTCATCCCTTAGAAGCGAACTTGAGAATTGGCTAGAAGATTTCAAGAGCGAGATGAGGCAGATTCTTGCCATGCAAATGGATACCTTGCATATCAAAAGGAAACAAGAGGAAGCCGAGAGGGATTTGGCCATCTTTTGTCCCAGGTGCACTAGAAAGCATCCTAGGAATGAATTTCCATTGCACTCTATAGAAGTGTGTTCAGTTTGTGAAGAAGACCATCCTACGAATCAGTGCCCTTCCTTGCTTGGACTTAAAGCTGCATATCAGGGGGCTGAAGGAGCCACTGAACCACTCTATTTCATGAACCAAAGGAGGCCACATGGACCCAAACCTTACCAGCAAGGAATGCAAGGGACATCCCAGACCTATTACAACCCCAATCAAGCCACTTCCATGCCTTCTTGGGGTCCCCTTGCTCATCCTTCCTAGTCCACACCCCCTCCTTGGTCATATCCATCTCAATACCATGCTTCTCCAGTTTCTTATTCGTTTCACTCTTATGCTTAGCGACAACCTCAGTGGAATGCACCTCATCAGGGGTGGGGGCCCCAATACAACTCTCCTCCCGCTCTTTTTCCTCCACCACCTACTCAACCTCAACCATTGCCTCCTGCTCCACCAGGGCAACCCTAAATACCTACTCAACTGAACCCGAACCCCGATAACGGACATGCCCAACAGGTATATAGTGGAGAAACATCATGCCCGACCTATGCTGTGGAGATTTAGGAGATTAACCTATGATCTGGGAAGGTTCTCCTAGATATCCAACCTCCTCCTAAGGAGGATGAGGAAGAAAAATAGGAAAGTGAACCAAAAGCCATTCCACCCTTTCCTAAGAGACTAATCAGAACCACACAACCGACCCCAGAAGAAACTGAGCTTCTAGGAGAATTGAAATAGTAATGTGTAAAGATACCACTTCTCCAAGCCATAAAAGGTGTGTCTATATACAACAAGATGATCAAGGAGAAGTGTTTCAGGCACCCAGGCAGGTGTAGGAGAGATGCTCCAACTATCAATGTCATAGGAAAACTGTCCGACCTGATGTTGGGGCAGGTAATCTGTCTGAAATATCTAGACCCCGGGAGTCCTATAGTCGATGACCACATCAATGGCACCGTAATCCCCATACCCTGATTGATCTAGGGGATGCCATTAATGTGATGACCAAGGACAGTATGCTCAAGCTCAACCTTCAGGGCTGCCTGAGAAAGACCACAACAGTACTGCAGCTAGCAGACCGCTCCACCATGACCCCTGAGGGGATTGTGGAAGATGTAATGGTCTCTATTGATTCTTGGGAGTACCCTACTAATTTCCTGGTTCTCCAACCAAAGGAAAAGCTCACTGGGTATCCTCTCATCCTAGGAAGACCTTGGTTGGCTACTGTAGATGCCTACATTAGTTGTCAAGCTGGGAACATGACAATCAAGAATGGGCATATGTCTAAACAGCTAGTCCTATATCCTCCTGTCCAACCTTTGTTAGAACATGGTTTTCCTCTCTGGTTGGAGGAGGAATATGAGGATGAAGTCTATTCCACACCATTATGTGCAGTAGAAGCTACCATGGGGGGGGACCACAAACCGAGGATGATCTTATTGAAAACTTGATTCAGAATCCACCCCCCAGTGTGTTGCCATTAGAAAAGCTAGTGGAAGAAACCCAAGCCAATCCTTTAGTTGATCTCTGTGTGGTTGATCCGACCTCTCTCCAAGTCAAGAATGTGGAATTTGGCCCAGAAAGAACCTTGAAGATCAACTCATCCCTATCCACCTCTCAGGAGAAAGAACTGTGTAGCTTATTGAAAAACCACTTGGATGCTTTTGCTTGGAGCTATAAGGAGATGAAGGGAGTCCACCCTTCAATTTGTACCCATCACATTTACATTAAAGAAGATTGTAAACCAGTTAGGAAGCCTCAAAGAGGATGAATCCAGCCCTTAAGGACATTTTCAAAGAAGAACTGCAAAAGTTTCTAGATGCAGGATTCATCTACCCCATCTTTGACAGCGAATGGGTCTCTCCTTTGGTGCTAGTGCCAAAGAAAAACGGGAAGTGGAGAATCTGTGTCGATTATCAGGAGCTAAACAAGGCCACCAAGAAGGACCATTTCCCTTTGCCTTTCATAGATCAAGTGTTAGATGGTCTGGCAGGGAAGAAGTTCTTCTCCTTCCTAGATGGGTTTAGCGGGTACAACCAGATCCAAATCAGCACGGAAGACCAAGACCACTTTCACTTGTCCTTGGGGTACTTTTGCATATAGGGTCCTTCCTTTTGGGTTGTGCAATTCTCCCGCCACTTTCCAGAGAGCAGTACTGAGCATATTTGCTGAACTGGTTCATGATTCAGTGGAAATCTATATGGATGACTTTACCCCTTATGGTTCTAACTTCCAGGAAGCTTTGACTAACCTGGGAAAAGTTTTAGCCAAGTGCATTGAAATGAACCTATCCCTCAGTCCTGAAAAATGCGAATTCCTGATGACTGAAGGGACCATGCTAGGTCATACAATTTCTCAGCAAGGATTACAGGTGGATCCCAACAAAATTGCTATCATCCAAAGGGTCCCACCTCCTCAAAAGGTAAGAGATGTTCAGAGTTTCCTAGGCTTAGCAGGGTATTATAGAAGATTCATTAAGGATTTTAGTAAGCTAGCCTCTCCATTGTTTGGTCTTTTGGGAAAAGATGTTGAGTTCATATGGACTGACAACTGTCAAGAGGCTCTGGACACCTTGAAAGGTAAACTGGTAACTGCCCCAATTTTGAGAGGTCCAAACTGGGCCCTACCTTTCCACATTCATACAGATGCCTTGAACAAAGTGATAAGAGCAACCTTAGGGCAAGTTGATGAGAAGCTGCCTTATGCCATATATTTTGTAAGTAAAAACTTGTCCAAGGCAGAATTAAACTACACTGTAACCGAAAAAGAGCTCCTAGTTGTAGTCCATTCCCTAAATAAGTTCAGACACTACATCACCGGCTATCAAACATTCATACACACTGATCATGCTGCAATTAGGTATTTGATGAATAAACTAGATGTAAATGCTCATATTATTAGATGGCTACTTTTATTGCAGCAATTTGATTTAACCATTGTTGATAAGCCGGGTAAGGAAAATTTTGTTGCTGATTTTCTGTCTAGATTAGATCTGCCTGCAGGTGAAGAAGGAATGGTGGATGATCAAATGCCAGATGAACACCTATTTTCTATCTCAGTACTCTCTCCATGGTTTGCTGATATAGCAAATTAATTGGTTTCAGCACAGTTTCAGCGACACCTGTCCTCAAAAGAGAAGAGAAAGATCGTAAGGAAAAGTGCCCCATTCACCTGGATTGGGGGCAATCTCTTCAAACTTGGCCCAGATCGGATTTTGAGCCGATGTTTCAGGGAGGAGGAAGTTTTTGACATTCTCCTAACCTGTCATGATGGGCCCTGTGGGGGCCATTTTGCAGCAAAGAGGACTACCTTCAAAATTCTGCAAGTAGGTTACTATTGGCCCACTCTTCATCAAGATGTCAGAAGATATATCAGCCAATGTGACCAATGTCAAAGGATGGGGAAACCTACTCCAAGGGATGATATGCCCCTGCAACCTCAAGTGAATTTCGAGCCATTTGAGAAGTGGGGCATGGACTTTGTTGGTCCTATCAACCCTCCTTCAAAACAGAAATCTTACATCACTGTGTGTACTGATTATCTGACAAAATGGGTAAAATCAAAGGTGATCAAGGCAGCGACAGAAGAAAAAGTAGCTAGGTTTTTGAGATCAAATATCTTCTACAAGTTCGGCTATCCAAGAGAATTAGTCACAAATCAAGAGAGTCAGTTTACCTCCAATCTGATTAAAGACCTGCTCACACATCACAAAATTAAGAACAAAACTTCCACCCCTTATCATCTGCAAGCAAATGGACAGGTGGAAGTCACTAACAGAGCCTTGGAAGGAATTTTGACCAAGGTAGTGAGCAGCAGCAGAAAATATTGGGTAGATCGATTGGTTGAGGCCACTTGGGCCTATAACACCACATGGAAAACCACCACAGGGTTCACACCCTATGAGCTGGTCTATGGGAAGAAGACTTTGCTGTCAATAGAATTTGAATATAACACATTAATAATGGCAGATCAACTGGACCTAGATCTCAGCCATGCACAAAAGGAAAGGTTACTTCAGCTAAATGGATTGGATGAATAGAGATTGCAGGCCCTTCTCCACATAGAGGTAGTCCAACTTCAAAGGAAAATATGGCATGATAGACACCTCAATGAAAAAATATTCCAGGAAGGAGATTGGGCACTGCTGTATGATTCAAGATATAAAGATTTAAAGGGCAAACTGAGGACAAGATGGTTGGGACCGTACACAGTAGAAAAATGCAATGACAATGGTTCAGTTCTGATACGGACCATCGATGAAGAAGCCATCCCCATGCTCGTCAATGGGCATAGGTTGAAGATCTACATGAAGCCCCTCTCCAAGCAAGAATTCATTGAGAATATGAGTAAAACAGTGTTGGTAGTGGAGCAGGTCCCTGCATCCACTCCACCCACACCCTGAAAAAAAAAAAAAAAAAAAAAAAAAAAAAAAAAAAAAAAAAAAAAGAAGAAGGATCCTTGGGTGAAAACCTCCTAGAGGCGCCCAGGGTAGGTAGTGAGGGTGAAAACCTCCTAGAGGCGCCCCAACTATCTCATAAAAAAAAAAAAAAAAAAAAAAAAAAAAAACAGAGAGGAAAAAAAGAAAGAAAAACTAACTTCTTTTGAATGCATTGCAGATTGCAAGAGGGTCATAGAAGGAAAAAATACATGGCTAGGCTAAATACACCCTTGATAACTCATTTCTCCATCACCATTGTCTTTTCCCAAGCCTTGGTCTCATTCGTTCTGGAAATTTTGCATCCTACAGGAAACTCTGTGCATTCTACAGGAGGCTCTTGTAGAAACCACAAAGAACTCAAAATCAAGTTTAGAAAGGAATCAGAGGGCTAAATTTTTTTCTAGAAGACCTGTGGACCTCCCTGCCACCATTCATCCTCCTAACTCTCCATTCCATCCCTACACCACTACATTTCCACTCGCTTCTTTCTTCCCTGCACAGAAAACACAAAAATTCTGTTTCTTTTGTTTAAAAAAAAAATGATGAATAAAACAACAACATTCTTAACTTGTTTCTTACCTGATGCATTCCAGCTGCTTTTCCTTTCCTTCAGAACCTTCCTCAACTATCTCTTCAGTCCCTGCTCAAGCATCAACCAGAAATTTTAGAGGGAGAAGCAGCTACAGGAAATCCTGCAGGATTCCTGTAACAACTGATCCCTTTAAAAAACAAGCTCCAGAGGCAGGGTCAGTGCAGCCAAGATGTATACAACGTGCAAGGAGCGGTTCCTGATAAAAAATCACCAGCATGAGGTAGCCAAGCCACCAGTTCAGAGGCCATGAGCACCAACAACAACAGCAATCAAAGAACAAAGTGCCAAAGTCTGAACATGCAGAGCACGGTAGCGACTAACAGGTAAGTGGCTAAACCCGTTCCTCTGTTGCATGAATATGATTTAGAAACTACATGAACCATTGAGATGGTCACGATTAAACAAAATCAGTGGCCAGCTAACTGGCCACCCTCGTCCAGTTCAAACAAGCCTCGTCCAATTCAAACAACATTCAGTGAGTGCAATCGGCACGTGTGGTTCGTCAACTCGGGAAGAAAAAATCAGAACAGGTAGTGGTGGCGGTGTATAACGGGAATGATGGAAGTGATTGCGGGCAGGTGACATGAAATACCATAATGGCACTGGAGTAGGGACCAATGGTCCGGATGGGGATAACGTACCCTTCCTGCCACCTCACCTTGTCACCGTAGAACACGCCATCAGCTTAAGTACGCTGCAGTAGAAGCCTCCACCACCTTTTGTTTTCATTTGCATCGACGAGTTCTCGGCTGCAACAACTTACCTACCACCTTCAAAACCTCGAAACAATCGCTCTCTGCCAGTTTTCAAAACCCTTCCACTTATCGGGCTCTACAGGAGCACTATCACACTCTACAGGAGCGGAAACATATTCTACAGGAGTCATTATACAGGAAGGCCAGAGAGCAACTCTGTAGAGGAAAAATTTGAAATTTTTTCCCAATTTGAGCTCGAAAAAGGTAGGCTTAGCAAACCCACTCTGCATGTTATATATCTATAAAAGGTCGTGGGATTTGGAGCGAAGTACCGAGTTAAAAAGAGAGGAAAAGTGAGAACAAAAGTCTGTCTGTGTTTTGAAATATATATACAGTCTCTCCAGTTTTACTCTTTGCACTGAAGTTCTGTCTCTTTCTCCTACGAGGTATTTTGCTGTGTAAAGAAGGGATGCAACCATAGAAAATCAAGCCTGTAAAAAAAAGTGAATTTGTATTGGGAAGTCTATTTATTTTGTGAGAAAGAAAAAACACTATTTTATATACTCTATGTTTTGTCAAAATATTGATTTCCTCAAAAAGCCCAAGAAGTAAATTCAGGTTGAGAACAGGGTTTGAAGGGCAAGAAAATTACAATTTGTTTTTTTTTTTGGTTAAAAAAAAGAAGAAACACGAATAACTCTCTCTGGTTCTAAATAAAAACCTCAGCTGTTCCTTTGTTTTCGGTTTTGAAAATTTGTTTCCTTCCTCCTCACCTGATAATTTCCAGTAGTGGTAGCCCTCTTTACCAGGGAAAATTGGATGCCTTTCTTTGAGAAATTTCATGGGTATGATGAAGAAGTTACAGAGGAATTTTTAATATCTTTAAGACCCCATTCAAAAACCCATGCTACAGTCAGTTTCAGGGGTCTAACCATAGAGCTTACACTAGAATTCATCAGTAGAATCATAGGTCTTCCACTTGGGCTCCCCTGGAGCAAAGAAGAAAAACCACTAGGACAGGTTGCTAAAAAGACCTTTTTCCAGCCTGATGAACATCCTGTAGAGGATAAGAATGGGATCAGAAGGACAAGTATACCTTATCCATGGGGTGAGGTCAGCTACCAGATCATGAAATATATCTCCTGTGAAGGAAGATATAGTATAGTCTATGGTTATCATTTCAGATTATTGCATGAACTAAGATATGGAATGGACCTACCTACATCTAGAAAACTCAGTCTTCCATATTTTCTCCTCCAATCTTTGATAGAGTGTGGCACCAAATTGAATGCAGGGGTTCCAGACCAACTGGCCCACCATGGGCTCATTAAATTGCTGGTAGAGGATGCCCTCCACACATACACAATCCCTATAGCCTGGGAAATTTTTAGGAACATGACTAGAGAAGATGACATAAAAACTCTCACTGATGACCTTAGTCCATCTGGCAGTGAAGAGGAGGAGCAGAAAGAGGAACTTGAGAAGGAAATCCATGAGGAAGCATAGAATATTCAATTAGAAGAAGAAAAAGGGGAAAACCAGAGAGAAGAGGAGAAACATGACACAACCATAGTTGAACCTAAAGCAGAGAAGAAAACACCATGAAAAGTAGAGAAAAGGAAGAGGACAAGAGATGAGAAGAAGCAGCCCAATACAACTCAGAAAAATACTGCCACAGAAAAGGTAGAAACTCAGCAAGAAGAGGAGAAAACACCACTAGAGACAATAGAAACAAAATCAGGAATAGCAGACATAGGCAAAACTGTAGAGGATGAAGAAGAAAAACATCAAGAAGAAGTGTCTCCTGAGACACTAGCAAGAGAAGCAGCAGTTGTTCTTGCTGCACTTAGCACTCCAGCTAAGAAGAAAGGGAAAAGAAAAAGATAGACATCTATGTATTTCAAAGCTTGGAGGAGCACCAGAATCAAGGTGGAAAAGCCCCAGCCGCCTTCAAAATAACCCATTATCATTGAGGATGCACCTTCTGTAACAAAGGAGGAATCTCCCTCCAAAAATATCCATCACTTACGAGAGAGGGAGTCCTAAGACCTCGACCTTGAAGGAAAGGATCAAATTAATGGATTCTAAAGCAGCCCTATAGGAGGCACAAACCTCTCTATAGGAGACATTGGCTAAGCTCAAAGAAACTAAAAAACTGGAAAAGAAGGCAGAAGAACAGTCCCAAGATGAAGGTAAGTCAAAAGAGATACTAGAGCCTGGACCTCAGCCTAACTTAGGCTCCTACTACAACCTTCTGGAAGGTGGGAAGATCATCCCCCAAAAATTTGCAGTGCCTCTTTTCTTCGAGCTAGAAAAGGAAAGAGTCAAGACCCACACCTGGATGCAGATTGCAAAATCCAAAGGGGTCGAAGACATAGGGCACATGGAAAACAAGTTGAGAGAGATGAGCAGAGAATTGAGCATGGTAAGGCATACAGAGAGCATCAGAAGAGCTCAACTATAGGAAGAAAATGAATTGTTGAAAAAGCAGCTACAAGAAAGGGAACCTCAAGGAGGAAATGAGCTGTCAATTTTGAAAGGACAGCAACAGAAAGAGGGATCTCAAGCAGATAATGAGGCAGCAGAGAGATAGCAACAACAAGAAGAACCACAAACCGATAGTGAGACACTGAAAAAACAGCAACAAGAGAAAGAATCCTAGGCGAAAACTGAAGTGCTGATTTTGAACAGGAAGTTATAGGAAAAGGAAGCCTAGTTAGCCTGCATGGCCAGTTGGGCAATGGAGGCATTGCAGTGTAGGAATCCAGCCAAATCATATGCACTATACCTCAAATATCAGTGGCTCTAATTCCAAATTAAGACACTAGCCCAGAGGGGCACAATACCTTTTCAAGATTATGGCCAATTTATGCATTTATGTGATCACAACTGAGCTGAGAATAAAGCAAAGCTAGCATAATTTTACCTACACAACATGGCACTTACTGACATGAATTTATGGGATCCAAATGCTACATTGGGAGACTTGCAGCTAATGGCTATGGCATCGTGGATGAGCCATGAAGAAAAGAGAGCAGTGGAAATTCAGAAAATAATGGCAAAAGAGCTAAGTGAGCCCCTGATGATTAGAGCAGAACCAACAGAACCCTTGGCTCTCATCTATGCCCACCAACACCTTGCAGCTAATCCTCAAGTTCTCCCTAACTATGTTGACAAGAAAGCATAGGCTATTGCTCATTTTGAGGATATGGAGAGATTGTTTGGCGATGACTGCCTTCATGCCTACATGAGAAGGTGGAATACATTGCCACATAGCCTAAGGATCAAGGAGTATCACTCCCCAAATAGGATGAGGGAAGCCATGAGGAGAGTGCCCCTGTATAAGCACTCAATGCAAAATTTGAAAGCCAACTAGATTGGTCTTAAATTCAGTCCTCCACTGCTGCTAGGACTGTTGGAAGGAGTCAAGGAGGAGGAAGAACAGAAACAATGGGAATAAGTGGATAGGAAAGCAGGTTTCCATGATAAGGAGGAAGACATCACATCAGAGGCTTGGGATGTTAGGGAATCTGGCAGAGCCATTAAAGATGAAGAGTTAGATTAGTTGCTCAAAGGATGAGAAACCCATTCAGTAGGGGGGTGATGATGAGCCCCATAAATGGGTAACTATATGGGCTCATTTTGCCTCTTATTTTGACTTAATCCACCATTCTCATTATTTTTTTGCATGTTTTTGAATATATTTATGCTAATAGAGTGAATTGGGATAGTCACTTTTCCATGTGGTCTAATGAGTGTTTTATGCAGATTTTTGGACAATTTTGGACAAAGACAAGGAATTTATGAGCAAATGGCAGCCAAAACTTGAGGGAAACAGGGAAGAGGACTTGTAGGGGGGGTGTCTCCTTCATTAATGACCCCTTTCCTTGAATCCTCCATCAGAAACTCGGAGCACAAAGGCCCACATTGATGATTCCAAGGGGAAGCCTGGCAAGTCAAGTAGGAATGTTGTTTATATTTAGTTCTAGGAAGCCGAGTTCCTTGATTTTAGGAGGACTGTTGGAAGTCCCCATTTGTATAAATAAGAAGGCTTCGAGCCTCAGTAGGTTAGCCAATTCTTAGTAGATTTTTGCACTTTTGTGCAGCACATTGTTCAACTTATTTTCGAGTTCCTTTTTGAGAACAGTTTATGTGATGTAACTGCTATTTTTGATAAATGAAGATGAAACAGTTTTTGAGCCAGCACTGATCTCTTTCAGAGGGCTAAAGCTCTTGGGTTAGGGCCCAACCCAAGCTTCCCAACACCTCCTTTGTGTATTTATATGTTTTTGCTTTCATTCATGAGTTAATTTCTGTTGCATAGATTCATTTTACTTTGTTAGATTAGGTTGCTTTTGATGGTTAGCATAGTTGTTTTTGTTTCAGTTGCTCAAGTAGGTTGCTGCAGTGACAAAATAAGATTCAAAAAGGCCAGAATAGGTCCTGATCTCCTTTATCCCTTCCTGACTATGATTTGAGGTCAAGGCACTACTACTGCCACCAAAAACATGGTTTTTGCTCTTCCATGCAATTTCTAGTGTGATAATTTGATTCGGAAAAGTTGATATTGGTTTAGATTCAATTGCTTAGATCATTTCCCATTCTTTTACCATAGTTCTCTCGCATGCTTTTCTGTTCATAGGGTATTGTTCAACATTTTCTGTTTATATGTTAGTAATTAGGTCAAGCTAGACAAAATTCTGTTTTTAGTTCTTTCTTTGGTAAGTTTTGATAAGTAGATGTGCAGATCTCTTGCAGGACATCTCAACTCACCATCCCTCCATAAAATAGCTAGCACCAGCTCACTTCACATATATTTCCCAACTCATTCACAACATTTCGCCAGTCTGCCCTAATTTCTGTGTTTTTTCCATAAAGCTGCTTTCTTGTTATTCGAACAAATCTGACCATCACATTCGTCCATGATCTTCCTTGACAAGTTCTAGACACCTCAACAACTTCATCTAGCCTTCATTTCCCCTTTCCCATCATTTTTCCACCTTCAAAACTCCAGAAACAGCGTTCAGCCTCCTCCTGTAGATCCCCTGCAGCCTCTTGTAGAACTTCCTGTGAGTGATTTTTCGAAGTCCGATCGCTATGGAAACCTTCAGAAGGTACTAGGGGCTTCTTAGGACCTCTCCACACCTTCCTCACCATTTTCAAAAGCCAACTCCATCTTCCTTTGCCACCAAACCTTTGCACAGTCATAACCAAATAAATCACAAGCATAATAATTCCACATAAGAACACTCAGAAATACAAAAAGATGATTTCTTCTCATTTCTTTTCAGAAGTATCTTGAGTAAATGTAATTTACGTTTTCAGTAGTCCATCACAATCATTTCATTAGTGTCCATCTCTTTTCTTGCAAAAGTAGAGTTAGTGGGTAAACTAGGGTTTGTGTTTCATTCTAGTTTTCATTCTCTTTCTGCACATAGAATAGCCTCTGTAGAGTTAGATTTCTTCCATCACAGTTGAAAGCTTCTTCTGAGAATGTTATGCTCTTAACCTGCAAGACAATACTAGAATACCAAATATGTGAATAAATATACCCAGAACATAGAACAATGAGCAATAACAACAAGTATTTTATTATTCAGAAAGCAAAGTTCACTTGCCTCTTCGAAGGGGCAACCTCCAATAGAGTTGAGCTCGATTACAAAATAAGACACGATTCTCTTCGCAGGGAGTCTCTATCCTTTATATAGGATTCATACATGCAATACCATGGGGCAATACCATGGTTCTTATTAATACCATCTATCTAATACCATGGCCCATTTGCAACTAACTGTGGTCTCGTCATTAAATGCGGGTTAACCACTTACAATTATTAATATGGGCTTTATTGACTCTTTACTTAACTATAACTATGACTCGATCCTATTACATAAATAATGGGGTTAGGGTGGGACCCTAACAGAGAACTCATAGAAGTTGGCTTAAGATCCTAGCAAACTTGCGCCAGCTGATCAAGTGACAGCGTGCAGTAAGAGCTAGTACTTGTACATACAGCACTGTCACTTCCAAGTTTGTTATGAACTACCGGGTTGATAAAAGTAAAGAAGGAAGCCCCAAGAGTTGCAACATTATTGTTGCAATACTGGAGCCCACCAGGTGATTGGTTGAAAGAGATATTTGGTTCAACCCAATATATGGTTGGGTGGTACATGGAAGTCCCTCAATTGGTTAGTACTATGTGTATGTTAATATGTGTTATTATTTATTGATGATCAATGGGTATAAGTGTTGATTTACTATTGATTATGTGACTGGATTTTCATGGCTTCATTCTTCTTAAATGATGGTTACATGTATGGTATATTTCTTATTATATGATATGCTCTTTATCTAGATCTAATTCATGCTTTGATGGTGTTGTACCTTACTCATCCTCCATTTTATTCTTTCATATAGAAAAATGATATTTGTTGTTGTATACAAGGAGGGATTGAAAACTCCATAAAAACAAAATGGGATTAAAAATCAAAGCAAGACTGATGCTTATTCAAGGGGGTAATTTGAAGAAGAGATTAGGAGGACTAGTGAAAATAATAACATAATTTGAAGCTATTTTTCAGGCAAAAGATGAGATCAAATACCAAATTGGAATCAATAAGACAAAAAGTTCTATGAAAATATTTCCAATAGTGTGCAGAAGTTTGAAAATGGCCTCCTAGTTCGTGAGATAGAACCATTCAGAGTTGGTGACCATAAGTCAAAGAATTGCAGAGATGAAAGGTGTTTGGGTGAGCCTTTGGCATGTAGGAAAAGTTGGCTTTAGTTCCAAACTCGGTAGCAAAAGATAGCGAAGCTTATATGTGAAGCTCTGAGAAGATGTGGCTAGCACGTCAGCAGCGGGAAGCAAGTCTACTAGAAACATTTGGAACCCATCTGGCAGGTTTACCCCAGTGAAGTTACCTTGGCGGAGTGTCAAGAGAGAAATAAATAAAGCACTGGGATGTTCTAAGCAGGCAGGGTCCACCCAATAGAGTTGCCCAGGAAGAATGTTAGGAGCACACACTATTAAGCTTCAGGATGGAAAAGAGTGGGTGGAGCCCACCCAACTGTGATATAATGGAAGTATACCCCGGTAGATTAAATTTAGTGCCCAAGGAAAAGTGTCAACCTATTGGTGCTGGGACACAATGGAAGAGGACAGAGCGATAGCCAATAAAAAGAGGGTTAGGCAGACCCTACTAGGCACCTCATCCTGTAGGGATCAACTTGGAGAATTCAATTTGTGGTGGTGTCGGGATATATAGTTTCAAGACACAGTGGCAGTGGACAGAGAAAAAGCCAATAAATAGAGAGTCAGGTGAATCTTATTGGCTAAATCATCCCCGTGGGTGGATCCCATAAGATTAGCAATACGATGCAAAGAGGATGCATCGGGTTAAAGGGGGCTCTAGCCTTAGCACCAGTCATAAGTTCTAATGGAACGGTTGAGACCAGGAGTTCGACAACAATAAGGGCTTGGATCCCAGAATCCCATAACCTTTAAATAATTGCAATTAAACATAAAATATGAAATCAAGAAGCTTCGACCTTTGGGGTTGGATTTTTGTTGCCTCACGTAGAGGTGTGATCAATGATGCAGAGCCATTAATAGAAGAAACGAGCATTCATAGGGTTAAGAGTGCAATATCTTAGGTCTTGGATGTGAGACCGATCCTATGGCAGAAAATAGGTAAAGGCTAAGCACAAGGGTTCCACCCTAGAATTAAGTGAAAATAGGTAACTCACGAGTAACTAGCAGGCAGATAGCCATCGTTCCCAATTCTGATTGGTTCAATAAAGCACTATGGGGCGTAATTAGAGCAATGGATAAAACGATCCTAGCCCCCAGAATGGTCAATGTCAATTGTTAAGTATGGATGATCAACATTCATGATCGATTCCAGAGGGGGTCAGGCCTCACTCCTGATCTTGTTCATTCATCCCGCTAGAGTATGGGGACCACACCCAAGACCAACATGGAAACACAATGATGACTACAACAATCAAGCATGGTTTTTGCAGGTTCAAGGGCCTTCCCTCCTCCACTTCTCGTCTAAACCAATAGCTCCACATGTCTCTCATCCACACGTCATGCCTCCATACTCCCCGCCTATAGAGTCACCACCTGCTTGTCGTTAGTGTTCAAATTTTAATTTGTTTCAATGGTGTCCTCTTTAACCCATCATGTTCTCGACTCGTTCAACCATCATCTAGTGCAAAACACCTCCAACACCACCATACCAAATCACGTCCTCCCACCATGGATTTTAATATCGCTGGGTGAAAGGTAACGCCATACAGGAAGGTCCGACTCCAAAAAGGTGAAATTTAAGCAATTAGAGGGATTAAAAGACACGTGAATGGTAGGTAACTGTGGGAGGAATATAATGGCAGATGTGTGGCTAAATCGTCATTGCATCACAGACCTAGATAATGGAGCCCGAGTCCACCTTAAGTCCACCTTAGGAAATCAAAGGAATTGGCAATGAAGATAATTTTTTGTGTGTCAATTATGACACCACATTTTTTATGTTTTCTTTTTTTTTTTATGTTTTTTTATGTCCTAGGCATTGACCCTTATCCTCAACTCGGGGGTTGTCTCTAAGAGTGACAACATCTTCTGGCGTAGTTGTCAGGGAATAAATTAGAACATATTTCCCTAGCTAGAAATTTGTGCATTCCTTTGTCTAATGAGCAAAGAAAATGTGGGTTGAGATATCTCACCTGAAGGGGTTTGAAAATGGCTCTTTCTTGCATTCTTGGTCAACAAATTTTCCCCACTAGATTTTTCTTCTAGCATTGGTTATCCTCATCATGTACCTCCATTTCAAGAATGGTATACCTATTTTCCTAGTTTCATAGGAAGCACAAATCAAATATCAACCCATCACCTTAAGGATTTTCATGAATATGTGAAAATGAAGTTGTTCATGTATTCTTTGGAAACAGATGCTATGGCTTGGTACAAAACCCTACCTCATAATAGCATATATTCTTTGAAGAGCTTTCACATAACATTTAGATATTTTTGTAATTGTTTATATCCACCAAATTCTTTGTTTGAAGATTGTTGTGAACATTTTAAAGTTGAAAATATTTCTAGGATTGATGATGTTGTTGAAGATATTTGTGGAGCCCAACTCCAATAAAACATAAACTTGCATCAAGAAATGAAGAAAAAATAATTGAGCTATAGACAAACCCTCAGAGGTCATATTTGTATATTGTTATGGTATTCCCATTTATGATACATATTTTGGAAGAGAGTTTTGGATACTCGACATATTATACTATTTATGATACTCACGGTTCGGAGAAGGAAAATTCTGTTGCATATTTCCAATGAGATTTGTTTACGATCCAACAACAAGAGGATGACCAGTAGAATCCTTTCCAGGAGAGCCCAAGGTTGAAGAGTTAAGCAGCCAATGTGGTTGCCCTATGCAAGAAGACATATGTCAGCAGATTGTTCAAGAAGAGGAGGCAACTGCAAATTTATCTCATCAATTTTGTGATCTAGTAACTGACTATATGGAATCCTTTGTTCTGCAACAAATTGCAATTTTGGGGTATGTGCAAAATTTTTTATATGGCACATGTCATTTTTAAATTTTGAATTTCAGCAGCACAAGGATATGAGGTCTAGCACCCAAATGTTGGGTTGGTAGTATTGGAAGGCTAAATTCACTCTAGTGAAATGAGCATGGTACACAAGTAGGAATTGTACATAAATAATCTCATTTGGTGAGCATTTAATTTCCAGTTTTTAGAAGTTATAGTTCTGCATTTTGTTTTTTATGAGGAGAGGACTCCCAACAAATAAATTTTTGGGGAGATTTTCTAGTTTTACAGATTCAATATATTTTTGACTCCATGCCCAATGGTCAAGGCTACTAGTCTGCAGGTTGTGAGCACCTTGCCTGTAAGGAACTGTCCCTAGTTAGAGCTGATGTTGTACCTTCCCCATCCTCTCTTTTATTCTTTCATATAGTAGAAGATATTTGTTCTTGTGTGTAGAGAGGGATTGAAAAATCTAGAAATTCAAAATGGGATTAAAAAGAAAAGAAAGGATGAAGCATATTCAAGGGGGAATTTGAAGAAGAGATCTGGATGACTGGTGCAAATAATAATAGAATTTGAAGCCATTTTTCAGGAAGAATATGAGTTCAAAGACCACATCAGACTCACTTAGCTAGAAAGTGCTCTAGAAGAGATTTCCAATGGTGTGTAGAAGTTTGAAAATCGACTGTTGGTTCATGAGATACAACAATTCAAATTTGGTGACCACAAGTCAAAGCATTGTAGAGCTTAAAGGTGTTTGGTTGAGCCTTTGGCATGTAGCCAAAGTTGGCTTTAGTGCCAAACTCGACATCAAGGTTGGAAAGGCTTATACCTGAAGTTCTAGGTAGATGTGGCTAGCACGCCATCAACGGAAATCATATATATCGGCCATAGGTGGAACCCACCTGGTGGGTTTTCCTCGGTAGAGTTACCCCAAAAGAGTGTTAAGAGCGAAATAAATAAAGCGTCGGGATGTTCTAGGTGGGTGGGGTCCACCCGACAGAGTTACCTTGATGGAGTGTTAAGAGTGAAAGAAATAAAACGCCCGGATGTTCTGAGTGGGCGGGGTCCACCAGGTAGAGTTACCCTAGTAGAATGTCAGGAGCACACAATACTAAGTGTTAGGATGGAAAAGACTGGATGTAGCCCACCTGATTGTGATAGCCCAGAAGTATACCCTGACAGATTAAAGTTACCACCAAAAGTAGAAAACCGAGCTATTGGTGTTGGGACACGGAGGTAGAGGATAAAGTGACAACTAATAAACAAATGGTCGAGCGGACCCTACCAACCACCACATCCTAGAGGGATCAACCTAAGTAATTTAGTTTGCGGCGATGCCGGTTTGTAGAGTGTTAGGACATGGTGGCAATGTATAAACATAAAGCTAATAAATAAAGGGTTGGGCAGACCCTACTAGCTAGCTTATTCTAGCATGTGGAGCCCAGAATAGTAGAAATACAATGCAAAGGGGATGCGTTGGGTTAAAGTGGGCTCTGGCCTTAGCACCGGGCATGAGTTCTAATGGAATAATTGAGGCCAAGAGTGTGACAACAATAAAGGCTTGTATCTTGGAATCCCATAACCTTTAAAGAATTGCAATTAAACAGAAAATTCAGAATCGGGAAACTCCAGACTTTGGGGGTCGGTTTTGGTCGCCTCACGTAGAGGTGTGACCAACGACATGGAGCCATTAACAAAAGAAAAGGGCACACAAGATTCAAAAGGGATAAGCGCCCAATAGCTTAGATTTTGGTCGTGGAGATTAATTCCAAGGTGGAAAACAAGTAAAGGCTAAGAAGAAGGGTTCCACCCTAGAATTAAGTGAAAATATGTAACCAACGAGTAATTAATAGGCAGATCACCATTGTTCCCAAGTCCACTTGGTCCAGGAAAGAACTGTGGGGAGTAACTAGCACAACAGATAAACTGAAGCTAGCCTCTAAAACGATCAATGTAAAATTTCAAGTATGGTTGATCAACATCGAGGATCGATTCTAAGAGGTTCAAGCCTCACTCATGATCTTGTTCATTCACCCTGCCGAAGTAGGAGTGTTGGTGCTCAAATTGTCCTGGTAACCGAGGACAACCTAAGACCACATCAATGAGGATCCTAGATCCTCCTGCTCTAGGTGACAAGGGTTGGCCTCCCTTTCACCACAGGGGCTATTCATTGGTGATAATCAAAATTGAATATTCATTGTAAAATAGTGTGAATTAAATAGATTTTCTAATTAAACATATAAATATGGCTAGGTTATTGATATGATAGCTCTAAATGGGGTAGGTAGTTAAGTTGTAGGTGGGAAGGAGAATTAAACTAATGAAGGACATGCAAGTAAAAGGAGGATTCAAATATGCAATATGAGTAATTAACAATACCACAAAATATCACATAAAACATAAATAAAAATTAAAACAAACATAAAATACTCTAGCATTTCAATTATTGTACTATTTTCCATAATACTAGTGAGGCATAAATCAATAGCATGTATTATATACACCTTAACAGTGCATAAACAAATAACAGAAATCACGCAGTTTTCAATAGTATATATTGACGGGGAATGAGTTCGTTAATTGTAATAATAAACGAACAATGTTCAAGTCATTTATTAGTTTGTTAATATTCTCAAAATAGACTGGTGTGGATAACTCAAGAAAATAGAAATAAAAAAAAGTGTGCACTGATATAAAATTCGAATGAGTTATTGTTATCAAACCAAAAGTTTCATGCGCTAATGCATCCCATTTAACATTAAACCTATTAAATTCTCCAATTCATACATTCCCAATAATATGGATATCAATGTGAATACATGAATTGAATAAACCTTGGGCAGACTGCAATTGATCAAATCAAGAGAAACACATAAATTTAAATCAAAAGTACACAAAAGAAATAAGGGAAAGTAGAGACACATTAATAAAACATTACTCTGAAATGCATATAATAGAACCTTCAAAAACTCTGTATCTATGACTCATACAACAAGTGTAATCGAACCCTCAAACATAAGTCTCGTTCCTCCAGGAGATAAACCCCTCAAATGTGAAAATAAAGGTTTTTATACAAAAGTTTGAATAACTGCTTACATAACTATTTGTTTAATATTCTAATGTAAAGGGAAATGTGAATAATCTTGAATAGCTTGGAAACTTTAAATATTTTCTCCCCGCGGTCTTTAACAATTGGAAAAATGTGTAATTTATTGTTTTGTCTTTTTTCTCATGCTAATCGATCGTAACCCAATTCTTTCATAAAAAAAAAAATAGAG
This sequence comes from Pinus tabuliformis, assembly GCA_031772625.1. NCBI lineage: Eukaryota > Viridiplantae > Streptophyta > Pinopsida > Pinales > Pinaceae > Pinus > Pinus tabuliformis. Next base: position 279,260,009 of record CM062819.1, on the reverse strand, counting down.
TTAATCCCTTAGATGATTAGATAACAATTCATAAATAAAAGTAGTAAATGTTCTCTTTTTACTTTAGCAACATTCTCTGTAATATAACCTTTTCACACACCTTTATTTCTGAAATGACTTTATAGAACATTATAAGGAGGCTAATTGGGTGAAAACTCATACCTTATGCTCTTTCTCAAAAAAAATCTTTCTTGACCTGATTCCTATGGTAAATCTGGGTAAACCCTTTATACAAAATTCTAAAATTTGTTTTATCTAAGTCTATTAGATGGCTCTCATAATAAGCTATTATAAATCCTCATCAAAATGTAAATAAATCTCTAACTCCTAAAATATATTTTACATATACGAGTTCAGGCATGTGAACTTAATCTTGTAATAAACCTCAACCACAACATTAACCAAAATAATTTCGCAAAGATGAATTTAAGGTGAATAAAACCCTAAGCTCCCTAGCCAATATGTAGATTTGATAAAACCAAGGGATTATAGTCACTTTAAATAGATGGTTCTATTTTTACGTCGGGTGAGGAAAAGGGAGTGCTTTAACAAGCTCTTTTTAGTCTGATATTATCCTATCTGTTGATCTTGTTTTTAACAAAGGTTTTTCATTCATATTGGGTGGTGTTGTGGTCACCAACACCCCCCCTCTTTATTTGGTATTAGAAATAACACCAAGCAAAGGGGGACCCTTAACAAAAAATCCAAAAAATATTTTTATCAAAATTTTTGTATTTTTACTCCCTAAAGCTATATCGCATCACGAAGAGAGAGTGAAGCATTTCCTATGCGCGTAAATAAGCCGCGAAGAAGCGACGCGAAATTCATCGCATCACATATATTGAAAGCGCCCTTAAATGAGAAACTTAAGGAATCACCGACGGCCGATATGCGACGTCGCATATCGCAACATCGCATAAGCAGCACACAGTGATTGAATGATAAAACGCGATCTCGCGATCTGCGATCTGCGATCCTGCGATTTGCGATCTGCGATGAATGAGACTATCAATTCCTGCGATGACACTCCTTGACATCGCAATCCTCGATACTGCGATGCGAATCGCAGAAACCACTCATCGCAAAATTTCTTCGACATAGTCTGTAAACCCAAAATTGAGCGCGCACCTTAAGGGAAATTAATGATTGTACGCCAAAGTATCCAAGAATGATTGTGTTTCGTTTTTCGAAGAGTCAAGTCATTATGAGTGTCATGATTATGCATTCATTAGAACTTAAAGCTTTCATGTCAATCTTTTTGTCGTTTCTCTTTTCCTTTGCGTAAACTGTAAGGCAGCAACTAATATAAATCAATATGCAGGAAACATCTAAGGAGAAGGGGAAAGCGCCAATACTCGGAGAACAGAGAGGAGATGCCTTTGCAAATGGATGCCGCATGCAGCAGGACCGCAGATTCCAGAGTATCACTCAACAGACGCTGATGAAAATAGACTATCCAAGACTCAGAGTCAAAGGCGCACAAAAGCGGCATGTTTACAAAATATCCTGAAGCTCAGACTGGGTAAAGCAAAAAGAAAGACGCTAAGGAAGGAAGACGCTTCAGAAAAGCCTGGAACAAAGAACGGAAGCAGTTTTCAATACAGAAAATTGTTCAGAGAGAAAAGTCCCTGACTTATTTAGTCATTCGCAAGGCCGGAAAGCGAAATAGCAACAGCACAATCAGTTTGAGAGAAATTTGGGTTATTACCAAGAATACACACAGCGAATACACCGAGTCAGAGGAAAATATCTTCTAGTTTGTCAGAAAGCGGTGCCAGCTCTTGTTGTTTCTATTTTCGTAAGTCAAACGAAAGAAGAAGACAACCAGCCGACTCTTCCCAGGCGAATGTTGCATTGCTTACGGCACTAAGGAGCAAATACAGAAACGGTTAGAAATTAGATTTAATATTTAGAAATAAATTTGCTTTAGTAGAAGGGCGGTCATTTGAAACCGTGCCCTAAATTTATGTAATTAAGATTAATTAGTTAGTAGTATTTAAACCCTTCTCAGGCATTTAGAGAAGGGTCCAGAAATCTGTCAAAAAACGTGTCCTCAGAACATGCACTTTTGCACCCTCGGAGGGGTTTTTTGATGAATGGATGGATCAAGATTTATCAACGTTTGCATTTAATGTCTGCTACTGATGTTGCACTTCTGTACTCTTAGTAGATATTAGAACAAGTAGAGATAAATCATTATTGCTTTAAGTTTATAAGTGAAATCAGTCATAAATGGTACTTTTATCTCTTGACCAATTTCTGCTTATATTCTTAGAGTGATATGCAGTTTTAGTTGTTTATATGTTAATGTATGAATGTGTGGGTTACCATTTGGCACTTCTGTACGGTGGAGTCATTTATTTGTGCTTGACATATGAATAACTTATTATGCGATATGCTGTTCACAACTGTTTTGCCTAACTTTTTATGCAGAATGGTTTATCTTAATTGATTTCTATTCTTATGATAGCTGAATGATCTTTATTACCAGTTATTGTTCGAAATCTCTTTAGATCGCATAATAGAAGAAATACACCCCGGGTTAGCGTATATTAGATGTGTTGTTTTTATTAGATTACAATAGCATAGAGTCAGTTTAGAAGTTCGAATTAAATTAGCTTAAAATACTTCTAGATCAGCATCATCCAACTCTACACACACACACACCCCCTAGATTGGGAAACTGGTCCCATTATCCCCAGTCGGACCCGCTATACCAAATGGACAAGGAGCTGCCAACCAAGTTCCGGACCGGGTGGTTATCCCCCTTGTTGTCGACCCGATTTTCGGGGCTTCAACATACTTGGCACTAGAAGGAGGGCACGAACTATGAATGGCACCTAAATCAAAATCTAAATACCATTCTGAGAGTAAATCACCCTCATCAACTCCCCCGACTTCTCCAGTACGATTAAACTTGGAGTTTGAAGTCGCTCGAGTATCCACCGCTGCTACATACCCTAATATTTCAGACCAACTTATCATTGAACCCCCTGAAATTCAAACTCTGATTCGTAAACTCCAGGGATTCTCTATTTTTAATCAGAGGTCTGATAAATCTCAAAGCAGCGTGACTTCGCAGTACAATCCTGCTCATCCCCTAACCAGATTGAAAAGTGATAAGTTTGGCATCCAGCCAATAGAACTTCCTCTCCCCACCAGGAAAAGAGCAAGGAAAACACCACCAGAGTCTGACAGTGAGACTCTTTCATCTACTTCGTCCATTTCAACTCCCTCACCACGAAGTCAGCCACCCACATCTTCATTCCAAATCACTCATCCATCTTCCACAGTCCCTCCTCTTCAATCATCAAAGATTATATTTATCTTCATCTTCTCAGCATCAGGGATCATCCTCTGCACTTTCATTCACTAGCAACTCAACGATGGCCCAGTCTCCATGGAACAATCCTGGGGCGGTTTAGTGCCTCCACCCCTGAGTCCAATACCAGTCCATCCTGAGAAATGGCTACCCAAATTCAATCCAGAAACAGGCATGCTAGCTGAAGAGCATATTAATAATTTCATGCTTTCTGTTAATCTCAACGGAGTTACCAACGAGGATGCTGTCGTCCGGCTTTTTCCCTATACAATGCAAGGAACAACCGGGTCATGGTACTTTTCGTTACCTTCCGGGTCTATCACAAGTTGGGACATTTTTCAAAGTCAATTCCTTACCAAGTTCGGTGATGACAGATCAACGGCGACGTTGATCAATGACCTATCCAATCTCAAAGCTGAGGCCAGAGAACCCATTAAAGATTTCAATTTGCGGTTCAATAAGATCCTCAACAAAATTCCCGCTACTTCCCAACCCAGCGAGGAAGTAAGATGTGAATGGTATATCACGGCCTTACCATCAAACTTGGCTATCTTCATAGATAGGGCAAACAATACGACCTTAGTTGAAAACTTGACAGAGGCGATAGCAGTAGAAAAACGCGTAGTAACCCTAGAAAAGAAATCTGCGATAGAAGAACGCAAATCTAAGAAAATCTCTTTCAAAGAAGACACCAAGAAGAAACAAACGAAAGATCCTTTCGATTTGGAAGGATTACAAAAAGTATTAAAGGCCATGTCCAATGAGATGATTGACATAAAAAAACAAGTAGCAGAAACTTCTTCAAAAAATCCCTACAGAGCTTTTAAAAGAAATCCTCCCATGGATGTGAAACCACCTAATGCTGTCTCAAACGTTGAATCCGAAGAACAAGAAGAAGAAGAGAACATCACTGAAGGGCAGATCGATGATGAAGAAGTTGTGGAACTACAAGGAATGTGGGATTTCATCCTCCCACAAGAAGAAGATCAAGAAGCATTTCCGATTAGCACACAAAGCAAAAATCAACTTGATCCTCCCCAAACTACCCCTAAACAGAAGGGCGCAAGCCCTGCAACAAAATATAAGGTCGCAACAAAGAAAAAAACCGATAGAGCGACCCAATCTAGCCCAGTCCAATCAGATCAAGCACCTCCATCAAGAACACTGATAGTGTCGGATGAAATGGAGTATAACATTATCGATGACATGAAAAAGACTAGGGCTAATATCACTCTTTACGAGTTGAGCAAATTGAAACATCAACAGAAAATAATGATGAAAGAATTACATGCCGTGCCTACTACATCTTTACCTACAGCTGTAGCTTCCCACAACATGGGAAGACCTCCAACCAACACAATCAATCAGATTGACCCAAATGACATCGCCTTAATTGGAGGAAGATCGAGATCTCATACTCCCCCTTTTCTTCTCACTTATGAAATTTTCAATAAAAAGTGCACAATTGCTTGGTTGATTCTGGTGCTTCAACGAATATTTTACCCAGATCAATATGTGCCAAATTGAATGTTCAACCACAAAAATCCGCAGTGCGCATAGTTCAGCTTGATCGATCTCAAGTCGAAGTGATTGGTGAACTTAATCAAGTGACCATAAGATTGTCGTCTAACCCGAAGGTATGTCAGGTTATCGACATTCTAGTAGCTGATATCCCTGAATTCTATGGTTTAATTCTTAGCAGGGATTGGTCCGAAAAACTCCACGGATACTTCTCAACCGACTGGTCGCACATGTGGTTACCCTACAATGGTAAACCGAATCAAATAAAGGTTGAACGAGAGTTACACCAAAAGTACATAGTGACGGAATTGGAGGGAGAAAATGAAGCAATAGCATACAACAACAGTATCATAGGCAATTACTCGGTAGATTCTTTCCTCGGCAATTTCAATGCTCATATTTCACCTTACTTAGAAAATTCAGTTTTGTCTCAAGTTGAAATTTTTTCCCAAACTGATAATTCAAAATGTGTTAATTTTTTAGATAACCCTGTAAATACATCTTTGTTTTGGAAATTATATTTTGATGGCTCCAAATCTAACGAGGGAGCAGGAGCAGGATGCGTTCTGATTAGCCCAGACGGAAATAAGACCATGCTTACGTGCAGACTTGAATTCGATTGCACAAACAATACAGCGGAATACGAGGCCTTAGTACAAGGCCTATAGAAAGCAATCGGGTTGAACGTTAAGTACCTTCAAGTCTTTGGAGACTCTGAGATCGTCGTCAAATAGGTACGTAACACCATACATTGCCTATCAGGTCATTTGAAGCACTATCAATCTTTAGTACAAGATCTGACTGCACATTTCATAGCATTCAATATTTCGTCAATCCCAAGACTCCAAAATGCGAGCGCAGACCTGTTAGCTAACGTAGCCTCTAGACTTATTCCCTCCGAAGATTTTAGTCCAGATAGATTCTCAATAGAATTAATCTTTAGACCATCCATCCCTGACAACATCACTAACTGGAGAGTATTCAACGACGATCCTGACATAGTAAATTTCCTCACTTTTGAAGGATCCTACTCAAACCAAATAATTGACGAAGACCATCATGATCACCAAATACAACAAAATAGCATTGATAATGCTATACCTAAATCGGTGGTTAAGTTAGAAGACTTATACAATTTAAAAAGTCGGTTTAAAAAGTCTACCAATTCTAAACTTTACAGTTCGACTCTGAACTATGAATTAGTGAACCTAGGAACTGATGAGAAGCCGCAAAACGTTAATCTAGGCCACGGCCTAGCTCCTGAAGAAAAATTAGCATATATCCGTCTTCTGAGACAATACAAAAACGTTTTTACCTGGAATTACGAAGAGTTGAAGACATACGACACCTCTATCATTCAACACACTATCCCTATGATTGACAACGAAAAACCTGTCCAGCAGAAACTCAGAAAAATCCACCCCAACTTAGAAAATCAGATAAAAACTGAGCTAAATAAGTTGTTGAGAGCCAGAATAATTTTCCCCGTCAGACATTCCAAATGGGTATCCAATATGGTGCCCGTTAGAAAGAAAAACGAAGATATTAGAATCTGTATCGATTTCCGGAATCTCAACAAAGCCTGTCAAAAAGACAATTTTCCCCTCCCACCTATGGAGCAAATATTACAGGCAGTAGCAGGCTCAGAATTAATGTCTTTTCTGGATGGATTTTCAGGATACAATCAAGTGCTGGTACACCCCGATGATCAGTTAAAAACCACATTCCGAACTAAGTGGGGCACATACGCATATCGGAAGATGCCATTTGGTCTGATCAATGCCGGCGCTACCTTTCAGAGAGCCATGGACATCGCATTTAAAGGTTTAGTCAATAAATCTGTAGTGATTTACCTGGATGATATAACAGTGTACTCCAAGAAGCGAAGCGACCATCTCAAAGACTTGAAACAAATCTTTCAACGATGTTTAAGGTATGGGATTTCACTTAACCCAAAGAAATCTTTTTTCGCATTAAGTGAAGGGAAATTGCTAGGATTCATAGTGTCAAAATCTGGTATTCACATTGAACCTGACAGAATCAAAGAAATTTCCGAAATATCCATGCCTCATAACAAAAAAGCCATGCAATATTTCCTTGGTCAAATCAATTTTGTAAAGAGATTTGTCCCAGATTTTTCACGTATTGTTTCTCCTTTGCAAAATATGATAAAAAAGAATTCAAATTTTAAATGGGGTCAAGACGAGCATGAAGCATTCAACTTGATCAAACAAGCCATCATTAACGCTCCATCTTTAGCGACCCCAAATTTTTCAGAATCTTTTATCTTATACACATTTTCCTCAGAGAAATCTTATGCGGCGATTCTAACTCAAGCAAATCAAGAGAAGGCGGAATCTCCAATCGCATTTTTTAGCTCGAACTTACAAGGTGCTGAACTCAGTTATTCAGACGTGGAGAAACAGGCATATGCTATTTTCAAAGCGATCAAGTATTTCAGACCTTTCTTACTTAAAGCCCATACCAAAGTCGTAGTACCGTTTCCGGCGGTAAGAAACCTTCTGATACAGAAGGATGTGGGCGAAAAGAGAGCAAATTGGATTACCGCTTTACAAGAATACGATCTTGAGATCAAGCCAGCAAACATCGTAAGAGGTCAAGGCTTCTGCAAGATGTTAGCTGGAGCATCGCAAATTCCTGAGAACTCATCTGAAGAGGTACATACGTATGAGGTAAGCCTAAACGACGCAGAATCATTATATGCTGACACCATTTATTATCTTAAGAACGGGTATGCTCCATCACACCTGGATCACACCAAGAAAAGAGCTCTGAGATTGAAAGCTAAACAATACCAGCTCATAAATGATGTTCTGTTTAAAAGGAATTACGATTCCGTGCTTCTTAGGTGTCTTGAGAAAACTGAAGCCGAAAAGGTTTTGCAGGAACTCCACGACCGACCAGTAGGCGGACACTATGCTGGAGACGCTACTGCACATAAACTATTACGTGCAGGATATTATTGGCCCACGCTGTTCAAAGACTCATACAATTACGTAAGGAAATGCCAAGTCTGCCAGACTGCTGCAGGGAAACAAAAGAAATCGTCCATGCCACTACAGCCGGTTAACATCGAGCAACCATTTAGTCAATGGGGCTTGGACATAATAGGTGAGATCATTCCTCACTCTTATAAGCAGCATAGGTATATCCTCACGGCAACTGATTATTTTACTAAATGGGTAGAAGCAGTTCCTCTCAAGACAGCTAATTCTGAAAACATTATTGAATTCATAGATCAATTTATAATCACTAGGTTTGGATTGCCAACGGCCTTAATGTTTGATAATGCCTCATACTTTTCTGGAAATACAATGACTGAGTTTTCACTTAAAAGAGGGTTCAAACTGAAATATTCTGCCAACTACTATCCACAAGGTAATGGATTGGCTGAATCAACAAACAAGAACCTAATCAGGATTATTAAAAGAACAGTCGACCAAAACCAAAAGAATTGGCACAAAGCACTGGTAAATGCTTTATGGGCAGATAGAATTACGAAGAAAGCTTCAATCTGCACTTCTCCCTTTAATTTAGTTTATGGGAAAGAAGTGGTTCTTCCAACTCACTTAGTCATCCCCTCTTTGTCTTTAGTACAATACATCGATGAAGTATCTACTTCCTCCTTACAACTGAGACAAATGGAAATAATCAAATTAGAAGAACAACGAGAACAAGCTAAGAAAACCCATGCTCATCACCAGGCGCTAATAAAATCCTCTTTTGACTCAAGCATAATGACCAGAAAAAACTTTCAGATGGGAGATTTAGTTTTGAAATGGGATAAGGCTCATGAAGAAAAGGGCAAACATACGAAATTTCAGAAGCTGTGGCTTGGTCCTTTTCAGATTGTAGAAGTCATAGGCCCATCGACGTTTGTGTTGCAGGATTTGGCAGGTAGAAGAGATTCTTTGCCTGTTAATGGACAGATTCTTAAAATATATTTTCCATAGAAGATCATGCTTCTATTTTTGTAAGATAGTTTTAGTTTTTATTTGTTTTTCTCTTTCTTATAAATAAAACCAGTTGTAGATGGTCACTAAAAGGATTCATGAAAGAGAACACCAATCCTCTATCAGATTTTGATTTCGCTTGTACAAGTAGCAAAACTTTTCGAAAAATCTGATTTTTATTATTGACAAATAGAGTTAACTTTAGCCTAAATATGATGTTAGTTTCAACCTCAAAAAACTTTGATGAAAGCAACCTTTGGCAAAAAATTGTTTCATATCAGCACAATGAAAGGTATCAATAATAAAATAAATATTCTCTGTAAAGCTGCTGTTTTCAAACTCTATTATTGTCGTCCATAGCTTTCTTAAGTAAAAAAAATGACTTCCTCCCTGCTAAAGGAAATCGCAGCATTCAGAGGAACAATCCGAGAAAACACTATATCTCAAAGAATAAGAGGTCTCATCACGAGCCGGCTTATCATGATCACAGATATTATAACTTGCTGACTTTGCCAAATACTGTCTACCGAAACAGGGCAACGACTCAAGATTATTGCAATCAAAAGACAAGGGGTCTCATCACAAGCCAGCTTGTTCAGCAAAAGTGTAAATCAAGTTAATCACTGTGTCATAATTTGGCCACCAAACCAAGACATTGTTCTTTAGAGAATAAAAAAGGAAAAAGTGTCAAAAAGGTTTTTCTCTGAAATGTTGTAAATAATCTCAAGCAGGATAAAGGATCATTGCTGGATAACAGGTAACCCTGTCGAGGCTATGGACGCTTGCGGGCAGCAGAGGCTCTACCTACGACAAATGAGCATATTTTAAAATCCAGTACGCAGAGAAGACCTTATTTTATCTTTAAAAGACCAAGTAATGTCTGGTGTGAATACAGGAACTAAGCCCGAGGAAGCAAACAATTGGAATATGAAAAGGTTGAGACAAAGTATCATTGACAGGATAAAGGGTAATGTACTCTATCTGTCCATAACAAAATTTAGACATACGAAAATGTTTCTGTTTCGGAAGTGGAAATTCAATAGAAAAGCAGAGATAATTGGTTCTTCACAGTGAATCGCCATTGTTGTGGTCACCAACACCCCCCCTCTTTATTTGGTATTAGCAATAACACCAAGCAAAGGGGGACCCTTAACAAAAAATCCAAAAATTTTTTTTTATCAAAATTTTTGTATTTTTACTCCCTAAAGCTATATCACATCACGAAGAGAGAGTGAAGCATTTCCTATGCGCGTAAATAAGTCGCGAAGAAGCGACGCGAAATTCATCGCATCGCATATATTGAAAGCGCCCTTAAATGAGAAACTTAAGGAATCACCGACGGCCGATATGCGACGTCGCATATCGCAACATTGCATAAGCAGCACACAGTGATTGAATGATAAAACGCGATCTCGCGATCTGCGATCTTGCGATCTGCGATCTTGTGATCTGCGATCCTGCGATTTGCGATCTGCGATGAATGAGACTATCAATTCCTGCGATGACACTCCTTGACATCGCAATCCTCGATACTGCGATGCGAATCGAAGAAACCACTCATCGCAAAATTTCTTCGACATAGTCTGTAAACCCAAAATTGAGCGCGCACCTTAAGGGAAATTAATGATTGTACGCCAAAGTATCCAAGAATGATTGTGTTTCGTTTTTCGAAGAGTCAAGTCATTATGAGTGTCATGATTATGCATTCATTAGAACTTAAAGCTTTCATGTCAATATTTTCGTCGTTTCTCTTTTCCTTTGCGTAAACTGTAAGGCAGCAACTAATATAAATCAATATGCAGGAAACATCTAAGGAGAAGGGGAAAGCGCCAATACTCGGAGAACAGAGAGGAGATGCCTTCGCAAATGGATGCCGCATGCAGCAGGACCGCAGATTCCAGAGTATCACTCAACAGACGCTGATGAAAATAGACTATCCAAGACTCAGAGTCAAAGGCACACAAAAGCAGCATGTTTACAAAATATCCTGAAGCTCAGACTGGGTAAAGCAAAAAGAAAGACGCTAAGGAAGGAAGACGCTTTAGAAAAGCCTGGAACAAAGAACGGAAGTAGTTTTCAATACAGAAAATTGTTCACAGAGCAAAGTCCCTGACTTATTTAGTCATTCGCAAGGCCGGAAAGCGAAATAGAAACAACACAATCAGTTTGAGAGAAATTTGGGTTATTACCAAGAATACACACAGCGAATACACCGAGTCAGAGGAAAATATCTTCTAGTTTGTCAGAAAGCGGTGCCAGCTCTTGTTGTTTCTATTTTCGTAACTCAAACGAAAGAAGAAGACAACCAGCTGACTCTTCCCAGGCGAATGTTGCATTGCTTACGGCACTAAGGAGCAAATACAGAAACGGTTAGAAATTAGATTTAATATTTAGAAATAAATTTGCTTTAGTAGAAGGGCGGTCATTTGAAACCGTGCCCTAAATTTATGTAATTAAGATTAATTAGTTAGCAGTATTTAAACCCTTCTCAGGCATTTAGAGAAGGGTCCGGAAATCTGTCAAAAAACGTGTCCTCACAACATGCACTTTTGCACCCTCGGAGGGGGTTTTTGATGAATGGATGGATCAAGATTTATCAACGTTTGCATTTAATGTCTGCTACTGATGTTGCACTTCTGTACTCTTAGTAGATATTAGAACAAGTAGAGATAAATCATTATTGCTTGAAGTTTATGAGTGAAATCAGTCATAAATGGTACTTTTATCTCTTGACCAATTTCTGCTTATATTCTTAGAGTGATATGCAGTTTTAGTTGTTTATATGTTAATGTATGAATGTGTGGGTTACCATTTGGCACTTTTGTACGTTGGAGTCATTTATTTGTGCTTGACATATGAATAACTTATTATGCGATATGCTATTCACAACTGTTTTGCCTAACTTTTTATGCAGAATGGTTTATCTTAATTGATTTCTATTCGTATGATAGCTGAATGATCTTTATTACCAGTTATTGTTCGAAATCTCTTTAGATCGCATAATAGAAGAAATACACCCCAGGTTAGCGTAGATTAGATGTGTTGTTTTTATTAGATTACAATAGCATAGAGTCAGTTTAGAAGTTCGCATTAAATTAGCTTAAAATACTTCTAGATCAGCATCATCCAACTCTACACACACACACACCCTAGATTGGGAAACTGGTCCCATTATCCCCAGTGGGACCCGCTATACCAAACGGACAAGGAGCTGCCAACCAAGTTCCGGACCGGGTGGCTATCCCCCTTGTTGTCGACCCGATTTTCGGGGCTTCAACAGGTTGGATAGTGCTAGTAAGTTAAATGCTCTCATATGCCCCGATGACATTAACACAAATGAAGTGGGGCATCAAAACATTAAATTTATAACCAAACCATTTGTTAATGTTTTAACATAAGTCTTCGACCAATATGATTTACACATATTTATGAATAATTTTAATAAACTTTATAAGTTTTAATAAATGATTATAAATATTCACCGAATGCTCATTTAAATACATAGTTTCAAATCTTACCTTGTTTGTTTTAATAAATATTTTAATATTGAAGCCTCCATTAAATGTATTTATGTAAGATTCCATTGCCTATATGATAAATAAGAGCTTTATACAAGCTAAAACAATTATAAGGTGAATTTGGTTCATGTTATACAATGGGTAAAATTGTAATGAGAGGAGACTTTCTATTGTTATTATTTTCTTTTTAACATTTATGCTTAAAAAAAATAAGATCTATCGGAAGGACCTGATATAAATAGTTCAAAATATTTAAGTGTTTTGGTAATTAAACCTACATTACCCAATTGCATAGTAAAGTTGATAAATTCTTGAAATTATAAATAAAATCATATGTTCTGGAATACATCTACATAGGTAAATTGAATTTTCCATTTAAATTTTGAATATGATTTAATAAACTTGTGACGCTAGATAATTTTAAGAGTCACCTCTTGAAATTTCATTTGAGTTTCCAATTTACTTGAATCGTGATTTTATAGTGCATTTGAATAGTTAAAAAGAGAGGTTTTATTTCATTAATTGGAATTTACAAAAATGACTCAATGATTTTATTAAATAGTAAAGTGTATGATTTCAATACATATTGGAAATCATTTACATCATAATTTATGGAGGTAACATTTGTAAAATTATGTTTCTAATATCTATTTCACATATATCTTTAAGAATTCAACTCCCTTAATCATCTAAATACCAAATTTTAAATATTCTTAATATATATCTTTTCCCCCCTTTTTGTGGACAATGTTTCCCCCTTTTCAGGAGTTCTTTAGTTAGGAATACAAATGTTAATAAATTTTAATGATATACCTTAATTACTGAATTTAATCTTTTAATTGTTATGTTTTAAACTTATATGTCATTTAAAAAATTAAAATAGTAATGAGGTATTACATACATATTTTTAGTGTGACATTTAGTTATAAGCCCTACTTAGTTTTGTTCTAATCCCTTTTGCTGATTTGTCTTTTGTATTTTAGGAAGCGATTCTTTATCACAAGAATAAGAGAGGGAGTCATAAGGTAAAAATGATAGAAGGATCCAAGATTTAATTGGGGTCAAATTGACGACATCATTTGGCTCCAACTGGGGACGATGCTCCCTTGCAGAGGATCAAGAACGTAGACCAGAAGCCTTCATATTGGGCTCCATTCTTAACCAAAACTATAGTATAAGAAGCAAAGAGTAAGTTTCATCAACTAACATGCTTCCTAGAAGAGAGTAGATATAAAAGTGGCAGGAGATTGATGTTCTTTTAAAAAATTCATTCATACATTCCTCCATAAAGTCATGATATCCCATTTGAAAATTTAAATGATCAAAATTTTCAAGCTTGAAATTTTTAACAATTATTTCATAGGAGAGATTCTTATTGCTTTCCAAAATAGTAATAGAGTTAGTCCCACAACATTCTTCAGATTCATGAATTAAAATAGATAGAGAATATTCTTTGAAAATCCAACATGTTTCAAATCAAAGCATGTAGTACTATGATCCAATTCGTTAGCATGTGAAAGAGATTGTAAATGAAAAGCATTATTGCCATTATTCGATGCAATAAACTGAAAATTCCAAGTAAAAATCTCATCATTAGAAACAAGAGAAACTGCATTTTCCTCATTATAAGACTTAGGTTCTGAAAATTGTGAATTTGAATCATGAATATCTTATAGGCTATTAGATCGATTATAGCTATGATAACTAGGAGGAGATGAAAGGAAAGAATTGATATGCTTAATTTCATTTTCATTTATAAATTCAGTTGCCTCATAGTTATCATAAACATGTTGCAAAGGTGTTGATTTAATCAAGTTATCAAAACCCTCATTCTGACAAGTATTAAAAATATCTAAAGTATGTTCAAAACAAGAACTAAACTCGTGATCAGATTGTAAGCCTACTTCACGATTCAATTCATCATCATATCGATCATAAATAAGGGGTTGGGAAAAGTCAACATGAATGCTAGGTGAAGTTGAGTCAAAATAGTCAAAGATAAGTTCATGTAATAGCTTCCCTGTTACATCAAAACAAGGTTTAGGAATAAGATAAATAGGTGGAAGAATATCTTTGTTTATCAGTTGTTGTTGAGGACTTTAAGGAATATGTAACATAATGTTTGATTAGTTAGGTGTAGAATCAAATATTTCAGATGCAACATCTCCTTTATTATCATGATTATTATCCTCTTTCAAACATAAAGATAAATTAGAACCATTAGGAGTTATAGAATATGAAGACTGTTTTAAACATAAATGTGTTGTATTACATTATGTTAGAGAAAGAGAAGTTCCTTGTTCATGATCTTCAATATTTGACAACAAATCCTGCTCATTAACATATATGATAGAAGATGAATTTTCAAGGTTTTCAAAGTTAGATTAATTAATGTAGCTCTCTGTTTCAGATTCATAATCCATTTGAGTTTCTTTATCATTGTCATCATATTGATTTTCAAGGTTATTATGATTATAATGTCCGTAAGAGTCAAAATCAAGTAATGCTATAGGATACATATATCGATGATAGTCACGAAAACTTGTATGAAAATCTTTGGGAGAGGAAATTGTATCAGGAGGGGGACTTTTGTACCACTTCCAAGTGTCACCTTCCAAGGACATCATCAATAAATTCATTAGAACATGTTCATGGTGTACTCCTATCTTTAGAATGTTGTCATGGAAGCCTTTGAGGTGTTGTGTTAGATTATCTCCTTCATCATTTCAAAAACAAGGTAGTTGAGCATCCCATATGTCTATGTCTGGTAACTCATGTGGAGAACTTGGAATATCAAAAAATTTCAAAGGAGCTTCTTCTGAGAACTCATAGAAGTTGGCTTAAGCTCCTAGCGATCTTGTGTCAGTTGATCAAGTGACAGCTTGCAGTAAGAGCTAGTACTTGTGCATACAACACCGTCGCTTCCAAGTTTGTTACGAACTACCGGGTTGATAAAAGTAAAGAAGGAAGCCCCAGGAGTTGCAGCATTATTTCTGCAATACTAGAGCCCACCATCCTTTTGGTGCCATTTCGGAGGAAGCATCAGGTTATTTTGTGATTATTGCTTTTCTTCTATTTTCTACTGCAACATTCTGCTAAGTAGGTTATTTCAGCAAGAGTAGAGTAGTTGTTTCATTTCAATTCTGCAAAAGTAGATTAGGCATTTCCTGCTTTCATTTCTATTTTGCAATTTCATTTCAACAAGCGTAGATTAGTCATTTCCTGCTTTCATTTCTATTCTACAATTTCATTTCAACAAGCGTAGATTAGTCATTTCCTGCTTTCATTTCAATTCTGCAATTTTCATTCTAGCAAAGTAGATTAGTCATTTACTACTTTCATTTCAATTTTGCAATTTCCATTCCAGCAAAGTAGATTAGTCATTTCCTGCTTTCATTTCAATTCTACAATTTCCATTTCAGAAAAGTAGATTAGTCATTTCCTTGCTTTCATTTCTATTCTGCAATTTCATTTCAGCAAGATTCATTTTAGTTAGTTGCAGGTTATTGTACAATCCGTTTTAGTTTTGCAGGTACAAGCAGAAAAAACAAAAGTCACCCAAAAGGAGATTTCCTTTCATGCCTCGTAGGAACAAAGACAATTCAGGAAAATTCCTACCCAACACCCCCACCACATCACTAAGTCACCCTTCTCTCTTCTTTGGTGGCAGTGATCTAGAAGAACCTATCGTTGAACCTCCAGAGATATACGAAGATCCTATAACTGAAGAAGAGCAAGAAACCATTCCTCCTGAGACTATGGCTGAAAACAGAAATGTTAGAGGAAATGGGGAAAGAATAGAGGGTGCCTTTCCTATCCGAGAGACCAATGGGGACACAAAAATGAAAAACATAAGTCCTTCAGCCTTACCTCACTTCCATGGATTGACTACCGAAGATCCTGATACCTTCTTATTTGAATTTGTTGTTCTCTATTGAACTTATGACTATGCAAAAGATAGCAGAAGTTGAAACTGTTTCCTTCTACCCTCAAGGATGTAGCATTGCGCTGACTCATGGGGTTACCTGGAAACAGTATCACAACTTGGGCTTAGATGCAGCAAGCCTTTAACAACAAATACCAGGACTACTATAGGTTAAAGGATACCAAGGAAGAAATCTTCCGAATGACCATGGGAAGTGATGAATCCTTAGAAGACTATGAAGAGAGGTTTTAGCTCAGTTATAAAAGGGCCAGGTGCACACTTGACCCTGAATCTCTAAAGTTGGTCCTACTCAGAGGAGTCCCTGAAGACCTTCTAGATACCCTCCATTTGCTGGCTGGGGGAGACATCTACCAACTACCTTATGATGACATAAATATTGTGTTTAGAAACCATTCTAGGGTAGCCAGAAAGAGAAGTAGGGGAAGTCAACCTTTAGCCAGTACATCCTCATCTAGTTCATCCCTTAGAAGCGAACTTGAGAATTGGCTAGAAGATTTCAAGAGCGAGATGAGGCAGATTCTTGCCATGCAAATGGATACCTTGCATATCAAAAGGAAACAAGAGGAAGCCGAGAGGGATTTGGCCATCTTTTGTCCCAGGTGCACTAGAAAGCATCCTAGGAATGAATTTCCATTGCACTCTATAGAAGTGTGTTCAGTTTGTGAAGAAGACCATCCTACGAATCAGTGCCCTTCCTTGCTTGGACTTAAAGCTGCATATCAGGGGGCTGAAGGAGCCACTGAACCACTCTATTTCATGAACCAAAGGAGGCCACATGGACCCAAACCTTACCAGCAAGGAATGCAAGGGACATCCCAGACCTATTACAACCCCAATCAAGCCACTTCCATGCCTTCTTGGGGTCCCCTTGCTCATCCTTCCTAGTCCACACCCCCTCCTTGGTCATATCCATCTCAATACCATGCTTCTCCAGTTTCTTATTCGTTTCACTCTTATGCTTAGCGACAACCTCAGTGGAATGCACCTCATCAGGGGTGGGGGCCCCAATACAACTCTCCTCCCGCTCTTTTTCCTCCACCACCTACTCAACCTCAACCATTGCCTCCTGCTCCACCAGGGAAACCCTAAATACCTACTCAACTGAACCCGAACCCCGATAACGGACATGCCCAACAGGTATATAGTGGAGAAACATCATGCCCGACCTATGCTGTGGAGATTTAGGAGATTAACCTATGATCTGGGAAGGTTCTCCTAGATATCCAACCTCCTCCTAAGGAGGATGAGGAAGAAAAATAGGAAAGTGAACCAAAAGCCATTCCACCCTTTCCTAAGAGACTAATCAGAACCACACAACCGACCCCAGAAGAAACTGAGCTTCTAGGAGAATTGAAATAGTAATGTGTAAAGATACCACTTCTCCAAGCCATAAAAGGTGTGTCTATATACAACAAGATGATCAAGGAGAAGTGTTTCAGGCACCCAGGCAGGTGTAGGAGAGATGCTCCAACTATCAATGTCATAGGAAAACTGTCCGACCTGATGTTGGGGCAGGTAATCTGTCTGAAATATCTAGACCCCGGGAGTCCTATAGTCGATGACCACATCAATGGCACCGTAATCCCCATACCCTGATTGATCTAGGGGATGCCATTAATGTGATGACCAAGGACAGTATGCTCAAGCTCAACCTTCAGGGCTGCCTGAGAAAGACCACAACAGTACTGCAGCTAGCAGACCGCTCCACCATGACCCCTGAGGGGATTGTGGAAGATGTAATGGTCTCTATTGATTCTTGGGAGTACCCTACTAATTTCCTGGTTCTCCAACCAAAGGAAAAGCTCACTGGGTATCCTCTCATCCTAGGAAGACCTTGGTTGGCTACTGTAGATGCCTACATTAGTTGTCAAGCTGGGAACATGACAATCAAGAATGGGCATATGTCTAAACAGCTAGTCCTATATCCTCCTGTCCAACCTTTGTTAGAACATGGTTTTCCTCTCTGGTTGGAGGAGGAATATGAGGATGAAGTCTATTCCACACCATTATGTGCAGTAGAAGCTACCATGGGGGGGGACCACAAACCGAGGATGATCTTATTGAAAACTTGATTCAGAATCCACCCCCCAGTGTGTTGCCATTAGAAAAGCTAGTGGAAGAAACCCAAGCCAATCCTTTAGTTGATCTCTGTGTGGTTGATCCGACCTCTCTCCAAGTCAAGAATGTGGAATTTGGCCCAGAAAGAACCTTGAAGATCAACTCATCCCTATCCACCTCTCAGGAGAAAGAACTGTGTAGCTTATTGAAAAACCACTTGGATGCTTTTGCTTGGAGCTATAAGGAGATGAAGGGAGTCCACCCTTCAATTTGTACCCATCACATTTACATTAAAGAAGATTGTAAACCAGTTAGGAAGCCTCAAAGAGGATGAATCCAGCCCTTAAGGACATTTTCAAAGAAGAACTGCAAAAGTTTCTAGATGCAGGATTCATCTACCCCATCTTTGACAGCGAATGGGTCTCTCCTTTGGTGCTAGTGCCAAAGAAAAACGGGAAGTGGAGAATCTGTGTCGATTATCAGGAGCTAAACAAGGCCACCAAGAAGGACCATTTCCCTTTGCCTTTCATAGATCAAGTGTTAGATGGTCTGGCAGGGAAGAAGTTCTTCTCCTTCCTAGATGGGTTTAGCGGGTACAACCAGATCCAAATCAGCACGGAAGACCAAGACCACTTTCACTTGTCCTTGGGGTACTTTTGCATATAGGGTCCTTCCTTTTGGGTTGTGCAATTCTCCCGCCACTTTCCAGAGAGCAGTACTGAGCATATTTGCTGAACTGGTTCATGATTCAGTGGAAATCTATATGGATGACTTTACCCCTTATGGTTCTAACTTCCAGGAAGCTTTGACTAACCTGGGAAAAGTTTTAGCCAAGTGCATTGAAATGAACCTATCCCTCAGTCCTGAAAAATGCGAATTCCTGATGACTGAAGGGACCATGCTAGGTCATACAATTTCTCAGCAAGGATTACAGGTGGATCCCAACAAAATTGCTATCATCAAAAGGGTCCCACCTCCTCAAAAGGTAAGAGATGTTCAGAGTTTCCTAGGCTTAGCAGGGTATTATAGAAGATTCATTAAGGATTTTAGTAAGCTAGCCTCTCCATTGTTTGGTCTTTTGGGAAAAGATGTTGAGTTCATATGGACTGACAACTGTCAAGAGGCTCTGGACACCTTGAAAGGTAAACTGGTAACTGCCCCAATTTTGAGAGGTCCAAACTGGGCCCTACCTTTCCACATTCATACTGATGCCTTGAACAAAGTGATAAGAGCAACCTTAGCGCAAGTTGATGAGAAGCTGCCTTATGCCATATATTTTATAAGTAAAAACTTGTCCAAGGCAGAATTAAACTACAATGTAACCGAAAAAGAGCTCCTAGTTGTAGTCCATTCCCTACATAAGTTCAGACACTACATCACCGGCTATCAAACATTCATACACACTGATCATGCTGCAATTAGGTATTTGATGAATAAACTAGATGTAAATGCTCATATTATTAGATGGCTAATTTTATTGCAGCAATTTGATTTAACCATTGTTGATAAGCCGGGTAAGGAAAATTTTGTTGCTGATTTTCTGTCTAGATTAGATCCGCCTGCAGGTGAAGAAGGAATGGTGGATGATCAAATGCCAGATGAACACCTATTTTCTATCTCAGTACTCTCTCCATGGTTTGCTGATATAGCAAATTAATTGGTTTCAGCACAGTTTCAGCGACACCTGTCCTCAAAAGAGAAGAGAAAGATCGTAAGGAAAAGTGCCCCATTCACCTGGATTGGGGGCAATCTCTTCAAACTTGGCCCAGATTGGATTTTGAGCCGATGTTTCAGGGAGGAGGAAGTTTTTGACATTCTCCTAACCTGTCATGATGGGCCCTGTGGGGGCCATTTTGCAGCAAAGAGGACTACCTTCAAAATTCTGCAAGTAGGTTACTATTGGCCCACTCTTCATCAAGATGTCAGAAGATATATCAGCCAATGTGACCAATGTCAAAGGATGGGGAAACCTACTCCAAGGGATGATATGCCCCTGCAACCTCAAGTGAATTTCGAGCCATTTGAGAAGTGGGGCATGGACTTTGTTGGTCCTATCAACCCTCCTTCAAAACAGAAATCTTACATCACTGTGTGTACTGATTATCTGACAAAATGGGTAAAATCAAAGGTGATCAAGGCAGCGACAGAAGAAAAAGTAGCTAGGTTTTTGAGATCAAATATCTTCTACAAGTTCGGCTATCCAAGAGAATTAGTCACAAATCAAGAGAGTCAGTTTACCTCCAATCTGATTAAAGACCTGCTCACACATCACAAAATTAAGAACAAAACTTCCACCCCTTATCATCTGCAAGCAAATGGACAGGTGGAAGTCACTAACAGAGCCTTGGAAGGAATTTTGACCAAGGTAGTGAGCAGCAGCAGAAAATATTGGGTAGATCGATTGGTTGAGGCCACTTGGGCCTATAACACCACATGGAAAACCACCACAGGGTTCACACCCTATGAGCTGGTCTATGGGAAGAAGACTTTGCTGTCAATAGAATTTGAATATAACACATTAATAATGGCAGATCAACTGGACCTAGATCTCAGCCATGCACAAAAGGAAAGGTTACTTCAGCTAAATGGATTGGATGAATAGAGATTGCAGGCCCTTCTCCACATAGAGGTAGTCCAACTTCAAAGGAAAATATGGCATGATAGACACCTCAATGAAAAAATATTCCAGGAAGGAGATTGGGCACTGCTGTATGATTCAAGATATAAAGATTTAAAGGGCAAACTGAGGACAAGATGGTTGGGACCGTACACAGTAGAAAAATGCAATGACAATGGTTCAGTTCTGATACGGACCATCGATGAAGAAGCCATCCCCATGCTCGTCAATGGGCATAGGTTGAAGATCTACATGAAGCCCCTCTCCAAGCAAGAATTCATTGAGAATATGAGTAAAACAGTGTTGGTAGTGGAGCAGGTCCCTGCATCCAAAAAAAAAAAAAAAAAAAAAAAAAAAAAAAAAAAAAAAAAAAAAAAAAAAGGCGAAGGGTAGGATCCTTGGGTGAAAACCTCCTAGAGGCGCCCCAACTATCTCATAAAAAAAAAAAAAAAAAAAAAAAAAAAAAAAAAAAAAAAAGAGAGGAAAAAAAGAAAGAAAAACTAACTTCTTTTGAATGCATTGCAGATTGCAAGAGGGTCATAGAAGGAAAAAATACATGGCTAGGCTAAATACACCCTTGATAACTCATTTCTCCATCACCATTGTCTTTTCCCAAGCCTTGGTCTCATTCGTTCTGGAAATTTTGCATCCTACAGGAAACTCTGTGCATTCTACAGGAGGCTCTTGTAGAAACCACAAAGAACTCAAAATCAAGTTTAGAAAGGAATCAGAGGGCTAAATTTTTTTCTAGAAGACCTGTGGACCTCCCTGCCACCATTCATCCTCCTAACTCTCCATTCCATCCCTACACCACTACATTTCCACTCGCTTCTTTCTTCCCTGCACAGAAAACACATAAATTCTGTCTCTTTTATTTAAAAAAAAAATGATGAATAAAACAACAACATTCTTAACTTGTTTCTTACCTGATGCATTCCAGCTGCTTTTCCTTTCCCTCATAACATTCCTCAACTATCTCTTCAGTCCCTGCTCAAGCATCAACCAGAAATTTTAGAGGGAGAAGCAGCTACAGGAAATCCTACAGGATTCCCGTAACAACTGATCCCTTTAAAAAACAAGCTCCAGAGGCAGGGTCAGTGCAGCCAAGATGTATACAACGTGCAAGGAACGGTTCCTGATAAAAAATCACCAGCATGAGGTAGCCAAGCCACCAGTTCAGAGGCCATGAGAACCAACAACAACAGCAATCAAAGAACAAAGTTCCAAAGTCTGAACATGCAGAGCACGATAGCGACTAACAGGTAAGTGGCTAAACCCGTTCCTCTGTTGCATGAATATGATTTAGAAACTACATGAACCATTGAGATGGTCACGATTAAACAAAATCAGTGGCCAGCTAACTGGCTACCCTCGTCCAGTTCAAACAAACCTCGTCCAATTCAAACAACATTCAGTGAGTGCAATCGGCACGTGTGGTTCGTCAACTCGGGAAGAAAAAATTAGAACAGGTAGTGGTGGCGGTGTATAACGGGAATGATGGAAGTGATTGCGGGCAGGTGACATGAAATACCATAATGGCACTGGAGTAAGGACCAATGGTCCGGATGGGGATAACGTACCCTTTCTGCCACCTTTCCTTGTCACCGTAGAACACGCCATCAGCTTAAGTACGCTGCAGTAGAAGCCTCCACCACCTTTTTTTTTCATTTGCATCGACGCGTTCTCGGCTGCAACAACTTACCTACCACCTTCAAAACCTCAAAACAATCGCTCTCTGCCAGTTTTCAAAACCCTTCCACTTATCGGGCTCTACAGGAGCACTATCACACTCTACAGGAGCGGAAACATATTCTACAGGAGTCATTATACAGGAAGGCCAGAGAGCAACTCTGTAGAGGAAAAATTTGAAATTTTTTCCCAATTTGAGCTCGAAAAAGGTAGGCTTAGCAAACCCACTCTGCATGTTATATATCTATAAAAGGTCGTGGGATTTGGAGCGAAGTACCGAGTTAAAAAGAGAGGAAAAGTGAGAACAAAAGTCTGTCTGTGTTTTGAAATATATATACAGTCTCTCCAGTTTTACTCTTTGCACTGAAGTTCTGTCTCTTTCTCCTACGAGGTATTTTGCTGTGTAAAGAAGGGATGCAACCATAGAAAATCAAGCCTGTAAAAAAAAGTGAATTTGTATTGGGAAGTCTATTTATTTTGTGAGAAAGAAAAAACACTATTTTATATACTCTATGTTTTGTCAAAATATTGATTTCCTCAAAAAGCCCAAGAAGTAAATTCAGGTTGAGAACAGGGTTTGAAGGGCAAGAAAATTACAATTTGTTTTTTTTTTTGGTTAAAAAAAAGAAGAAACACGAATAACTCTCTCTGGTTCTAAATAAAAACCTCAGCTGTTCCTTTGTTTTCGGTTTTGAAAATTTGTTTCCTTCCTCCTCACCTGATAATTTCCAGTAGTGGTAGCCCTCTTTACCAGGGAAAATTGGATGCCTTTCTTTGAGAAATTTCATGGGTATGATGAAGAAGTTACAGAGGAATTTTTAATATCTTTAAGGCCCCATTCAAAAACCCATGCTACAGTCAGTTTCAGGGGTCTAACCATAGAGCTTACACTAGAATTCATCAGTAGAATCATAGGTCTTCCACTTGGGCTCCCCTGGAGCAAAGAAGAAAAACCACTAGGACAGGTTGCTAAAAAGACCTTTTTCCAGCCTGATGAACATCCTGTAGAGGATAAGAATGGGATCAGAAGGACAAGTATACCTTATCCATGGGGTGAAGTCAGCTACCAGATCATGAAATATATCTCCTGTGAAGGAAGATATAGTATAGTCTATGGTTATCATTTCAGATTATTGCATGAACTAAGATATGGAATGGACCTACCTACATCTAGAAAACTCAGTCTTCCATATTTTCTCCTCCAATCTTTGATAGAGTGTGGCACCAAATTGAATGCAGGGGTTCCAGACCAACTGGCCCACCATGGGCTCATTAAATTGCTGGTAGAGGATGCCCTCCACACATACACAATCCCTATAGCTTGGGAAGTTTTTAGGAACATGACTAGAGAAGATGACATAAAAACTCTCACTGATGACCTTAGTCCATCTGGCAGTGAAGAGGAGGAGCAGAAAGAGGAACTTGAGAAGGAAATCCATGAGGGAGCATAGAATATTCAATTAGAAGAAGAAAAAGGGGAAAACCAGAGAGAAGAGGAGAAACATGACACAACCATAGTTGAACCTAAAGCAGAGAAGAAAACACCATGAAAAGTAGAGAAAAGGAAGAGGACAAGAGATGAGAAGAAGCAGCCCAATACAACTCAGAAAAATACTGCCACAGAAAAGGTAGAAACTCAGCAAGAAGAGGAGAAAACACCACTAGAGACAATAGAAACAAAATCAGGAATAGCAGACATAGGCAAAACTGTAGAGGATGAAGAAGAAAAACAACAAGAAGAAGTGTCTCCTGAGACACTAGCAAGAGAAGCAGCAGTTGTTCTTGCTGCACTTAGCACTCCAGCTAAGAAGAAAGGGAAAAGAAAAAGATAGACATCTATGTATTTCAAAGCTTGGAGGAGCACCAGAATCAAGGTGGAAAAGCCCCAGCCGCCTTCAAAATAACCCATTATCATTGAGGATGCACCTTCTGTAACAAAGGAGGAATCTCCCTCCAAAAATATCCATCACTTACGAGAGAGGGAGTCCTAAGACCTCGACCTTGAAGGAAAGGATCAAATTAATGGATTCTAAAGCAGCCCTACAGGAGGCACAAACCTCTCTATAGGAGACATTGGCTAAGCTCAAAGAAACTGAAAAACTGGAAAAGAAGGCAGAAGAACAGTCCCAAGATGAAGGTAAGGCAAAAGAGATACTAGAGCCTGGACCTCAGCCTAACTTAGGCTCCTACTACAACCTTCTGGAAGGTGGGAAGATCATCCCACAAAAATTTGCAGTGCCTCTTTTCTTCGAGCTAGAAAAGGAAAGAGTCAAGACCCACACCTGGATGCAGATTGCAAAATCCAAAGGGGTCGAAGACATAGGGCACATGGAAAACAAGTTGAGAGAGATGAGCAGAGAATTGAGCATGGTAAGGCATACAGAGAGCATCAGAAGAGCTCAACTATAGGAAGAAAATGAATTGTTGAAAAAGCAGCTACAAGAAAGGGAACCTCAAGGAGGAAATGAGCTGTCAATTTTGAAAGGACAGCAACAGAAAGAGGGATCTCAAGCAGATAATGAGGCAGCAGAGAGATAGCAACAACAAGAAGAACCACAAACCGATAGTGAGACACTGAAAAAACAGCAACAAGAGAAAGAATCCTAGGCGAAAACTGAAGTGCTGATTTTGAACAGGAAGTTATAGGAAAAGGAAGCCTAGTTAGCCTGCATGGCCAGTTGGGCAATGGAGGCATTGCAGTGTAGGAATCCAGCCAAATCATATGCACTATACCTCAAATATCAGTGGCTCTAATTCCAAATTAAGACACTAGCCCAGAGGGGCACAATACCTTTTCAAGATTATGGCCAATTTATGCATTTATGTGATCACAACTGAGCTGAGAATAAAGCAAAGCTAGCATAATTTTACCTACACAACATGGCACTTACTGACATGAATTTATGGGATCCAAATGCTACATTGGGAGACTTGCAGCTAATGGCTATGGCATCGTGGATGAGCCATGAAGAAAAGAGAGCAGTGGAAATTCAGAAAATAATGGCAAAAGAGCTAAGTGAGCCCCTGATGATTAGAGCAGAACCAACAGAACCCTTGGCTCTCATCTATGCCCACCAACACCTTGCAGCTAATCCTCAAGTTCTCCCTAACTATGTTGACAAGAAAGCATAGGCTATTGCTCATTTTGAGGATATGGAGAGATTGTTTGGCGATGACTGCCTTCATGCCTACATGAGAAGGTGGAATACATTGCCACATAGCCTAAGGATCAAGGAGTATCACTCCCCAAATAGGATGAGGGAAGCCATGAGGAGAGTGCCCCTGTATAAGCACTCAATGCAAAATTTGAAAGCCAACTAGATTGGTCTTAAATTCAGTCCTCCACTGCTGCTAGGACTGTTGGAAGGAGTCAAGGAGGAGGAAGAACAGAAACAATGGGAATAAGTGGATAGGAAAGCAGGTTTCCATGATAAGGAGGAAGACATCACATCAGAGGCTTGGGATGTTAGGGAATCTGGCAGAGCCATTAAAGATGAAGAGTTAGATTAGTTGCTCAAAGGATGAGAAACCCATTCAGTAGGGGGGTGATGATGAGCCCCATAAATGGGTAACTATATGGGCTCATTTTGCCTCTTATTTTGACTTAATCCACCATTCTCATTATTTTTTTGCATGTTTTTGAATATATTTATGCTAATAGAGTGAATTGGGATAGTCACTTTTCCATGTGGTCTAATGAGTGTTTTATGCAGATTTTTGGACAATTTTGGACAAAGACAAGGAATTTATGAGCAAATGGCAGCCAAAACTTGAGGGAAACAGGGAAGAGGACTTGTAGGGGGGGTGTCTCCTTCATTAATGACCCCTTTCCTTGAATCCTCCATCAGAAACTCGGAGCACAAAGGCCCACATTGATGATTCCAAGGGGAAGCCTGGCAAGTCAAGTAGGAATGTTGTTTATATTTAGTTCTAGGAAGCCGAGTTCCTTGATTTTAGGAGGACTGTTGGAAGTCCCCATTTGTATAAATAATAAGGCTTCAAACCTCCGTAGGTTAGCCAATTCTTAGTAGATTTTTGCACTTTTGTGCAGCACATTGTTCAACTTATTTTCGAGTTCCTTTTTGAGAACAGTTTATGTGATGTAACTGCTATTTTTGATAAATGAAGATGAAACAGTTTTTGAGCCAGCACTGATCTCTTTCAGAGGGCTAAAGCTCTTGGGTTAGGGCCCAACCCAAGCTTCCCAACACCTCCTTTGTGTATTTATATGTTTTTTCTTTCATTCATGAGTTAATTTCTGTTGCATAGATTCATTTTACTTTGTTAGATTAGGTTGCTTTTGATGGTTAGCATAGTTGTTTTTGTTTCAGTTGCTCAAGTAGGTTGCTGTAGTGACAAAATAAGATTCAAAAAGGCCAGAATAGGTCCTGATCTCCTTTATCCCTTCCTGACTATGATTTGAGGTCAAGGCACTACTACTGCCACCAAAAACATGGTTTTTGCTCTTCCATGCAATTTCTAGTGTGATAATTTGATTCGGAAAAGTTGATATTGGTTTAGATTCAATTGCTTAGATCATTTCCCATTCTTTTACCATAGTTCTCTCGCATGCTTTTCTGTTCATAGGGTATTGTTCAACATTTTCTGTTTATATGTTAGTAATTAGGTCAAGCTAGACAAAATTCTGTTTTTAGTTCTTTCTTTGGTAAGTTTTGATAAGTAGATGTGCAGATCTCTTGCAGGACATCTCAACTCACCATCCCTCCATAAAATAGCTAGCACCAGCTCACTTCACATATATTTCCCAACTCATTCACAACATTTCGCCAGTCTGCCCTAATTTCTGTGTTTTTTCCATAAAGCTGCTTTCTTGTTATTCGAACAAATCTGACCATCACATTCGTCCATGATCTTCCTTGACAAGTTCTAGACACCTCAACAACTTCATCTAGCCTTCATTTCCCCTTTCCCATCATTTTTCCACCTTCAAAACTCCAGAAACAGCGTTCAGCCTCCTCCTGTAGATCCCCTGCAGCCTCTTGTAGAACTTCCTGTGAGTGATTTTTCGAAGTCCGATCGCTATGGAAACCTTCAGAAGGTACTAGGGGCTTCTTAGGACCTCTCCACACCTTCCTCACCATTTTCAAAAGCCAACTCCATCTTCCTTTGCCACCAAACCTTTGCACAGTCATAACCAAATAAATCACAAGCATAATAATTCCACATAAGAACACTCAGAAATACAAAAAGATGATTTCTTCTCATTTCTTTTCAGAAGTATCTTGAGTAAATGTAATTTACGTTTTCAGTAGTCCATCACAATCATTTCATTAGTGTCCATCTCTTTTCTTGCAAAAGTAGAGTTAGTGGGTAAACTAGGGTTTGTGTTTCATTCTAGTTTTCATTCTCTTTCTGCACATAGAATAGCCTCTGTAGAGTTAGATTTCTTCCATCACAGTTGAAAGCTTCTTCTGAGAATGTTATGCTCTTAACCTGCAAGACAATACTAGAATACCAAATATGTGAATAAATATACCCAGAACATAGAACAATGAGCAATAACAACAAGTATTTTATTATTCAGAAAGCAAAGTTCACTTGCCTCTTCGAAGGGGCAACCTCCAATAGAGTTGAGCTCGATTACAAAATAAGACACGATTCTCTTCGCAGGGAGTCTCTATCCTTTATATAGGATTCATACATGCAATACCATGGGGCAATACCATGGTTCTTATTAATACCATCTATCTAATACCATGGCCCATTTGCAACTAACTGTGGTCTCGTCATTAAATGCGGGTTAACCACTTACAATTATTAATATGGGCTTTATTGACTCTTTACTTAACTATAACTATGACTCGATCCTATTACATAAATAATGGGGTTAGGGTGGGACCCTAACAGAGAACTCATAGAAGTTGGCTTAAGATCCTAGCAAACTTGCGCCAGCTGATCAAGTGACAGCGTGCAGTAAGAGCTAGTACTTGTACATACAGCACTGTCACTTCCAAGTTTGTTATGAACTACGGGTTGATAAAAGTAAAGAAGGAAGCCCCAAGAGTTGCAACATTATTGTTGCAATACTGGAGCCCACCAGGTGATTGGTTGAAAGAGATATTTGGTTCAACCCAATATATGGTTGGGTGGTACATGGAAGTCCCTCAATTGGTTAGTACTATGTGTATGTTAATATGTGTTATTATTTATTGATGATCAATGGGTATAAGTGTTGATTTACTATTGATTATGTGACTGGATTTTCATGGCTTCATTCTTCTTAAATGATGGTTACATGTATGGTATATTTCTTATTATATGATATGCTCTTTATCTAGATCTAATTCATGCTTTGATGGTGTTGTACCTTACTCATCCTCCATTTTATTCTTTCATATAGAAAAATGATATTTGTTGTTGTATACAAGGAGGGATTGAAAACTCCATAAAAACAAAATGGGATTAAAAATCAAAGCAAGACTGATGCTTATTCAAGGGGGTAATTTGAAGAAGAGATTAGGAGGACTAGTGAAAATAATAACATAATTTGAAGCTATTTTTCAGGCAAAAGATGAGATCAAATACCAAATTGGAATCAATAAGACAAAAAGTTCTATGAAAATATTTCCAATAGTGTGCAGAAGTTTGAAAATGGCCTCCTAGTTCGTGAGATAGAACCATTCAGAGTTGGTGACCATAAGTCAAAGAATTGCAGAGATGAAAGGTGTTTGGGTGAGCCTTTGGCATGTAGGAAAAGTTGGCTTTAGTTCCAAACTCGGTAGCAAAAGATAGCGAAGCTTATATGTGAAGCTCTGAGAAGATGTGGCTAGCACGTCAGCAGCGGGAAGCAAGTCTACTAGAAACATTTGGAACCCATCTGGCAGGTTTACCCCAGTGAAGTTACCTTGGCGGAGTGTCAAGAGAGAAATAAATAAAGCACTGGGATGTTCTAAGCAGGCAGGGTCCACCCAATAGAGTTGCCCAGGAAGAATGTTAGGAGCACACACTATTAAGCTTCAGGATGGAAAAGAGTGGGTGGAGCCCACCCAACTGTGATATAATGGAAGTATACCCCGGTAGATTAAATTTAGTGCCCAAGGAAAAGTGTCAACCTATTGGTGCTGGGACACAATGGAAGAGGACAGAGCGATAGCCAATAAAAAGAGGGTTAGGCAGACCCTACTAGGCACCTCATCCTGTAGGGATCAACTTGGAGAATTCAATTTGTGGTGGTGTCGGGATATATAGTTTCAAGACACAGTGGCAGTGGACAGAGAAAAAGCCAATAAATAGAGAGTCAGGTGAATCTTATTGGCTAAATCATCCCCGTGGGTGGATCCCATAAGATTAGCAATACGATGCAAAGAGGATGCATCGGGTTAAAGGGGGCTCTAGCCTTAGCACCAGTCATAAGTTCTAATGGAACGGTTGAGACCAGGAGTTCGACAACAATAAGGGCTTGGATCCCAGAATCCCATAACCTTTAAATAATTGCAATTAAACATAAAATATGAAATCAAGAAGCTTCGACCTTTGGGGTTGGATTTTTGTTGCCTCACGTAGAGGTGTGATCAATGATGCAGAGCCATTAATAGAAGAAACGAGCATTCATAGGGTTAAGAGTGCAATATCTTAGGTCTTGGATGTGAGACCGATCCTATGGCAGAAAATAGGTAAAGGCTAAGCACAAGGGTTCCACCCTAGAATTAAGTGAAAATAGGTAACTCACGAGTAACTAGCAGGCAGATAGCCATCGTTCCCAATTCTGATTGGTTCAATAAAGCACTATGGGGCGTAATTAGAGCAATGGATAAAACGATCCTAGCCCCCAGAATGGTCAATGTCAATTGTTAAGTATGGATGATCAACATTCATGATCGATTCCAGAGGGGGTCAGGCCTCACTCCTGATCTTGTTCATTCATCCGCTAGAGTATGGGGACCACACCCAAGACCAACATGGAAACACAATGATGACTACAACAATCAAGCATGGTTTTTGCAGGTTCAAGGGCCTTCCCTCCTCCACTTCTCGTCTAAACCAATAGCTCCACATGTCTCTCATCCACACGTCATGCCTCCATACTCCTCGCCTATAGAGTCACCACCTGCTTGTCGTTAGTGTTCAAATTTTAATTTGTTTCAATGGTGTCCTCTTTAACCCATCATGTTCTCGACTCGTTCAACCATCATCTAGTGCAAAACACCTCCAACACCACCATACCAAATCACGTCCTCCCACCATGGATTTTAATATCGGTGGGTGAAAGGTAACGCCATACAGGAAGGTCCGACTCCAAAAAGGTGAAATTTAAGCAATTAGAGGGATTAAAAGACACGTGAATGGTAGGTAACTGTGGGAGGAATATAATGGCAGATGTGTGGCTAAATCGTCATTGGATCACAGACCTAGATAATGGAGCCCGAGTCCACCTTAAGTCCACCTTAGGAAATCAAAGGAATTGGCAATGAAGATAATTTTTTGTGTGTCAATTATGACACCACATTTTTTATGTTTTCTTTTTTTTTTTATGTTTTTTATGTCCTAGGCATTGACCCTTATCCTCAACTCGGGGGTTGTCTCTAAGAGTGACAACATCTTCTGGCGTAGTTGTCAGGGAATAAATTAGAACATATTTCCCTAGCTAGAAATTTGTGCATTCCTTTGTCTAATGAGCAAAGAAAATGTGGGTTGAGATATCTCACCTGAAGGGGTTTGAAAATGGCTCTTTCTTGCATTCTTGGTCAACAAATTTTCCCCACTAGATTTTTCTTCTAGCATTGGTTATCCTCATCATGTACCTCCATTTCAAGAATGGTATACCTATTTTCCTAGTTTCATAGGAAGCACAAATCAAATATCAACCCATCACCTTAAGGATTTTCATGAATATGTGAAAATGAAGTTGTTCATGTATTCTTTGGAAACAGATGCTATGGCTTGGTACAAAACCCTACCTCATAATAGCATATATTCTTTGAAGAGCTTTCACATAACATTTAGATATTTTTGTAATTGTTTATATCCACCAAATTCTTTGTTTGAAGATTGTTGTGAACATTTTAAAGTTGAAAATATTTCTAGGATTGATGATGTTGTTGAAGATATTTGTGGAGCCCAACTCCAATAAAACATAAACTTGCATCAAGAAATGAAGAAAAAATAATTGAGCTATAGACAAACCCTCAGAGGTCATATTTGTATATTGTTATGGTATTCCCATTTATGATACATATTTTGGAAGAGAGTTTTGGATACTCGACATATTATACTATTTATGATACTCACGGTTCGGAGAAGGAAAATTCTGTTGCATATTTCCAATGAGATTTGTTTACGATCCAACAACAAGAGGATGACCAGTAGAATCCTTTCCAGGAGAGCCCAAGGTTGAAGAGTTAAGCAGCCAATGTGGTTGCCCTATGCAAGAAGACATATGTCAGCAGATTGTTCAAGAAGAGGAGGCAACTGCAAATTTATCTCATCAATTTTGTGATCTAGTAACTGACTATATGGAATCCTTTGTTCTGCAACAAATTGCAATTTTGGGGTATGTGCAAAATTTTTTATATGGCACATGTCATTTTTAAATTTTGAATTTCAGCAGCACAAGGATATGAGGTCTAGCACCCAAATGTTGGGTTGGTAGTATTGGAAGGCTAAATTCACTCTAGTGAAATGAGCATGGTACACAAGTAGGAATTGTACATAAATAATCTCATTTGGTGAGCATTTAATTTCCAGTTTTTAGAAGTTATAGTTCTGCATTTTGTTTTTTATGAGGAGAGGACTCCCAACAAATAAATTTTTGGGGAGATTTTCTAGTTTTACAGATTCAATATATTTTTGACTCCATGCCCAATGGTCAAGGCTACTAGTCTGCAGGTTGTGAGCACCTTGCCTGTAAGGAACTGTCCCTAGTTAGAGCTGATGTTGTACCTTCCCCATCCTCTCTTTTATTCTTTCATATAGTAGAAGATATTTGTTCTTGTGTGTAGAGAGGGATTGAAAAATCTAGAAATTCAAAATGGGATTAAAAAGAAAAGAAAGGATGAAGCATATTCAAGGGGGAATTTGAAGAAGAGATCTGGATGACTGGTGCAAATAATAATAGAATTTGAAGCCATTTTTCAGGAAGAATATGAGTTCAAAGACCACATCAGACTCACTTAGCTAGAAAGTGCTCTAGAAGAGATTTCCAATGGTGTGTAGAAGTTTGAAAATCGACTGTTGGTTCATGAGATACAACAATTCAAATTTGGTGACCACAAGTCAAAGCATTG
Organism: Pinus tabuliformis; assembly: GCA_031772625.1. Classification (NCBI taxonomy): domain Eukaryota; kingdom Viridiplantae; phylum Streptophyta; class Pinopsida; order Pinales; family Pinaceae; genus Pinus; species Pinus tabuliformis. The sequence continues at coordinate 279,227,120 of CM062819.1, read as the reverse complement.
TAGAGCTTAAAGGTGTTTGGTTGAGCCTTTGGCATGTAGCCAAAGTTGGCTTTAGTGCCAAACTCGACATCAAGGTTGGAAAGGCTTATACCTGAAGTTCTAGGTAGATGTGGCTAGCACGCCATCAACGGAAATCATATATATCGGCCATAGGTGGAACCCACCTGGTGGGTTTTCCTCGGTAGAGTTACCCCAAAAGAGTGTTAAGAGCGAAATAAATAAAGCGTCGGGATGTTCTAGGTGGGTGGGGTCCACCCGACAGAGTTACCTTGATGGAGTGTTAAGAGTGAAAGAAATAAAACGCCCGGATGTTCTGAGTGGGCGGGGTCCACCAGGTAGAGTTACCCTAGTAGAATGTCAGGAGCACACAATACTAAGTGTTAGGATGGAAAAGACTGGATGTAGCCCACCTGATTGTGATAGCCCAGAAGTATACCCTGACAGATTAAAGTTACCACCAAAAGTAGAAAACCGAGCTATTGGTGTTGGGACACGGAGGTAGAGGATAAAGTGACAACTAATAAACAAATGGTCGAGCGGACCCTACCAACCACCACATCCTAGAGGGATCAACCTAAGTAATTTAGTTTGCGGCGATGCCGGTTTGTAGAGTGTTAGGACATGGTGGCAATGTATAAACATAAAGCTAATAAATAAAGGGTTGGGCAGACCCTACTAGCTAGCTTATTCTAGCATGTGGAGCCCAGAATAGTAGAAATACAATGCAAAGGGGATGCGTTGGGTTAAAGTGGGCTCTGGCCTTAGCACCGGGCATGAGTTCTAATGGAATAATTGAGGCCAAGAGTGTGACAACAATAAAGGCTTGTATCTTGGAATCCCATAACCTTTAAAGAATTGCAATTAAACAGAAAATTCAGAATCGGGAAACTCCAGACTTTGGGGGTCGGTTTTGGTCGCCTCACGTAGAGGTGTGACCAACGACATGGAGCCATTAACAAAAGAAAAGGGCACACAAGATTCAAAAGGGATAAGCGCCCAATAGCTTAGATTTTGGTCGTGGAGATTAATTCCAAGGTGGAAAACAAGTAAAGGCTAAGAAGAAGGGTTCCACCCTAGAATTAAGTGAAAATATGTAACCAACGAGTAATTAATAGGCAGATCACCATTGTTCCCAAGTCCACTTGGTCCAGGAAAGAACTGTGGGGAGTAACTAGCACAACAGATAAACTGAAGCTAGCCTCTAAAACGATCAATGTAAAATTTCAAGTATGGTTGATCAACATCGAGGATCGATTCTAAGAGGTTCAAGCCTCACTCATGATCTTGTTCATTCACCCTGCCGAAGTAGGAGTGTTGGTGCTCAAATTGTCCTGGTAACCGAGGACAACCTAAGACCACATCAATGAGGATCCTAGATCCTCCTGCTCTAGGTGACAAGGGTTGGCCTCCCTTTCACCACAGGGGCTATTCATTGGTGATAATCAAAATTGAATATTCATTGTAAAATAGTGTGAATTAAATAGATTTTCTAATTAAACATATAAATATGGCTAGGTTATTGATATGATAGCTCTAAATGGGGTAGGTAGTTAAGTTGTAGGTGGGAAGGAGAATTAAACTAATGAAGGACATGCAAGTAAAAGGAGGATTCAAATATGCAATATGAGTAATTAACAATACCACAAAATATCACATAAAACATAAATAAAAATTAAAACAAACATAAAATACTCTAGCATTTCAATTATTGTACTATTTTCCATAATACTAGTGAGGCATAAATCAATAGCATGTATTATATACACCTTAACAGTGCATAAACAAATAACAGAAATCACGCAGTTTTCAATAGTATATATTGACGGGGAATGAGTTCGTTAATTGTAATAATAAACGAACAATGTTCAAGTCATTTATTAGTTTGTTAATATTCTCAAAATAGACTGGTGTGGATAACTCAAGAAAATAGAAATAAAAAAAAGTGTGCACTGATATAAAATTCGAATGAGTTATTGTTATCAAACCAAAAGTTTCATGCGCTAATGCATCCCATTTAACATTAAACCTATTAAATTCTCCAATTCATACATTCCCAATAATATGGATATCAATGTGAATACATGAATTGAATAAACCTTGGGCAGACTGCAATTGATCAAATCAAGAGAAACACATAAATTTAAATCAAAAGTACACAAAAGAAATAAGGGAAAGTAGAGACACATTAATAAAACATTACTCTGAAATGCATATAATAGAACCTTCAAAAACTCTGTATCTATGACTCATACAACAAGTGTAATCGAACCCTCAAACATAAGTCTCGTTCCTCCAGGAGATAAACCCCTCAAATGTGAAAATAAAGGTTTTTATACAAAAGTTTGAATAACTGCTTACATAACTATTTGTTTAATATTCTAATGTAAAGGGAAATGTGAATAATCTTGAATAGCTTGGAAACTTTAAATATTTTCTCCCCGCGGTCTTTAACAATTGGAAAAATGTGTAATTTATTGTTTTGTCTTTTTTCTCATGCTAATCGATCGTAACCCAATTCTTTCATAAAAAAAAAAAATAGAGTTAATCCCTTAGATGATTAGATAACAATTCATAAATAAAAGTAGTAAATGTTCTCTTTTTACTTTAGCAACATTCTCTGTAATATAACCTTTTCACACACCTTTATTTCTGAAATGACTTTATAGAACATTATAAGGAGGCTAATTGGGTGAAAACTCATACCTTATGCTCTTTCTCAAAAAAAATCTTTCTTGACCTGATTCCTATGGTAAATCTGGGTAAACCCTTTATACAAAATTCTAAAATTTGTTTTATCTAAGTCTATTAGATGGCTCTCATAATAAGCTATTATAAATCCTCATCAAAATGTAAATAAATCTCTAACTCCTAAAATATATTTTACATATACGAGTTCAGGCATGTGAACTTAATCTTGTAATAAACCTCAACCACAACATTAACCAAAATAATTTCGCAAAGATGAATTTAAGGTGAATAAAACCCTAAGCTCCCTAGCCAATATGTAGATTTGATAAAACCAAGGGATTATAGTCACTTTAAATAGATGGTTCTATTTTTACGTCGGGTGAGGAAAAGGGAGTGCTTTAACAAGCTCTTTTTAGTCTGATATTATCCTATCTGTTGATCTTGTTTTTAACAAAGGTTTTTCATTCATATTGGGTGGTGTTGTGGTCACCAACACCCCCCCTCTTTATTTGGTATTAGAAATAACACCAAGCAAAGGGGGACCCTTAACAAAAAATCCAAAAAATATTTTTATCAAAATTTTTGTATTTTTACTCCCTAAAGCTATATCGCATCACGAAGAGAGAGTGAAGCATTTCCTATGCGCGTAAATAAGCCGCGAAGAAGCGACGCGAAATTCATCGCATCACATATATTGAAAGCGCCCTTAAATGAGAAACTTAAGGAATCACCGACGGCCGATATGCGACGTCGCATATCGCAACATCGCATAAGCAGCACACAGTGATTGAATGATAAAACGCGATCTCGCGATCTGCGATCTGCGATCCTGCGATTTGCGATCTGCGATGAATGAGACTATCAATTCCTGCGATGACACTCCTTGACATCGCAATCCTCGATACTGCGATGCGAATCGCAGAAACCACTCATCGCAAAATTTCTTCGACATAGTCTGTAAACCCAAAATTGAGCGCGCACCTTAAGGGAAATTAATGATTGTACGCCAAAGTATCCAAGAATGATTGTGTTTCGTTTTTCGAAGAGTCAAGTCATTATGAGTGTCATGATTATGCATTCATTAGAACTTAAAGCTTTCATGTCAATCTTTTTGTCGTTTCTCTTTTCCTTTGCGTAAACTGTAAGGCAGCAACTAATATAAATCAATATGCAGGAAACATCTAAGGAGAAGGGGAAAGCGCCAATACTCGGAGAACAGAGAGGAGATGCCTTTGCAAATGGATGCCGCATGCAGCAGGACCGCAGATTCCAGAGTATCACTCAACAGACGCTGATGAAAATAGACTATCCAAGACTCAGAGTCAAAGGCGCACAAAAGCGGCATGTTTACAAAATATCCTGAAGCTCAGACTGGGTAAAGCAAAAAGAAAGACGCTAAGGAAGGAAGACGCTTCAGAAAAGCCTGGAACAAAGAACGGAAGCAGTTTTCAATACAGAAAATTGTTCAGAGAGAAAAGTCCCTGACTTATTTAGTCATTCGCAAGGCCGGAAAGCGAAATAGCAACAGCACAATCAGTTTGAGAGAAATTTGGGTTATTACCAAGAATACACACAGCGAATACACCGAGTCAGAGGAAAATATCTTCTAGTTTGTCAGAAAGCGGTGCCAGCTCTTGTTGTTTCTATTTTCGTAAGTCAAACGAAAGAAGAAGACAACCAGCCGACTCTTCCCAGGCGAATGTTGCATTGCTTACGGCACTAAGGAGCAAATACAGAAACGGTTAGAAATTAGATTTAATATTTAGAAATAAATTTGCTTTAGTAGAAGGGCGGTCATTTGAAACCGTGCCCTAAATTTATGTAATTAAGATTAATTAGTTAGTAGTATTTAAACCCTTCTCAGGCATTTAGAGAAGGGTCCAGAAATCTGTCAAAAAACGTGTCCTCAGAACATGCACTTTTGCACCCTCGGAGGGGTTTTTTGATGAATGGATGGATCAAGATTTATCAACGTTTGCATTTAATGTCTGCTACTGATGTTGCACTTCTGTACTCTTAGTAGATATTAGAACAAGTAGAGATAAATCATTATTGCTTTAAGTTTATAAGTGAAATCAGTCATAAATGGTACTTTTATCTCTTGACCAATTTCTGCTTATATTCTTAGAGTGATATGCAGTTTTAGTTGTTTATATGTTAATGTATGAATGTGTGGGTTACCATTTGGCACTTCTGTACGGTGGAGTCATTTATTTGTGCTTGACATATGAATAACTTATTATGCGATATGCTGTTCACAACTGTTTTGCCTAACTTTTTATGCAGAATGGTTTATCTTAATTGATTTCTATTCTTATGATAGCTGAATGATCTTTATTACCAGTTATTGTTCGAAATCTCTTTAGATCGCATAATAGAAGAAATACACCCCGGGTTAGCGTATATTAGATGTGTTGTTTTTATTAGATTACAATAGCATAGAGTCAGTTTAGAAGTTCGAATTAAATTAGCTTAAAATACTTCTAGATCAGCATCATCCAACTCTACACACACACACACCCCCTAGATTGGGAAACTGGTCCCATTATCCCCAGTCGGACCCGCTATACCAAATGGACAAGGAGCTGCCAACCAAGTTCCGGACCGGGTGGTTATCCCCCTTGTTGTCGACCCGATTTTCGGGGCTTCAACATACTTGGCACTAGAAGGAGGGCACGAACTATGAATGGCACCTAAATCAAAATCTAAATACCATTCTGAGAGTAAATCACCCTCATCAACTCCCCCGACTTCTCCAGTACGATTAAACTTGGAGTTTGAAGTCGCTCGAGTATCCACCGCTGCTACATACCCTAATATTTCAGACCAACTTATCATTGAACCCCCTGAAATTCAAACTCTGATTCGTAAACTCCAGGGATTCTCTATTTTTAATCAGAGGTCTGATAAATCTCAAAGCAGCGTGACTTCGCAGTACAATCCTGCTCATCCCCTAACCAGATTGAAAAGTGATAAGTTTGGCATCCAGCCAATAGAACTTCCTCTCCCCACCAGGAAAAGAGCAAGGAAAACACCACCAGAGTCTGACAGTGAGACTCTTTCATCTACTTCGTCCATTTCAACTCCCTCACCACGAAGTCAGCCACCCACATCTTCATTCCAAATCACTCATCCATCTTCCACAGTCCCTCCTCTTCAATCATCAAAGATTATATTTATCTTCATCTTCTCAGCATCAGGGATCATCCTCTGCACTTTCATTCACTAGCAACTCAACGATGGCCCAGTCTCCATGGAACAATCCTGGGGCGGTTTAGTGCCTCCACCCCTGAGTCCAATACCAGTCCATCCTGAGAAATGGCTACCCAAATTCAATCCAGAAACAGGCATGCTAGCTGAAGAGCATATTAATAATTTCATGCTTTCTGTTAATCTCAACGGAGTTACCAACGAGGATGCTGTCGTCCGGCTTTTTCCCTATACAATGCAAGGAACAACCGGGTCATGGTACTTTTCGTTACCTTCCGGGTCTATCACAAGTTGGGACATTTTTCAAAGTCAATTCCTTACCAAGTTCGGTGATGACAGATCAACGGCGACGTTGATCAATGACCTATCCAATCTCAAAGCTGAGGCCAGAGAACCCATTAAAGATTTCAATTTGCGGTTCAATAAGATCCTCAACAAAATTCCCGCTACTTCCCAACCCAACGAGGAAGTAAGATGTGAATGGTATATCACGGCCTTACCATCAAACTTGGCTATCTTCATAGATAGGGCAAACAATACGACCTTAGTTGAAAACTTGACAGAGGCGATAGCAGTAGAAAAACGCGTAGTAACCCTAGAAAAGAAATCTGCGATAGAAGAACGCAAATCTAAGAAAATCTCTTTCAAAGAAGACACCAAGAAGAAACAAACGAAAGATCCTTTCGATTTGGAAGGATTACAAAAAGTATTAAAGGCCATGTCCAATGAGATGATTGACATAAAAAAACAAGTAGCAGAAACTTCTTCAAAAAATCCCTACAGAGCTTTTAAAAGAAATCCTCCCATGGATGTGAAACCACCTAATGCTGTCTCAAACGTTGAATCCGAAGAACAAGAAGAAGAAGAGAACATCACTGAAGGGCAGATCGATGATGAAGAAGTTGTGGAACTACAAGGAATGTGGGATTTCATCCTCCCACAAGAAGAAGATCAAGAAGCATTTCCGATTAGCACACAAAGCAAAAATCAACTTGATCCTCCCCAAACTACCCCTAAACAGAAGGGCGCAAGCCCTGCAACAAAATATAAGGTCGCAACAAAGAAAAAAACCGATAGAGCGACCCAATCTAGCCCAGTCCAATCAGATCAAGCACCTCCATCAAGAACACTGATAGTGTCGGATGAAATGGAGTATAACATTATCGATGACATGAAAAAGACTAGGGCTAATATCACTCTTTACGAGTTGAGCAAATTGAAACATCAACAGAAAATAATGATGAAAGAATTACATGCCGTGCCTACTACATCTTTACCTACAGCTGTAGCTTCCCACAACATGGGAAGACCTCCAACCAACACAATCAATCAGATTGACCCAAATGACATCGCCTTAATTGGAGGAAGATCGAGATCTCATACTCCCCCTTTTCTTCTCACTTATGAAATTTTCAATAAAAAGTGCACAATTGCTTGGTTGATTCTGGTGCTTCAACGAATATTTTACCCAGATCAATATGTGCCAAATTGAATGTTCAACCACAAAAATCCGCAGTGCGCATAGTTCAGCTTGATCGATCTCAAGTCGAAGTGATTGGTGAACTTAATCAAGTGACCATAAGATTGTCGTCTAACCCGAAGGTATGTCAGGTTATCGACATTCTAGTAGCTGATATCCCTGAATTCTATGGTTTAATTCTTAGCAGGGATTGGTCCGAAAAACTCCACGGATACTTCTCAACCGACTGGTCGCACATGTGGTTACCCTACAATGGTAAACCGAATCAAATAAAGGTTGAACGAGAGTTACACCAAAAGTACATAGTGACGGAATTGGAGGGAGAAAATGAAGCAATAGCATACAACAACAGTATCATAGGCAATTACTCGGTAGATTCTTTCCTCGGCAATTTCAATGCTCATATTTCACCTTACTTAGAAAATTCAGTTTTGTCCCAAGTTGAAATTTTTTCCCAAACTGATAATTCAAAATGTGTTAATTTTTTAGATAACCCTGTAAATACATCTTTGTTTTGGAAATTATATTTTGATGGCTCCAAATCTAACGAGGGAGCAGGAGCAGGATGCGTTCTGATTAGCCCAGACGGAAATAAGACCATGCTTACGTGCAGACTTGAATTCGATTGCACAAACAATACAGCGGAATACGAGGCCTTAGTACAAGGCCTATACAAAGCAATCGGGTTGAACGTTAAGTACCTTCAAGTCTTTGGAGACTCTGAGATCGTCGTCAAATAGGTACGTAACACCATACATTGCCTATCAGGTCATTTGAAGCACTATCAATCTTTAGTACAAGATCTGACTGCACATTTCATAGCATTCAATATTTCGTCAATCCCAAGACTCCAAAATGCGAGCGCAGACCTGTTAGCTAACGTAGCCTCTAGACTTATTCCCTCCGAAGATTTTAGTCCAGATAGATTCTCAATAGAATTAATCTTTAGACCATCCATCCCTGACAACATCACTAACTGGAGAGTATTCAACGACGATCCTGACATAGTAAATTTCCTCACTTTTGAAGGATCCTACTCAAACCAAATAATTGACGAAGACCATCATGATCACCAAATACAACAAAATAGCATTGATAATGCTATACCTAAATCGGTGGTTAAGTTAGAAGACTTATACAATTTAAAAAGTCGGTTTAAAAAGTCTACCAATTCTAAACTTTACAGTTCGACTCTGAACTATGAATTAGTGAACCTAGGAACTGATGAGAAGCCGCAAAACGTTAATCTAGGCCACGGCCTAGCTCCTGAAGAAAAATTAGCATATATCCGTCTTCTGAGACAATACAAAAACGTTTTTACCTGGAATTACGAAGAGTTGAAGACATACGACACCTCTATCATTCAACACACTATCCCTATGATTGACAACGAAAAACCTGTCCAGCAGAAACTCAGAAAAATCCACCCCAACTTAGAAAATCAGATAAAAACTGAGCTAAATAAATTGTTGAGAGCCAGAATAATTTTCCCCGTCAGACATTCCAAATGGGTATCCAATATGGTGCCCGTTAGAAAGAAAAACGAAGATATTAGAATCTGTATCGATTTCCGGAATCTCAACAAACCCTGTCAAAAAGACAATTTTCCCCTCCCACCTATGGAGCAAATATTACAGGCAGTAGCAGGCTCAGAATTAATGTCTTTTCTGGATGGATTTTCAGGATACAATCAAGTGCTCGTACACCCCGATGATCAGTTAAAAACCACATTCCGTACTAAGTGGGGCACATACGCATATCGGAAGATGCCATTTGGTCTGATCAATGCCGGCGCTACCTTTCAGAGAGCCATGGACATCGCATTTAAAGGTTTAGTCAATAAATCTGTAGTGATTTACCTGGATGATATAACAGTGTACTCCAAGAAGCGAAGCGACCATCTCAAAGACTTGAAACAAATCTTTCAACGATGTTTAAGGTATGGGATTTCACTTAACCCAAAGAAATCTTTTTTCGCATTAAGTGAAGGGAAATTGCTAGGATTCATAGTGTCAAAATCTGGTATTCACATTGAACCTGACAGAATCAAAGAAATTTCCGAAATATCCATGCCTCATAACAAAAAAGCCATGCAATATTTCCTTGGTCAAATCAATTTTGTAAAGAGATTTGTCCCAGATTTTTCACGTATTGTTTCTCCTTTGCAAAATATGATAAAAAAGAATTCAAATTTTAAATGGGGTCAAGACGAGCATGAAGCATTCAACTTGATCAAACAAGCCATCATTAACGCTCCATCTTTAGCGACCCCAAATTTTTCAGAATCTTTTATCTTATACACATTTTCCTCAGAGAAATCTTATGCGGCGATTCTAACTCAAGCAAATCAAGAGAAGGCGGAATCTCCAATCGCATTTTTTAGCTCGAACTTACAAGGTGCTGAACTCAGTTATTCAGACGTGGAGAAACAGGCATATGCTATTTTCAAAGCGATCAAGTATTTCAGACCTTTCTTACTTAAAGCCCATACCAAAGTCGTAGTACCGTTTCCGGCGGTAAGAAACCTTCTGATACAGAAGGATGTGGGCGAAAAGAGAGCAAATTGGATTACCGCTTTACAAGAATACGATCTTGAGATCAAGCCAGCAAACATCGTAAGAGGTCAAGGCTTCTGCAAGATGTTAGCTGGAGCATCGCAAATTCCTGAGAACTCATCTGAAGAGGTACATACGTATGAGGTAAGCCTAAACGACGCAGAATCATTATATGCTGACACCATTTATTATCTTAAGAACGGGTATGCTCCATCACACCTGGATCACACCAAGAAAAGAGCTCTGAGATTGAAAGCTAAACAATACCAGCTCATAAATGATGTTCTGTTTAAAAGGAATTACGATTCCGTGCTTCTTAGGTGTCTTGAGAAAACTGAAGCCGAAAAGGTTTTGCAGGAACTCCACGACGGACCAGCAGGCGGACACTATGCTGGAGACGCTACTGCACATAAACTATTACGTGCAGGATATTATTGGCCCACGCTGTTCAAAGACTCATACAATTACGTAAGGAAATGCCAAGTCTGCCAGACTGCTGCAGGGAAACAAAAGAAATCGTCCATGCCACTACAGCCGGTTAACATCGAGCAACCATTTAGTCAATGGGGCTTGGACATAATAGGTGAGATCATTCCTCACTCTTATAAGCAGCATAGGTATATCCTCACGGCAACTGATTATTTTACTAAATGGGTAGAAGCAGTTCCTCTCAAGACAGCTAATTCTGAAAACATTATTGAATTCATAGATCAATTTATAATCACTAGGTTTGGATTGCCAACGGCCTTAATGTTTGATAATGCCTCATACTTTTCTGGAAATACAATGACTGAGTTTTCACTTAAAAGAGGGTTCAAACTGAAATATTCTGCCAACTACTATCCACAAGGTAATGGATTGGCTGAATCAACAAACAAGAACCTAATCAGGATTATTAAAAGAACAGTCGACCAAAACCAAAAGAATTGGCACAAAGCACTGGTAAATGCTTTATGGGCAGATAGAATTACGAAGAAAGCTTCAATCTGCACTTCTCCCTTTAATTTAGTTTATGGGAAAGAAGTGGTTCTTCCAACTCACTTAGTCATCCCCTCTTTGTCTTTAGTACAATACATCGATGAAGTATCTACTTCCTCCTTACAACTGAGACAAATGGAAATAATCAAATTAGAAGAACAACGAGAACAAGCTAAGAAAACCCATGCTCATCACCAGGCGCTAATAAAATCCTCTTTTGACTCAAGCATAATGACCAGAAAAAACTTTCAGATGGGAGATTTAGTTTTGAAATGGGATAAGGCTCATGAAGAAAAGGGCAAACATACGAAATTTCAGAAGCTGTGGCTTGGTCCTTTTCAGATTGTAGAAGTCATAGGCCCATCGACGTTTGTGTTGCAGGATTTGGCAGGTAGAAGAGATTCTTTGCCTGTTAATGGACAGATTCTTAAAATATATTTTCCATAGAAGATCATGCTTCTATTTTTGTAAGATAGTTTTAGTTTTTATTTGTTTTTCTCTTTCTTATAAATAAAACCAGTTGTAGATGGTCACTAAAAGGATTCATGAAAGAGAACACCAATCCTCTATCAGATTTTGATTTCGCTTGTACAAGTAGCAAAACTTTTCGAAAAATCTGATTTTTATTATTGACAAATAGAGTTAACTTTAGCCTAAATATGATGTTAGTTTCAACCTCAAAAAACTTTGATGAAAGCAACCTTTGGCAAAAAATTGTTTCATATCAGCACAATGAAAGGTATCAATAATAAAATAAATATTCTCTGTAAAGCTGCTGTTTTCAAACTCTATTATTGTCGTCCATAGCTTTCTTAAGTAAAAAAAATGACTTCCTCCCTGCTAAAGGAAATCGCAGCATTCAGAGGAACAATCCGAGAAAACACTATATCTCAAAGAATAAGAGGTCTCATCACGAGCCGGCTTATCATGATCACAGATATTATAACTTGCTGACTTTGCCAAATACTGTCTACCGAAACAGGGCAACGACTCAAGATTATTGCAATCAAAAGACAAGGGGTCTCATCACAAGCCAGCTTGTTCAGCAAAAGTGTAAATCAAGTTAATCACTGTGTCATAATTTGGCCACCAAACCAAGACATTGTTCTTTAGAGAATAAAAAAGGAAAAAGTGTCAAAAAGGTTTTTCTCTGAAATGTTGTAAATAATCTCAAGCAGGATAAAGGATCATTGCTGGATAACAGGTAACCCTGTCGAGGCTATGGACGCTTGCGGGCAGCAGAGGCTCTACCTACGACAAATGAGCATATTTTAAAATCCAGTACGCAGAGAAGACCTTATTTTATCTTTAAAAGACCAAGTAATGTCTGGTGTGAATACAGGAACTAAGCCCGAGGAAGCAAACAATTGGAATATGAAAAGGTTGAGACAAAGTATCATTGACAGGATAAAGGGTAATGTACTCTATCTGTCCATAACAAAATTTAGACATACGAAAATGTTTCTGTTTCGGAAGTGGAAATTCAATAGAAAAGCAGAGATAATTGGTTCTTCACAGTGAATCGCCATTGTTGTGGTCACCAACACCCCCCCTCTTTATTTGGTATTAGCAATAACACCAAGCAAAGGGGGACCCTTAACAAAAAATCCAAAAATTTTTTTTTATCAAAATTTTTGTATTTTTACTCCCTAAAGCTATATCACATCACGAAGAGAGAGTGAAGCATTTCCTATGCGCGTAAATAAGTCGCGAAGAAGCGACGCGAAATTCATCGCATCGCATATATTGAAAGCGCCCTTAAATGAGAAACTTAAGGAATCACCGACGGCCGATATGCGACGTCGCATATCGCAACATCGCATAAGCAGCACACAGTGATTGAATGATAAAACGCGATCTTGCGATCTGCGATCTTGCGATCTGCGATCTTGCGATCTGCGATCTTGCGATCTGCGATCCTGCGATTTGCGATCTGCGATGAATGAGACTATCAATTCCTGCGATGACACTCCTTGACATCGCAATCCTCGATACTGCGATGCGAATCGCAGAAACCACTCATCGCAAAATTTCTTCGACATAGTCTGTAAACCCAAAATTGAGCGCGCACCTTAAGGGAAATTAATGATTGTACGCCAAAGTATCCAAGAATGATTGTGTTGCGTTTTTCGAAGAGTCAAGTCATTATGAGTGTCATGATTATGCATTCATTAGAACTTAAAGCTTTCATGTCAATATTTTCGTCGTTTCTCTTTTCCTTTGCGTAAACTGTAAGGCAGCAACTAATATAAATCAATATGCAGGAAACATCTAAGGAGAAGGGGAAAGCGCCAATACTCGGAGAACAGAGAGGAGATGCCTTCGCAAATGGATGCCGCATGCAGCAGGACCGCAGATTCCAGAGTATCACTCAACAGACGCTGATGAAAATAGACTATCCAAGACTCAGAGTCAAAGGCACACAAAAGCAGCATGTTTACAAAATATCCTGAAGCTCAGACTGGGTAAAGCAAAAAGAAAGACGCTAAGGAAGGAAGACGCTTTAGAAAAGCCTGGAACAAAGAACGGAAGTAGTTTTCAATACAGAAAATTGTTCACAGAGCAAAGTCCCTAACTTATTTAGTCATTCGCAAGGCCGGAAAGCGAAATAGAAACAACACAATCAGTTTGAGAGAAATTTGGGTTATTACCAAGAATACACACAGCGAATACACCGAGTCAGAGGAAAATATCTTCTAGTTTGTCAGAAAGCGGTGCCAGCTCTTGTTGTTTCTATTTTCGTAACTCAAACGAAAGAAGAAGACAACCAGCTGACTCTTCCCAGGCGAATGTTGCATTGCTTACGGCACTAAGGAGCAAATACAGAAACGGTTAGAAATTAGATTTAATATTTAGAAATAAATTTGCTTTAGTAGAAGGGCGGTCATTTGAAACCGTGCCCTAAATTTATGTAATTAAGATTAATTAGTTAGCAGTATTTAAACCCTTCTCAGGCATTTAGAGAAGGGTCCGGAAATCTGTCAAAAAACGTGTCCTCACAACATGCACTTTTGCACCCTCGGAGGGGGTTTTTGATGAATGGATGGATCAAGATTTATCAACGTTTGCATTTAATGTCTGCTACTGATGTTGCACTTCTGTACTCTTAGTAGATATTAGAACAAGTAGAGATAAATCATTATTGCTTGAAGTTTATGAGTGAAATCAGTCATAAATGGTACTTTTATCTCTTGACCAATTTCTGCTTATATTCTTAGAGTGATATGCAGTTTTAGTTGTTTATATGTTAATGTATGAATGTGTGGGTTACCATTTGGCACTTTTGTACGTTGGAGTCATTTATTTGTGCTTGACATATGAATAACTTATTATGCGATATGCTATTCACAACTGTTTTGCCTAACTTTTTATGCAGAATGGTTTATCTTAATTGATTTCTATTCGTATGATAGCTGAATGATCTTTATTACCAGTTATTGTTCGAAATCTCTTTAGATCGCATAATAGAAGAAATACACCCCAGGTTAGCGTAGATTAGATGTGTTGTTTTTATTAGATTACAATAGCATAGAGTCAGTTTAGAAGTTCGCATTAAATTAGCTTAAAATACTTCTAGATCAGCATCATCCAACTCTACACACACACACACCCTAGATTGGGAAACTGGTCCCATTATCCCCAGTGGGACCCGCTATACCAAACGGACAAGGAGCTGCCAACCAAGTTCCGGACCGGGTGGCTATCCCCCTTGTTGTCGACCCGATTTTCGGGGCTTCAACAGGTTGGATAGTGCTAGTAAGTTAAATGCTCTCATATGCCCCGATGACATTAACACAAATGAAGTGGGGCATCAAAACATTAAATTTATAACCAAACCATTTGTTAATGTTTTAACATAAGTCTTCGACCAATATGATTTACACATATTTATGAATAATTTTAATAAACTTTATAAGTTTTAATAAATGATTATAAATATTCACCGAATGCTCATTTAAATACATAGTTTCAAATCTTACCTTGTTTGTTTTAATAAATATTTTAATATTGAAGCCTCCATTAAATGTATTTATGTAAGATTCCATTGCCTATATGATAAATAAGAGCTTTATACAAGCTAAAACAATTATAAGGTGAATTTGGTTCATGTTATACAATGGGTAAAATTGTAATGAGAGGAGACTTTCTATTGTTATTATTTTCTTTTTAACATTTATGCTTAAAAAAAATAAGATCTATCGGAAGGACCTGATATAAATAGTTCAAAATATTTAAGTGTTTTGGTAATTAAACCTACATTACCCAATTGCATAGTAAAGTTGATAAATTCTTGAAATTATAAATAAAATCATATGTTCTGGAATACATCTACATAGGTAAATTGAATTTTCCATTTAAATTTTGAATATGATTTAATAAACTTGTGACGCTAGATAATTTTAAGAGTCACCTCTTGAAATTTCATTTGAGTTTCCAATTTACTTGAATCGTGATTTTATAGTGCATTTGAATAGTTAAAAAGAGAGGTTTTATTTCATTAATTGGAATTTACAAAAATGACTCAATGATTTTATTAAATAGTAAAGTGTATGATTTCAATACATATTGGAAATCATTTACATCATAATTTATGGAGGTAACATTTGTAAAATTATGTTTCTAATATCTATTTCACATATATCTTTAAGAATTCAACTCCCTTAATCATCTAAATACCAAATTTTAAATATTCTTAATATATATCTTTTCCCCCCTTTTTGTGGACAATGTTTCCCCCTTTTCAGGAGTTCTTTAGTTAGGAATACAAATGTTAATAAATTTTAATGATATACCTTAATTACTGAATTTAATCTTTTAATTGTTATGTTTTAAACTTATATGTCATTTAAAAAATTAAAATAGTAATGAGGTATTACATACATATTTTTAGTGTGACATTTAGTTATAAGCCCTACTTAGTTTTGTTCTAATCCCTTTTGCTGATTTGTCTTTTGTATTTTAGGAAGCGATTCTTTATCACAAGAATAAGAGAGGGAGTCATAAGGTAAAAATGATAGAAGGATCCAAGATTTAATTGGGGTCAAATTGACGACATCATTTGGCTCCAACTGGGGACGATGCTCCCTTGCAGAGGATCAAGAACGTAGACCAGAAGCCTTCATATTGGGCTCCATTCTTAACCAAAACTATAGTATAAGAAGCAAAGAGTAAGTTTCATCAACTAACATGCTTCCTAGAAGAGAGTAGATATAAAAGTGGCAGGAGATTGATGTTCTTTTAAAAAATTCATTCATACATTCCTCCATAAAGTCATGATATCCCATTTGAAAATTTAAATGATCAAAATTTTCAAGCTTGAAATTTTTAACAATTATTTCATAGGAGAGATTCTTATTGCTTTCCAAAATAGTAATAGAGTTAGTCCCACAACATTCTTCAGATTCATGAATTAAAATAGATAGAGAATATTCTTTGAAAATCCAACATGTTTCAAATCAAAGCATGTAGTACTATGATCCAATTCGTTAGCATGTGAAAGAGATTGTAAATGAAAAGCATTATTGCCATTATTCGATGCAATAAACTGAAAATTCCAAGTAAAAATCTCATCATTAGAAACAAGAGAAACTGCATTTTCCTCATTATAAGACTTAGGTTCTGAAAATTGTGAATTTGAATCATGAATATCTTATAGGCTATTAGATCGATTATAGCTATGATAACTAGGAGGAGATGAAAGGAAAGAATTGATATGCTTAATTTCATTTTCATTTATAAATTCAGTTGCCTCATAGTTATCATAAACATGTTGCAAAGGTGTTGATTTAATCAAGTTATCAAAACCCTCATTCTGACAAGTATTAAAAATATCTAAAGTATGTTCAAAACAAGAACTAAACTCGTGATCAGATTGTAAGCCTACTTCACGATTCAATTCATCATCATATCGATCATAAATAAGGGGTTGGGAAAAGTCAACATGAATGCTAGGTGAAGTTGAGTCAAAATAGTCAAAGATAAGTTCATGTAATAGCTTCCCTGTTACATCAAAACAAGGTTTAGGAATAAGATAAATAGGTGGAAGAATATCTTTGTTTATCAGTTGTTGTTGAGGACTTTAAGGAATATGTAACATAATGTTTGATTAGTTAGGTGTAGAATCAAATATTTCAGATGCAACATCTCCTTTATTATCATGATTATTATCCTCTTTCAAACATAAAGATAAATTAGAACCATTAGGAGTTATAGAATATGAAGACTGTTTTAAACATAAATGTGTTGTATTACATTATGTTAGAGAAAGAGAAGTTCCTTGTTCATGATCTTCAATATTTGACAACAAATCCTGCTCATTAACATATATGATAGAAGATGAATTTTCAAGGTTTTCAAAGTTAGATTAATTAATGTAGCTCTCTGTTTCAGATTCATAATCCATTTGAGTTTCTTTATCATTGTCATCATATTGATTTTCAAGGTTATTATGATTATAATGTCCGTAAGAGTCAAAATCAAGTAATGCTATAGGATACATATATCGATGATAGTCACGAAAACTTGTATGAAAATCTTTGGGAGAGGAAATTGTATCAGGAGGGGGACTTTTGTACCACTTCCAAGTGTCACCTTCCAAGGACATCATCAATAAATTCATTAGAACATGTTCATGGTGTACTCCTATCTTTAGAATGTTGTCATGGAAGCCTTTGAGGTGTTGTGTTAGATTATCTCCTTCATCATTTCAAAAACAAGGCAGTTGAGCATCCCATATGTCTATGTCTGGTAACTCATGTGGAGAACTTGGAATATCAAAAAATTTCAAAGGAGCAAAACATGAAGAAATCCTTGAAACCACCATTTAAACAAAATCAACAATAAAACTAAATTAAGGAGCGGATAGGTGAATAATAAACAAGAAATATTTACCTTAAACCCTATAAGGCACTAACGACTATGACCCTGTCCACCAACTAATCACAATTTTAAGATATTAATAAGTCGCTAGAGGAAACGAAACCTTAACAATTCTATCCCCAGCAACGACGCCAAAACATGTTGGTGCTCATGTATTCCCAGTAACTAAGGACAACCTAAGACCACATCTCTAAGCATATTAAAACCTCTTGCTCTAGGTGATAAGGAATGGCCTCCCTTTCACCATGAGGGGTATTCCCTGGTGATAATTAAAATTGAGTAGTCATTGTAAAATAGTGTGAATTAAATAGATTTTCTAATTAAACAAATAAATATTGCCAGGTTATTGATATGAGATCTTTAAAGGGAGTAGGAAGTTAACTTGTAGGCAGGAAGGAGACTCAAACTAATAAAGGACCCACAAGTCAAAGAAGATTTAGATATGCAGTTTAAGTAATTAACAAAACAAAAAAATATGGCATGAAACATACATAAAACTTAAAAAAAAACATAAAATACTCCAACATTTCGAGTATCCTAATATTTTTCATAATACTAGTGAGACATAAATCAAATATTGAATACATATAAACAATGCATAAAAAATATCATAAATCAGGCAATATGCAATCCTATATATTGATAGGGAATGAGTTTGTTAATTGTAATAATAAACCAACAATGTTCAAGTCATTTATTAGTTTGTTAATCTTCTCGAAATACACTGGTGTGGGTAACTAAAGAAAACATAAATAAAAAGAAGGTGTGCACTGATATAAAATTCAAATGAGTTATTGTTATCAGACCAAAAGTTTCATGCACTAAGACATCCCATTTAACAATAAACCAATTAAATTTTCCAATTCATACATTCCCGATAATATGGATATCAATGTGAATACATGAATCAAATAAACCTTAGGCAGACTACAATCGATCAAGTCAAGAGAAGAAAACAAATTTAAATCAGAAGCACACAAAAGAATTAGGGAAAGCAGAGACACATGAATAAAGAAGTACCATGACATGCATATAATAGAACCTTCAAAAACCCTACAGATATGATTCATATTGTAGGTGTAATCGAACCCTAAAACATAAGTCTTGTTCCTCGAGGAGATAACCCCCTCAAATGAGAAAATAAAGGTTTTTATACAAAATTTTGAATATCTGCTTTACATAATTGTTACATAACTATTTGTTTAATATCATTATGTAAAGGGAAATGTGCATAATCTCGAATAAATTTGAAACTTAAATATTTTCTCTCTGTTGTCTTTGATAATTGTGTGTAATTTTACATAATTGTGTTTAATATCATTATGTAAAGGGAAATGTGCATAATCTCGAATAAATTTGAAACTTAAATATTTTCTCTCTGTTGTCTTTGATAATTGGAAAAATGTGTAATTTATTTTGTGGCCTTTTGTCCATCATAACCTAATTCATACATAAAACAAATTAGATTTAATCCTTTATTTCTGAAATGAATTTCCAAGGAGCATAATTGGGTGAAACTTCATACCTTATGCTCTTTCTTGAACAATGTTTTCTTTAATATAACCTTTCACGCACCTTTATTTCTGACTTTTTTTTTTCCAAAAAACTATAAGGAGAATAATGGGCTGAAACCTCATACTTTATTCTCTTTCTCCAACAATTGTTTTCTTGACCTGATTCCTGCTGTAAATATCTGGGTAAACCATTTATACAAAATTATAAAACCTGATTCCTGCTGTAAATATCTGGGTAAACCATTTATACAAAATTATAAAATTTGTTTTATGTAAGTCTGTTAGATGGCTCTCATAGTAAACCATAGAAAATCCTGCTCAACCTGTAAATAAAGCTATAGTTCCGAAAATATATTTTACGTATATGAATTTAGGGATGTGAAATTAATCTTGCAATAAACCCTAAACCAGAACATTAATGAAAATGATTTCACGAAGATGAATTTAAGTTGAAGAAAACCCTAAAATCCCCCGCCAATATGTGGACTTAATAAAATCTAGGGATTAGAGTCACTTTAAATAGATGGTTCTCTTTTTAGGGAGTGCTTTAACGAGCTCTTTTTAGTCCCATGCAATCCTATTCGTTGATCTTGTTTTTAATGAAGGGTTTTCATTCATATCGGGTGGATAGTGCTAGTGAATTATGTTCTCTCCTCCACCCTGATGAAATTAACGCAAATGAAGTGGGGCCTCAAAACATTAAATTTAAAATCAAACCATTCATTAAATTTTTAACATAAGTCTTCGACCAATATGATTTACACATATTTATGAATAATTTTAATGAAATTTTTAAGTTTTAATAAATGATTCTAAATATCCATTGGATGCTCATTTAAATCAGTGGTTTCGAATCTTACTTTGTTTTTTTAATAAATATTTCAATATTGACGCCTCCATTAAATATATTTACCTAAGATTCCATTGCATACTTGATAAAGAAGAGCTCCATACAAGGAAAAAAAATTATAAGGTGAATTTGGTTCATGTTCTACAATGCTTAAAACTGTAATGAGAGGAGGCTTTTTATTATTATTATTTTCTTTTTAATATTTATGCTTTAAACAATAAAATCTATCGAAATGGTCTGATATAAATTTTCAGAATACTTAAGTGTTTTGGTATTTAAACCTACATTACCCATCTGCATAGTAAACTTGATAAATTCTTGAAATTAAGAATAAAATAATAAGTTATGGAATACATCTATATAGATAAATTGAAATTTCCATTGAAATTTTGATTTCAATACATGTTGGAAATCCTTTAATTATTTAGGTGAAATTTTAAATATCTATTTTCATATTTTACATCATAATTTATGGGAGGTGACATTTGTAAAATTATATTTCTAATATGTATTGCACTTATATATTTAAGAATTCAACTCCTTTAATCATCCAAACACCAAATTTTAAATATTCTTAATATATATCTTTCCCCCCACTTTTTGTGGACAATGTTTCCCCATTTCATGAGTTCTTTATTTATGAATACAAATGTTAATAACTTTTAATGATATACCTTAATTAATGAAGTTAATATTTTAATTATTATGTTTTAAACTTATATGTGATTTAAAAAATTAAAATCATAATAATGTATTATATATGCATATTTATAGTGTGACATTTCTTTAACATCACTTAGTTATAAGCCCTACTTAGTTTTGTTCTAATCCATTTTGTTGATTTGTCTTTTGTATTTTAGGGAGTGATTTTTTATCCCAAGAATAAGAGAGGGAGTCGTAAGGCAAAACTGATAGAAGGAGCAAGGATCTAATTGGGTTCAAATTGGCGACAACAAGGGGGACCATACCCTCTACCAACATGCCAACACAACAGTGAATTCAACAAGTGAGCGTGATTTTCACAGAGTCAAGGGCATTCCCTCCTCCACTTCCCATCCAATCCCATGGCTCCACGTGTCTCCCATCGAAACGTCATCCACCATACTTCCCACCTATTTAGTCACCACCTTCTTGTTGTTAGTGTTCAAAATTTATTTTGTTTCAAAAGTGTACTCTATCACCCATCCTGTGCTCAACCCCATTCAACCACCAACTAATGTAGAGCACCTCCAACACCACCATACCTAATCATGTCCGCCCACCATGGATTTTAATCCTAATGGGTGAAAGGTAACTCCATACAAGAATACCAACTCCAAAAAAGGTGGAATTTAATTAGTTAGAGTGAGAAAATGACAAGTGAAATGGCAAGTAACCGTGGGAGGAATACAATGGCTTGGGTGTGTCGAGTTCATCAACCCATCATGAACCTAGATAATGGATCGTGATTCCACCTTAGGAAATTAGAGGAATCAGAAATGGAGATATTTTGTTGTGTCAATTATGGCACATCATGTTTTTCATGTTTTGTAAATATTTCATTTCAAGAAGGAACCAAAATATGTTAGATAATCATTAGGACAACTAGGTCATTCACATGCTAAGATAATTGGGCAGTTTAAATAGCTTTAGCATTTAGGATATTTTTGTAACTTTGTTTGGAATTTGTCCCTATAAAAGGGAAGAGGAACTCAGTAGTAAGGGTTGGATTTTCATGTTCTAGAGGCTATAATTGTTTTGTAAATTTCACAAGTTTGTGCCTGTGACATGTATTTCATTATTGGAGAGTAATGAAGAAGTTCCTAGTCATTATAAGCATTCGGATATGTGGTATGTGTTCTACCTTCATGTGTATTTTTCTTCTTCAGAAATTTTGTAATTGTAACTTCTAGATTCACTCTTGAGTCACAAATTTACTAATATGTTATGTTGTAGCAAACATTACCTGTGAGATTGTAGATTTACCTATGTTATGTGATAGCAGACAGTACCAATGAGATTGCATATTTACCTATATTATGATATAGAAGATAGTACCTGTGATATATTGAGTTGAAAGCCTTAAAACGTGCTCCATTATTTCTATACTTCATTTCCTTTATCTTTTCACGGTTCTATAGGGATTTATTACATAGGATTTTGTGTCTGTCCATGCCTTTGCACTAGATTCCTTCCTTATATTTCTTCTTTCCACCTTTACTACAATGACCACTCAAGTTGCATTCTATAGGCCACCAGATCTAAACATCTACTCATGGGAATGATATATTGTTTATGTGTATATTGAATATGCCTCTAAGAAGGGTAATTGAGCCAATTTTAAATCATTTTCCATTTATATCTTGAGCAACAATGATTCATCTTCAAGAGATACTAAGATGTCATAGGAACTGACCCTTATCCTCAACCTAGGGGTTGTCTCTAGGAGCGACAACAAAATGCTCATGGTTAATTTATATGGATGCATGTGTTAATATGTGTTTTATTGCAGCTAGTGCGAGAGGGAAATACACATTCTTGATGAATATCTAATGAACTAATGAAAACAATGAAAAAATTATACATTCATGACCTATAGTTACCATCGTCAAAAGTGTTTGTATAAATGAATAATTTAGATTGCCAACTTCCCGAGGTCATAACTTTGGCATACGGTCTTTGTTTGACTATCATAATACCTTATTTCGAAGATCTCTATGAAGAGGCCGAGAATAGAATCTATGAGACACATTTAGGCACTTTTCTAGTCTCCCAGGTTTCCCTGGAAATATCATTTAGGCCCTCAAAATGGCCTCGAAATTTAAGACCCAAAAAACTACAAAAAATAGAAATTTGTGTTAAATTTATGGAAACAAAATGTAAAGGAAATAATGTTGGGTCAAGTTAGGTTGAAAACAATGTTTTCATGTGTCACTAGGTGTTTGTAGTCAATTTTGGACATGTTGACCCCATTTTAAATTAGTGCATCTTGGAAATTGGGTCATGCATAGTAGCTCTTGTCTCATGATTACCCTGGTGAGTAGGTTAAAGTGGGTAAATATGGGGTGGGGTATTACATTTTTATTGGCCAAAAATTTGATAGTATGTTGGAGAATATATTAGATCCCACATTACCTGTGGCATCACCAAACTAATCATCATGAATAAAGTCATATACACTCCTCTGCGTACTCCCAGCCAACTATGGGAATCCATCTCCATAGACTATCTGTCTAGCCACCCTTCTACCAAGCATGGTAATGACTATATATTTGTGGTCATGGATAGATTTTCTAGGATGGTTATATTAGAGTCCAACAAGAAGAGTGTCATATCAGAGGACATTGCTAAACTCTTCTTCGAATGATTGTGGGTACATTTTGGGATCCTGCAGACCATTGTATAAAATTGGGATAACAGGTTCTTGAGCACATTTTGGTCGAGCCTCTAGTAATTATTGAACACCACACTAACCAAAGCGGTTGCATTCCATCCCTAAATTGATGGATAGACAGAGGTCATCAACATGATGAAAGTGCATATATTATGGATGTACAACTACAAGTATCCACAAACCTGGGATGTGAGCCTTCCCTATGTGCAACACAACTATAACATGGCTCTCCATAGATTGACTAGTCACAGTCCCTTTCAAGTGGGTTTGGGATTTCAACCATTGTGTCTAATTGATGTTGCCATGCCACATGCGACTACATAGGTAGAATCTACGATGTACAATCTGAGGTTGATAAACCAACTAGGTTTATTGAATATATCTATCATGTATGAAAGCATTTTTAGGACATATTGGATAAATCCAATGCAAAGTACAAACAATGGCATAATTGACATTAGGTGCCACATAGGTTTCTGGCGGGTGATAAAGTTTGGTTGCATTTGCAAAAATAACACCTTACCAGAGCCCATAAGAAGCTTCAACCACTCTATATGCGCCTTACACCATCACCAAGGCTATGGGAGACAACGCTTTCAACCTCAACATTACCCCATTCCTTAGGCTGCACCTAGTATTCAATGTGGTCCACCTTTGGCCATACTTTCCACCATTATTGGAAACATCATATATTGTTGAGAAGCTAATGCCAAAAGGGCTAGACTTAGATTGCATGGAACATGCCATGACTTATAATATCATTGACACACATATTAAGAACACTCACCAACAAAGGATATGACTGTCACTCGGGTTTTTAAAGCTAGCCAACTCTTGCACGAGGTCAAGTGGTTCACTACGGACTAGGTTCAAATTTTTTTTCGCCATCTCATGGAAGCACTCAATGTAATGTGGACCATTTCTTCCTAAGGAGGGAGGACTAATCCAGGTGGATATTGGTGTCCACACACCTATTACACTTTCACCCCCAACATTGTTTCTTCAAGTTTCCTTAATTGTAGCAAAGTTCACTATTTTTGGCAAATTTTCAGGTTGAGAACTCCATGAGTTATTTTGAGGCCCTAAACGATGTTTTTTTGGAAAATGGGAAAACCAATTACATATATCAAAGTTTGAAATTGAAAGTTGTATTCCTTGGATATATTTTTCTAATGAGGTATTATATGCATCAAACAAAGATCATATGCCAAAGTTATGACCTTGGGAAGTTCGTGTGCCAATTAACCCCAATGGGGCCCACAAATGTTTGGCGCTTCATCTCCTAGGGTTAGGTTTTTGGATTTTTAGGGTTTTCCATTATTTCTAAATAATAAAAAAGGTCTTTAAGCCTAATTGTAAGATAATT
This sequence comes from Pinus tabuliformis, assembly GCA_031772625.1. Classification (NCBI taxonomy): domain Eukaryota; kingdom Viridiplantae; phylum Streptophyta; class Pinopsida; order Pinales; family Pinaceae; genus Pinus; species Pinus tabuliformis. Next base: position 279,202,227 of record CM062819.1, on the reverse strand, counting down.
CAGAAAGCATATAGTAGTATCATCTCTTCTTAGAGATAAGCTACCATCGCCTGAGCTAGTTCGTTTCCATTTTGCATGTATATAGCTTTTAGTATTTGTTATTAACGAATTGAAGTTCAATTTTCATTGTAGCTATGTTTTTTTCTTTAAATATATATTTCCATTTCATTCCTGCATAAATATGGATTAGTGGTATTAAATTGGTCTGCGCTTTCTCTGAGCATGTCCCTTGCAAGACCGACCTGGCAAACCTTGATGACATCCTATGGTGGAAGAAAGGAAAGACGAGGTTGCAGATGATCCTTTCAAAATGTTTCTTGAAGAATCCCTTGAGAAACAAAGGAACGAGATGATGGATAACTTTTCCCAGATCCTTCGATGGATATCAGCGGGCAAAGCATATTCATGCAGCAAACACCTTAGAGATACCACCCCCTTAAAGTTACAATTTAAATTTTACATTCCCATATTTGAAGCCCATATAGATGCATATGTTGTAGATAAATGGCTAAATCTGTTGGAAGGGTTTTTTTTGGTCCATAATTTTTTCAATAGGGAAAATATTACTTTTGCACTCCTCAAGGTTTCCCCCCATGTCAAGGACTCGTGGGAAACCTACTATGACTAGAGGGATGAGAAGGAACCTCACTATTTTCAGTTGCACCCACTTATAATTCATTTTTATATGTCTTCTAGGAACAATATTACCCTATCGGGAGCTATGAAGATAAGTACATAAAATGGACCACACTGTGACAAGGAAGGGACCAAGACGTGTCACAGTTTAAAAATACTTGTCATACCCTTTGCACAAAGTTGGGTATCAAGGATTATCAGAGGCATCTAGTACTCAAGTATAGAGGTTGTCTACAAAAATACATCCAAGATGATATGGAGTTCCTAGACATCTCCTCGATTGGTGTCACATACCTATATGATGTCAAGGTCAAGTACAAATTAAAACCCAAGAAGTGAGAATTTCGATTAGTGAATCTGAAGCATGGAAAAGGAACCCCAAAAATGCAAAGCAAAGGATAGAGCTAAGGTGGGGTCGCCTAGGAAAACCCATCAAAGCTACAAGAAAATAACAATACTACAAAGAAAAAGGACACATGAAAGTGGTGTTAGTTCCACAAGAGCCCTACTCACAACAAAAAATAGTGTTGTGCCAAGCAGTCAGTGGTGGTCGAGATAAAGGCTTTAGAGTCAGATGAATGTTCTAGATCCGAGTTAGAACTTGAAAAGGGAAACATATTATCAATGTAGATCCTAGTGCCACTATTTCCACCAGCAATATATAGAATATTAAGCTTGAAAATCTAGAGGAAGGGGAGAATAACTTCCCCTCATAGATGTGGGTGAAGGGGTATCCACTACAATTCATTGTCATCAACATGAGCCAAAATAACCTCATATTAGCAAAGTTCATTAAGTAGTTGTGCCTATCGACCACAACACACCCACAACCATACACCAACGGGTGGCTCCAAAAAGGACAAGATATTCATGTAATCCAGTAGTGTCACCTTCCCTACAACATCAAACCCTTCAAGGATGAGATATTATGTGTTGTTTCTCCTCTTGAAGTTTGTGATGTTTTATTAGGACAACCATGCTTGTAGAAGTCTCATGCTATGTATGAGTCTAGGCCTCACATTGTTATTATTCCTTTGGGCAGTAAGTTATATAGGATACCAGAGGTAGCCCCGCCTACTGTAATCTCTTTGATCTTTACTAAGAAATGCAGTAAGATCATCTCCTAGGGTGGGGATTTTTTTTTCATTTTGATTTTCTCTCAAAGTAAGGGGAAGATCATGGCCACATCCATGGCCCTTGAAACGTTTTCCTCCACATAGCAAAATAAGGTGGATAAATTTGTGGAATAATACAAGGACATCTTCTCCTCACCCATAGGGGTACCTTTCCACTGTTAGGTCAAGAATTTTGGTTGATATGAATCTCAGAGAAACTCTACCAAATGGGTATATATACCACCACTATATTGTAGAAAATTAAGAAATTAAGTGGCAAGTCTAGGAGTTGTTGTAGAAAAATCACACCTGACCAAGTTCCTCACCTTGTGGGAACCCGATTGTACTTTTACAGAAGAAGGATGGGACCTAGAGAATTTACATTGAATATAGAGCCCTAAATAAAATCACTTTAAGGAATAGGTATCCAATCCCATGGATTGATGACCTTCTTAACTAACTCAAGGGGGCCAAGTACTTCAGCAAGATCGATTTGAAGTTTGGATATCACCAGGTTCCCATAAAACCCATAGATGTATGGAATACCACCTTCAAATCCAAGGATGGCCTTATTGAGTGGTTGGTCATGCATTGCGGGTTGAAAAATTCGTCTGCATCTTGTATGATGCTAATGGATGACATATTGCATCCCTTCACCAACTCCTTCATGATTTTATATCTGGACGACATCCTCATATTTAGCAAGGGTTGGGAAGAGAACTTGTAACACATTTGGAAGGTCCTTCAAACCCTCCAACAATACAAATTATGTGCCAACTTGGAGAAATGCACATTTGGTATGAGCCAAGTCCAATATCTAGGTTAAATCATTGATGAGAAAGGCTTGCATGTGGATGTGGCTAAAATCCAAGTCATTTGGGGTTGGCCAACACCAACCACTCTAACAGATCTTTGCATCTTCTTGGGTCTTGCCAATTTTTTTCAGAGGTTCATGTTGGGATTCTCTCATATCACTTGGCCTTTGAGTCAAGTTACTGTGGGTGGAGCGAAAGCAATTTTTTTGGTCTAAGTCACAATAGAGGGTGTTCATTGAGTTGAAGCACTACCTTTTCTCTACACCATTAATTACATTGGCAGACATGCAACAACCATTTGAAATTGAGACAAGCACCTCCAACTATGTTATTTTTGCAGTTCTCGCCTAACAAGTGCATTAGGTGGCCTATCATAGTGATAATTTTTTTGACAAAATTTGGAAATACCCCACCTACAATAAAGATATGTATTCAATCATGTAGGGTTTCTGGTAATGGAAACATTACATCCTGAAGAAGGAGACAGTCATCCACACCGATCGTTGACCTCTTCAGTTTATATAGACACAAGGGAAGTTGCACAACGACCGCTATTAGAAGTGGTCTGCATATTTGCAAAAATTCCATTTGAAAATTTAAATACAAGAAGGGAAGCATCAATAATGTTGTATATTTCCTCAGTCATCCCCCGGGTGTAGCACTAACCACTATTCTCATCTCTTGTGGGCGTGATACATTTTGATGGCTATAACTATACAAAAAATATTTAGAGTTTTCCACCACATACCAAATACCAATGGATGGAAAGAAAGTACCATACTTCAATATCAAGGACACATTAGTATGCCACCTAGGCCACTTTTTTTTCCCTTCAAACGAGCATGCCAAGTTGATTTGGGAGGCACACTATAGTTGGGTTGCAAGATGATTTGGTGTGAAGAAAATCGTGGCAGTACTATAGAATTATTTTTATTGGCCAAAAAATTGATAGTATGTTGGAAAATATATCAAATCCTGCACTACCTATGCCATTTCCAATCCAACCATCAAGAAGAAAGGAATGTATACTCCTTTACATACTCCCATCTAGTCCTCGAAATCCATCTCCTTAGACTACCTATCTAGCATACCTTCTACCAAGCATGGTAATTACTATGTGTTTGTGGCTGTGGATAGGTTTTGTAAGATGGCTATATTGGTGGCCTCCAAGAACAGTGTCACAACAAAGGACATTTCCAAACTCTTCTTTAAACAAGTGTTGGTACATTTTGGGATCCTGTAGACCATCATGTCAAATCGGGATAATAGGTTCCTAAGCACATTCTATTCAAGCCTCTGGTCATTATTAGACACCAAGGTCACAAATTTGACTATATTTCATCCCAAGATTGTTGGTAAGATTGATGAGAAAGTTCCCTATGTGTAGCAAAACTATAACAAAGCTCTCCATAGCTTGACTGGTCACAGTCCCTATGAAGTGGGTCTGGGATTTCAACCATTGTATCTGATTAATTTTTCCATGCCTCATGTGACTACATAGGCAAAATCTAGACAGGTACAGTCCGAGGCTAATAAATAAATGAGGTTTATTGAATGAATCCATCACATCCACTAGCAGGTTCATGATGTTAGCTACCTATACCAATAGGTTTCATTTTTCATGATTGGCTTGGGAAATGCCAATATGATCTACTTTGGCAAGGCAAAGATCTCATATTCTGATGAAAGGCACACATGTGCATTTTATTAGTGCTGTCATACTTCTCAATGGGTGATCCAACAGCCTAAGCTGGGTCATGCCATGTCTCAATTTTTTGTTGTAGATTAGAGAAAGAAGTCTGTCCAAACAGTTTAATCTTGGCAGACAAAGGTAGTTAGGTAGAGAATTAAGGTTCCCAACTGCTTAATCTGGGGCCTTGGAAGAAATAAGGGAAGTCTTAGATAGATGATCAAAAGAAAAGCCAATGAAAAGAAAAGGCACATAAGGGTCTGCAAGTTCAAGTGCACCCTCCAAGAAGAAACAAAAAATGCTAGACAAAGTAGCTGGGTAAGTAGATGGGGTTGCAGAAGTGGTATTCATTTCAGATTGAATCTTGCTGGTCAAGATAAGAAAAGCAAAGCAAAGGAGCATGTCTAACTTCCCGTTGTCCCCTTTTTCACATCCATTTACTAACATCCCTTAAGCAGCCAAGATTCATGAAAGAGTTTGAGGTTTTATACTGGTTCTTATGCCTTTAAAAGCCACATTTCCTATGTAAAAATCTTTTCATTTTGATCTACTCCTACAACTAAGTGGTTTTCAAATAAACCTAGTCATTTCACTCCTCATTCACCTCTTCTATCCATATTAACCCCTAACTCTATTATCTAAATCCCCTATGGTCCCCTCTCCCTACTATAATAACACTATGGTGTATAAATCCCAACATTATATACATATCCTCCCTTTAGCACTATAGCCAAATAAGTTGTCAAGGGAGACATTAGTCCACCATGGACTATGGTCAACCCTGTCATGGGATTGCTCTGACCTCAGGTTGGAGTGACAGCCTCCCCCTAAGCCATTACCTCACCTCTACCCTGTAAATTTCACAAGAACCCCTTTTCTCTGCTCAAAACCACCTTTTAACCACTTTTCCCCTTTCAGATTGACCCTTACCCCGAAAAAATTCACAAAAACCCTCAACCCTAAGGTATTCCGCCGAAAAATATTAAACTGAATATTTTAATAGGCCAGCGGGCCCCCCCAAACTTGCACGATCCATCGGAGGGCCCGCCAGCCGTTGATCTTCCGCCACCCATGATCTAACGGTGGGCGGGTATTCTTAGGCCCGAACCTGCCGACCTTTAGCGTCCGGGGAAAATGGTTTTCCGCCTCGTACAGGGACGCGTGGCGGGCGGTGGGGTTGTTCGGAGCCCCCTCCCCGATACTGCCTTTGGCCCAAAGGTGGTGTGGGGAACCTGCTTACCGCTTACCCTTTACCACCCATCCGACGCACGTCACCCTCACGTCATCCTGACGTCATGTCGTCTCCGCCCGCCCCCGCGTCCCGTGGCCCTCCACGCAGCCCTGCCACCGCATCCACCCGCCACCGTGTCCTGCCACCCTGGCCGACACCTCAGCAGCCACGTCACCTCCGTACCCGGGCCCGCCATGACGTCATGCTGACATCATCGGCGGAAAAGGCGCCAATTACCCATTTTTTCCAAAATTGTCGTTAAAGTATCGTTTTGAGCCGTTTTTTTTGTCATTCTTGCGCAAAAGAAGACTTGTCCGTTGCAGTTGGCTCACTGACAAAACGCCTCCAGACCTCCAAATTTCAAATTTTGACCGTGCCAACTCATCAACTCAGCTACCACAAAGCCTTCACGGTCCGGCCCGCAGGCTTCCAAGCTAGTTTGTCCAGGTATTCACTATAAAGCTCACTTTTCACCCATGCATTCCTTTTCTTGTAAAAATGCCATTAAAACACCTGTAGAAATCCATATAAGCTCTGCACATACTACCTAAAATGAGCTGAGCTAACGTGTTGACCCCCAGAGCCACAAATTCAACATTAAAACAGTTAATTCGTGGGCCAGAAACTGTGAAATTCTCCTCGAGGTGCTCGGCATTGTTCCCTTTTGCCGAGTATAGGCCAGCTACAATCTCTACCAAAGGAAACCTCATACCCTCTGCAACTTACCCTTAGAAATTCACATCCCTCTGAATTTGCAACAAACTGCAGAAACCGGCTGGCATTTTCCACTAAGAAAAGCACTTCAGACTTTGTCTACAGTTGGCCTATTACTTAAGCTCTTAAAGAAACTTTGCAAACTACTTCCATCACCTATTCAAATTCAGATTATATAAATGGCAGCCTCTGCATCCTCATCCCTCAGTGTAGCTCCATTAAATCCACCAAATAAAGAGCTGGAGGCCTTGGCATTTGTTGACAAGGACTATCTTATTGAAGACTTTGAGGGTAACAGGGACTTCTTGCAGACCTTCTGTCAATTAAGAGAGGACTATAAGGATGGTCATGGTACACATGGGATATGGGAGTCAAACCTACCATACTATTGTCTCCTAGCTGTAAATGTCTTCCCTGAAATCATTCACCTATGTGCTGAAAACTATGATGTGCAGCACAGAGCTATTAGCACTCCATCTGGGAGGATCCTTTTCTACATTAATGCTGAGTCCATCAACAAAATGTTACATTTTGATCAGACAGAGTTGCTAATCCCATTTTCCATGAACTATTTGCTGGACACTGGTGCCAAGATGACCAGTGAGGAGATTCAAAAGGTCACCAGGACATTCATGAGACCTGAGTGCCAGCCTACAGGGCCACCTCCCTACCTGGATGTCCATTTCAATGATGTAGGCAGGCTTTTACTAGACATGATTGCCTATGTGTTGGGATACAAAAACAGTGAGCATGTGGATAAAACAATGCTGGTATTGCTATCTGCTTACAGCCCACGCCAACCCCCTGCCCGCAAATATAACTTTGCTAAGCTCATAGCTAACAAGATTCATGACCAGTTGAGCAGAGTGGACAGACAGGGGGTCTTCAAGTACTCGGCCTATATTTACCACCTGTTCATGTACTATCATTCTGAAGCCTTCCCATGCTACATCAAAAGGCTGGATCATAGAGCGGAAAGAAGATCTGTCATCTTCTGGACCTCTGTCTATCACAAAGTCACAAATTCACCCTATACCTACTGTGAATTTGTTGACCAATTTGTATACCCAGTCTCTTTCCTGTTGATGAGGTCCCCTCCTCCCAGAATATCAAATGAGATAAAGAAAGCTCTGCAGCTTTCCAAAAAATATAAAATAGGTGACTGGTACCTATATGAGAACCATACTGTGATTAGGATCTATGGCTGTGAGCTCTGTCCATACAGGCTCCCAAAATATGTACCTATGAGGTTATTTGCCTTGGAGTATTACAGGCAATTAATTCAGTCCGACCTCACCCATTTCCACAGCCCCAAAAAGAAGGCCCACCTCAAGTTCAAACACCAGTTGGGCCCCTTCATCATGAACAAGAAAGAAGGGTGGGAAGATGCAGACCTAATTCTTAAGGATAAATACAAGCTGTCCTATAGTTTTCGGTGGGTCCATTATGACCCTGAAGGTTTCATCACTGCTAGGAGAAATAAGTATAGGCTTATAGGCATTAAGCATTGCCAGTACCCACACATTGAAAAATATGCCAACTTGCAAGAATGGCAGCTGGATACTCTAGTTGAAAATCTAACTGAGGAAGAGACAATGCTAAAGAATGTGAAGGAGCTTGAAAAATCTATTGACCTAGACTATGTGCAGCAGGTACCTTTCAGACCGCCTTATTCAGTGGGAGAAGGGACCTCAGCCTCAAGGACTGCACCAGTAATAAAGGCATCTTCCACAGCAGCACCAGTGTTAGATAAAGGCAAAGGGATAATGGGTGCAGAAGAACAAACAATAAAAGAAAAGTCTGCCCCTTCAGGTGAGCAGCAGCAAGAGCAGCAACAAGAACAACAGCAAGGGCAAACTGTCCTTCCACAAACTGAGCTACCAGCAACTCCAGCACTGCAAATTCCACCCCCACAAACTGAGCCAGTAACTGCCTCAATTTTACAGACCCCAGCACATGAGGAAAGGGGGACAAAAAGAGATAGAGAAGAGTCCACTCCTCTCAGTGGATCCTCCCACCAGCCAGAAGCCAAAAGGCAAAGAGCAGACTCCCCAGAGGTAGAAGACATTACTGAAGATGTCTTGGACAGTGCAAGAAAAGACAGGGAGGGCAGTCAGCATACAGGTACAAGCTCCTTTCAGCAGGAGCAAACTTTACAGCTCGGTTTGGAGGTGTCCTCTTCTTCCCAACAAAGAAAGAAGCCCAAGAGCACCAAGGCTTCATTCAAACAAATAAAGGATCAGAATGAGCTGCTAAGGGGTGAGGTCTACAAACAATTTATAGATGCTACACCAGCCCAGCAAGAGAGATTAATGTCGGTATATGACATTAAAGAAGAAAAAATGATATTTAGTCACTTCAAGCCTATAAAACCTCAGCCTACATCAGCTGCAGATTTTGTGAAGACAAGGGTGGAGGTCATGGCCAAAGACATCCATCCCATGGACCAAATAGAACTCCACAAACAAACTGGAAAAATGGTGTATGCAACTTTGGTGGAGAGGGCAACCATGGCCCATGAACTGAAGGAGTCACTCAAAAATACCAACACTCAGTTGGATTTTGAGAGAATGTCCTCCCTGGCCAAAGATAACAGAATAAAATCTTTGGAGGACATCATCATTGATCTTGGACATGATCCTAGTGATCCAAAGGGTGTGAAGGCCCTTATGAAGAAGAAAGATGATGACCTGAATGCATTAAGGAAAAGGTTGAAGATGCAGCCCACAGAGCATCCTCAAACCGCAGAGCTTCAAAAACAAAAACAGGTCGATGACCAATTAGACCTCCTAATGCAGCAAGACCAGAGGATCAGGGATTTGGAGAAAGAGCTGGAAGAAGCATTACAAAATAAAGAGGCAGAATCCACTTCCCAAGCTCCTCCAACTACTTCAACAACAACAGCAGCTCCAGATGCCAGCCCAAGTGTAGAAGAATTGACCAAGGCTGTCAAGGCAATGGAGCTCCAGGCAGATGAAATAAATAAGGCCAAGAAGAAGTTGGCAGAACTGGATGCAAAGTATGACAAGTCCAAAGTGACTGTAGCTGAACAGGGCAGAGAAATAAAGGCCCAAAAAGAAAGGATAAAGGCCTTAGAGAAAGAGTTGAATCTGGAGACTGCTATGGCCGACATAAAGAGGATTCTATGGGCCAAAATTGGCCAATCCATCAAGCAACAATGGAGGTCAATAAAAATAATGCATGAGCAGATGGATTTAATGGGCCAAGCTCAAGCAGAAATACAGAAAGCCAAAACAGTGCTAGGGAACAGAGCAGAGCAGGCAAACAGAATGATAGACTTCCTGAATAGGCAAGAAAGGGAGGAATTGGCAGCTATAGGCATTCCCAACAGAACAGAGGCTGTCCTCTCTGCCAAGAAGGTACTAACTCTCAGGAACTATATACACACAGTGGAGAGGAAGTATTATGAGATGCAAGCAGATGTGGAGGAATACAAAGTTAAAATGGGAGTGCTACAAGCAAAAGGCCTGCCCAGCCTACTAAGTGGTGCAGGAAAACTGATCTCTCCAGATCAAATGACCAACAGAATGGCAACCACTATTGAAAATCAGATTATTGCATCTGGCAGTTCATCTGAACAAGCAGGGCCTCCCACAGGACAGAGCTTATATAAAAAACTTGAAGGCCTGTTCTTCATTGAGAATGAAGTAAATCACCTGTTTGAAACCCCTCCCAATCTTTATAGACATACAGAGGCCGAGGAAACATTGATAAAGATGCGCAGACATCAAATGCCTAAGGAGGATTGGTGGCAATTTATGCTTCAGATTTTGCCACGGTAGCTTCAGTCATTCGACCACTGCCAGCTCCAGGTCACTACAAGACAAATAGCATGACAAATTTCAGTGTTAAAAGCAGCCAAAAAGTGACTCATCACATAGACAATGACAGCTATCCAAGTTTCAGACAGCGCATCTCCAGCCGACTCTAACAGCCATAAAGTCCAAATATCTTCTGACTATTTTGACAGCTGAGGCATTAAGGAATTACTGCAGCATTCACTCCTTCAGCTACTGCATTCCAGAGATTAGCATATCATAAATGAGATATTAACTCATTCGCTGATATTTTTTATGTAAATTTTGTATATATACTCCCCTGAGTAACTCATAAGGGGTTGGTAATCTTCTCTATGAGACACTTGTATTGTACACTTTCAAAATTATCTAATACAAAGGGCTGGATGAGCTCAGTGATTTCCGGAAATATTTGATGTTTGGAGGATGCTCCATGTGTTGATGCAGAATTCCTGTGCTGTCTGATGAAATAACAAGTTTTCTTCAAACTTTGTTCTTGTTTCTCTTATGTTTGTCAAATCATACTCATGTTACACTAAGCTAGCAGCAAAGGAAAAGAATAGTACAGGATTTGTTTCACTACACCTTGTACTCAAATTTTACTGCTGTGAATGTTTGTTTTCAGGATTACTATGCACATGAATTCTTAATTGCTCATGTCTATATTGATTCTATATGTATGAATATTACCTAGAAATTCTTAATTGCTTCTAGGACAATATTCCCCTTGTGTTTCTTCAGCAGTTCACTGCAAGATTTTTCATTCCCTTGCATTAACTGGATACACTCCACTCAATCACTATTATAAACGTTGTTCTCAGACACTAATCTGGCTCTGCAGCATCACTACAGTATCAAAGCAGCACATCAAAGATCTAAAGGACCACTGACTCCATAGCCCAATGGACTAGAACCACTTTGGAGAATGCATAAGTACCTTGACTGAAATTATCACCCAACAAAAACCTTAAACAAACCTGAACTCATAGCTAGCCTAAAATCATTTCAAAACAGAGATAAATCATAAAGAGAGAGCCCTCTCTGATTACAGCCTGGCTAGAAGCTGTAATCCAAAGATTGGTTAGTGGTTACCCCGGCCATATTCCCTTAGAGTCAAAGGGAACAACCTGGGTGTTAAAATAAATGGCGACTCCACTGGGAACTTCTTAGGATTTTCCAATTTCTATACATCTCTCAAAGCTACAAATCAAGCCTGAAATCAGTCAGGAGGCCTTCAAAACTGTTTCTGTGTCACATTGACAGCTTTAGGGAAGAACTTTTTCAGTGAATCTTCATCTTAGCTTTGAAATATATATAGCCATTCCAAAATCCTTATCCAGTCCTTGCAGATATAAAAAACTTCCTATAAAATCCTAAAAACAGTTAGAAGCTGGCTCCTAAGAAAAATCCACGGCATACTAGGGCAAATCCTGACCCTAATCCACCCATCATTGTTGATAATCCAAATACTATCCCTAGAAACATTAGGAAGCAGCAAAGGCAGGAGCAGCCTGCTGATTTGACCTCAGATACAGATTATCCCAACCTTTCTACTCCATTTAAGGTCCTTTTTCGGTCTATCCCAAGTCCCCCTAGTTCACCATCCACATCTCAAAGCCCTCCGCTCACATCTTCATCCACTGCACAGATTCCCTCAAAACACACTCTAGGTTCACCCTTGCTTATTACCCCTGTGGTACCCACTGTTCCTATTATCCCAGTTACCCTGTTAATCCCCTAAACCTTGTAAATATGGCTAGATATGCACCCTTACAGTTACCTGCCAATCCTGCAGCTTTGCCTCAGGATTACCAAACCAAGATCACATACTTTGACTCCACTGGCCCTTACTCTGCTATTCAACATGCTAAGAGGATGCAAGATCACTTTGAAAATTATGAAATTGATGATGACAGTGTGAGGATGAGAATTTTTGTCCAAAGCCTGATAGGTGATGTTAGAACCTGGTTCAGATCACTTGCTGCAAATACCATCACAACCCCTGATGAGCTTTATCAAGCCTTTACTAATAGATGGGAGAAGAAGAAAGAGCCCTTGCACATACTTGGTGAATATGACACAATCAAGAGGGGTCCTCAAGAGACCGTTCTTGAGTATTGTGCTAGATTCAACATGTATACAATGCAATACCACAAAACTTAAGACCTCCCCCTGATTTGGCCCTGTACAAATTCCCTGATGGATTTGATCCTGACATGGCATATCAGTTGAAGGAAAGAGCACCTGAAACTCTCCAAGAAGCCCAAAAGGTTGCTGTCACAGTGGAAGCAAACCTAATTGCTAAAAGAAACAGGGCAAGGTTAGAAAAAAGAAACATATACAAAGAAGAACCTACAGCCTTTGATCAAAAACTTGATGCAATACTTAATGGTATGAAGAGATTGGGTGATAGGGTGGAATCAGTTGAAAGAAAAGCATCATGGGAAGCACCACAAAACAACCCCATAAGGAATCCAAACTTTAGGAGAAATCCAAACCCAAACGTTGGCAAGCCCAATGCTGATCCAGAAATCAGACCTCCATTTCAAGAAAACTATGTTGAAACATCAACTTCAAATGACCAAGAAGATGATACCCACATCAACTTGATGGGTTTGAATGACGGGCACCAAGTTTTCCTGAGTCAAGAAGATCACAAAGATGATGACATTGCACAATTCCAAACCAAATCAGGTGAGTCATTTGACTTCAAACAAGGCTATGACACAGCTGTTTATGAAGTTCATAAACAATACAAATTAAGGAGCAGAACTGTAAATATAACCCAGCCTGAGAAACCAAAGGACAAGCTGCAGCCTAAAAGGGCCATAGTCACTGAACCAATCAACATAGCTGATTTACCTGCAACAGAGGAAATTGTGGAAGAGATTACTGAACAAATGTCCTCAACACAACAACCACTGGCTGTACCTTCTTTACAGTCTAAACCAACTGATAATCCTCAAAAAATGAATGACAAACATAAGCCCCAAGATCAAGACAAAGATCAAGAAGAAAACGCAGTGAACAAAGAAAAGGTTGCTGCCCACTACACTAAGGTTCAAACTGAAAAACCTTTTGACTTGGAAGCTGAAATTGGCAAACTGAAAGTGGCCATTCCTCTCTCAGAATTAACCAAACATGACATTTATAAACAAAAGATCAAGAAATCCCTTCAACTCACTCATAGTAAAGATAATGTCAATGTGTTGGATGACACCCCAGAATTGTTGTTTGGTCCAGAGGTTGATGGAAAAATAGCAGTCACAGGGATATTACCTTTCTATGTTAGTTTACATGTGCATGACAAGATACTACACAATGCAATGTTTGATTTAGGTGCTTCTCATAACCTCATGCCTAAATCAGTGATGGAAAGGCTGAATCTAGACATTACAAGACCATATAAGGACCTGTTCTCATTTGACTCCAGCCAAGTCAAATGTTTAGGCTTGATAAAAGACTTGTGTGTGTCCCTTGTCCAATACCCAAACAAAACAATCCTAATGGATGTTGTAGTTGCTGATATCCCACCCAAGTATGGGATGCTGTTATCAAGATCATGGGGGGCTAAACTCCAAGGTTCCTTACAGTTAGACATGTCATATGCCACAATCACAGTCTTTGGTCAACCCAAGAGACTATATAGAGAATCCCTCATGAAATATATGGTCAGCAGTGAAGAGAAACCTCAAAACTTTCCCATATATGCTGTCCATTCTGATATAGATTCATACATTCTCTTCAATGATAACTCAGGTCCCACAAACAATGAGGAAAACCAAATACTCAAGCATAATGAGGGCTGTAATGAACATACAGCTGCTCTAGAAATAAAACTGGTCCAATCAAGTGATGAGATTGTTCTAAAGGATGAACCACATGAAAAACCAGAACTTCAACTCACAATCCCAGACCACAGAGAAGTCATTAAATCTCCCCTAAAACAGCAGATCCTATGGTTCATGGAGTTTGACGGGTCAGTCAACAAGTTAGGGTCAGGAGCTGGAGTCTGGATACATAATAAACAAAACAGTCATGCAGAGGGCAGAGCTTATAGATTGAACTTCAGGTGCACTAACAACATGGCTGAATATGAGGCTCTCTTATTAGGTCTCAAGCTAGCAAAATCCATACAAGCTATAAAAGTTTCTATCCTAGGAGATTCATACCTAGTTATCCAACAAGTCAAAGGTAATTTTGTCACCAATGACAAAAGACTGAGGTCTTATAGGTCTGCTGCTGCTGAAATATTAAATTCATTCACTGAATTTCAGATTACCAAAATTCCTAGGACTCAGAACCTTCATGCCCATAGCTTGGCCACATTTGCAAGTACCTGTAAGCTACCTTTTGAGCCCCACCACTGCTTTACAGCTGAGATAAAGCACATACCATCTGTCCCAAACAATGTGAAAGATTGGCAAGTGTTTGATGATGACATGCAAATAAACAATTTCTTGACTTTATAGCAAGAATTTTCAGGACTAAGTATTGACACTGATAGAGCAAGTCAATCACAAATACAGGATGAACAGAATAACAAAGCAATATCACCCAAAACAGCTAACCAAATGCTAAATCCCACAAATTTTAACAAAAACAATATACTAGAAATTCAGCAAATTGATTGTGAAGAGACAGCTGATGATGAAGCTGAAGTTATACAATTGAAGGACAATTTTCTTCCCACTGGCTTAGCTCCTCTAGAAGACATTTTTGATTCTAATGATGTTCCCAGCAAACCTAAGATGCAGCCCCTCAACACTACCATAGAAGAGTGCAACATTGGGACTGCTGAACAACCCAAAATCATAAAGCTGTCTGCTGCTTTACCCCCTGATCAAAAGCCTAAATACATTGACCTTTTCAAGGAGTTCCAGGATGTCTTTGCTTGGAGTTATGAGGATTTAAAATCCTATGACACCTCTGTGATTCAACACACCATTCCTCTCAAGCCAGATCAAAAACCCTTCAAACAAAAACTTAGGAGAATCAATCCTATGCTTCTCCCAACAATGGAACAAGAAGTGCAGAAAATGTTTAAGGCAGGCATCATAGCACCAATCAGATTCTCTGATTGGATTTCAAATTTAGTCCCTACAAGAAAGAAAACTGGTGAAATAAGGCTTTGTGTTGATCTAAGGAACTTGAATCAAGTATCCTTGAAAGATAATTACCCCTTGCCCAAGATGGATCACATTTTGCAGAGAGTAGTAGGGGCCTCAAGAATTTCTCTACTTGATGGATTCTCAGGTTTCAATCAGATCTTAGTACATCCTGATGATCAGGACAAAACAGCATTTACAACCCCATGGGGGACCTTCAAATATGTTAAAATGCCTTTTGGGTTGAAAAATGCAGGGGCCACATTCCAAAGAGCAATGGATATTGCTTTTGCCAAAGAAATTCATGACTTCCTTGTCATTTACCTAGATGACCTCACACCTTTTTCCAAATCTGACCAAGAACATTTGAAACATCTAAGACAGATTTTCATAACTTGTAGGAAATATGGAATCTCCTTAAATCCTAAGAAGTCCCTATTTGGTTTGGAGGAAGGTAAGCTGTTGGGTCACATTATCTCAAAGGATGGTATTAGGATTGACCCAGACAGAATCCAAGCCATCTTACAAATGCCTCACCCAAGAAATGTGAAGGAATTACAAGCCTTTTTGGGGAAAATCAACTTCCTAAGAAGATTCATCCCAAATCTGGCCGAATTAAGCAGATTGCTCAATAACATGCTTAAAAAGGATTCAAAAGTAAAATGGTCAGTGGAAGAAAGTCAAGCATTTGAAGGAATAAAGGTGGCCCTCACCCAAACCCCAGTCCTAACAAATCCACAATTTGACAGGGAATTTATCATATTTTCTTTTGCCTCCCAACACACAATTGCTGCTGTTTTATTACAGAAAGATGACCAAGGAAATGAGAAACCCATTGCTTTCTTTAGTAAAGCTCTTAGAGATGCACCCCTGAAATACCAGATCATGGAAAAGCAAGCATATGCCTTAGTCAAAGCTATTAAAGACTTTAGGATCTACATCCTATACTCCCATGTTATAGCCTATGTACCAAGCCCAATTGTGAAAGACATACTTACTCAAGAGAACTTAGAAGGTAGAAGAGGAAAATGGATTGCCAACATTTTGGAATTTGATATTGAAATAAAACCTACGAAACTGATAAAAGGGCAGGGCTTGGCTAAATTAATGTCTAAAACAAATTTCCAAGCCTTGGACATCAACCAACTGGACAGTGAACAGGAGCTGGTGACTCCAAAGATCAATGTAGCCTTTGAACAATCCCCCTGGTATTCTGATATCTGTTATGTGATACAAAACCTGTGTGCTCCCCCAGGACTGTCCAGAACTAAGTGTAGGTTTGTGAAAATGAAAGCCTCAAGATTCTGTGTTATGAATGGCAATTTGCTTTGGAAAAACCATGAGGGTATCTTATTGAACTGTTTGATTGAAAATGAGACTAACAAGATCAAGGAAGAATTTCATGCAGGTGACTGTGGTGGGCACTTGTATTGGAAGTCCACTGTGGATAAAATACTCAGGGCTGGCTACTATTGGCCCACTTTGTTCTCTGATGTTAAGAATTTTACTACCTCATGCCATAAATGTCAAATATTTGAGGGAAAAAGAAAGTTGCTACCACTTCCTCTGAGGCCTATTTCAACAGAAAGACCTTTTCAGCAATGGGGCTTGGATTTCATTGGAGAAATACATTCCTCATCTACAGGCCAACATAGATGGATCCTCACAGCCACAGACTACTTTACCAAATGGGTTGAGGCCATCCCATGTAGACAGGCAAATGATTCAACAATTATTCAGTTCCTGGAGAATAACATACTGTCTAGATTTGGTTGCCCCAACAAGATAATAACAGACAATGCTGTTGCTTTTAGATCCAAGAAGATGGTCAACTTCTGCCACAAATTTCAGATTACTTTGGGCCACTCTACTGCTTACTACCCTCAAGGGAATGGCCTAGCTGAATCATCAAATAAAAGCCTGGTCAACATGCCTTATGGGCAGATAGGCTAACAACCAAGAGATCCATTGGGGTCAGCCCATATGAGTTAGTCTATGGACTAGAAGCCAAATTTCCTTCCTCACTAGGGGTTCCTGTCATGAAACTACTGCAAGAGAGTCAAGCTGAGCCCAATGATATGCAAAGGAGGGTGAATCAAATTATATGTCTGCAGCAGACTAGAGATCAAGTGTATAACAAAGTTCAGATCCTTCAAGAGAAGTTGAAGAAAGCATTTGATAGAAGAACCAAAGCTGAAGACTTTTTCATAGGGAACAAGGTGCTCAAGTGGGATTCAAGAAGAGAAGATAAAGGAAAACATGGCAAATTTGATTCCCTTTGGACAGGACCTTTTGTCATTCAAGCATTACAAGGAAATAGCACTTATTTTTTGGAGAATTTGGATGGCACTGACCTAGGTGAAGGTCCTGTAAATGGCAGGATGTTGAAACACTATTTTGATCACTTTCCATCCACATAACAGGGTTTTCCCTTCTGTACATAAGACATCTGTATATATCTTTTCTTTTCAGCATGTAAATAGTTCATTTTGAGAATGCTACTGTAAATAAGCAGAAAGGGGCTTAGTGTCTCAGAAATTCCACAGAGGTTGTGGCCTCCAAATTTTGAAACTACAAGAAGAGAACTTACAAGTTTTGGTAAAAACAGATCAATGACCAAGGCATTCTGACCTGCTGTTCTTGGTCTTTCAAGAAGAAAAACCATCCCCAAGTGGAGCCACTGTTAGCTACCTATACCAATAGGTTTCATTTTTCATGATTGGCTTGGGAAATGCCAATATGATCTACTTTGGCAAGGCAAAGATCTCATATTCTGATGAAAGGCACACATGTGCATTTTATTAGTGCTGTCATACTTCTGAATGGGTGATCCAACAGCCTAAGCTAGGTCATGCCATGTCTCAATTTTTTGTTGTAGATTAGAGAAAGAAGTCTGTCCAAACAGTTTAATCTTGGCAGACAAAGGTAGTTAGGTAGAGAATTAAGGTTCCCAACTGCTTAATCTGGGGCCTTGGAAGAAATAAGGGCAGTCTTAGATAGATGATCAAAAGAAAAGCCAATGAAAAGAAAAGGCACATAAGGGTCTGCAAGTTCAAGTGCACCCTCCAAGAAGAAACAAAAAATGCTAGACAAAGTAGCTGGGTAAGTAGATGGGGTTGCAGAAGTGGTATTCATTTCAGATTGAATCTTGCTGGTCAAGATAAGAAAAGCAAAGCAAAGGAGCATGTCTAACTTCCCGTTGTCCCCTTTTTCACATCCATTTACTAACATCCCTTAAGCAGCCAAGATTCATGAAAGAGTTTGAGGTTTTATACTGGTTCTTATGCCTTTAAAAGCCACATTTCCTATGTAAAAATCTTTTCATTTTGATCTACTCCTACAGCTAAGTGGTTTTCAAATAAACCTAGTCATTTCACTCCTCATTCACCTCTTCTATCCATATTAACCCCTAACTCTATTATCTAAATCCCCTATGGTCCCCTCTCCTTACTATAATAACACTATGGTGTATAAATCCCAGCATTATATACATATCCTCCCTTTAGCACTATAGCCAAATAAGTTGTCAAGGGAGACATTAGTCCACCATGGACTATGGTCAACCCTGTCATGGGATTTCTCTGACCTCAGGTTGGAGTGACAGCCTCCCCCTAAGCCATTACCTCACCTCTACCCTGTAAATTTCACAAGAACCCCTTTTCTCTGCTCAAAACCACCTTTTAACCACTTTTCCCCTTTCAGATTGACCCTTACCCCGAAAAAATTCACAAAAACCCTCAACCCTAAGGTATTCCACCTAAAAATATTAAACTGAATATTTTAATAGGCCAGCGGGCCCCCCCCAACTTGTACGATCCGTCGGAGGGCCCGCCAGCCGTTGATCTTCCACCACCCATGATCTAACGGTGGGCGGGTATTCTTAGGCCCGAACCTGCCGACCTTTAGCGTCCGGGGAAAATGGTTTTCCGCCCCGTACAGGGACGCGTGGCGGGCGGTGGGGTTGTTCGGAGCCCCCTCCCCGATACCGCCTTTGGCCCAAAGGTGGTGCGGGGAACCCGCTTACCGCTTACCCTTTACCACCCATCCAGCGCACGTCACCCTCATGTTATCCTAACGTCATGTCGTCTCCGCCCGCCCCCGCGTCCCGTGGCCCTCCACGCAGCCCTGCCACCGCATCCACCCGCCACCGTGTCCTGCCACCCTAGCCAACACCTCAGCAGCCACGTCACCCCCGTACCCGGGCCCGCCATGACGTCATGCTGACGTCATCGGCGGAAAAGGCGCCAATTACCCATTTTTTCCAAAATTGTCGTTAAAGTATCGTTTTGAGCCGTTTTTTTTGTCATTCTTGCGCAAAAGAAGACTTGTCCGTTGTAGCTGGCTCACTGAAAAAACGCCTCCAGATCTCCAAATTTCAAATTTCGACCGTGCCAACTCATCAACTCAGCTACCACAAAGCCTTCACGGTCCGGCCCGCAGGCTTCCAAGCTAGTTTGTCCAGGTATTCACTGTAAAGCTCACTTTTCACCCATTCATTCCTTTTCTCTGTAAAAATGCCATTAAAACACCTGTAGAAATCCATATAAGCTCTGCACATACTACCTAAAATGAGCTGAGATAACCTGTTGACCCCCAGAGCCACAAATTCAGCATTAAAACAGTTAATTCGTGGGCCAGAAACTGTGAAATTCTCCTCGAGGTGCTCGGCATTGTTCCCTTTTGCCGAGTACAGGCCAGCTGCAATCTCTACCAAAGGAAACCTCATACCCTCTGCAACTTACCCTTAGCAATTCACATCCCTCTGAATTTGCAACAAACTGCAGAAACCGGCTGGCATTTTCCACTAAGAAAAACACTTCAGACTTTGTCTACAGTTGGCCTATTACTTAAGCTCTTAAAGAAACTTTGCAAACTACTGCCATCACCTATTCAAATTCAGATTATATAAATGGCAGCCTCTGCATCCTCATCCCTCAGTGTAGCTCCATTAAATCCACCAAATAAAGAGCTGGAGGCCTTGGCATTTGTTGACAAGGACTATCTTATTGAAGACTTTGAGGGTAACAGGGACTTCTTGCAGACCTTCTGTCAATTAAGAGAGGACTATAAGGATGGTCATGGTACACATGGGATATGGGAGTCAAACCTACCATACTATTGTCTCCCAGCTGTAAATGTCTTCCCTGAAATCATTCACCTATGTGCTGAAAACTATGATGTGCAGCACAGAGCTATTAGCACTCCATCTGGGAGGATCCTTTTCTACATTAATGCTGAGTCCATCAACAAAATGTTACATTTTGATCAGACAGAGTTGCTAATCCCATTTTCCATGAACTATTTGCTGGACACTGGTGCCAAGATGACCAGTGAGGAGATTCAAAAGGTCACCAGGACATTCATGAGACCTGAGTGCCAGCCTACAGGGCCACCTCCCTACCTGGATGTCCATTTCAATGATGTAGGCAGGCTTTTACTAGACATGATTGCCTATGTGTTGGGATACAAAAACAGTGAGCATGTGGATAAAACAATGCTGGTATTGCTATCTGCTTACAGCCCACGCCAACCCCCTGCCCGCAAATATAACTTTGCTAAGTTCATAGCTAACAAGATTCATGACCAGTTGAGCAGAGTGGACAGACAGGGGGTCTTCAAGTACTCGGCCTATATTTACCACCTGTTCATGTACTATCATTCTGAAGCCTTCCCATGCTACATCAAAAGGCTGGATCATAGAGGGGAAAGAAGATCTGTCATCTTCTGGACCTCTGTCTATCACAAAGTCACAAATTCACCCTATACCTACTGTGAATTTGTTGACCAATTTGTATACCCAGTCTCTTGCCTGTTGATGAGGTCCCCTCCTCCCAGAATATCAAATGAGATAAAGAAAGCTCTGCAGCTTTCCAAAAAATATAAAATAGGTGACTGGTACCTATATGAGAACCATACTATGATTAGGATCTATGGCTGTGAGCTCTGTCCATACAGGCTCCCAAAATATGTACCTATGAGGTTATTTGCCTTGGAGTATTATAGGCAGTTGATCCAGTCCGACCTCACCCATTTCCATAGCACCAAAAAGAAGGCCCACCTCAAGTTCAAACACCAGTTGGGCCCCTTCATCATGAACAAGAAAGAAGGGTGGGAAGATGCAGACCTAATCCTTAAGGATAAATACAAGATGTCCTATAGTTTTCGGTGGGTCCATTATGACCCTGAAGGTTTCATCACTGCTAGGAGAAATAAGTATAGGCTTATAGGCATTAAGCATTGCCAGTACCCACACATTGAAAAATATGCCAACCTGCAAGAATGGCAGCTGGATACTCTAGTTGAAAATCTAACTGAGGAAGAGACAATGCTAAAGAATGTGAAGGAGCTTGAAAAAACTATTGACCTAGACTATGTGCAACAGGTACCTTTCAGACCGCCTTATTCAGTGGGAGAAGGGACCTCAGCCTCAAGGACTGCACCAGTAATAAAGGCATCTTCCACAGCAGCACCAGTGTTAGATAAAGGCAAAGGGATAATGGGTGCAGAAGAACAAACAATAAAATAAAAGTCTGCCCCTTCAGGTGAGCAGCAGCAAGAGCAGCAACAAGAACAGCAGCAAGGGCAAACTGTCCTTCCACAAATTGAGCTACCAGCAGCTCCAGCACTGCAAATTCCACCCCCACAAACTGAGCCAGTAACTGCCCCAATTTTACAGACCCCAGCACAAGAGGAAAGGGGGACAAAAAGAGATAGAGAAGAGTCCACTCCTCTCAGTGGATCCTCCCACCAGCCAGAAGCCAAAAGGCAAAGAGCAAACTCCCCAGAGGTAGAAGACATTACTGAAGATGTCTTGGACAGTGCAATAAAAGACAGGGAGGGAAGTCAGCATACAGGTACAAGCTCCTTTCAGCAGGAGCAAACTTTACAGCTCAGTTTGGAGGTGTCCTCTTCTTCCCAACAAAGCAAGAAGCCCAAGAGCACCAAGGCTTCTTTCAAACAAATAAAGGCTCAGAATGAGCTGCTAAGGGCTGAGGTCTACAAACAATTTATAGATGCTACACCAGCCCAGCAAGAGAGATTAATGTCGGTATATGACATTAAAGAAGAAAAAATGATATTTAGTCACTTCAAGCCTACAAAACCTCAGCCTACATCAGCTGCAGATTTTGTGAAGACAAGGGTGGAGGTCATGGCCAAAGACATCCATCCCATGGACCAAATAGAACTCCACAAACAAACTGGAGAAATGGTGTATGCAACTTTGGTGGAGAGGGCAACCATGGCCCATGAACTGAAGGATTCACTCAAAAATACCAACACTCAGTTGGATTTTGAGAGAATGTCCTCCCTGGCCAAAGATAACAGAATAAAATCTTTGGAGGACATCATCATTGATCTTGGACATGATCCTAGTGATCCAAAGGGTGTGAAGGCCCTTATGAAGAAGAAAGATGATGACCTGAATGCATTAAGGAAAAGGTTGAAGATGCAGCCCACAGAGCATCCTCAAACCGCAGAGCTTCAAAAACAAAAACAGGTCGATGACCAATTAGACCTCCTAATGCAGCAAGACCAGAGGATCAGGGATTTGGAGAAAGAGCTGGAAGAAGCATTACAAAATAAAGAGGCAGAATCCACTTCCCAAGCTCCTCCAACTACTTCAACAACAACAGCAGCTCCAGATGCCAGCTCAAGTGTAGAAGAATTGACCAAGGCTGTCAAGGCAATGGAGCTCCAGGCAGATGAAATAAAGAAGGCCAAGGAGAAGTTGGCAGAACTGGATGCAAAGTATGACAAGTCCAAAGTGACTGTAGCTGAACAGGGCAGAGAAATAAAGGCCCAAAAAGAAAGGATAAAGGCCTTAGAGAAAGAGCTGAATCTGGAGACTGCTATGGCCGACATAAAGAGGATTCTATGGGCCAAAATTGGCCAATCCATCAAGCAACAATGGAGTTCAATAAAAATAATGCATGAGCAGATGGATTTAATGGGCCAAGCTCAAGCAGAAATACAGAAAGCCAAAACAGTGCTAGGGAACAGAGCAGAGTAGGCAAACAGAATGATAGACTTCCTGAACAGGCAAGAAAGGGAGGAATTGGCAGCTATAGGCATTCCCAACAGAACAGAGGCTGTCCTCTCTGCCAAGAAGGTACTAACTCTCATGAACTATATACAAAAAGTGGAGAGGAAGTATTATGAGATGCAAGCAGATGTGGAGGAATACAAAGTTAAAATGGGAGTGCTGCAAGCAAAAGGCTTGCCCAGCCTACTAAGTGGTGCAGGAAAACTGATCTCTCCAGATCAAATGACCAACATAATGGCAAACACTATTGAAAATCAGATTATTGCATCTGGCAGTTCATCTGAACAAGCAGGGCCTCCCACAGGACAGAGCTTATATAAAAAACTTGAAGGCATGTTCTTCATTGAGAATGAAGTAAATCACCTGTTTGAAACCCCTCCCAATCTTTATAGACATACAGAGGCCGAGGAAACATTGATAAAGATGCGCAGACATCAAATGCCTAAGGAGGATTGGTGGCAATTTATGCTTCAGATTTTGCCACGGTAGCTTCAGTCATTCGGCCACTGCCAGCTCCAGGTCACTACAAGACAAATAGCATGACAAATGTCAGTATTAAAAGCAGCCAAAAAGTGACTCATCACATAGACAATGACAGCTATCCAAGTTTCAGACAGCGCATCTCCAGCCGACTCTAACAGCCATAAAGTCCAAATATCTTCTGACTATTTTGACAGCTGAGGCATTAAGGAATTACTGCAGCATTCACTCCTTCAGCTACTGCATTCCAGAGATTAGCATATCATAAATGAGATATTAACTCATTCGCTGATATTTTTGATGTAAATTTTGTATATATACTCCCCTGAGTAACTCATAAGGGGTTGGTAATCTTCTCTATGAGACACTTGTATTGTACACTTTCAGAATTATCTAATACAAAGGGCTGGATGAGATCAGTGATTTCCGGAAATATTTGATGTCTGGAGGATGCTCCATGTGTTGATGCAGAATTCCTGTGCTGTCTGATGAAATAACAAGTTTTCTTCAAACTCTGTTCTTGTTTCTCTTATGTTTATCAAATCATACTCATGTTACACTAAGCTAGCAGTAAAGGAAAAGAATAGTACAGGATTTGTTTCACTACACCTTGTACTCAAATTTTACTGCTGTGAATGTTTTGTCTTCAGGATTACTATGCACATGAATTCTTAATTGCTCATGTCTATATTGATTCTATATGTATGAATATTACCTAGAAATTCTTAATTGCTTCTAGGACAATATTCCCCTTGTGTTTCTTCAGCAGTTCACTGCAAGATTCTTCATTGCCTTGCATTAACTGGATACACTCCACTCAATCACTATTATAAACGTTGTTCTCAGACACTAATCTGGCTCTGCAGCATCACTACAGTATCAAAGCAGCACATCAAAGATCTAAAGGACCACTGACTCCATAGCCCAATGGACTAGAACACTTTGGAGAATGCATAAGAACCTTGACTGAAATTATCACCCAACAAAAACCTTAAACAAACCTGAACTCATAGCTAGCCTAAAATCATTTCAAAACAGAGATAAATCATAAAGAGAGAGCCCTCTCTGATTACAGCCTGGCTAGAAGCTGTAATCCAAAGATTGGTTAGTGGTTACCCCGGCCGTATTCCCTTAGAGTCAAAGGGAACAACCTGGGTGTTAACACATGACATCTTGGATAAAGCCAATTCCAAGTACAAATAATGACATGATCAACATCGAGTTCCACATAAATTTCAAGTGGGCGACAAATTTTGGTTGCATTTCCAGAAAGAATTCCTTGCTGGAGCCCATCGAAATATTTGACCACTATGATATAGGCCTTACACCATCACCAAGGTTATGGGAGACAATTTTTTTTGAGCTCAACAGTACCCCATTCCTTGGCCTTCAACGAGTGTTCAGTGTGGACTACCTTTAGCCAGACATTCCACCATTGCTCGACACATCACATATTGTTGAGAAATTGACACCAATAGAGCTCAACTCATATTGCATGGAACAAACCAAAACTTATTGGATAATGGGAAAATAGGTTAATAATACTCACCAACAAAGGATCCAATTGTATCAGGTTGTTAAAGCTAGCCATCTCCTGCACTAGAGAAATTGAATCACCAGGGACCAGGTTCAATAGAAGTTTCCCCATCTCATGGAGGCACTCAATGCAATGGGAACCATTTCTTCCTAAGGGGTGAGGACTAACCCAGGTGGATTTTGAGGGAAACACACCTATTCCACTTGGACCCCCAACAATGTTCCTTTCAATTCCCTTAATTGTAGCACAATTTACTATTTTTGGCAGTCTTTTGGCTCTTGAACTTCCAGAGCCATTTTGAGGTCGTAAACTATGTTTTTTTAGGAAATGAGAAAACCAATAGCTTGCAACAGGGGCTTGTAGTTGAAATTTGTAGTCCTTGGACAAATTTTTCTAATGATGTGTCATACACATCAAACGAAGATCATATTCCAAAGTTATGACCTCAGGAAGTTGGAGTACCAACTAACCCCAACAAGACCCATAACTTTTTGTGCTTCCTCTCCTAGGCTTAGTTTTTTGGATGTTTAGGTTTTTCCCTTGTTTCTCAATAATAAAAAAGGCCTTTGAGCCTCATTTTAACATGGTTCAGAAGGCATGTAACCATCACATCTCTTCTCAGAGATAACATACCATTTCCTAAGGTAGTTTGTTTCCATTTTCCATGTAAGCAGTTTTCAGTATTTGTTATTAATGAATTGAAGTTCTGTTTCACTATAGCCCTATGTTTCTTCTTAAATATTTATTTCCATTTTGTTCTTGCATAAATTTGGATAATGCAAATTGACATGTTAATGAATCTTAATCACTAACAAAAATTATATAATCAACATAAACGACTACCACTATTAATTTTCCATTATTAGATTTAACATATAAAATTCTACCAATTATTCCTATTTTGAAACCACACTTGAGTAGGTACTTGTCTAACTTGGAATACCAAGCTCGAGGGGCTTATTTGAGACCATACAAGGCCCTTTTTAGCTTGCAAACATAATCAGGCTTATCTGTCAGTTGAAAACCATCTGGATGATCTATGTAAACTTCTTCCTACAACTCTTAGTTTAGAAAGGAAAATTTGGCATCCATTTGATATACCTCAAACTTCTTAAAACATGAAAATCCTAAAAACATTCTAATTGCCTCTAATCGATCAACAAGAGAAAAATGTCCATCAAAATCCAGACCTTCAATTTGATCATAACCTTTGCATACCAATCTTGCCTTATTTATAATCATTTCACCATGGTCATTCAACTTATTCCTAAAGACCCACTAAGTGCCAATGATATTCTTGTTTTCTGGTTTAGGAAAAAGTTCCCATGTGTTATTTTTCTCGATCTGGTCCAACTCTTCATGCATAGCTTTTAACCAATTATGATTTTCTCTATCTTGTGAAATATCCTTTGGTTCGTCCATGGATAATAGAGCTACACGTGCTTGTATAGGGGGATTGAGCATCTTCCATCTTCTATACACACATGTTTTTAAACCACCAACAATTTGACCAACTAGGTGGTATTTTTTCACATATCTTGAAGGATATTTGGCTTGAGGATTGGAGGGATGTTTGTTGTCTTCCTCTGAGAGTGGTTCTTAAACCTTATCATCGTAATTTATTGGATTAGGGAAGCTTACATTTCTAGTTGATTGAATTCAGGTTCAAGATGTTCATACACTTTGACAACAATACAATTAAAAACCCTCATTGTGTTCTTATTATATCATCTATAACCTTTGTCTATTTGATAATATCCAAGAAAAATACCTTCACTGACTCCTGCATTGAAATTACTAATCTTGTCATCATTCCTCTTGATGTAACACTTTATATGAAAATGTCTAAAATGCTTGATAGTTGTAGGCCTGGCATACCAAAGATCATAGGGAGTTGTTTCACTATTTGGTATAAAATGATCTTTGTTGAGTATCACCATTGTTGTGTGAATTTCTTCAGCCAAAAATATTTGTTGAACTTTCCTTTCATCCATCATAGCTCTGGCTAGGTACTGAACACATCTATTTTCTCTTTATGCTACACCATTTTGTTGTGGAGTCTCTACTATTGTGAACTACCTCTTAATGCCATGCTTCTTACAATAGTCATCAAACTTTTTTGAAGTAAATTCACCTCCATTATCAGATCTTATGCTCTTGATTTTACAATAAATTTCATTTCCAACCATATATTTGAAATATGTGAACTTCTCAAAAGCTTTGGATTTCTCTATAAGAAAAGCAACCCATGTCATCCTATTGAAATCATAAATTATAAGCATAAAATACAGTTTACCTATGGGTGACTATGTTCTAGTGGTCCACACAATTCCATGTCTACTAGATAAAGAAGCTTGGATGATGATCTTACCTTAGTCTTGAATGGTACCTGAGTTTTCTTACCCAGATGATAACACTCGCAAATCATATTCTCTAGTTTTGAAAACATAAGTAAATCCCTGACAACATTATTCTTGATCAATCTGATTATCTGATCAAAATTCAGATGCCCAAGTCTCATATGTCACAACCAACTTTCATCAATCTTTAATAACTAACACCTCTCTATTTTCTCTTTTAGAACAAAGACATTACTATCTATTCTCACAGCTTCAACTACTATTTCACTCGTGTCTATAGACTTGATTTGACAATTTTTAGCCTTAAAGATCACATCATAGCCTTGATCACACATTTGAGACACACTGAGCATATTATGCTTCAGACCATCAACCTACAATAGATTCTTGGATTTACCACTTCCATTGGATAGACTGACAACTCCTTTACCAACAATCTTACCAGGTGCATTGTTATCAAATGTTACATTACCTTTTTCAACTAGTTTCCATGTCAAGAATTTCCCCTGTCTCCTAACATGTGCATGGAACAACCACTATCCACATACCAATGACTACCTTAATTATGAGCATACAAAATAATATCATATTGCTCTATGTTCTCCTTTCCTTTCCAGAACTTGGGCTCTTGTCTAATTTTCTCAACAACTAGTTCATGCCTCTTATCCTCAAGTCTGCAATCAACTACTCTATGCCCAAAATTTTGACATTTAAAACATTGAATCAGATTGTTTAAAGGAGCAAAATAATTGTTGTACTTGGGTCTAATTTTCCTCTATCTAATTAATTGATTTTGTTGTTGATTTCTTCTTCTTTCTCTATGTTTCCTGTAAGATAAATTCACTCTGTAACTTGTTTCTTTATGGCCATAATTGGAAGTAAAATAATAGTCTGGAAAAATATCAATAAATAATACAATTAATTAATTAATTTATCCCTTTAACTTATTAATTAATTAATTAATTAATCAAATTAATAAATGAATAAATGAATAAACATTAATCAAATAAATTAATTAATTATTTAAACAAATTAAACAAATTATTTAAATAATTAATTTTGTATAAAATTAGTAAACATAATAACTAATTCAATAAATAATAAAATTAATTTATCTCTTTAACTGATTAATAAACTAATTAATTAAACAAATTAATAAATTGATTAAAAAAATAATAAAAAAAATAAAAAAAATAATAATAAATATTTAAATAAATGAAAAACTAACAGGCCGACCAAATTTCATATAACTTTTCTTTAAAAACCTATATATATATACCCTAAATAGAGCTCATGGATAAATCATTAATATCTGAGAATATCTATTGACGCATCCCTTGATGATGGACTCACTTGGTAGTCCGAAATTTGGGTTCACAAAACTCTATAACAGGTCATTCCTCCTCTTCTAAAACTATCCTCACCTGTATGGATTCATTATTTAACAACATCAAGTCCTACCATGGAAGGGACATGATGGACAGCGCATCAGAATTCGAGAAATTAAGATTATCCAGAGCTAAACTCGTTTCCAAACTAAATTTTCTTAAAAATCGTAGGGACAACAATCTAATTCCTAAATTTGCTATCTATAAACATCCTCTTCGCTTGCATAGAAATATTTCGATTTTCATAAAACTAAGTGAAACCCTACTTAGAAATGAAATTAAACTTCTCAGAAACTTCTACCTTCTCATCTATACCTTTCCTCAATCTTAGACAGGATCTATGGCAATCCTTGGATGCGATTACATTTATAAAATCTAATAAATGGTTAACTAAGGAAAATAACCAGAAATTAAAGAAGCTTTCCAGTTTACAGATATCTAATAGCATTCAGAACCTTAATCTTAATGTTTCCTCTAGTACGCAAACTTACCAAACGCAGAAGAATCGGCTTAATGATATCCACCCAAACCCCACATCTCCTGATAACAACGATATAACATAAATAAGTAGGGCAGTTACAAATAAAGATATGAACAACGTGTGTATCAACAACATGCAGGGAGATGCTATGGGAGTAAAAATGATGACACAAGATATAAACAAAGTGAATATAAACTCCACTAGAATGCAATCCAACAACGCTGACCCCAATCTTGTTTCATCCGGTTTTCTTGATATAACAGTTCCTTCACCAAAGATAAACTGCGCAGGTATTGGGTGTGTAAAGATCAGCAATATGAATGATGATGAAATTAGAGAAAACAACGTGGCAATGGCACATGACAGTATGGATAGAAATAGTCTCTCCATCAAGCACAACAACACGCAGGTCAGCTCACCGAGTCACTCCAGAACGCAGTCAACACAAAATCCTCCACTTGATGTGTTAACAAATAGTGTTATAAACAGCGTAGCAATGGATGTTAGGGTAATTGAAATGTATAAAACACTGGATGTAAACAATGCTGAATTGAATGAAAACAATGCAGATTTGAACAAAAACTTGGATAAAACCAAGAGCTTGTCAACAAACAGCCCATCTACTAGCTTAAAAACTCAAACCACTCAGCACAATCCAAGCAGGACATCAGATAAAGCCCAGGTCATTAACTTATCAGACATCCACCTAGATTATGCAACTGAATCCATCCTGAAAAAAGGTCTAAATTTTTCCATAACCCCTAATAAAATACCTGTGGAGGAAGTCATTAGTAATATTGAAGTAGCTATTAAAAACCTAGATATAGCAACAAGTGAAGAAATCAGACAAGATATTGCAAAAATTCTAAGAACCTCTAAACCTCTTGCATCTAACATTTCCGTAGAGGAAAAAAGAGCTTTAAACAACCTCAGAAAAAATAAAAACATAGTCATCCTAAAGGCTGATAAGGGCAACACAACTGTAATTATGAACAGAATCGATTATGACAATAAAATGGAAGAACATCTAAATAACAGTGGATGTTATAAAATCATTAATAAAGATCCCAGTGAGAAAATCATGCGCGAAGTAATTAAGAAAATCAAAGAATCATCGCTTGATGATATCACAAAAAAGAAAATCATCCCTAATAGTTCCATTATTCCTAGAATTTATGGGGCTCCTAAAGTCCATAAACCTAACATACCTCTCAGACCTATAGTTAATACCATAGGTTCCCCTACTTATCTTCTAGCAAAACACCTGGCCAAAAAACTTAGACCTCTATCTGGTAATACCCCTTCTTATATTAAAGACTCCTGTTCTTTTGTTCGATGGATTAATAACATAGAAATGAAAGATGAAGATCTGATGGTCAGCTTTGATATTTTATCCCTTTATACCATGATTCCTATTGGTGAAGCTATTGAGATCATGGGAAACATCATTGATAAAGAAACTGTGGATCTTTTGGAGTTATGCTTAAGATCCTCTTACTTCAGTTTCAAAGGTAAAATTTATGAACAAACTCATGGTGTGGCTATGGGCTCTCCTCTATCCCCCATAGTTGCCAACATCTTTATGGAGCACTTTGAACAAAAGGCTCTTAGGTCATTTCCATACACCCCTGAAGAATGGAAAAGGTTTGTAGATGACATATTTTCCAAGTGGAGTCATGGGAAAGAAAAACTTGACCTATTCCTCAATCACTTAAATAGCCTCTCCAACCATATAAAATTCACTATTGAAATTGAAAATAACAACGAGCTTCCCTTTCTTGATATCCTTCTAACTAAAAGAGATGGGTCTCTTGGCTTCCAAGTCTACAGATATAAAACCCATACAGAACGATATCTACATGAAAATTCCCATCGCCACCCTAAATAGAAGATTGGCATCATTAGGACATTAACCACTAGGGTGGCCAGAATATCTGATCCTGACCATTTAAATTTTGAACTCAGCCATCTTCACAAAGTGTTTTAACTAAATGGCTATAATATAAATACCATCAAGAAAGCCATGCACCTATCCCTAAACAAGAATAACAAAGATATTAAAGATCAAAATTTATCAAATCCTAAGGTCTCCCTTCCATACATAAAAGGCACCACAAATAAAATTACTAAAATTCTTAATAAACATAACATTAATGTAGCCTTCAACCCTACTAACACCATCAGACAATTATTCAACTCAGTCAAGGATCCCAAAAACCCTAACCTTCAAAAAGGTGTTTATGTGATTCCTTGCTCATGCGAAAAGGAATACATAGGTGGAACAGGTAAGTCTCTTAATATTAGAATTAAAGAACACACTGTTGACTTAAGAAGAGAAAGGACCTCAAAATCAGCCTTAGTTGAACATGTTCATTCTTCCTCTCATTACATCTGCATGGAAGAAGTCAAATTGGTTAGAAGAGAAGACCACTATCTTAAAAGGAAAATCAAAGAAGCCATTGAAATAGAAAAAAGGAAGAACAACTTGAACTGGGACGATGGATTAAAACTAAGCAACACCTGGAAACCTTTAATTGAAATCTTAAAAAATCAATAATTAACTCATTATTTATTTACAAAAAATTCAGAGTCTCTTCCCAGAAAATCCATGGATTGTAGGAGGAGACTTCAACATGATCACATCTCTAAGTGAAAAAAGAGGAGGCCTCAAAAGGTCAAACCCGGATATGGAAGATTTCACGGATATGATCAATGAACAAAGATTGGTGGATATACCAACAATAAATGGGATTCACACATGGAACAACAGAAGAGGCGACACCCACCAACTTTCCTCGCGGTTAGATAGATTCCTTATATCAGAACAGATAATAAATCAAGATATTTTCATTGAAGCCATGATCCTTCCACGAATGGGTTCTGACCACTAGCCGATCAAACTTGAAATTGACCTCAAAGCTAGTCCCAAAAAGCGCCCTTTTAGGTTTGAGGCCTTCTGGCTTAGAGACCAGAAGTTCATGACGAAAGTGGAAGAATGGTGGAAACAAAGCCAATAGAGAGGAAGGAGCAGAATGCAGACCTTCCAATTTAAATTGAAGGAACTAAAAGAGAAAATAAAAAAATGGAACAAAGAGGAATTCAGGAATATCTTTAAGGACCAGCAACAACTAGAATAGAAAATGAAGAGGCTTCAACAAGAAATCATAATGGCAGGCAGAAGTGAGGAACTAGCCAGAGAGGAAGGGGTTCTGATAAGCCAAATTGAAGAAAGAAGGAAATAGGAGGAGATTCTTTGGAAACAAAAATCAAGAGTGAATTGGTTAAAAGAGGGAGAGAGGAATACAAAGTTCTTTCATCAGGACATGATACAACAAAGATAGAGAAATAGAATCTTCTCTGTAAAGAATGTAGAAGGAATATGCCTAACTCAGCATGAGGAAATGGAACAGATGCTGGTCAGTCACTTTAAAGACCTCTTTATGGAACCCCAAGAAGACCGAAGAGAAACTATTGGGAGAATCTGCAATGAGATACCAAGTATGACAATCAGAGATCAAAACCTAGCCCTTATGAGGGCAGCCACCATGAAGGAAGTTGAAGAGATCGTGAAAGGGATGAAGAAGAATAAAGCTCCTGGACCAGATGGATTCACAGTGGAATTCTACCAAGCGGGGTGGAAATTCTTAGGGCAAGACATTCTGGACGTGGTTGAAGAATCTTGAAGAAACCAGAAGGTATGTCCAGGCTTAAACTCTACTCTTCTGTCGCTTATTCCTAAAACTGCTAAGTTTGAAGATCCCCACGGTTTTATACCTATCGCCCTTTGTAATGTAATCTATAAAATTATTGCAACTCTTTTAGCGAAAAGACTTAAGCCCATCCTTTCCAGCATTATCTCCCCGGAACAAACCAGATTTGTGGAAGGTTGCCAAATCTTGGATGGTCTGATAGCATCACAAGAAGTAGTGCACTCTCTGAAATCCAAAAAAGAAGCAGGTATGATGATCAAATTGGACCTTTCTAAGGCTTATGACCGTCTGAATTGGACACACCTTAAATCGGTGCTAGTTGCCTTTGGTTTTTGCAACATATGGATTGCTTGGGTCTCCGATATGATCTCCACGCCGAATTTTTCCATTCTCTTAAATGATACACCAACCTCCACCTTCAACGCCTCTAGAGGATTAAGGCAAGGGGACCCTTTATCTCCCTTACTTTTCATCATTGCGGTGGAAGGGTTGGGGAGATATATTAAAAAAGAATTGTAGGAAAGGAAAATCAAAGGGCTCTGGATTTGGGGGAATGACCTACCGATCACACATCAGCAATTCGTTGATGACATTATGTTGTTTTGCACAGTATCACCCAGGGAAGTAAAAAGGATGAAAGGTATCCTAGACCTCTTCATGGAAGCATCCGGTACTCAAATCAACAAGGAGAAATCCTGCACATACTTCTTCAACACATCTGGAAATGTCAAATCTTATCTGACAAGAATATTGGGATTCCACTCGGGTGACTTCCCCACCAAATATCTTGGTACCTCGTTAGCTCTAAATCCTCTAAAGATGGCAAATTAGCAACAAAACATTGAGAAAATCACTGGAAGATTGGAAAATTGGTCCTTCAAAACTCTTAATATAGCAAGAAGAGTAGTCTTGGTCAAGGTGGCCTTACAAGCAATTCTGATCTACCAATTCTCGAAAATGGCAGCCCCTAAAGGAGCATGTGCCAAAATGGTGGATATTTTCAAAAAATTCCTCTGGGGAGGACCGAAGCAACAAAAGAAATGGGCATTGATATCCTAGAAAGGTCTGATCAAGAGGAAAGACGAAGGGGGATTAGGATTAAGAGATCCCTACACTTTGAACCAAGTAATGGGGGCTAAGCTTTGGTGGCGATGGATGGTGGGAGGAGGAGACCGATGGAAAAGAATATGGACGAAGAAATACAACATGCCAGTAAAAACAAAAGAAATATTAAGACACAAGGAATTTCCAAAAGGCTCTACAATTTGGAACCTGGCCAGTCAGAACAGAGACATAATATCCAAGCATGCCTTCTTGGAAATTAGGTATGGAAATTCAGCCAAATTTTGGGAAGAAGCCTGACAACAGAGGGAGAAACTAAATGGAATACAGGGACTAGGAAACACCATCTAGATGGCTAAAGAGGAGGGTTTAAATTATGTTAGTGAGTTCTGGAAAGAAGAACACCAAGAGGAGTACTAGAGAACTTGGAAAAACCTGGAAGAATGGGATAGAAATATAGATGCGGAACAAAGAGAGCTGTATATAAAAGAAATGAAGACAAGGAAAATAGCTATCAAAGCAAGTCCAGATATACTGAGATGGGGTCATTCAACGAAAGGAACCTTCACGATCAAAGAAGCCTACAATCTCATCACAGAGCAAGAAGAAGACGACCTGAAACCCCTATGGAAACAAATTTGGCAAGGAAATTGGTGGCCAAAAGTGACCCACTTCCTCTAGCTAGTATGCAAGGGTCGAATTCTGACCTAGGATCAACTACAAAAGCGCGGAATTCAAGGTCCACCCAGATGTAGTCTTTGTAAACAGGACCAGGAAACATCTGAACACCTTCTAAATTCTTGTCATTTTGCCCAACAACAATGGGAAGACATCTGAGGGATCTTTGGAAGGATAAATAGAGACCCCAAAAACATCAAAGAAACAATCAAACAATGGGGGCGTGGTCAATTCACGAGCCCAGTGGTGAGAAGATCCTGGAGTCTAGTTGTTGGTTTGAACATGTGGATGATATGGAAAGAAAGAAACCACAGAATCTTTCAAAACAAAGAGATGACTCAAGCGTAGGTCTGGAAAAGAACCTTGAGTCATATCAGAGAAACCATTCTAGCAGAAGCTTGGAGCCAAGAGGATTGAAAGACAACACCTGATGAGGAACGGATACTATCAAGCTAAATCTAGATCAACAAATGGTAGCACCCCAGAAGTGGAAACCTTCTAGCTCAAACAGAACCGGCCCTCTCCATTTCTCACGCCCTACTGCAGGTTTCATCAAACTAAATTTCGATGGAGCCTCCAAAGGCAACCCGGGGCCTGTGGGGCTTGGAGGCATCTTCTGGGGTGACTAGGGCAGAACAAGATGGGTATACTTAGGCCATGGTGGTGTCATGAGCAACAACGAAGCAGAGCTTATGGCAGTTTGTCAAGGATTATGAACAACGATAAGAATTGGATATAACCACCTAGAGGTAGAAGGAAAATCCCAACTTGTTA
The DNA here is from genome assembly GCA_031772625.1 of Pinus tabuliformis. NCBI lineage: Eukaryota > Viridiplantae > Streptophyta > Pinopsida > Pinales > Pinaceae > Pinus > Pinus tabuliformis. Next base: position 279,166,586 of record CM062819.1, on the reverse strand, counting down.
TAGATATGATGAGGAAACTTAATAAGGGTAAGACCTAGGACCAAGTTGTGAAAAGATGGAGGACATCTAGCTTGGTCCAAGAACTGGAAGCTCTTATAAAGCGGTTTGAATATATGATCATAAATCATGTAAGAAGGGAAGGCAATAGAGCAGCTGATTTCCTAGCTAATTGGGGAAGCAATGAGGAAGGAGGAAATTTGGATAGCATCTGGCCACCTCAACTTGAGGAGCCCAGATTGGAGCCCCTTAGAGCAATCCTTGCCAAAGATTACCATGAAGACACGAACTCAATATAGTAGACACAGGTGGACCCTGATCGGGGTGACGAAGTGGGAGCGTACGAGCACGAAGACAGAGAAAGTGAGAGGACGACTAGGATGGCAGCCTACTATCCTCAAGCTGGAACACTGGGATGTGGTGGCATCCTGCATGACTGCGGGAATTTCACGAGAGCAAAGTGGCATGAGTATGAGGGAAGAGGTTGGTAAGAATGGTGTTGTTAGTAGGATGGGACTTAGGATAGGTGGGAAGGGATACATGAGGGTGTCAAGATCAAGGAGAGAGCACAGAACATAGTGAAGGAAATTCGGGAACAGGGTAATGCAAGTGTTGGGGTCTTCTGCGACCGAGCTCAATTTCGGGTATGTTTCCTTTTTCTTACCTCCTGCAATTTGCTTTGATAAGCATAGTATGTTGAAGGAGGGGGATAAGATGGGGTATGTTAGGAAGGGGTTATGTCAAAGTAGGCCTGAGGATAGAGATGAGAGGAAGAGAGAGGGCCCTGACCAACTGATTAATAGCAGCTAGAGCATAGGCATGCCCTGGGAGTGTACTCTCAGGACAAAGGACCGATCCTGGGAAACTCAGGATGAAAATCATAAGAAGAAAAGGATGGTAGATGGCTTGGTCGCCACCCTTAGTCCAGGCAGGGAGAGAGCTACGACTCTCCAGAGAGACGGGGAACGCTGGAGTAGGGAGGGAATTCTTAGAAACAAGGATATGTCGGATTACGGAAAGGCCGAAGTTCCTGGAAAGCAACGTTTTCTGGTGACAATTTTAAGCAGGAGTCAGTAAAAGAAGAGATGGCATGCCCTGGTAGAGGCCGGGGCCGTGGGGGAAGAGGGTGCTAGAGCCAAACGTGTAAAAAAAATCCTACCACTTCGAAACCGGCAGGTCCGAGAAGAGGTAGGAAATCCATGAAGGTGGCGGTCCATGTGTTATAGACATTTTTGTGCCTTATCGCTCTAAGCATGAAATGTCCATAAAACAAGGGCTCCTAAGTCCCTAAAAGTGTTGTTCTAACCCCTAAAGGAACAAGGTCAACAAATTACAGCTTCTCCCAGAAGTTCTCCACCAGAAACTGCTCGAGATAAGTCAAATCAGGATCATTTCAGCTACTCCACTAGCCAAGTGCGTTGCATAGCACCTAAATCCACTAGCTAGGTGCATTGCAACGCACCTAAATTCACTACCAGGGTGCGTTGAGCGGGAAATGACAAATGCCAGTGTCATTCCGCGAGGTGGAGAGACAATGGAAGCTTCCAGAATCTTCTCCAATGACACTTGCCTCACTAACTTCGACCAAGGATGAGTAAGAGGCTTTCAGTCTCCAAGTGGAAGCAAGAACTGTTAGAGAGAAGCCACTAATCAAATCATGAGCTGACTCATCCTCCTTGCATACATCTATATATGTATCCCTCATCCCAGAGATCCAGAGGCTGGAATTTTGCACATTGTAAGGAATTGCTGTTGGTTTTGAGATACATATCAGAGAATTGGGTGATCTATGCTTTGTTGGGGGTGAAGAAGGGACTTCTTTGCTGGGAGGTTGATGTTGGGTCAGGAATAATCGGTTGTAACTCCTCCTGGATCTTCTTGTATATCAATAAAACTATTTGAGTTTCTTCTCCATGCTTTTGTATCATTGATGCTTGTTACATTTGTATGGTTAACTTAAATCTGATCCTAAGTTATTTATGAATATAAACCCATGTCTTTGTATAGTTTCCTTCTTCTGTGATCTTACAGGTACTTGGTGAAGCTGGGCAAGTAAGGGAGCAGGTAGCTAGAAGCTGTCAAAGAGGAGAGAGATTGGATCAAAGGACTAGCGCAAGACACAGGTTGGTTCATCCTATTCCTCTTTGTTTATAGTTCATAAAGAAGATACAAAAGTAGTTTTCTCTGTTTGTTTCTAAGGTAGCTGTCACACCTTAGTAGATAGAGCAGTTCTAAATAAACACTTTTCCCGATAACAAAATGGTGACTCTACTTGGAGATTTTATAATTAGTTTGTTTTTGTTTCTCTTGTTGTTTGTTTCATAAACTTATAAGTAGCAATCAAACTGCATTTGCCACAACAAATGCAAAGTAGACACCTGCTACTCTAGTCCATTCACTGGATCTGTTTATGATTTGAACAGCTGATTCATATACTAACTGATTGCCCTTGTGATAGCTCTTAGACCCCCCCCTTAGATCTACCTCTGATTGTGCATTACTGATTGCTTTTACTCGGCCAAAAAACCAAAGATTAAATTGCAAACTGTGACCCAGAACCCGGATAGAATTCTCGTTTCTGCCCCAGCGCAGGCACTGTGAAGAGGTTCTGCATTTCAACGCACTTCCCAAGAGGGCAACCTGCGCTGCAATGCAGCTTCTCTGTGTAACAGGTGCGCTTATCAGCCTAGCCTTGTGCAGCTGAGGTTCTTTGATTCATTCTTTCCAGTTTTGTCTCTGATTTTTGCAGCCTGTGATTAGTATTTGACTGTTTCAAACCCCTTTTCCTTACTAATATTCCGCCTCATTTGTATAAAAGAATTGTAGATGTTTTTATGTGTTTGTTGAGTCGTTTACAGTTTTCCATTGCAAAAGTATAATAGTCGTACTATCGTCCTTTGATTTAGATCTGTTGCAAGTGTCGATTTTGATCATAGGATAAAGTTCATTTGCTGTTTATAGTTGATTATGCTTTTACTTTTGCCTTTGGTTTGAATTTGTGACTTTCTAGTGTCAAAACGAGTATTTATTTCAAAATCATAAAGTGTCGTAATCATCTCTACCTTTTGATTTCGAAAAGAAGCTTGTTTGTGTTTGTCGCTTGAAAGCAAATTCAGATTTGTACATCAACTTTCTTTTTAGCATCAATACTAAGAAAGTGAAAAACAAATACATGCATGTGCATTTGCATATTGACAGTCTGTTTGGATTGATTTAGGAAAGTTCATTTACAGTGTGCTCTTTGCTCTTTGCGAAAAGATTGTGTCTTTCTTTTCCCCTAGTAGCTAGGATTTTCATTGCTGAAAAGAGATAAAAGTTTGTTTATCATCTTTAGATTGCATTTTATGAATTACATCTACATCTCGTGGTGAACCCAAAAGGCAAACTTCATAAGAAAGATCAACTTAAAAATAAATTCAATTAACCTAACAACGCTTTGGAACTTAACGCACAACAGTTAGAGGTCTAGGATAGAGACGTATTCCGGCGTCGTAAAGCCTGGTAACTGTTGTCCTCACTGATGGTTGGGTGATTCCTCCACTTTGAGACGATAAGTGCCAGTACGGACTTTTGCTCCCACGTACCGTCGAGTATATATTGGGAGACCCCTATAGGCTTAAATCCTTTATCCATAGGAAGCCGTGTCGGTCGCCCTACTGATCGTAATGCACCGATCACAGCATTCGGGAAGATTGACTGCCGTACCGTAAAAAGTATTCTGTAGTTTTGTGATTGGTTTGGTACTCCCTCTACCTAGACCTCCAGAGCAGTCCCTTTCGTTCCTTTTCAGACTCTTTAACGGAAAAGGTCCATCTGAGCACTTGTCACTTCAGGCTCATTAAAAATCGAAGGAGACTAGAGTCATTTTTTGTTTTTTCTCGACTCTTAAAAACTGAAAAAACAAGTTGTGTCAAAGCGTGTTAAAATTTATTTTAAACGGAATATTCATACCCCTTTCCTACGTTGATCTTGGGTTGAGAAAATGGAGCCTACCAACCAAGGAATTCTCCTTGGTGGAAATCCTAGTCCCTTCTCCTCTTGGGGAGATGTTAGTGTGCCCCATATGGCCACATTGTCGCTTCCAGGACTGACAATTGGTTTGCCTGTATGGCTCTTCTCAAACTCTGTCGTTCAGAACACCACCATTCCTGAACAATCGAATCAGCAATTAGACGAGTCCAGAGTTGCCCACCAGCCTTCTACTTCCTCTAATTCTTCCTCTCCTCCTTCCTCTTCGCTTGATGGAGCTGGTAAAGCTAAAAGCCAAGTTCCTAAGGATAAGAAGGAAAAGAAGAAGAAAGAGAAGAAGAAAAAGGAGCCAAAGGCGAATGGGGGAAAACAAGTGTCGTCTAACGAAAATCCACACACTACACCGACCAGGCCTAAATCGCCATGTGTCATTTGCAAAGGAGACCACTTTCACAGAGATTGTCCTTGCATCCCTCGGATACTAAGGGACTGGTCTCCTCGTTTGCACAACCCGGTGTTGTCAACCTCTGATGATCATGTTGAAAGCACACCGTCAACTAGTGAAAGTGAAGCCCCAGGACAAAAAGGGAAAGCTAGATTTCCTTGTAAACTGTGCGAAGGCAATCATGTCGTCCACCGTTGTCCCTTCTTAGACGAAGCTAAAAGAGTTTTGGATGATCGTCCGGTTTCACCATTACGACTTCCCCCTGGATATAAAAAACTCTTGCCAAGTCCGTCACTAGTTGAGAATCCAGCTGGCCCACTCAGGTGGTCGCCTGAAGCACCTATCATTGAAGATAAACCATCTGGATCCATACCAGACGAAATTCAAAAGGTCGAGGCGACAGTTGACCCGGTCTTGCCTTCAGAGGTTTCATTTTCAGATGATACAGTCACTGAAGAGAACAAGGATGACACCGTCCAAATTCTCTTCATAAACACAGACTCTGACGAACATGGGGGCAATTTACCCGTTCCTTTACCGCAGGAAGGAAGTTCGTCAGATCCGTACCCGGCCGTCTATTCGGTCCCACCTCTAAGCAACCTAGTTGTCTCCTTCGACTGGAATCAACTAGGCAGACCCCGTTTACCAGCAAGCATACCATTCCGAATTATCGTTCAAATATATAGAATGGTTATGGCTGGTACCATCATAGATGAGGGGGCTTCTGTGAGTATCCTTTCCTCAACTTCTTGGAAAGCACTTGGTTCGCCATCGCTTTTGCCTGAGATGAGAAATCTGACAGGCTTTGATAAAGGAACCAGTCGACCTTTAGGGATCCTTCCCGATGTGCCCATAACATTGAGAAGGAAGACAGTTCGCATGAACGTAATGGTAGTTCAAGGACCCTTGGATTATAACCTACTCCTTGGACGAGACTATATTTATTGCATGGGAGCGATTGTCTCCTCACTCTTTAGAGTAATGTGTTTTCCGCACGAAGGAAGAGTGGTCAAGCTCGTGGACCAGCTTTCATTTCCCGGATCACGCATAGAAAATAGTCATATACCATCCCTAAATGGTCTTTTCACGCAAGAAATGTCTCAATCCCCAGTCCGTCCTCCTGATGAGCGTGAGTAGTTCGGAGGGATATGACTGAAACCCAGGGGGCATGTGTCCTGGTCTGCTTCGGCAGGAAAACTTCAGGTATAGAATAGGTTTCCGTTGGAGAATATGCCTAGTCTGTACCCCTGTCTGTGGTTGGAAGAGGGGGTTATTCTAGTACAGGATTCTCTTGTCAAAGTTATGTGAGTCGGCGAGCGCCGCCACTCACCTTTGTTTACTTCGGTAGATATTGCCAAGGAAGTGCTTTGTTTGCGCCGCGAATAGAACAATCTTTGGGTAACCTGTAAGAGGTAGGCCTCTCTCGGTAAAACAAATGTTTTGGCGGAAATGAAGTAGAGGTAACTTTGAAACTCTGTTTTATACCTGGGGGCATGCAAACCTTTTGGAGTGCAAGCAAAGAGCGATCATTTATCTGTTTTTTTTGGATTGGTCGTTTCCTAACTTGCATAAAGAAAGGATGTGGGGAAAAAATCTAAAAGTTGCCATTTTTATATGAGACATTCTTATCATATGACTGGATTAATCAAGCAGTGTTTACCGCGAGGTTCAAGCTCGTTAAAAAATAAACCCGGACCGAGCAAATGTTTCCACCCGCGTTTAAGCTCGTTAAAAAATGAACTATCCCCTGGTAAATAACCACCGTGAATGTAGCATTTTAGCCATTAAAGCCTTGGTCGTGTTTGCACCGTCACCTCCACTTTTCCATTGGCCGATCATTCACCTCCATTTGATTTTTTACCCATTTTGAGGAACAGCTGCGAAGAGTGATTTCACTAGCCATCCTTGTGACACTGCCGTGATTGGAAAATTCCAAACCTTACCTAGAATCAGCTGCTACCCATTTTATCACTCGTTCCTCAAAAGACGAGTCTTCTTTAAGCTCTTTTCAACTGACTCGTAAAATATGAAAAGATTGTCGAGTTCTGGCCTTCCAGCTCGTTAAAGCGACAGGAAGTGCTATCCCTCCTCTAGATTTTAATCTTTTTGGACCTGAGGGATTATTGCACAAAAAGATCGAGCGCTTGTTTTGTTCGGCTCGTTAAAGCTAATCGAAAATTCATCCCTTCTGTATTGTTTTATACTTTTTCGGACTTAAGGGATTAGATGACGAAAAAGGAATTTTGGAGTTACCTTTACGTACCTTTTCAGACTCTCTAAAAATGAAAAGGACCGAGTTATCTTTGTCGTTAGACTCGTTAAAAAGATTAATAGCGACAAACTTGTCTTTAGACGAGAACGAGTTTCATTATCGCTAGGCTCGTTAAAACATAGCGATGGGTTTTCCCGAAGGGAAAATTATAGAACAAGCATATGTTATCCTCCTCAAGATTGACAAAAATAAAGAGGTACTGGTCAGCAATGACTGGGGAAAAATTGGGAAGAAAACTCAAAGAATCTTTATTGGTAGCAAGTCGCTCTTGAACATGACACTTCCACTTCGTGCCCGAGTCGGGTTGGGTTGTTTCATTCACTGGTCACATCGCCATGGTCTCGCCATACCATCCACATTTGGGGTTAATTCTACCAATCCATCACATAAGTGTCGCCGACATGTTCAAGAGAAGTCATCCAGAAAGGCCACCTGTGTCCCGCCCACTACCATACATTATACTCCATTCTTTCATGACCGCCACCCTGAACCATATATCATCAGATCGTTTTCACCTCCATCAAAATCATTTGCTCCATTCCGTGTCATTGATGTGGGATTCATTAAGGCCCTCCTATGACGGATCACTTCTTGTCGACATCAGCTCATTATCCAAGAAGTTGGTCTAGGAACACCCCATTCAGTACTTTGAAGCTTGCATGCCTCAATGGCAAGTTTCTCACTTCCGGCGACAGGTTTACATCAATGACCTTCGACCGAAAGATTTTGCGTGGTGTTCGACGCCAAGTCCTTTATTCACACCACGTGAATTGTACTGCAGTACCTTGAGGATCATTATCATTATCGGTGATTCCTCTCGCGCTTGTTAACGGTTTACATCATTGACTGGTAATCAAGCAATGTCTTTCCATGTTCGACTTCAAAACATTTTTCACATGGATCGACTTGTACTTCGAGTGAAGATCGGACGAGATTGAAGACCCCGGATCTAGTTTCATCCATCCGGGCTGGGATATATATTCAGGAAAATAAAGACATTGAAATGTACAGCATTGCAGCACAGATAATCATCCTACCAAAAGGATGATGGCTCTATCAGAATCATCAGTCTACCATTAGACGATTGTCTGTCCTATGTACATGAAAATGAATTTATGAAGCTGAGCATGGGAATGCCCGCCTCAGCTAGATCATGAAAACAATATGAAGATAATGTATTGTATTGTATCTTATTACAGGTCTCCTCCCAACATTGAAAGAACTTCGGATCCTCCTAATAAATCATTTCACCCGATAAATGGCCTCATACTTTAGGGGGCAACTGTTATAGACATTTTTGTGCCTTACCGCTCTAAGCATGAAATGTCCATAAACCAAGGGCTCCTAAGTCCCTAAAAGTGTTGTTCTAACCCCTAAAGGAACAAGGTCAACAAATTACAGCTTCTCCCAGAAGTTCTCCACCAGAAACTGCTCAGAATAAGTCAAATCAGGATCATTTCAGCTGCTCCACTAGCCAAGTGCATTACATAGCACCTAAATCCACTAGCTAGGTGCGTTGCAACGCACCTAAATGCACTACCAGGGTGCGTTGAGTGGGAAATGACAAATGGCAGTGTCATTCCGCGTGGTGGAGAGACAATGGAAGCTTCCAGAATCTTCTCCAATGACACTTGCCTCACTGACTTCGACCAAGGATGAGTAAGAGGCTTTCAGTCTCCAAGTGGAAGCAAGAACTGACAGAGAGAAGCCACTAATCAAATCATGAGCTGACTCATCCTCCTTGCATACATCTATATATGGATCCCTCATCCCAGAGATCCAGAGGCTGGAATTTTGCACATTGTAAGGAATTGTTGTTGGTTTTGAGATACATATCAGAGAATTGGGTGATCTATGCTTTGTTGGGGGTGAAGAAGGGACTTCTTTGCTGGGAGGTTGATGCTGGGTCAGGAATCATCGGTTGTAACTCCTCCTGGATCTTCTTGTATATCAATAAAACTATTTGAGTTTCTTCTCCATGCTTTTGTATCATTGATGCTTGTTACATTTGTATGGTTAACTTAAATCTGATCCTAAGTTATTTATGAATATAAACCCATGTCTTTGTATAGTTTCCTTCTTCTGTGATCTTACAGGTACTTGGTGAAGCTGGGCAAGTAAGGGAGCAGGTAGCTGGAAGCTGTCAAAGAGGAGAGAGATTGGATCAAAGGACTAGCGCAAGACACAGGTTGGTTCATCCTATTCCTCTTTGTTTATAGTTCATAAAGAAGATACAAAAGTAGTTTTCTCTGTTTGTTTCTAAGGTAGCTGTCACACCTTAGTGGGATAGAGCAGTTCTAAATAGACACTTTTCCCGATAACACCATGAGGCAGCTCGTGCATACAGAGAAGGGACGGATGCGGACATTCATCGGCTGATCCAGGAGATGAGGACAACATCATGGAAGAAGAATCTAAGCTCGAAATGGAAGAATGGGGGGATATAGTCCCCGACCTAGGGCACACTAGGGGCAGGATGACGCTATTCAAACAAACCTTGCACGTTTATTGGGTCATGACGCATTTGTTAGCCAGAGCCCTGGAACAGGTGATGGGGGAGATGGCGGAAATAACACAAGGCATGCCCAACCTAAAAAAGGATGTGAAAAATCTACAAATTATGATGTTTATGCAAGATAGCAAGCTAGATGAGATCCAACAATGAATGATGAAGTTGTTTCCAATGCCAGGTGACTCTGCTGTTGCACCGACTATCGTGGAATCTGATAAAGATGATAGAAAGGAATAGTTTTTTAACTTCTAGTTTTTTTTGGGTCTTTAGCGGCGAGCATTTACTTTTCCTGTGTTTTTATGTGAGTTTGGATCTTGAACAATGTATCTAGATGTGAAGTGTATTTAGCTTGGGTTGAAAGACTGGTAAAATTTTGCTACTGGATAGCTTATAACAGACTTAGGTGGCCAACAGACTTGGTTTCCCATGTGGGCAAGTTGAGGCCACCAAGATTTTGTATATGGAAGAACTTGCTTTTATAAATAGAAAAAGAAGGAACTACCGTAGCTTACAAAAAAAAATTAAATAATTTATTAATTTTTTATTTTTTAAATTAATTAATTTATCAATTAACAATTAATTAATTAATCAAATAAAATACATAAAATTAAATCAATAGACATATTAATAAATAATAAACCATAAAATTAATTAATTAATCTATTCTTTTAATCAATTAATCAAACAAATTAGTTAATTAATCAAACAAATTAATGAATCAATTAAACAAATTAATTAAAAAATTAATAAACATAATAATTAAATCAATAAATAATACAATTAATTAATTAATTTATCCCTTTAACTTATTAATTAATTAATTAATTAATCAAATTAATAAATTAATAATAAATAAACATTAATCAAATAAATAAATTAATTACTTAAACAAATTAAACAAACTATTTAAATAATTAATTTTGTATAAAATTAGTAAACATAATAACTAATTCAATAAATAATAAAATTAATTTATCCCTTTAACTCATTAATAAACTAATTAATTAAACAAATTAATAAATAAACTAATAAAATAAATAAATAAATAATAATAATAAATATTTAAATAAATGAAAAACTAACAGGCCGACCATATTTCATATAACTTTTCTTTATATATATATATATATATATATATATATATATAGAGAGAGAGAGAGAGAGAGAGAGAGAGAGAGAGAGAGAGCTTATGGATAAATAATTAATTTATGAGAATATCTATTGATGCATCCCCTGATGATGGACTCACTTGGTAGTCCGAAACGTTGGGTTCACAAAACTCTATAACAGGTCATTCCTCCTCTTCTAAAACTATCCTCACATGTATGGATTCATTATTTAACAAAATATCAACATACCTAGAAAACTATCTTCTAATAATTGGCTAGGCTAATTTCAATTCTTTTCAATTTGCATGTCTAAAACTACTCTTTTGTTTATGAGAGATTTTTCGCCGTAAATCACAAGAAATTTCATTTGTTGATGCATTTCAAACCAACCAGTGTGGTTCATCGTCAGGACATGAAAGGGGTATATATTATTCCTTGTTCCTGTGGGACCCCCTATATTGGTGAGACGGGTCGCTCCATTAATCAAAGGATTAATGAGCACACTGCTGACCTTAAGCATAGGAGAACCAAGTCTTCTGCTTTAGCAGAACATGTGGAGAAAACCGATCATCACGTCTACATCGAGGTGGCTAGTGTCCTTGCTAAAGTTTCGTAGTTCCATCACTGGAAGTTTAGGGAAGCCCTTGAGATCGAAAAGAGGCCTATCAATCTCAATAGAGAGGATGGCTGGAAGATCAATAGTTGTTAGGTCCCTGTTACACTAAAATTTGTCACCATGACTATTTGCAGTCAGTATGGCTCCATCAATAGTCATACTGTCCTCCTTGGCAAGTCTTATACCTCTGCTCCTCATGTCAAACTCCAAGAAAGAGAGAAAGTCTTTAAAAGTCAATATAACTCTGGTTACGCAGTTTCTCTTACCCTTACCTGCATGTACGCACCTCAAGTTCATAACACCTGCGTACTTGTACGCTCTGTCTGTAAAGGGGTGGGTGTGTACTCCTGTAAAGGTAAAAAGGCGCAAGTTTTACTTCCAAAAACTTACTTGTGGTCGATTCTAGAGCATTCTAGAAGATGGTTTGACGTGGATTGAGCGCCTCCAGATGGTTCATGCATCCCAATGAAAGAGGAACCTATCCCATGAAGAGGGGAGCTATCCCATTGAAAGAGGGGCTTATCCCATTGATGGTGGAACAGATTAACTTCCTCCAAAGCACTATAAATACAGGCATTGAGCCAGAGGGAGGGGAGGTTGAAAGCTGAACATTCCTAAGGGTAGATGCTGTTGAAATTAGGACTCCCTTTTAGAGCTTGAGAGGAGAGATTCCAATCCTTTCTTAGCTTCATTTGGAAGTGGGTGAGCTGATCAAAGTAAAGGAGAACTCTTGCTGGACCCTGGGAGGGACCTGCACAACACCAAGGCACTGGTTGTAATGGTTTCTTTTGTTTCCAATTAATGCAATTAAGTTCATTTTTCTCAACAAGTTGTTATATATAATTTGTTTCATAAACTCCTTGGTCTTTATGATGAATATGTTTTATTATATGAGTTATTCAAGTGCTATGTAATCGTTTTCTTGTTAGTGAATGCAGGCTTCAAGGAGAAGGAGCTCATCTGGATCGGAGAGGCTGGACTGCTACAAACAAGCGTTGGACTAGAGGTAAGCCTTAAACACCTGGTTGCTTTTATTTTAATGCATATTTAGGGAAAGATAGCGCTTGATTGTTTTGTTTTTCACTAGAAAGCCTTAGCTTCTAGGGAGGTCAGTTTTGTCCACAAAATTGACTCTTTCCGCATGATAAAATGGCGACTCCACTGGGGAATCCATGGATTTGATTGATTTCTCTTTTGATTGATACTTTGATCTGAGAAAATCTGATTTCTTTCTAGTTTTTGACTGATTGACTGTGAATTTGGGTGGAATAGCTTAGGGTTGAGTTAGTTTTTATTTTTCTTGGTTTTGAGAGCAGTACGCACCCTCTGCGTTAAGCACAGTGCGTACCTGTACGCACTTCTGCTTTGTACACAGAGCGTGGCCGCACCTGTGCAAACAGGCTGCCTGCGTACCCTGTCAAAAGTTTAGAAAATTTCCATTTTTGCCTTTTTTACTTATTAGATTTTGTTTATAGCTTGTTTTTTGCTGCCCAAATCCACTGTTTACCTGTCAAAAGTTTTCATCTAAGCTTGTTTCATTAGCATCAAGGGTTTTAGTGAAGTTCATAGAAATTCTAGCCCTAGGTTTGATTTTTGCATTGGTCTTGTAGTGACTTTGGCTTTAGAAGTTGTAAAAACCTTGGATATCCCTGGTCTTTCTAGTCTTCTTAGGAGTCGGACCTTTCGTGAAATTCACCTTTGTGAGAAACCTACCGATGTGTTGTCTCTATGCGGAATTTCGAGAAGGCTTGTTGGTTAAGCTGTGAATTTCATCCTTAAGAAAAAGAACAAGAACTTTTTGTTTTTTGTTTTTGACTAGTTTATGATTCTGCATGAATTAGTCCTTGGTTGGATTGTAATTGAGTAAAACATCCTGGAATTATATTTTGTAGGCTTTTACCTCATTAGATTTGCTTTTAGGTGAATTTCTCTTAGATTTTCATAGATCTTAAACTTGATTTGATTTTCATAGATCTTAAAATTGATTTGATTTTCATAGATCTAAAATTGATTTTTGTTAAGTAGTTTTACATGCTTTGTTAAATAGGAAAAATACAAAATCTCTTTTGAGAAAGTTTGTTTTAGTAGCATTTGAAGTCTTTGAAAAGAGAAAGGAAGTTTTCGTGAAATAATTAGTGGTCATGTGTTGTGTGCTTTGGAAAAGATAAAGAGATTGTTTCTTTGATTTTCATTGCGAAGAAAGTTGTCTTTATAAATTTTGCATTCTCCAACTCTCTTAGCTAGGGAATTCATTGAAAAGGAAAGATTGTTTTGCTTCATCCTAGGTGCATTTTTTTAGTGGATTTGAGTCGAGTCTACACACCATCAGTTTCATCTCCGCTACCTTTTGTCCTAAAGAAAAGCCATAAAAATTAACGCTTAAAGTAAAATCAACTTAGTAACTTTTTATTTACTAGGGCCCTGAAACACCAATATAGATCAGGCTAGTGTCTTGGAGTAGGAGAGTAATTAACTCTCCAAGACAGTAAAACCAAACAAGTAGCTTATCTTGTGGCAGGATAAATCCAACTGTTACATTTATGCTCTGGGAAAGCTCCTCTTAAAGGAGAAGCACGAGATCGTGTCCGAACCAGTGAGGGAATCAATCCTCCTTCATTGGGAACAACGCCAGATATGCACGTACTACAAACGGTAAACCTCGGATTAACCATTGCCGAGGAGCCTGGGGTCACTCGTCGGTAAACCTTGGATTATTGTCAATGAGCCGGCAAGGGGATTGAGCTTGTTACTCTGCCCTTGCGTGCTATCGGATCGTAGACTGTTCCCCCAGGTATATTTGTTGTTGTTGGTGACCTTAGTGACTATTATCTTTAGGATTCTTCCTAAGGTGACGGTGGAGGGAAGATCCCATTGTACCTGGAGCAGACGTCGGCTAGACTCACTTGGATTTTCTGGGGGGTTCACTTCACTCAAGACGGTTAAAGTGGAGGAACTTGGTCCAGTCTATTCATTAAGCAGGTTGCCGGGGTAACTGTTCCACCCGCCACTTCTGTACTGAATTCTGCGATGTTGGATTTCATTACCAACTAGTGTTTTCGGTCCGAAAGATTACTGTTTGTGTGTGGTTTGACGCCCTAGATTCTTTAGGCGTGTGATTCGAATTTGTTTGGTTCTTTAGAGACTTTAGGCGGTTTGCTTTGAGATTTTACTTTGTTTGCGTGTGCACTAGTTAGAAGTTTTTAGCTGTGGCTGAATTACCAAGACAGTCCCGTAGACTTCGGGGCCAGTCTCCTGAGGTTGTAACCGTGGCTGATTTGTTGAGGAAGTCCCGTAGACTTCGGGGCCAACCTCCTGAAGAAATCCCGGGCCATTACGAAGGTCTGAAAGTCCTTGTAACTCCTAGTGGCAGTAAAGTAGGGTCACCTGAAGGAGGATAGTCTTCGTTGGTTGTTCATCCTAATTACCAAACTCTAGAAACAGGTTACAATCCTGAAGCTGTTTCGGTTTCCGAGCTTGCTGGTAGTTTTTCATCTAATAGTGATATAGGCGAAGAACCCGAGATATTTGAACCTGTTACTCCAACATCGGGGTTAGTCTCTCCAACTTCTAGTGCTCCTAATTCACCTAGGGTAGAAAGAGTCATCACCGAAAATCTTCCTTCTGGTTTGATAGCTATTGAAGAGCTTGCTCCGGAAGAAGAAATAGGCGTCCCTATCCCTAAGAATCAACCTACTATTGATCTAAGGGAGCGTGAATCCATTTTATACAGTCCACCTAGAAGTACTACTTGGTATCTTTCTTTAACTAATTATTTGGACAACTCGGTGTCAAGTTTTTCACCACCTCGTGTTTCTTATCCACCTAGGGGTATTTATACTCTCGTAAATATGTCAGGTCAGTCGTCCATGTTTACTCAATCGCCTGAATCTTTTTTGTACGGCGGTCCTTCTGTTCCCTCTGGGTATCAGTCCCTTTCTGGTACTTTTTCGGGAGCATATCCTCAACCCATTGAACAAAGGATGTTCACTGGAAGCAATGGTGCAAAGCCGTTGAGCGTAGAAGACATTCTTATGATGTCAGGTTCTATTCCCGCTTCTCAACCTCAAGGTGGCCAGTTACCGCCTGGGGGGTAGCCTCAATTAATGCTTGGGGGGCAACCTCAAGGTACACAATTTGCATCTGGGGGACAACCTCAAGGACAGTACGTGCCTACGGTACATTACATTCCTCAAGGTCAACCCC
This sequence comes from Pinus tabuliformis, assembly GCA_031772625.1. NCBI lineage: Eukaryota > Viridiplantae > Streptophyta > Pinopsida > Pinales > Pinaceae > Pinus > Pinus tabuliformis. The sequence goes on along the minus strand of CM062819.1, from coordinate 279,151,463 downwards.
AGACTCAATATGTACTCCAAGGTCAACCCCAGTACCAATTTATACCTCAAGGTCAACCCCAGTATCAGTACATGCCTCAAGGGTATCTACCCCAAGGTCAGTACTCGAGTCAAGGTTTCCAACCACCCCAAGGTCTATCTTATGTTCAAGGTATGGGAAATGTACCTTTCACTTATCAATCCTACCCTCAACCCGGTTATGGATCTCAATATCCTCAACCTGTTATGGGTCAATACCCCGGAATAAACATAGTGTGGGATCCATCGCAAGTTCAACAGGTGTTGCAGCCAAATGTACAGTTGTCATCTCAAACTGGACAACCCTTAGTTTCTGGTTCACCCTAGCAACCAGTCCAGTCTAATATTCAAACTTTTGTACCTTCGGTAGTTTCTCAGTCTGGGCCTATTTCGCCTCGTACTCCATCTCAAACGACTGCTGCAACTACTGCAACATCTGTTCCATTTACCAAACTTACTTCTGGAGTATCGACAGCTCCGGTTTCTACTGTCCCTGTATCTACTCCTCAGACATCTTTACCATCGTCTGGATCTACGATTCAAACTACGGTTTAGATGCCTGTAGGACAACCTGGTTTAAGTACGGTTGTCACAAGTCAACCACAATTCACTTACCAACCGTACCAGGGACAGTACCAATTCGGTCCTGCTGTCTAGCAGCCAGTTTACCAGTATCAACCCTATCCTAGGTACACTTATCAACAACCACAACAACCCCAGTATGGTCCGGTTAATCCTGGTTTTCCAGGAGGATACAATATCCCGAACGCGATTCCTATTCCTAGTTATCCTGGATATCCTCCTCCTGGGGCTGGTATAGTGACCCAGAGTTTTAGGGATCCTAATCGACAACTACCGTTTATCGCAACTTTGGATTTACCAGACTTTTCGCGCCTAACGAACGATCCAATCAATTATCTTCCGTTTTGGCCGCCAATGCTGAATAAGTTGCCCAGTGACATTCCCAAGTTCGAGGGTAAGTTTGGAGAGGACCCATCGAATCATGTGATGACTTACCACCTCTGGTGTGCCTCTAATTCCATCTCGGATGATTCGATCCGCTTACGTCTTTTCCAGCGCACTCTCATTGGTCTTGCGGCCAAGTGGTACATTGAGTTACCACGGGCCTCTTTTTATAATTTTAGTCAGTTAGCTACCTCGCTTTTAACTCATTTTCAGTTGCCGGTCAGATATGATAATGGCACGGAGTTATTAACTTCATTAAAGCAATCGACGTCCACTTATATTTCCGATCATATTCATGAATGGAGACGTTGAAGGCGGTTAGTGAAAGTTTTTATCCCGGACTAGATCTTAGCTGAATGGTTTGTTAAATCATTGTTACCGAAGATTACTGAAGATGTAGCTAAGGCCGGAGTAGTTACTGAGGAGCAAGTGATTGCTCAAGCGTAGTACCTTGACTTAGTTTATACTCAGTCAGGTACGTTACACGAAAAGATCCCAGATCTTCCTAAGTCAAATCAAATCGTTGTTGCTCCGTCAGGGTCTCATGCTGCTGATGGCATGATTGGTACGGTGAACACTAAAAGTAAGAAGAAATCTTCCAAGAATTCTTCTTCCATTATAACCTTACCAGACTCCCCGACAGGAGATTCTTCTGCTTAACTCTCCGCCGATATTCACGCTGTAGAGTCATCTACGGCTAAATCAAAATCCGGTGGGAAGAAGAAAGGCAAGAAGAAGAATAAAGCAGACAAAACTCCAAAGGAGAAAACTGAAAAGGCGAAATCCAATGATGAAAAGCGCAAGCCTCTTTATCCATGTCTTATTTGTGAAGAAGAACACTTTACAAGAGACTGCCCTCATCGAGCAGAGGTTGCGAAAATCATCAAGGGTTCCCAAATTCCTACTGTCTTGAAGGATCCATTTCCCAAAGATAGCAAAATGATAGGTTCTTCCTCGAGTGCCAATGAAGAACCCATATTGATGATGTCTCATGTAAGGATTGCGACTCGATTGCAAGATTATGGTAGTAAAAGTCCTGTTGATGGCAAAGAAGCAGAATCTTCTCTTTCTAATCCATCAACCTCAGCTCCCGGTTCCGATCCACTACAGATCGAGAAGCCTAACCCAGACTTAGTAATCAAACCGCCCGCCAAGGGTGTACTTCGAAGGTCTGCTTTCAATCCACATGCGAGAGCGGCCCAAAATTACAACATTGTTGAGGACTTAGCTGTATCACCCTCAGCAATGTCGGCTTTGGAAGTGCTGCAATCGTGCCCAGCACAATGCAAATTACTTTTGTCGGCTATAGGAGCTGTTGATGTTCAGGACCCGAACCTAATAATCTTTGATCTAGAAAATAGTACACCGTGTTTACCTCATCAAATGGCTTTCCAGATCCCAGTGATAGTAAAAAACAGGCCTATTCATCGGACTGTAATTGATGAGGGAGCTTCCACGTGTATTATGTCGATACAGTGTTGGAAATCGCTTGGTTCTCCTTCACTAAATCAATCCCGACAATTCTTAAGGCCTTTGATGGCCGTGGATTCCGTCCTTTTGGAATTCTACAGGATTTGCCTATAGGGGTTGAAGGAAAAACCGTTAGTCTAGATGTGGAGGTGGTTGATGCCCCTCTAGACTACAACCTTCTCTTGGGTCGAAGTTGGACTTACGCTATGACAGCGGTCGTTTCATCGGTCTTTCGAGTAATAAAGTTCCCACATAATGGAAAGATCATAACAATAGACCAGCTGGCTTACTTTTCATCCGACCCAACCTCTTCAGAGAGTATCCAGCATGTCGGTAAAACGACTATCCCATATAAGGATGTTGGTGTAGGATTAGTTAAAGATGTCGGTTTACTGGGAACTTTTCCTTTTCCTCCACTCAACGCATCATCTTCATTTGCGACCATTCATATGATTACATCAGACACTATTTATTATGACGATCCTTGGATCGTTCCTTCTGAATCTGAAATAGACTCATTTGGTAATTCTATGCCTTTGAGTCCATATGAAATTTCCTATGAAGCCGTGCAGTCTTTTACCGACCTGTGTTCAACCAAAATTGACCAAATGAATGTGGTCCGTGGGGAATCACTTTTCACATCAACCTCGGAGTTAATAGCGTTTCCCGAAGTTGTGTCATCTGACGAGCAACTTCGTGAAGTCCTATGTGTAGACGATTTACCATGGGAAGATCTCCATCATAGATCTTCGTTTTTACCTGAGGATGATCGTTTTGAAAATGATTTCTCATCAATTTTTACAGCTGAATATGTCAAGAAAGCTCAGAATCCCATGAAACATCCTGATTCAGAGCTGAATTTGGGAAATATCTCTCAAACTATTCCCATTGACATTTCAGTTAAGCCTGGAATTATTGAAAACATTCATATAGGTGCCTCGTGTACAGATGACGAAATTCAGATGTACAAGGCCCTATTTCAAGAATTCCGCGACGTGTTTGCCTGGTCCTACGAGGAAATGCCAGGAATTGATCCCGCGATTGTTGTTCATGAGATTAAGACTTACCCGAATGCTAAACTCGTCCGACAACGTTTGCGTCAGATTCACCCACGAAAAGCTGCTGCAATTAAAGCAGAAGTTGAAAAACTGTTGAAAGCAGGTTTCATTTATCCGATCTCGTTAACGGATTGGGTATCGAATATTGTTCCGGTTAACAAAAAACAGGGAACAATAAGAATATGCATCGACTATAGGGACATTAATCGATCTTGTCCAAAGGACAACTACCCAACGCCCTATATCGATCAAATCATTGATGATTGTGCCGGCAGTGAAATATTTTCCTTTATGGACGGGTTTTCCGGTTACAATCAAATCAATATTCTACCTGCCGATCAACCAAAAACGGCTTTCATTTGTCCATGGGGGACATTTGCTTATTGAAAATTGCATTTTGGGCTTAAGAACGTCGGAGCAACTTTTCAAAGGGTGATGTCTTATGCGTTTCATGACATCAAACACATTGTGCAACCGTATCTCGATGATTTTCCTGCTCATTCATTACATCGAGCTGATCACCTTGTCCATTTACGAGCAATCTTCATGAGATGTAGGCATTATCGTATTCGTTTGAACCCACACAAATGTGTCTTCTGTATAGAAGTGGGACAATTGCTAGGATTTGTAGTTTCGAAAGCCGGCATTCGCGTCGATCCCTCGAAGGTAGAAGCTATCATCAAATTGCCTCCTCCTTCAAGTCTTCGCCAACTCCAAAGTTTGCAGGGGAAAGAAAACTTTTTACGACGATTCATTCCTAACTACGCCGAGGTTACAAAGGGTTTTACAAGGTTGTTGAAACAGAACGCTCAATTCTCTTGGGATGAGATAGCTCAGAAATCTTTTGATGCACTCAAACATGCATTGACCCATGCACTATTGTTGCATCCTCCCAACTACAACCAGGATTACTTTTTGTACCTCGCCGCCGCTCATTCCACCATTGGAATGGTCTTAGTTCAGGAAGATGAATTCGAAAGGGAACATGTGATATATTACCTTAGTAGGACGTTAAATCCAACTGAGCTAAAATACTCACATGTGGAGAAATTGGCATCGGCAGCCGTTCAAGCTGTCCAACGTTTCCGTCACTACATTTTACTTCGTAAAACTATAGTCATTTCGGATTGCAACCCTATGATCTACATTTTGACAAAACAATTGCTAGGGGGCAAGTACTCCAAATGGATTGTTATCCTGCAGGAGTTCGACTTAGAGTTTGAGAAATGTAAGTCTAAAAAATCTTTAGTTTTTGCAGAGTTAATGTGTGACTTCCCGCGTGCTGACACGGAAACAGTGGCAGAGGAGCCCATTGTGGACGAATCTTTGTTTCTAATCAGCACTTTAGATCCGTGGTATGGGGATATCATCGTCTATCTCCAGACCCAATCCTTTCGGCCTGAAGCTTCAAAGTCGGAACGTCGGAAAATTTGATTCCAGTCCCAACAATACAAAATTATTGGAGATACTCTTTATCGCTGTGGAGCGGAATCTATTTTTCGACGTTGCTTAACTCACGAAGAGGCTGAAAGGGTTCTAAATGACTGTCACTCTGGAGTGTGTGGCGGTCATATGTCTGGGTATGCCACAGCCCAAAAGATATTGCGCGCTGGCTACTTCTGGCCGTCCTTGTTTAAAGATTGTATTACTGCGGTCCGAATATGCCACAATTGTCAAGTGTTTGATCGAAAGATGTGTGCTCCACCTGCTCCTCTCCACCCTATAATTGCCGTTGGTCCTTTTGCCAAATGGGGTATCGATTTTATTACATGTAACCCTCACTCGGCTGGGGGGCATGCGTATATCATCCTTGCGGTAGATTATTTTACTAAGTGGGCCAAGGCGATGCCTACATTCGAGGCAGATGGCAAGACATCTGCAATTTTCGTATTCAATCATATAATTGCTAGGTTTGGTGTCCCACAAGCGATAATCACTGACCATGGGCGCCATTCTCGAAACGTTATGATGACAGAACTTACAGGCCAGCTTGGTTTACGTCATGATAGTTCAACTCCTTATTATCCACAAGCGAATGGTCTGGTTGAGTCCATCAAAAAAGTTTTAGTTATCATGATCCGACGAATCATTGGTATTCATCGGTCGAATTGGCACAACATGTTATTTTCAGCACTTTGGGCGTATCGAACCTCAGTGAAAACATCAACAGGGTTCACTCCTTTCCAACTAGTTTATGGTTTGGAAGCTGTGCTACCCATTGAATGCAAAATCCCGTCACTGCAAATGGCCATCGAGTTACTTCCAGCTACTTCCGAAGAGGAGAAGCATTTATTATACTTAGCTCAATTAGATGAGAATCGACGTGATGCTGCATTGGCGATCGAGACTCACGCAAAACGTATGAAAGCTCAGTATGATCAAAATGTGACCCCTCGAAATTTTTCGGAAGGAGACCTAGTGTTAATATATGATCAAGCTAATGATAAATTAGGTTCTGTAAAATTCGTTCCTATGTGGCATGGGCCCTATATTGTCAAGCGAAAGCTAGCAAAAGGGGCCTATGAGCTGGTAGACTTTGACGGGGACTCTTTGGGTAAACCCAGAAATGGACTTTACCTAAAGAGGTATTATGCTTAAAAGAGCAGGTATGGAGATTTTTAGTTAGGTTAGTTTTTCTTTCTAGCTGGTGTGTTTGTTAGTTTAGACAGTGTGCTTAGCTTAGAAAGTGTGTTTTCGTCGTTATTTTGGCTTATCTTGGTTTTACTCTTGATGATGCAGATGTCGATGCCTCTCCGAACATACATTGGTTTCGCTGATGGTGCTTGTCGTAGTACACGGAATATCTCTTCCGCAGCTTGGGTTATCTATTCACCCTCTGACGAGTTAGTTTCTATGCATGGGGTGAGCCTCGGTCAAACAACAAACAACATTGCAAAATACAGTGCAGTGATTGAGTTATTGTCTGAATCTATTTCATTTGGGATTCAGAGTTTGATAGTGAGGTTAGATTCTGAAATCGTTGTATTACAGCTTAATAGAGTGTATGCCATTAGAAATCCAGTGTTATTAAGGTTATTTTTGAGAGTGCGTCTCTTGGAACGTGAGTTTGATTACATTGAATATCAACATATTCCAAGGTCTTTAAATACATTAGCAGATGCAATTGCTTCTCGAATGTTAAATAGACATTTGCAATAATCATACATGTAAATTTAAAACCATTCCATAACATGATTTACAAGATAAGCTGGTAATAATGATATATATAGATAGGAGTGTGTCAAAAAACACATCGTCTTCGATCATAGGTTGAAAAACACCTTATGATCAGCAAAAATGATAAGTACAAAAAACCAAAATGTCACGTGTCTACAAAATGACCATCCAATCACTGGTGATGATCTCTATATGACACCACTGCACAGGCTACCCTACATAAGAACCTCCTAAAAGGTCCTGGGACCCCGGCTACATAGCGCTGAAGCCTGATAGGAATATCATCGATGGTAGTCTCCGGTATGTCTATTGTAAGACGCTCTAGGTCATGTTCCAACTCAGCTAAAGTCTTTGTGGCCTCGTCCTGTGGGGCCGGTGCCGTTGCAACTGGTAGTCTCCTCTCGAAAGGCCGGAGATTGGCTGGACGACGTGGGCCTACATCTGCATTTTGAAAATTATTACTATCAGTTTTGAGACGATATAAAAAAAAAAGTAGATAGTTTAAAAACTTGTGGAAAATGAAGTTACCTGTATCATCCCATTGTTCTCTCGGTGGAAGAACCATGCCCGGATCTCCACGAAAATCAACTCTGACATAAGGAAAATCCTATATAGAAAAGACCTGGTCCTCTAACCAGTGAAAGTACTCCGGAGTAAATCGAACAACCTCCGTTCCCTCATCAGGATGACGGGCCATAACCGCAACCCATCGCATCAATTTGGGCTCTCGAGGAAGCCCAACACCAACAGTGAGCTGCTATGGGATCAGCATCGGAACCCTCTCTAAGCCAAAACTCACGACTAAAGGCCCATAACCAAAAGTCTTCAGCTGTCCGTTTTTGGCTCTAGTCAGTTGACCTTTTACATTGGCCAACACAGCATCACACCAATTGAAAATGGTACCTCGATAGCAATCAATCGCCATCCGCATCTGGGATCCAGTGGCAATGTGTAAAGCGGCAGCCCCGCAAAGTCTGGTAACTGTAAAGGCAATCACCATAAGTTCAGGTCGGGATATAGTTTTGATCTCTATCCCCTTCTCCTGAGTCTGAGTGTTACACCACTCTAGTCGGAGACTAGCGATCGACTGGCCACCCGGCCTAGTCCCAAACAGAGTCAAGTGTTCGCCTCTCTTGGGAAAACTAGTGAGAAAGTAAATATATGTGGGCTCTATCTCGAGCTGGTGCCCTCCAATATAAAAACACTGGTCCTGAACGTTCCATCTTTCTACCAGCCACTCTAGAAATCTCACTTGGGCCCTCATGCCAGGTATGGCCCAGTATTTATAAAGGCCGCATGCCTTCAAAGCATCAATTGACGGTTGATGATTAATTGCAGCCAAATCAACATCTTCGTTCTCTCTCTCATGCCAATCAAGCATGGTGAGCAATCTACACACCAAAAAACATCCATTAGATTCCATAAAATCAAAAAAATTTGGTCCATTTTGGAGAAATTGGGGTTTGAAAACTCGTTTTGCGGGGTACGCACCCCGCCTTTAGGAACAGAGCGTGGGTACGCGGGTTCCCTTAAGGCAAGGTGCGTACGCCCGACATTTTCCCAACTGAGAAAATGTCGGGGTACGCAGGTCTCTAGTGTGGCACCTGCGTACCCCGAGGAGCGGTTCTTGAAACCCCAAAGCCTCCAAAAAATGAAATTAGGGCCTAAAAAAGAATTCTAAACGGATGAAAATGAAGAGAAGGATGTTGTAGAATACCTGAAAGAGATGATGTTCGGTTTCGACTGTCGGATTCTCCGCAATGTCCACGGGAAGTTTCTTGCCAAAAGCCCTTTTTCTCTCCTCAACAGTAAAATGGTAAAAATGAATTGGTAAAAGCCCTTTTTATAGGTTTTTTGGGTAAATAAATGGTAAAATTGTTTATTTTTCACCATGAAAAGGTATTTTTCAAAGTATTTTTATCTATCTTCAACAGGTATGAGTAATGTGTTGGTTTTTGTGCAGGATAAAGGATTTTCAGGGAAAATTGTCATTTTTTACAAACAAAAACATCAAAGTCATCTTTAAGCCCTTTTCTGACTCCTAAAATATGAAAAGATTGCTGAGCGTTTCTTTTACACTCGTTAAAATGGAATTAAAAGACGGTCTTCTTATAGCCCTTTTCTGACCGTAAAAACATGAAAAGATTGCCGGATTTTTGTCGTTTCAAATTCGATATTGGAAATAAAACGATGTGTCTTTGATCGCTTTTTACTTTTCAGGTCAGAGACTCTAATCATGAAAGTACTCCTTGGTCGTAAAGATCAAGCGGTTCTCTCAAGTATTATTTTATACTTTTTCGGGCTTGGGAGACACAAATTTACGAAAAAGGTCAACCCTGGAGTCTTCTTAAGTTTTTCAGACTCTCTAAAATTGAAAAACGCCGAGTTTCTCCTATATTGGACTCGTTAAAATTTCACAGTAAAGGACCTGTTCGATTACAAACAGGAACGGACCACTCCTTCTTAGGGTTCGAATCTAAATTAAGTTGGACTCATCCGAAGGATGAGCTTATAATCAAGCAAATGTTATCCTCCTCAAGCTTGTAAAAAAATAAAGAGGTACTTGCCAGAAATGGTGGGGGAAAAGAGAGAAAAATGAGCCTATTTGTTATCCTTTGTCTCAGGAAAAACCTTATCACCGCTCTTGAACACGACACTTTTCATTCACCTGGGTTGGGAAATCCTTTGCCTAACAGTTGATCAAACCACATTGAAAATCTTCAGCCGGTTTCTGGGTATTAACTTTGGGTCAATTGTCACCAAGCCATCTGTTGTGTCGTTATTTGTTCAAGAGGTCACTGCAAATAAAACATTCATCTGCAAAATACCTGTCATCCATCTTGACCATCTCTGAGTCAGTCCTTACAGCTACATTTCTTCAACTTGATCTGTGATTTCGTGTTGTGGGCTTTCCTGCAACGGATCGCTTTCTATCGACATCAGCACATTATCTAGAAAGATGATCTAGAAATCGTCAGTACCTTGAAATCTGCATGCATCAATGGCAGGTTTCTCGCCTTTGACGACAGTTTACATCATTGACTTTCGATCGAAGGATTCCATGACATGTTCGACGTCAACACATTCATTCACATCTCATGGATTGTACTGGGTACTTTGAGAACCATTGACATCACTGGTGGTCTCTCTCACACTTGTTAACAGTTTACATCATTGACTGGTAATCAAGTGGTTTCTACCATGTTCGACATCAACTCATTTATTCGCATGGATAGAATCGTACTATTTCGGGAAGTAGAAATGAAGACCCTGGATCTAGTTTCCACCATCCAGGCTGCGAGGAGTTTTGTATTCATTATATAGTAGACTAATTATAAACAGATTACTGCGTCCATACTGTGTCTACATGAGTCTATGATTATGATGTACTGCGAAATCATTCCTATATCAGAGCAGTAGTTAGTTTGTTAGTTAAAGTTTTTGATCTGAGTATGGGAATGCCTACCTCAGCGATGATATGATCTCATATATGTATTTTGTGTTGAATATTTGCAGGTTCCGACTGGGCTCTCCACAAGATAATCCTTGAAATGATAAAGTGCTTCACCCTTCCTACATGATATGAAACCCTAATCTACTATAGGTTTCGCACTTTAGGGGGCAATTTGTTACACTAAAATTTGTCACCATGACTATTTGCAGTCAGTATGGCTCCATCAATAGTCATACTGTCCTCCTTGGCAAGTCTTATACCTCTGCTCCTCATGTCAAACTCCAAGAAAGAGAGAAAGTCTTTAAAAGTCAATATAACTCTGGTTACGCAGTTTCTCTTACCCTTACTTGCGTGTACGCACCTCAAGTTCATAACACCTGCATACTTGTACGCTCTGTCTGTAAAGGGGTGGGTGCGTACTCCTGTAAAGGTCAAAAGGCGCAAGTTTTACTTCAAAAAACTTACTTGTGGTCGATTCTAGAGCATTCTAGAAGATGGTTTGACATGGATTGAGCGCCTCCAGATGGTTCATGCATCCCAATGAAAGAGGAACTTATCCCATGAAGAGGGGAGCTATCCCATTGAAAGAGGGGCTTATCCCATTGGTGGTGGAACTGATTAACTTCCTCCAAAGCACTATAAATACAGGCATTGAGCCAAAGGGAGGGGAGGTTGAAAGCTGAACATTCCTAAGGGTAGATGCTGCTGAAATTAGGACTCCCTTTTAGAGCTTGAGAGGAGAGATTCCAATCCTTTCTTAGCTTCATTTGGAAGTGGGTGAGCTGATCAAAGTAAAGGAGAACTCTTGCTGGACCCTAGGAGGGACCTACACAACACCAAGGCACTGGTTGTAATGGTTTCTTTTGTTTTCAATTAATGCAATTAAGTTCATTTTTCTCAACAAGTTGTTATATATAATTTGTTTCATAAACTCCTTGGTCTTTATGATGAATATGTTTTATTATATGAGTTATTCAGGTGCTATGTAATCGTTTGCTTGTTAGTGAATGCAGGCTTCAAGGAGAAGGAGCTCATCTGAATCGAAGAGGCTGGACTACTACAAACAAGCGTTGGACTAGAGGTAAGCCTTAAACACCTGGTTGCTTTTATTTTAATGCATATTTAGGGAAAGATAGTGCTTGATTGTTTTGTTTGTGACTAGAAAGCCTTAGCTTCTAGGGAGGTCGGTTTTGTCCGCAAAATTGACTCTTTCCGCATGACAGTCCCAGTCCTTTCTTCCTAGGTATCCTGTGTCCTTTATCCTTTAAGGTGTGGTTGTTATTATTTGAGGTATTTTAGTAGCGCTTAATTTATGCTATTAACAATAAAATTAATCTTTGATAGGATGCTAGTTTTAACCCTTAATTACGCTATTAACTAATTTTAAATATTAAAATAATTTATTTATTTTTTGATGATGACCCTTAGGTTTCTCTATTACTTTCATATTTATAACTTTTATAAATAACTATTAAGTATTATCATATATTTATTATTATTATTATTATTATTATTTACTTTCATATAATTTATAACTTTTATAAATAACTATTAAATTAATTATTACTACTACTACTATTATTATTATTATTATTATTTATTTATTTTTAACATAGTCCATTTAACTCGTTTTTTAATAAGAATATAACTAACTATATTACCCTAACATTTATATATTTAACAACTTTTATAACTAACTATTAGTTACTCTAATATTTATAATGACTTTTATAATTAAATATTAATTTATTTTATAATTAATTTAGTTTAATATATATTTATAACTATAAATGGTCCCTTTAATTTGATTAAAATCTAGGTTTTTAGCCCCTAGTCAGGTCCTTCTAACCGTTTCCCCGTCAAATTTAGCCGTTATCTGGTCTAGAATTAAAGCCATTGGTTATTCTAATATAACTATTTAAGATGCTAAGCTAGATCTGATTCTTCAACTTGTCGTGACAATGAACCACATTGGTTGGTTCAAAACGCGTCGACAAATGAAATTTCTTGTGATTTACGCCGAAAAATCTCTCATAAACTTGATATGGATCATAGAAGCTTCAATTCAATACTCTTTTGTTGTGAAAATTTTCTCCCTTTAATGGATTGCGTGTTGTATTTGTGTTTTTGTTGTTACACAGTTCCTTGTTTTGTTGTTGGTACAAATATGATTGAATTCTTACCCTTTAATTATGTTGTTGAGCTAGATTCTACCTCAAATCCAAGACTAGTACAATCTTTGGAGAGTCTGTATGCTTCCAAAATCTCATTTAAATTATCGGTCCCTTTTCCAAATTTCTTATTAAAGCTCAGCTAGGTTTTTGCCTTTTCTAATTCTTTTCTCAGCAAAACAATTTCACCCTCTAGCCTTTCACAAGCTTGATTATTCTCACTCAGTTGTTGATTTAAAGATTATTGAATCGTCTTACCTTCTTCAATTTTCAGGAGAAATGGTTCAATTGCTTCACCCTTTTCCTTGATTAGTAACTCCTAGGATTTATTTTTCTTTGTCATCCTTTCAATCTCTTCAAGCACACTTACCAAATCTCCTTCTAGCTCAACTTTTGCCTCATATTCATTAGAATTAATGGCTTCAGCTTGCATATTATCTATAGCCATAAGCATGAATTCCTTTGGACTTTCAACATTTCTTTCCTCATCTAGGGATTTACTTCCTTCACTTTCAGATGAGATGGCTTCTTAGGTGATTAATATCTACTTATTGGTCGTCTTCCTATCCTTTTGCACTTTCTTGAACTTCTCCCTACGATAATATTCCTTCTTCTTCTTTTCAGGACACTTGTATTATGCGGAATTTTCACGATTGCAGACAAAGGTGAATTCCCTAGATCTAGTGGTCTAGTCTAGAACAACAGAAAAAAATAAAAATATCAAAGTTTTCCTTAGAGAAATTAGAGTATGGAAAAGAAGGCTACCTAGAATTTGTAGCAAGCCTTCCTTTTCTCACTTGTAAGCTCCAACTATATATCCAAGTGCTATAATTAGAACCTGCACACACGACTAAAATAAACAAAGGATCCACAACATCCATGTAGCATAATGTAAAATATCTATTCAATGAATCAACATGGCATTGAAATACATGATTGTAAACATAACCTAATAAATATAGGAAAAGTGGATACTCTTTCTATTAACAAATATAGGAGAGACTTTACAACCATAAATAGTAGCTGACTTTGTAGATGTCTCTCCAACTTGACTTGTCCTTCCTTGTCACAAATCACACCTCAAAATCAACCCTAATGCATGAATATGGTGATTCCTTCAGGTTCAAAGCAACAACATGAGGGCACTAACAATCTCCAAAATCCAATCTAGACCTTATGGGAGGCAGTGAATTTATAGGATGAGTATGGTACATTAAGATTTACCATTATAGGCTTGAGATCCACATATGATGGGAGGATGAGCTCAAGCAATAAGAGATAGCATCTACAAGGTAGGATCAGATAGGAATTCGAGCTCTCTAAACAATGTAAACTTTGAAACGGGAACTAATACTGTTACCCGTTTCGTAGAGATAGCAAAAAAATGACCCGATTTTCAAAAGTGGTGATACAGAATACACATGTTTTTTTAGAACATGGTTTTTGGAACTTTAATTTTTTTCATGTGCATTAAGTTTTAGAATGGTAGTGATTTTCATGCTGATTTTAAAAAGTGAGTATTCTGCATCACACCCTTTTTTTAAAAGACCTATTTTTTGACTTTAAATTTTCTAGTGTGTGAAATGTAAAAAATTATTTTCTAAATTTGATAGTTTTTGAAGTGGTCATTTTATTCATATTTTCTTGTTCTCTATCTTAATTTTTTTATTTTTTTTTAGTGGGGTTTTTATTGTTTTGCGTTTTTAAATTAGAAAGTCGATAGTTTGAATTTTAGATAATCTACATATTTATAGATCCTTAATTAATTTTTCAATCCACATGAAATAATTGTTTCTAAAAAACAACATTTTTTAACAATGGACATAAAAATAACCATTTTTAACATAAATATAACAAAAAAACTAAACGTTTTGATAATTTTTTGCTAGAATTAACATGTCAAAATCACAATTTTTATACAAAAATATTAACTAAAAATGGTCAAATAATAGTTTTTTTTATGAATTTCATGTCAAAAAAATAATAATAACAACTTTTTTTTCAAAAAATAATAATTAACTTAAAAATCAATGCGAAAATCACAAATTACAAATATTGAACACATAGCAACTTTAATTCATCGATTATTCTTTTCATGAAATGTCAGAGTCAAAACATTGCAAAGCTTGATTTCTAGGTATAACTTGAATTTAATCAACAATGTCACGTAATCCAAACTCTTCTTCCTCTAGAGTTTCATCATTGTCATCTTCCACAATATTTTCTGCTTCCTTTTGCGCAATTTCCTCTTCTAATGGGTCTTTGATGTCTGCAAATCTCCCAATATATGTCTTTCCAAACATTCCATGTAATGGTGGTTGGGGTTCCTTTGCCTTTTTTGCCACACGTGATTCACTAAAGTCCCCTTTCCTCAACCCAATTTCTTGCATTACATCTGGAAGAAATTGAAGAGCATTAATTCTTTGCTGAATGAAATTGCATTGTAATGGATCTTTCTCAATTGCAATGCAATTTCTTCCTTTTTGAAGGCAGCATGCTAGTGTTGTACCTAATTATCAAGCACAAAAAAATAATGAAGTAAATTAGTACAATGACATATTAATTAAAAAAAAGAACATATTGAAATTCAATTCCATGTGGCAAAACCTACCTGAGCCAGAAAATAAATCCAGAACCCAATCTCCTTCATTTGAACATATGTCTATAAGATAGTTAATCAATAATTGTGGTTTCTGATAAATGTTAACTATCTCTCCTTTCGTTTCTTTGTCTTCATATGTTAGTTTTCTCACAACAGCATCATAAGTCAGTATTTGGCTATGACTCTTTCTGTCCACCCGATTAAAAATCATAGACATATGGCTATCATCTTTTGCCCAACTATCAATATGAATGAACTCACAGTCATTTATAAATTGTTGATCTTCATTGTTAAGAAGATTTGACTTTTGCTTGTAACATAAAATAGTAAAAGTTCAATTAACTTGTACATAAATAAATTTTTCAACATTAATCAAATATAACTTTAAACATCTTACCATGTAAGCTGCATCCTTGAATTTGTTTTCCCCTTGAAGCTTGACAATACCATTGCCAATTGTGTGACATCTGAATGAAATGTCACAAATCTCCATAATGGTGATGACGTCACTTCCATAAATCCCACCACTTTATTAAAAGCTTGATAAGTATAAGGGTCACTATCATAGTAAATGTTTGGAATATTGAAACCATGGGGAATATCTGCAATAACCAAGGCATAATCCCTTTTTGGTACGAGTTTAGCAATGTATTCACAGTCGCCTTGTATTACTTGATATTGAATAGTGTCTAGCCCATTCCAAATGAAATGATTAAGAGTTGGATCAAGTTCAACATTCTTAATACGTTTCTTTCTCAGTCTTTCAATCTTTATTTTTTCAATAAAAGTCTTGAAACTGTCTGGTGCTCCATTATCTTCTTTCATCATCTTTTACCAAACAAACAAATGTATGTGTAAGTTTTAAATTAAAAATAATACACAGATGATTAAAACTGAATGTATAAATCAAGTTACCTTTTTAAATGCAAGATAAAAAGCTTTTAATGTTGATGTAGAACTTGAATCTGGATAGTTGCGTACAACATCATCCCAACTATCTTCATTCAACAATTTAACCATTTGTTCCTGAATTTTCATGTAAACTTTGTGACTGCATAGATAAAGTAAGAAAAAGTTAATATAATGATATGTATAACAAATACTACCAATAACAACATGTTTTATTTAAAAGATAACTATAATCCTGGAAATAAGTAAAAATAATTCAGCAAACTTACTTTTGAAATTCTTCAGACATTTCTTCCAATGATAATTCCCCTGACCTCACACGAGATAATATTGTTTTGACAATTTTTTCATCTTTCACTCCTTGCGTCGCCCTCGAAGGCGTGATGGTCATATCGTCTAGAAGTTGCTTCAGTTCGGGAGCTGATTTATTGTTGCTACATATCAATGGCTTAGACTTTTTGACCCTCTGGTTTTTAATGCCAATGTCTTCCCACATGCTAAAAATGTCATCAATCAAATTCCAAATATCTCCAGTTCTAAATGCCAATTGGAAAATGTTATCAACACCTCTGAATAAATCGCTATATCTGTTGTCTTTTCCACCTTTTGAATTGGTTTTCTCTTCAATTTGATAGCCTATTTCCATACAAAATTCCTTTCGGAAATCTGCAGTAATATTTATCTTATCCCCACCACATTTTTCTAGGAATTCACTATGAATAAATCTAACCTTTTGGATCAAAGTCATAGAAATCCTATATTCATTATCTGAATTATGATCCCATGCCACTAACTTTGCTTCTGTTTCATTTAAACCAGCATAAATGATACATTTCATTGTTTCAAAACGTGGGTTATTAGGATATTCCTCCGTCAATTGTATTTGAGCTTCAACAGAATGGTTCCCCCCAAGCACATAATAATTGTATTCAAAACATTTTGACTTATCAAATGCTTCTTTGTTGGGAACTTGAAGTGGATCAACAAGAAGCACATAACTAACCACATGAGCATATGGATTGTACCTCATCAATGTCTTCAAGTTGTGAACATGCAGATGATGTGGCTTTCTGACTTGATATTGGCATTGTCCTTCACTTTCCTTATAGGTTTGTCTGACATTTAACTGAAATGTACGACCACCATCAATTAAGTTTCTCTTTGTCAAATTCTGTCGAATGGAATTTTGTTTTGTTTTGATTATGCCATCATCTAAATCAGTTCCTGGTGTAATGATTTCTCTGCTTTCTTTTGAAGTTTCACTAGGTTCTTGACTGCTGGTAATGACTACTTCAAGATCTTCAACTCTACTTTTTTTCGTCATAACATTCTCAAGAGATCTATTCTTGGGCATTGTTACTTTTGGTCTTTTACGACCTTCCTCAGTTCCAATGTCATCTTCAGTAATGGCAACATATGCTTCATTGTCAATTTCAACTTCATCGTCCTCAAAAGTAACTTGTTTACCCTTGCTAGATTTATCCACCAGAGGCCTTTTTTTTCTGATTCTTTGGATGTAGTTTTGTAGCATCATCAATTACTACATTTTCCATGTTTTCCATATCTTCTTCTGACACTTAGTAAAAATGGCTGACAACTTTCATGATATCATGCTCTATGAAATGAATGCCTCCCAACCTAATTGAACAGCTTTCAAAAAAATTCTGCCAAACAAAATATCATATGTTAAATAAACAAAGTTAAAAAAATATAGCGAGACACTTTCAAAACACAAAATAAAAATACAAATAACAATACTTACGATGTTTTGTGTCATCTCATTTACGATTTGTTTACACAACTTTGTAGATACCTCTCTCGTGTCATATAATGAATATGATAGTCGGTATTTAATCCTTTCATGTGACTTGGGAGCTTTTGTAAGTACGTAAACAACTTCAGTGTTTGGTACCGAACACATATCTATGACTCTTCCCATCACCTCCAAATTTTCATTATTATGGGATATATCAATGTATAGATATATATTCACAGTTGTGCTCTCTCTTTCTTTCACATACCAGACTCTTGATGGAAATTTCACCTCTTTTGAACTTTTCCAATATGAGATTAGCTTCTTATCACTTGAAGCACTTGAAATATTTGTAGGCATGAGCTCAGGTGGAGTTCGTTCACCAATGTTTTTTGAAGATACACCTTTAAGACTCTTTGGTCCAGAAAGATTCACAGAAATTTTCCTTGATGCCATTTTCCTAAAAAAAAACACATAAATTAGTAAATAAAAAAACATATTAACTTAAACTAATAACAAAAATATACCATAAATTTTTTATTTGTATAATCAGAATTGCCCAGCCACCTCTAACAGGCAGGCGAGTCGATGGGCGAGCGGGAGGTCAGGTGAGGGATAATGAGGCTAAGTAGACATTTAGGCAAGTATGGGCGAGCCCCTACCCACGCGCCCCCCACAACCCCCTAAGCTTCCCCCCCTCCCCGGCCCCCCCTCCCCTTCCCTCACCCTACCCCCTACCGTCCCCCCACACTCCCGCGCCCCATCCCCCCTCGCCCCCCGCCCCCAAAACCCCCTCCCCCCCTAACCCCCTCCCCCACCATCCCCCCAAACCCCCTACACCCCCCAACCCCTCCCCGCGGCCGCCCCTCCCCATTGCGCCCATCGCTCCCCACACCGCGCCCCCCCCCCTCCACCCCCAGCCCACCCCTACCCTTCCCCACCCCTACCCCCGTGCCCTACCCCCGTGCCCTACCCCCCCCCCCCCCCATCCCCGCGCCCTACCCCTTCCCCTACCCCCACCCCCCCCCCAACCCCCCCACCTTCTGCCCCTACCCCTACCCCCCCCAATCCCCCCACCTTCTGTCCCTACCCCTACCCCCACCTCCCCCCCAATCCCCCTACCCACCCCCTTCTGCCCCTACCCCCCCATACACCCTACCCGCGCCCTACCTCCCTAGCCCCCCCCCCCCTTACCCCCCCCATCCCCCCCCCTACACCCTACCCGCGCTCCACCCCCTACCCTTACCCATCCCCACCCCCCACCCCCTACCCTTACCCCCTACCCGCACCCTACCCCCCCCCCACCACCCCCTAACCTCCCCCCCACCCCCTACCCTTACCCCCTACCCGCGCCCTACCCTTACCCCCCCACCCTACTACCCCCCCCCCCCACCCCTAACCTTACCCCCCTACCCGCGCCCTACCCCCCCCATTCCCCCCCCCCCCCCCACCCCGCACACCCTCCGCCCCCTACCCCCCACCCCGCCCACCCTCCCCCTCCCCCACCCCGCCCCCTCCCGGCCCCTCCGCCCACCCCGCCCCCCTCCCACGCCCCCACCCCTCCCCTCCGCCGCCCCCTCCCCGGCCCCTCCGCCCACCCCGCCCACCGCTCCCCCTCCCCCGCCCCCTCCCCGGCCCCTCTGCCCCCGCTCCCACCCCCCACCCCGCCCACCCCTCCCCCTCCCCCGCCCCCTCCCCACCCACCCCTCCCCCTCCGCCCACCCCGCCCCCTCCCCGGCCCCCTCCGCCCACCCCGCCCTCCCCCTAGCCCCCTCCGCCTACGCAGTGCCACCCCTAGGCAGCCCCGCCCCGCCCGACCGGCGGCGGGTCGATTCCGGGAATCGACTTGCCGCCGGTCGGGCGGGGCGGGGCGGCCCGGGGGTGGCGCTGTGCAGGCGGAGGGGGCCGGGGGGAGGGCGGGGTGGGTGGAGGGGGCTGGGGAGGGGGCGTGGTGGGCGGAGGGGGAGGGGTGGGTGGGGAGGGGGCGAGGTGGGAGGAGGGGCCGGGGAGGGGGCGGGGGAGGGGGAGGGGTGGGCGGGGTGGGGGGTGGGAGCGGTGGGCAGAGGGGCCGGGGAGGGGGCGGGGAGGGGCCGAGGGGACGGGGCGGGGAGGGGGAGGGGTGGGCGGAGGGGCCAGGGGGGGCGGGGCAGGGGGAGGGGCGGGGAGGGGCGGGGGAGGGGGAGGGGTGGGCGGAGGGGCCGGGGAGGGGGAGGGGTGGGCGCGGTGGGGAGGGGGCGGGAGGGAATGGGGGGGGTAGGGGTAGGGGGTAGGGGGGATGGGGGGGGTAGGGCCCAAGTGGGGGGGTAGGGGGATTGGGGGGGGTAAGGGTAGGGCGCGGGTAGGGGGTAAGGGTAGGGGGTAGGGGGGGGATGGGTAAGGGTGGGGGGGGTGTAGGGCGCGGGTAGGGTGTAGGGGTGGGGATGGGTAAGGGTAGGGGATGGGGGGGGGGGGTAAGGGTAGGGGGGGGTAGGGCGCGGGTAGGGTGTAGGGGTGGGGGGGGGTAAGGGTAGGGGGGTAGGGCGCGGTTAGGGTGTAGGGGGGGGGATGGGTAGGGGTAGGGGCAGAAGGGGGGGGGGGGTGGGGTGGGGGCAGGGGCAGGGGCAGGAGGGGGGGGTGTGGGCGGACGCAGGGGGGATGGGGGATAGCGTGGGGTGCGGCGGCCAGGGGCGTTGGAGTTAGGGTGTGGGGGTGCGGGTGGCGAGGGAAGGGGGTGGAGGGAAAGGGGGCACAGGGAAGGAAACAGAGGGGTAAGGAGTTAGGGGGTGGGGCCCATGGTGCCGGCGTTAAGGAAGGTGGGGAGGAGTTGAGATTGGAGGGGAATGGGAGTTAGGGGGTGGGCTTATGGGGAGGAGAGTTGTGGGGTAGGGAAGGCAGAGTTGGGGAAAGGGTGCATGGGTGGGTGAGTTGGGGGTGGCAAGGGCTGGCGCATGGGTAGGGTAGAAGGGGGAAGAGGGCATGGGTGAATGGGAAAGATCGGTAATGGGTTGGGGGAAGGGGGCACGACGACGACCTACCCACGGTTATTGGGTGATTGAGTTTGATTGGGCCCACCATGCTCACGATTGACATAATTGTTATTTTGGCTTGGAAAAATTATTAATTTAAAACAAAAAATGTTCTTCGTTAAATTAATTTAATATGAAAATTTTGAAAAAAAATTGAACTTACCTTTCAATTGCGATAATTCTTCATTGAATATGTTGTTGATAGCAATATAGCTACTCCACAAATTCACAAGTATTTCAACGAACTTCAGAAAACCTGGATGTGAGGTAAGTAATAGTGATAACGAAATTTAATATATAAGTGAAATTACGAAGATTTTTTTCTGTACGATTAATGTGGGGTAATTTGTTTTAAATTATTATAGAGCGAATATTGTAGAGTTATTTTACAATGGATTGAATGTGGGATTAATTTGTTTTAGAATATATTATAAAAATTTAAAAAAAAAATTAGTTGTTTAGTAAATATTATATACTTTAACTATTAGAATAATTAATATAGAAGTTTTAGTTTACAATTTGAATTTCAGTGATTGATTTCATAAAAAAAATTAGTTTACGTTTTTCAATGAATTTTAGAATAAAATAATAAAGGTAAATAAATCTAACAAACTTTTGGAGGGAAATATTTTCGCGAAAGTTTTTGGAGGGAAATATTTTCGTGAAAATTTTTGGAGGGAAATATTTTCGCGAAAATTTTTGGAGGGAATATTTCATTCTTTAAGCTATATAATATTCTTAGGAGACTCCATTTGTATCATTCAACATCCTCTATTTGAAAGGGATGGATTGTTCTGATGGTGAAGTTTCGATTTATACACCATCAACATCTTCATCGTGTAACAACTCTATTCATATTGATGAATATAGCGGGAATTCTTCCACTATGAATAGAAAGTCAATTCTTCCACTTAGTCCCGATTCTAAAGACTGCGAGAGCAGCACTGATGAAAGAGGGGATGGAGAATTTCAAATTAATAAAGAGTCACAGATTCCACTTAGTCCAAATTCTAAGGACTATGAAAGCAGCGGTGATGAAGAGCATGATGGTGAAGTTCAAAAGAATGGAGTGTCACGATGTCCACTTAGTCCTAATTCTGAGGACTATGAGAGCAGCATTTTTGAAGAGTGTGATGGTGAATTTCAATAGAATGGAGGGTCATGGTGTCCACTTAGTCCTAATTCTGAAGACTATGAGAGCAGCAGTTTTGACGTGCATGATGGCGAATTTCAAAATAATGGAGTGTCACGGTGTCCACTTAGTCCTAATTCTAAGGACTATGAGAGCAGTAGTGATGAAAAGTGTGATAATGAATTTCAAAAAAATGGAGTGTCAAAGTGTCCACTTAGTCCTAATTCTAAGGACTATGAGAGCAGCAGTGATGATGAGTGTGATAATGAATTTCAAAAGAATGGAGTATCAAAGTGTCCACTTAGTCCTAATTCTAAGGACTATGAGAGCAGCAGTGATAAAGAGCATGATGATGAATTTCAAAAGTATGGAGTGTCACAGTGTCCAGTTAGTCCTAATTCTAAGGACTATGAGAGCAGCGGTGATGAAGCGCGGGATGATGATTTTCAAAAGATTGGAGTATCACAATGTCCTCTTAGTCCTGATTCTAAGGACTATGAGAGCAGCAGTGATGAAGCGCGGGATGATGATTTTCAAAAGAGTGGAGTATCACAATGTCCTCTTAGTCCTGATTCTAAGGACTATGAGAGCAGCAGTGATGAAGCGCGGGATGATGATTTTCAAAAGATTGGAGTATCACAATGTCCTCTTAGTCCTGATTCTAAGGACTATGAGAGCAGCAGTGATGAAGAACAGGATGATGCAGTTAGTCCTAATTCTAATCAGTATAAAGGTAGCAGTGACAAAGGACAGGATGTAACATCTTCAATAAGTAAACAGCCACATTTTCAATGTAGTCCTAATTCTATGGACTATGAGAGTAGCACTGACAATGTACATGAGGAAGAATATCCATTAAACATCGAGTCCGATTTTCCATTTAGTCTGAATTCTAAGGACTATGACAGTAGCACTGAAGAAGGGGAAGATGAAGGGTATCCTCTCAGTCAAAATTTGAAAATCAGAGCTTATCATAGTGTGGATAACATTCCTCTTAATGATGATGAAAATCCTTATAAAAATGATGATCCAATGATGGAGATGTTGCCAAGAAATATTGTATCGAGGAGTAGGAGCAGACCTTTTCGTATCAATGCAAACTATTCTAGTTATACAAGGGGTAGAGCAGAATATCTGACGAGAAGAAATTCTATCATCGCTCTCATTTCAAGTGAATGTTGCCAAAAAAATTGCTTGAAACGTATGGATTTCACATTTGCATTAGAAATCAGGAAGAGATATTTGTCAATGAATAAAAGCATGCAAAACTCATATTTAGTTGGCTGCATGCAATATACATTGTCAGGTTATGATTATCATATTAGGAATTTATTATTGTGTAGAAAAGCTTTCAAAATGTTTCATTCAATTGAGAATTTTCGTCTCTCGAGAATTCAAGAAAATTTGGAAAAGGATCCCACATTTTATTCAGAAGTACGTTATAAAAGATAGTTTGGGCCATTATCAAATACTGCAATGTCATGGATGAAAGATTTCTTTTCAAAGCATGGAGAGTGTATGCCAAATAGAGAGACAATACATATTCCAGATAATTTTTCAAGACGAGAAATCTACAACTTATACAAATAATATGCAGAAAGTGCTGAGGGACAGGGCCAATTTATTACATATCAATATTTTGTGAAGATATGGAAGAAAGAATTCAATAATGTTTGTATTCCTAAGAAGACAAGGATGGGGATTTGCAGTACATGTGCTTCTCTTAAATAAAAAAGGGACAAATGTGAAGGCTCAGAAAGAGGTAAGTGTTCATAACTTTTACTTTTAAAATTGTATAGTCATCAACTATGAAAACATATTTCTTAATGAATTTCTTTTATGTTGTGTAGATTTAATTGTCAAAGAACTTTAGGAGCATCGCGAACAACAAACAAATGAAAGGAAGAAGTTGTACAAGCATCGAAAGAAGTGTTATGATAATCCAAATAAATATTTGGGTTTGATAATTGATGGTATGGACCAGAAGAAAACACTTTTACCACATTTTGTTCGCACACCCAAAAATCTACAAGAGGAAAATTTTATTCAGTTTCACTTGGTCGGTTGTATGGTCTTCAATGCGAAAATGTTGCCAAGGGTGTACTTCACAGCTCCAAATATTCATAATGATGCAAATATGACCATAACCATAATTCATGATGTGATTTCTCATTGGTCTGGTAATCTTCCTGAAGTTTTGTATCTACAATTGGACAACACTTGCCGTGAAAACAAAAATCAGGTTGTTTTTGGGTATCTGAACATGCTTGTTGAATTGAGAATTTTTCAAAAGGTAAAGGTTGGTTTCCTTCTTGTTGGGCACACTCATGACCATATTGATTAGATGTTCAGTCGTTTTTCAGTCACATTGAGGAGGAAGGAAGTTTGGAGCATGCCATCACTAATTGAATGTATTAAGAAATCATACATGCCAGAGCCTACTTTTGAAGTGTTGGAAGAAACTGTTGACATGCGAAGGTTTATTCTAGGATCATATGGTGAGGGGAAATGCATTGAACAACTTAATGATATTAGCTTCCAACATCAATTTCGTATAAAAAAAATTGATGGGAAAACACTAATATGGGGCAAGAAGTTTTCAACTACTACAGAATGGGCACCGTCATCAGGTTTGCAATTTTTGAAGTTCATTCTAGATCGTCCAATATTTGCATAAAAAATATTGTTATTACAATCAGTTGGTGAAGTTCAGAATGCACGCAGACAGAATAGACATATAAATTATTCTGATTGCCTAGAAGAAATTAAAAAATGTATTAGATATACATATGAGTACTTTGACATTGCTGATTCAATTTGGTGGGAGTCATTTTTCAATAATCAAAGTGATATAATTTCAACAACAACCAATGAAGATATACCTTTGAAAAATCCATTTATTTGGCCACAAAATGTGTCGAATGAACAAGAGGAAGTAAACATTGTTGAACAACAACAAACTCAAGGTATTATTAATTCTTCACAGGTAATGGAAAGAGAGATGTATATTGGTTCCAGAAGATCTCGTGCACAACGTGAAACCATGGAAGACCTTTACAGGGGTTCAGTACATGATATTAAGGAGGGTTGCATGATTGCAGTGCAAGCAGATGGAGATCCCAAAGGCTATCCATTTTGGGTTGCTAAAGTTATAAAGGTCTTTACAGAAAATGAGGATGTTACAAGTGTTGAAGTACATTGGTATGCCACAAATACACACCCATTCAATGGTGTGTATAAGCCAGAGATGGTAGTTGACAAAAAAAATGGTGGAAAAAGAAAAAGAAAGGGTACAAATATAAATCGCCGCCACACAGACATATTACAATTGGAGGATGTTGACATACTTGTTTATGACTTCAATTTAACAAAGAGAGGAACTCTTCGCTTCAAGACGACAGAGATTCTGAAAAGGTTGTTACCAGAAGGAATAGTGTTGACATGGGAGTCTGCTGAAACCAGTCGTAGATCTAGAAGACTTTTGAAACCTGGAACGTTTGGCATGCATGTGGACTCAGATGGGGCACTAGTTGATGAAAGAGAAGAATATGGAACATCTTCGTCAGCATCCAGTCACTCATCTGAAGATGTGAATTGTGATGGTGTGCAAGAAAATATGAGTGATTTTGAATAATTGTTTAAGACAGATTATATAACTGATGTATGCATCATATCTTCAAATAAAATTAATGTTTTCCATATGTTGTTAAATGAGAAGTTATGAAGCATTTTTATGTTGTTGGATTATGTCTTAAGTATGATAAATTTTATTGTTTAAATATCTACAATGCAATATCAAATTAGAGATATAATGTCTGTTTTATTCAGTATACAAATAAAGACTTTTGATTTCATTCAGTGATATAATTTGTTCATAATGTCATGGTTTTTTAATTTTATAGTTGAAAAAATTTCAATTTCTTTTGTATCTAGCATGGTGTGGTTGAAAACATGTTAAATTTATACTTAGGAAAGAAAAATGATATTCTACCAGAAACATTAATGTGTTTTTTCCTTAAAAATTAACTTTGTTTGAGACATAAAAAATTTGTTTTATTAGCATTTTTTAAAAAGTTTGAAAATTGACCCTAAAAAAAAATCATTATTCCAGTATCATCACTTTCGTTTTGAAGCTATATTTTGCACGAAAATTTCGTAGTAAATTTCGTAGTCACTGCCATTTTTAAAACACATTCAAAATTGACACCTAAAAAAAAAAACATCGTTCCAGTATACACACTTTTCTTTTTTAGCACTGTTTTTGATGTTTTTTTGGGGTTTTTTTTGCCAGAGTTCCCGTTTTGAGTTTATAGTTCACGTTTCAAAGTTTACATTGTTTCTATCCGTTGTAAATAGTTAAAACTGTCTTGCAAGCTTCTGGAAGAGGAAGCTTCGAAGATATTTTTATTTTTCTTGAATTTCTAAAATAAACACACTTGCAGAAGGGAGAAACATGTGCTGACCAACGCTGGTGCTCAGGTATGCAATATGCATTGAACACAGGTGACCATGCAGGAAATTTGCATTGGGGCTAAAAGCACTATTTTTAAGCAATTTGTCCCAGAAACTCAAATTTTTTGGAGAAGTGATGCTCAGGGCTTTATGAAGGAATTATGAAAAAATGTTTAAGGATGTTGATTGATCCAATTTGTAAGCCTATTGATGAGATGTGACAAAATGGCCAGTGACAAATTCCCCCCTAAAGTACAAATTCAGAAGCAATGGTTGAGAACTAAAGTTATTTACCTTGTGAAAAGACCAGATCAAGAACAAATTAGTCAAGATCATCATCTATTACAATACATTGTTATCATGATATCATTTTTTAGGGAGGCATACCCATGCTTAAAATATAAGCCAATATTACATGTACAATGATCAAGTAGTCTTGTTCAGTGATGACACAGTGTGGACCCATGCTTGGATGATTGTCTAAATGATCATATGCATCATACTTGGTAATACCATATGAATCATGACATCATAGCTCAGATGGATGGAACTAGATATAAGGTCTTCTATCTCATTCACTTGATAGTATGAGTCTAGCCATGCGAATAAATGAGTTGGAGTCAGACATGGTAGACACCACCTAATTACTGGCCAATGATGTAACTTGTTATCAGACACAAGAGAAACTATCAATTATGTATGGATCTCAAGGTACTATAGTACAATTGTTGGCTTAGGGAGTCCTGACCCAGGTTCAAAGTTAGTTGTGCCAACCAACAAATCCCTATACTACTGGACCTTTCGGAACAACCCGCATAGCGCAGGTTGCAGTCTCACCCGAAGCAGTATGGGGGGATGTAAGAACCAAGTTTCTCCATCCAAAGATTAGTGTGATGTCTTTTAGCACCTTAGATTTGCCTTCGTGCAGATCAATATTCTCTTAGGGCACACTGTTACAACTCTGTTGAAATGGTCTTTAGACCTTCGTGAAGGTCTACGATCGGTGTTTACAGACCTTTATTAGTCAATATATCCACTTACGTGCATTAGAGAACAATCCTAAATTGGGGTTCACGCAGATAAACTTAAGTTATTAATAAACATCAAAGAATTCATTAGAGTCTTCATGTAATTACATAAACATGCTTGTGTAAATTATCTAACAGTGATTCAATAGAATCAGACAACATTCAGTCAATATTCCATAAAACATATCATTCATCGACAGTATATAATATTAACAACAATAACCAGAAATACAAAATAATTCTTAGGTAACTATCTTTATTGATATTGAATTCAGATTTACATACTCAAAACTAACCTGCACACTCATCTAAAGGGGTTCGCGCACTCAGCTACAAATTCTAGCTAGGCCTCTGCGCACTTCACTACAAAGCCTTTCTTCTCTTATCTGACCCACTTATCTTCCCTATCACTTATTTTCTATTTTTCCATTACATCCAATTATGCCTTAGACTCTCTAAGACACACCTATTTATAGCCTTTTTCATACAATCCCGTAGTCCGCGGACTATGGGTGGGTCTCAAAACCGACTCAAACTATACATAAAAAAGGGGATAAAACCTCTTTGACTCATAATCATCTACGTTCTCTACATCCATAAATCGCAGAGACTTTACATTAATTACAAAAATGTATCAAAACTTGGGTTATCTTAACCGCAAAACTGACCTAGGGGACCCCATCCCAACAACAATCTATGTGGTGTGAGTAGATGAGTTGAAGTCAAACACCACACAGAATATTCTAGTCAAAGGCTAATGATGATGACCTGTCACCGAGAGTGAGTAAACTTTCAATTGATGTATGAAAGCTCCAATGTACTAAAGGGATTTTCAAAGTCAACTTCTTGGATAATGATTTGATGTCGACAGGAAGCGACCTGTCACAAGGGGGCCTTGATGTATCCCCCATCAACAAAATGAAATGTGTATCAAGATTTGAGACAAAATAATGCTAATGAAGAGTTAATTCGAGAATGATAAACATGAATGGAGGCTTAAGAGTATTACAACATATATAAAATAAAGAAATTCTCTTAACCATACTGACGACACTTTATGGAGTTGGTAACATTGACTCAAAACCGAATGCAGAGGCTTTCAACATGGTATGATTAACCAAAGAGGCAAGAAGATTTCCCAACCTAACAGTCACATAGATGAAGTGAAAGAGTGTCATGTTCAAAAGTGACTCACTACCATTAACAGGTCAAGTACCCTGTTTTCCCAATTTCCCCAACCATTTCTGGTCAATACCTCTTTATTTTTGATAAGCTTGAGGAGGATAACATATGTAGAATTTTCTCTACAAATCGGCTAGCTCACTGATATCATGTAGAAATTTCACCTGCAGATCAAACTGATATATGCAATGTACTAAAGCATAATACTAGATCTACATCTACCATAAACTTTGCAGAAGCTAATCAACCATGAGAAACATCAAGCATGAACACATATAAGTGATAAGAAGGAATCAATCACACATAACACAGAATATATCACAAGGGAAAGCACCAACATAAAACCCCAACTCTGTATTATCAATCAAGTGGAAATCCTCAACAACATACAAAAAGAATCAGCTCAAAATCTATTATGCTCTCTCTGTACTCTGATGATGAAGTTCATGGCTACCTAGCCCTGTATATAAAGGCTGCACCTCAGGTCCAAGCTCTTATTTCCTTGCGCATTTTTGATTGGGGTCTAATTACAAAACACATGTAAATTGGCTTGATCATACCTACTGTCACCTCATGTCCAACTACGCAGTCATAGAAGGAAGAAGCTTCCTTCCCCATGCAAGGAATACTTACTAGAAATATCCTAGCATCTGATAGTACACTGTCCCACATCTGATCTCAACTGGGTCTCTAATATAACTGACATGCATCAGTTATCCATGAGTGAATACACAATTATCTGAAAATAATAGTTGTCACATGCATGCAAGCATCAACAAACTGTATCTCATTAATTTAACAACGTGTTAAATTAATCTAACTGAACTTGACTAAGTTAAACTAAGTCAATTGATCCTCTCAATATAGAACTCATCCTTAATTCCTCAATCAGTGGAGCAAATCAAGGACACATTCCCCAATCAGTGGAGAAACTATTGCATGTTCTCACAAAGACTTCAAGTTTGATTTTCCTTAACTAATTAACTCATGGAGAATTAATTAATTAATATTCCAAATTGCTGGTAAGACCAAATTCGAATTTACTTCCTATAGATAGACCAGGGACTGCTATAAATAGGAAGGGACCCAGAAATGTTATTTTTAGAAGATGCTATTTTTAGTAGTTTCACCTCTCACCCAAGGTGGCCAAAATGCTCATTAGACAAACTGCTATTTTTAGAAGTGTTATTTTTAGCAGTTCTATTTTTAGCAATTTCTAAATTTACATTTCTTGTTGCACACTTTTCAACAACATATGTTTGATCTATAAGTTTATCCTTCGGATGAATCCTTCTAAGTATTTTTAACGAACCCTAAGAAGGAGTGGTTCAGTCCCATCATGTTTGATGAGTCCAATGTTGTTTGATATTTTTACAATTCCAACAAAGGTATAACTTGACTCCTTTTTCATGTTTAGAGAGTTTGAAAAAAAGGCGAAAATAAAACTCCATAGGTTCCTTTTTGTAAATTTACTTTCTTGAGTCCGAAAAGGCATAAATGATACTCAGGAGAACCTTTTAGTCATGTTCGACTAAAGTATTACTTTTTTGTAAATAGTTTATCTCAGTCTGGAAAAGGGATAAACTTATACAGAGTAGTCTTCTTTTCATTTAATTTAACGAGTTCAAAAAGACGAGTGCTCAAAAATATTTTCATATTTAGGGAGTCTGAAAAGAGTTGAAAGAGGAATCCTCCTGGAGGAACGAGTGATATAAAGGGTAGCAACTAGTTCCATTCATGATGGATCTACTCAAAACACTTAGAGGTCATGAGGTTGGTTAATAAGGCCACTCATCACAATAGTTCCTTAGGAAATGGTAAAACAACCAAGAGAAAGAAAATAATCGACCATGTATATGGTGATGAGGGAATGAGAAAACCAAGGCTCATATGGAAAAAATAGGCTGATAAAAATGGCCATCACGAGGGATAAGAAGAGAATGGTTTCATTTTTACACAAGCTTGAAACACGGGAAACTATGCTTGAAATTGATTGCATTTTTAAACAAGATTGAAACATGTGGAAACTATGATTGAGAATAATTTAATATGGTTTCATTTTTACATAAACTTAGAACAGAGAAAAAATATGCTTGAAGTAAGTTTACATGCCGACAGGATAATGACTTAATTCTAGACACATTCCCTCCAAGCTTCATTTCATTCACCTACGTAGGCTATCAGGTACTAACAGGTGGATGGAATGAAGGTTCATTTATGAGATCAAGTGAAAGTCTCGACTAGGAATATATGAGATCTAATCAAAGACTTGAATTGGAAGGTGATATGTTTCATATTTTAATGAGCTTGACATGGGAAAAGAACTATGCTCATAGACCTTGTTTCATTTTTTAAAGAGCTTGACAAAAGAAAAGGAACTCTACTTATGGACCTTGTTTCATTTTTTAAAAATATTGACACAAGAAACAGAGCGATGCTCTGGAACCTCTGGTTATATTAATCATGGCTTCCCAGAGACCATGGATTCCAAGAAGCTCTCATTATATGGAAGAAATTTTTTCTAGAAGGGATATCAATCAAAGGATCAAATGGAAATATTAGGCACTAGTTCTCCTAGTACATGATACATTACATCACCTCCTAGGTCATCAATAGACGTGGACATGGAACAAGTTGCCACACAATTCTATGGTGATGGAGATACCACTTTCATATAAGGACCATTTAGGGAAGATGGTTGATTGGGAGTCAAATTAGGACCAACAAATGAAAGTTGGTCAATGGTTATGATTCTTCCTTCATGCGGGAAACACATCACACAAAATAGAGAAGAGACAAGAGCTCCCATGTCATAAACA
Organism: Pinus tabuliformis; assembly: GCA_031772625.1. Taxonomy (NCBI): domain Eukaryota; kingdom Viridiplantae; phylum Streptophyta; class Pinopsida; order Pinales; family Pinaceae; genus Pinus; species Pinus tabuliformis. The sequence continues at coordinate 279,120,268 of CM062819.1, read as the reverse complement.
TAGTCATACCCAAGGATTAAATTAAAATAAAAATGGCCTTGGACTACCATCACATTGATATATATATAGTCTTTCCTCCCAAAGTAAGAGGAAAATGAGGAAGGATCCCTAACGGATGGCTGGTTCCTCTGTTAAAATCCAATATATTCTAGGTAACAGAAACAAGCTACGAAGAACCTTAAGCTTGCTAAGTAGTTGAGGATAAAATACTAATAGACGCGCCTTCGTCTATGGTTGTCCCAGGTATGACCATATTATAAGCCTATACCATGATCTGGAAGGGCATGTAAAGAGGAAGATGATATCCCACCAATCAGAGAATAATCCTAAATTAGGGTTCACGCAGATAAACTTAAGTTATTAATAAACATTTGAGTCTTCATGCAATTACATAAACATGCTTGCGTGAATTATCTAACAGTTATTCAGTAGAATCGCACAACATTCAATCAATATTCCATAAAACATATCATTCATCAACAATATATAATTTTAACAACAATAAACATAAATACATAATAACTCTTCGGTAACTATCTTTATTGATCTTTAGCTCAGATTTACATACTCAAAACTACCCTACGCACTCATCTGCAGGGGTTTGCGCACTCAGCTATGGACTCTACCTAGGCCTCTGCACACTCAGATGTAGAGCCTTTCTTCTCCTATTTGACCCACTTCTCTTCCCTATCACTTCTTCTCTATCTGTCCATTACATCCAATTATGTCTTAGACTCTCTAAGACACACCTATTTATAGCCCTTTTCATACTATCCTGTGGTCTGTAGACCATGGGTGGATCTCAAATCCGACTCGAAATATACATAAACAAGGGGCAAAAACCTCTTTGACTCATAATCATCTACGTGCTTCGCATCCACAAATCGCGGATACTTTACATTAATTACAAAAATGTGTCCGAACTTGGGTTATCTTAACCCCAAAACTGACCTAGGGGACCCCATTGTTGGGCAATAACTAGTGACTCCTAGAGCTCCTAATTATTCTCACTTTAATTATCAATTCGGGAAAGTCTATTTATTTCAAGAGTGCACACAGTTTGTGGCTGCTATCCATAGAGAGTAATGTTCTTTAGTTGTAGTAAAAATCTTTTTTAAGTACAAGAGTAAACTAATGCTTTGAATAAAACTCACTTGCAATTAAAGGAAACTCAATGCTCTAAAACTAAATCATTCATTCAACAAAGTAACAACAATTATCAGTCAAGGATACAGTAACAATAACTCATTCCTCTTTTAACTGATGTAAACTAAATCAAGCACAAATAAGATCCCCAATCTAAGATCTTTGACAGAAATAGCCAATGTTCTTTACAGTTGTTGACCTCACACACAATACACTAAATAACCAAATTGGAAATGACAATGAAGTAAATCAACAATACCACAGTAGATTATGTAAATAAGATAATTTTGTTAACTGTAAGAATGCTAAAAGGAAAAACTAGATGACTGTAGAAAGTAAATGAGCAGCAAAGTTATATAATAGAAATGAACAACAAATCTTATGTGACTGCAATGAACAACAAAACTAAGTTACTGAAATTAACAACGAAGCTCTGTAATTAGAATGAACAACACAACAATATACTTGTAGAAAGCAATGATCTTGTTATGAGGGAAATGAACAACAATGTAATTCAATTGCAAAAAGTAATCATTAAACAAACCACACTTGCAGAAATCAGAAATTAGGCAAACCACACTGTATGGTATAGGAACAACAAGTAGATCCACCCGGATCTGGGGCCTTAGCCACTAGTGAATACCGCTGAGTTTACTTCAGTAACTAAGAAGGAATTGCAACTTGATTCATATATTAATCATCCAACAGAACAACGTACAGGAGTCTGTAAACATAATTACAATATAAAATAACAGTTGATTCCCCCCTTCTCTTTATGATCATTCCTTTTATAATGAGAGAAGGGTAAAAGAGATAAATAACAAAAACGATCCCTCAGGATCAAGAGATCTTGAGGGATTCACGTATTTTCCTAACTTTATCTTAAGGGATTCGCGTATTTTCCTAACTCTGACATTTGCGTTGATCCTAATAACTTAATTTGGCCTCATCTTTTAACTTCTGCGCTCCTGCTTTAGCCAGTAAATATTTACTGTTGCTCGAGGCTGGTTCGTTTTTGTCTCTTCTGTAATTCCCGCGTGTCGTTATCTTGGTTGGTGTATTTTTAGCTTCCTTGCAACCTCCGCACTCTTTCTTTGATTGGTTGTCATTTGTTGTTCCTTCAAAATGAACAACAATTGTCTCCTTTGTAGTTTTCCTGTGAAAAGAGGGACAATAGTTAGCCAATTCGTAATTGTGTATAATTTATTTATTGCCCATGACAATTTCTCAAAAGATCAACTCATTGAGTTATAGAAAGCATAAAAGTAAGGTAAAATATAACGATTTTAATAATATATACATACCTATTTTCTTACCCAACATACTCCCCTGCTTACCTATTTTGATGTCCTCATGAAAAGTGTATAGTTGTCCTCATGGCAAGTGTATAGTTTGCATGCAGAGCTGTCAAGGAATAGGCTGGAGAGGGAGTGTCACTAAGCGGCCTGCAACCAAAGTTTTTAGCCAAAATTTCAAAGATGTGCCCTGTCTGTCCTTCAAGCAATTCATATATGGCTTTATAGCCTTCTGCAGGGTACTAGACAATAGGGCTTCGGAATCAACAACCAGCCAATATGGGCCTTCCCTCAAGATGAAGTTGCTATAAATAACAAAGCGATTTACAACCAATTTAAAGTTTTTATAGTTAAATGGTTCTCTATCCTGTACATTATGATTGGAAACTATCCATCTGAATTTAGCTACTGCCACGGAGCTGTCTTTAATAGAGAGAAAATATTATACTCCCTGCTGGACAATTTCTTTGTGAATGGGCCCCAAGATCTGGATTACTCCTTCCTTTTGCATCAAACTTTTGTGTTTGTCTAGCATTTGTAGAGGGTTTTTCAGTTCACCTCTGACCGAGAGGTCCAATCCATTTTCACACCTCTGGAAAGTATTATGGGCTTTAAACCATTCCAATTGGTTAACAGCAAATGAAATGAAAGCTTGAAATTGTACATCCCCCACAAAAGGGATGGGATTCTTTTCCAATTCTTATTCCAATACAAAGTTGTGCAAACAAAACTCACACAGTAGTCTTTGTACTTTTACTCCATAATGTTTACAACAATTGATGAAGTCTTCACTTGTTTTCAACTCTATGGATTTCCCAACTTGAATAGCTTTGATTTTCAACTGTAAATACCTTTCTAGTAAAAATAGAGCATAGTTATTAGCATGAGACCTACATGCCAAGAGATCAGTATAGAATGAAAAAAGAGTGTCCATTTTATCCTTAACCCTTTCCACCCAAAGCTTCATTTTCTCAATTCTGTCTTCTGCTTTCCGGTATTTCTCAAAGGTTTCACTCTCTGATACATTTATGTCCTGCAACTATCTTTGTAACTCTTGATATTTCCACTGAGGGACCGTTTCCATTTCAAACCTTTCTATAGTAAGCTGAGCTTGTGCTAGCTTGTTTCGAAGGTCCACTATGCTGCTGGTCATGGTATCTTCAGGTTGAATGTCTGTTTGTGTGCCCTTGCTAAGAGAATGAACACTTACTATCTGTGTGCTTTTATTATGTGTCCGGATGTTTACAGTTTGAGTATTTTTATGGTGGAAGGTCCAACCTTCCATTTGAATTTCTATTTCACAAAAATGGATTGCTTCTGTTTGGATGGCTGCCTCTGCAACCATTGCAGGCTGTTTCTCAAAACTCTGAGTGAATGCAGGCTCAGTTTGAGTCTCTGCAATCTTTGTTTCATGGGATTCGCTTTGAACAACTACATCTAATGTTTCCTGAGTTTTGTCCGAAGCTTTTCTTGCTGATAACTTTCTTATTTTCTGCTTAATATTCTTCACTATTTTTTGCAACTTTTGTTGTTCCTTCCTGAGCTTCGTAATGGTGGCTTTGTTCTTTGTAAGGGGAGAAAGTGTTTTGTTGGTCGTATCTGCTCCTAGTGAGCCTGGTTTCTCTTCTTGACTTTGTTCTAAGAGAACTATATCCCCAGATTGATTGTCATCTTCTAGGTCTACCTCCATGTCCTCTGTTTGGTCTATATCTTCCACATTTAGGTTATCCTGGTGAGGATCTTCTGGGGATATGTTGCCAGGTTGGTCCATTTCTTCCTGAGTGACTTCCGGACCTGGTCCTTCTTCATAGGTTATGTTTTCTAGTATGCTCCTATTGTGGCCAGATTTTTCCCCTGACTGAGTTGCTCCAACATTTAAGTTGAGCGGGCTTTCTAGTTGTATGAATTCGTTCATGTTGGCCAAAATTTGGGCCAATTCGATATCATGCAATAGGTCTAGTGGAGGACTTGTATTGGGTGATAAAGGAATTTTTATTTCCTCCCTTTCCTCATCGCTAGAGTGTTATGTTTCTTCTTCAAGTTCTGACTCATGGTCATCCCGAACTTCCAACTGTAAATATTGTTCGTTTTTTAGGCTGGACCATTCTATGGGCTGACTCTACTACCCTGGGGGTTTTCAGTTGTTCCCAAGCTTGTCCCTAATCTAGTAGAGTGTCTGCATTTTTGTGGAATGTTTGTTGTGCCAGTAGTCTTTTTTCTCTTTCGAGTAGGTAAGGCTAACCCCCCCTATATGTTAAATACTAATTCTTCCCAGCTTGTTTGCTACTGGGCATGGCTATAGCTTACTATCATTCTAATCAGACTATGATGGCTTACAATAGCTTCTATATGCTTAGATCTTTTCAAACTTCGAGCAGTATCATTCAATAAAAAATTCAGATAGGCAGGCAAATTCACATAATATTTTCCTTTCAAGACTATTAATAGTTTAAGGTGTCGCGGCCTTACCACATCCTTTCTCCCTTTGCATGTGATATACCTCTGTACAATCTTGGCCAATTCTGTCCATGGTTCTCCAAGGGATGAAGGTTGAACACCTTTGCCTTTGACAATTAAATTCTGTCCCTCCTCTCGAAAGATTGCGATGGCGTCCTGCAACCTTAATTTCTTATGCATCCATATAGGTCCTTCTGCTGGTAGACAGGTTACTTCAGCAATTATCACATCCGTCACCAAAATTGGCCTTCCTCTTATCATTGAGTGTTCGCCCTGTAAGTTCTGTAAAAATTCTATAGCAATCGTCTCATTAGATTGTTGCATTCTTGTAAAGTATGATATCCAGCCAACTCTGGCTAAGATTTCTATGGCCGCATAAGAGGTAGTGAGTATCAATGGCTCCCTTCATACTGTATTTCCACCCATATTGTCTGAATTCTACAATTTGTTAGTATAGTAGGTGTTAGAGTCGGTCTAGTAGCCCTCCACCAGAGATCAAAGCTCTTTGCATTTCATGATTAGGTGTCCCATCAGTGTGATCATGTTGCATTCCGTTAGGCATGCCATAATCCTGGTGGAGGGAGTTTGTGTCATTATTCCCCTCTTGTTTGGCACTGCTGGTTCAGGTTTGTTCAAGTAAATAAAATCCTCAAAGGGTCACTCATCTTGCTCTAAGTTGTAAGGTCTTAGGTTTAGGGTTGAGTCCATTTTTGTCTTGAGAGGTCATAAAGGACCAGCAGGCCGGAGGGATGTCCTTCATTAAACATTATTTCAAAAATTCTCATCATTGCACAGCTAAATTTTCACCTTGCTCTCAAAAACTCTGTTTTTGAAAACAAAGGTCATTATCTCATTTTTGTAAAAATTCTCAAAATTTCAAATTCTTCAAATGTCGAAGTGCAGCCTTGGTCTCCTTTGCCAAAGCATCCTAGAAGCTATCCCTGCAAATTTTTTTAGAAGAAATCATCATTTCAACCAATTTTTCAAAGAAAAGAAATCAAAGGTCAGAGCCAATTAACTCAAAAAGTGTCAACACTCAAAACATTACAAAGTGGGTTTTGGGCAAGTAAAAATCAAAAGGAAACCTATAAAAGCACATCACTCCTCATTTGCAACTCATTTTCCTCTTACAAGCTAAGTGAATTCTTGCAAAGTCAATTTGAGGAGTTCTTGAGCAAGTTGAGCAGTTTCAGGGGTGCGCTACGCGTCAAGAGAGGCGCGCTACGCATCGGGGAGATTTTTTCAGTGTTATTTTGCAAGTGCGCTACGCGTCAGAGGGGCGCTACGCATTGGGCAGGGCACGCTACGCTTTGGGGTTTCAGCTCAACAAACTGCCAGCAAGTCATCAAATCAATTTTTCTCTCAGTCAAAGTGCAGGTAGGCTTCTCCTCTATGCCTAGATTTTGTTTTGCAAGATGAAAAAGAGAATTAATATGTTCAAATGCTATGTAAATGATAAATCAAAACCCTCCCTTGTTATGAAAAAGTTAAAGTTTCAATGGTACTAGGGTTTCAAATTTCTCTTGCTGTCCAAGGTTTCCCATTTGTAAATCCCTTTTTCCCTCATTTTCATCACCTTTCTCCCTCAAATTTTCCCTTGAAATTTCATCATTCTCCTCTTTAAAATTCCTAAAAGCATACTTAATTTCTAAACCCTACTTCACTTTAAATCCCACAATTTTGTAATTTCCCATGCTTGTCTTCCCTAAATTCCTTCTTTGTGTTTATTCTCCCTAATTCCCACATGTTCCCCTATCCCTAACAATTCCCTTGTATTTATGTCCCCTTGATGACAGCATTTGAAAAAGTCAAAAAGCAGTTAATTGGGTGCTAAGTCAGCAATATATTTCAGTCATCTTGCCTTCATAACCATGTCAGAAACCGAATCAGATTATGAGCAGAGCTATGACAGTGATTCAACACCAGAGGTAGAAGTGCCAAGGAAGCATCATAAGGGTGGTAAGGGTGGTCGGCATGTCAGAGAGGAGCCCACTTCATTGGCTCATTTGCAAGCTTGTCCACTTGCAATGTCATGTTTTCGGTATCAATCATGCTTTGGATATTGTGAGAGGATCTCACAAATTCAACACCATAGAGAGCTGGTCCGCTTGTTTGTCCTACATTTGCACAATGGCCATGTGAACCTTGCAGTAGTGGATTTCACCTTATCACCTAAAATGGTTGCTCAAGCCACCAGGATACCAAATGTTGGGGAAGAGTGGAGCAAGCGCAAGCTGCTAGACAAATTTCATTATCAACCATACATCAAACCTGGATGCATGAGGCACCTTACTGCTGTTTTTCCTTTCAGATTCCTAAGGGATGAGTATGCACCCTTGATGAGGCTCATTATGTGTTATTTTACTTGTGAGGGCAGATTTTCACGTTTATATTCGTACCATATCCGTTTGTTGATGCATTTCACCCGGGTACGAATGATGAACATTCCATTTTTCATGTGTCGAAATATAGAGAAGATGGTGCCCGTAGTGCAAAGGAAGAATCCCACACAGCAACTCAAAAGTATATATCATTATGCACTGATCGAGATCATAGTGATGCATCAGTTGGCACAGCAAGGTATTGCTTGGGAGGATTTCATTTCTCGCGACTTCTTCATGGTGCCACATCCACCTCCCGAGGTTGTCCATGATGAGGGAGGGCCTTCACAGCAGTTTGATATTCCTGAGCCAGAGCATGTCAGCACTCCTCCTTATGTTACATATTAGAGAGGCCACAGGGCATTATTTGCATCTGCACGGCGAGTATTATCTCCACATCAGGTGGAAGGGGTCTCGCCTTCTTCATCAGCACAGCGAGTGTTATCTCCACATCAGGTGGAAGGGGCCTCGCTTTCGACAGCAGCACAGGTACAAGAGAGAGGCAAGCAGCCCAAGATTGATGAGGGGCCATCAGGTGATCCAGGCATAGATGTTGTTGACCTTGATATCAGTTCTCCTAGCCTAGAGCCAAAAGAGATCATCCAACAACTAAGGGCTGAAAATGACTTGTTGCAGCAAAAGTTGGCAATGGAAAATTGGACAATTACATACTTAGAGCAGTGCAACAAGCAATTATAGGATGAACACACTCTTGATGAGTTGCGGAGGATCCGAGAAGACCGGAACTTGGCTCGCAAGAGACCCAGTGATTTGACACCTAAGGAGCAAAGCTCTATGCTCATTCAGGTGAACACACATTTAGAGAGGTTGATAGCAAAGGCAAATAGGGACAAAGACATGCTCCGCCACATGAAGAACCATTATTGGGCCCACATGCATGTGTGCAAAGCAAAAATGAAGGTACTTAAAGCACGCTTGGCCAAGGCACTAAAACGGAGGAAAAGGCCCGATCCGCTTCAGATTTTGGCTGAAGCCACCTTGAAGGAGAATGGTGCTCAATGATACACCTCCAGCTCAAAATTCAGGAAATTTGGAGCAATTTTGGTCAATTTTGAATTTTTTGTGCCAAAAACAAGTTTTTGCCCTCAACGCATAGCGCGCCGCGCGCTACCCTTAAGTTGGGGAGGTCCATTTCATGAAAACTCAACATTTTTGGATTTTTCATGGCAAAATACACTTTCTCAGCCACTGCCAAGAAGTTTCATGGAGATTTGAGCCCCCAAAAGGTCAAAAAACAAGAAAAAAATGACCTTCTGCCACTTTTTGGACACACAGGAAGCAGTCTTGGGCGATTGCTATTTTGGAGGGGAAAATGGCCACCAAATTGAGAAATTCCACTTGGGTTGGAGAGTAGACATCCATACCTTTCCAACAAGACCACTTGTGCCTCATTTGGATGCCGGGAAGTGCCTCAAAAGTGGCCTGAAAGGCGCGCTACGCATTGAGAAATGGCGCGCTACGCGTTGGGAAAATTTGCCAGTTTTGCATCTTCAGCACAGGTAAACGCAACAGTGACTAGTTTTGACTTTTTGGTTGGATTTTTCATCCTCTTTGATGTATTTGATGTAATTTCATGATTGACATGACACTTTTTACCTATTCTAGAAGATTCATTCATAAAATGGCAAAAAATTAATGAATGAATTGGTTTCCTAGCTTATAGAGGCAAGTTGTTTTGATTGCCTAGATTGTAGTGCTCAGTTTAGAATTGGTTGAAACAGCTCCTAGGATGATGAGCTCGACCCCTAGAGGCAAGGAAGTGTGTTAGCTTGCCTATATTATGTACTTTCTTAGTCATTTTCATGGTTGAACTCTTGAGGGATAAGCTTAGACTGTATTACTCTTTGTATCTATGCAATTTTGGCAAAGGAAAGACCAGGGTTTTGCAGCACTATTTGGGATTCCTGTGGTGTTTTGTGTTGATGGTGTGCTTCTCTCATGTACTTGTAAGTTTTTTATGTGTATCATTTTCCTACTTCTCTTTTCTGCACATTAAGTAAATGAAGTGTTAAGGTAGAATTCATGGTTTCTATGCTCTGCCTTTAAGTTTACTTAATATCTATGTTTTCATCTGTCTAAGGAGAACTCTCGAAGGTTTCTTGCTCTCTTTAGCTCCTCACCGGTCATTTCTATCCATTCAATTAATTCAAAGGCATCAAGACAATCTCCTACCTTGCCCCAAAAAGACCTCTGCAAAAACTGTGTCTCATCCCCGCACCCAAAATTGCTGTGCTCAGTTTTCCAACAAAAATCTAAAAATTTAAAATCAAACTTTCCCTATCAGTTTACTAGCCTAAAATCAGTGTTCTTTATTGGTCATCTCCGCCCTTTGAAGACATTTTGCCAAGATAGACCCGGAGAGAGCCCTCTCCTGTCCCCGTAGGGCTAGCTACGAGGCTAAGTGGTTTGATGTTGCCTTGGATTTTGTCTTTTTCAGCCTGAGGCCAAATTCAAGCGCTAACAGTAGGAATGTTTACAACAATCACCAGAATTAAGCTATGGAACAACAAGTTGTAAAAATAGCTATTTCAGGCAAAAATCCTGATTTTTCATAACTTTCTATTATACCTCATGCGTAGTAATATGGAATGTTTTAACTGTCCTACATGATCAAATGAAAGACTGACATGACTACGTAGCTATATTGGAAGTTGCACCTCTCCCCTCTTAAAATGATGGGTCATCCTCGACCGATTTACTGGGGATTGATGTTCCGGCGACGACATACAGTAGTTATACGAGTGGCAAGGTTTATATATTTATGATAGGATGACAAAAATATTGGGATGCTGAATTGCATGAAGCGAAAATTATGAATCAAATGTGGAGTTGTTGTGGAGTGATATGAAAAAGGGAAAAAGGACATCTAATGTGGAAAAAGTACTTTTATGGTCATTACTTCACTTAAACCGTTATGATTGATTTTTCTTTTAAAAAGTATCGCATGCATGAAGGTTCAAAAAGTAGCGTAGGAACATAATTGTTATAGACATATTTGGGCACTTCAACCCCAAACTTATATGTCGATAAACTAGGGCTCATCAACCCCTAAAAGAGTTGTTTCATACCCTAAAAGAACATGGTCATCTGATTACATCATTCCCCAAAAGTTCCACCTGAGAAACCATTCGGAAATGGCCTAAACTGAACCATACTGACTGCTACACTGGCTAGGTGCGATGCATACTGAGTGGTACATTTCTCAGGTGTGATGCATACTGATTAAGCCTTCTATAGGGTATGATGGGCGAGGATGGACAAATGTCTAAGACAGTTTGCTAGGTTGCTCATGGAATCTTCTAGAAACTTCTCCTATGCCACTTGCCTCTCTGAATTCGCCCAGAGATGAGTAAGAGATCCAAGAAATCTCCAAGTGGAACCAATTGTAACAAGTGGAATGACACTAATCAAAACACCAGAGATGACTCACACCCTTGCACACATCTATAAATGGATCCCTCATCTAAGAGATCCAGAGGTGGGAATATTGTGAATTGCAAGGAAGTGCTGATAGTTTGTATTTGAGGAAAGAGCATTGTATTGTTGGTGTGATCTTGCTATTTCATGAGGTGAAGAGGGATTGATTTTGGGAGGATGATGCTAGATCAGAAAACTGGGTTGTAATTCTCCCTTCTATTTAATAAAGTTCTTCAAGTTTTCTTCCATATGATTATGAAATTGTGAATGTTATCATTTGTGAATGCTATCATTTGTTCATTATATATCTGATTCTTGTAATAGATCAAGATGCTTTGACGGTTCTTTGTTACTGTGTTTCTACAGCTACTCTCCAAGTGGGTTAAGTATGGGAGGAGTTGCAAGCTTTGTCAAGGGGGAGAGAGATCAAGCAAGGGATTAAGCGGAAGTTCCAGGTCGGTTCCATTTTCTTTCTCTTATCTATTGCACATAGAAGAAATCGTTGAATTTCTTTAAACTGTTGTTTCAAGGGTAGCTGCCAAACCTAGAGGGCTAGTTGTTCGACAAGACATTGTTTTCCCATAAACAAATTGGTGACTCCACTAGGAATGAATAGATGTTTGTTTGTTGTTATTGTTTGTTTTATAAACTACAGACAGAGCCTGAAGTCAGCCAGGTAGCCTTCGAACTGCTCTTGCTCTGCAATTGCATAGTAGATTAATGTTGCTTCAGTCAATCTCTGGTTTAGTTTATGAATTAAACATTTTACTTACAAGCATTCTAGATGCCCTTTTGGTAGCTCAGTAACCTCTCAAGACATTCATTGTACTTTTCTCTTTACTTTCCATCAAAGCTTAGCTTAACTCACTGAAAACAGCTGCACATCTGAGCCAAAACCCACTTCAGTTGCGCTCCCTGGCCCATCGCACTGTCTATCACGTAACCCAGTATGCATCACACCTATCGAGTGTGTAAAGTGTGATGCATCCCTATTTCTGTGAAGCCCAGGTGCAATGATTGACTGAACCTATTTCCATTCTAGAAATGGGGGGTTTTTTACCTTGTTTTCAGTTTTGTTTAGTTGTTTTGCTGCTTATGAACAGTTCCTCCTTACTGAAGCCTACTTGCATCACATAGATCAGCCTCCATTAGATTAGGATTAGTAAATGTTTCTATGTATTTTTCCATCATTTACAATCCTTTGTCGAAAAGTTGCTTAAATCGATTTGTCGCTTTGGTACAAAAAGTGTCGTAATTGTCATTTTGTGTTGAAAAGAGAAGTGTCGTGGATTCTTCCTTCCTTGGATAGTTGATTGAACTTTTTGTCGTGTTTTTGGTTTGATTTGTTTATATTCGAAGTGTCAAAAGCATTTTTTATTCAAAATTGAAAAGTGTCGTTTGGTCTTCCTTTCTCTTTTGAAGAAGAAATTGTCGAAAATGTCATTTTGAAAGAAATATTTCAGATCTTTGCTGCATTTAATTTTCCTTTTTGGCATTTTTTACATTGAGAATGAAAAAAAAATACATGCATTTGCATTTTAATTTATTTTGTGTGCAAAAAATGATTTAGGAAAATGCACTAGTGTGTGATTTTTGCTCTTTGTTTGAAAGAATTATAATCTTCTTTCCCTAGTAGCTAGATTTTCATTGCTCAAAATAAACAAAGATTGTTTATCATTATAAATTGCATTTTAGGAATTTCAAATCAACATCACATGGTGAACCATTGAATGGAAAACTTTCAATAAGATCAACTCTCAAATAAATTTCAATGAACCTAACAACACATTGGAACTTAACGCAACACATCTAGAGGTCTAGGCTAGAGATGTGTTCCGGCGTCGTAAAAAATAGTAACTATCATTTTCATCGAAGGTTGGGTGATTCCTCCTCCTTGATACGATAAGTGCTAGCACGGACTTGTGCTCCCCGTACCATCACGTATACATTGGGAGACCATAATAGGCTTATATCCTTTATCCATAGGAAGCCGAGTCTGCCACCTTATTGATCGCAATGCACTGAACACAACATTCGGGAAGATTGACTGCCATACATAAGTCCTTGGTAATTTCTCTTTAATTTATCACCGAGGTGTATATTGCAGTTTTGCGATTGGTTTGGTAATCCCTCTATCTAGATTTTCCAGAGTAGCCACTTTCGTTCCTTTTTGACTCTTTAAAAGAAAAGGTCCATCTGAGCACTTGTCACTTCAGGCTCATTAAAAATCGAAGGAGACTAGAGTCATCTTTAGCTTTTTCTCAACTCTTAAAAATTGAAAAAGCAAAGTTGTGTCAAAGCGTCATTAAAATTAATTGCATTCAGAATAACATCATTTTTCCCCTTAATTTTGAGTTGATCAAGTAATTCGAAATCGTGGAAGAAACTCAATCAAAACCCCATCATTTGCGGAGACTAGCGAGTCAACCGTATTTGACTCCGAAAGTGAAGCCAATCCGGGCAAAACGGTCTTGTTTAACTGAGTCCAATTCATCTGGTTTATTTGAAACTTTTGTTTCAACATCGTCAGAGACTACAGTTACTCCGTTCTTTTTTGGTACATCTGCCTTTAGGGAAGAATTTCCATAGTTACAAGAGGACATTAGAACTGATCCTAGTGTAACAGTAGACACTTCTATACCTGAAACAACTCCATCTAGAGTTGATCCAGAACCCATCTCAGTTCAAACCGAGGCTACATTTGAACCAATAGTTGTTCAAGAACCTCCCTTTGAGACTGAAGTTCACTTACCTGAACATCTGGAAGTTGAGTTTCAGAATTTAGAAGGTGTCACCCCTCCAATATCTGTCACTGCAGAAGCTATACCTTATTCGGCTCCAGAAATCTTTTACGGACTTGACGGTATACCTCTTCCACCTAGTCTGATTTCTATAGAGGAGATAGTAGAGGATCCTCCATCTAGTACCCCATTACATTTTGGAACTGGGATTCATTTGTATCCTTCTACTCCTAAGTTTAGATCTTTTAATCATCCTTCATTGCAAGTTCCTGTCGAATCACTAGAAAAACTTTTGGATAGAATAAACATATCTAAGAAACCATCAACATCTAGGGCTATGTCATCTGATGTAGCTATGACAGAACTTCCCACTACCATTCCTACAATGTTTGCTAGTATACCATCTGTTCTAACTAGTTATCAATCACTAGCTGGAGTCCACTCAGGGGCTGCTTCGGCAACATCGTCTGCTCCTATTTATTCATCCGGAGTCCCATCTAGTATTTCTTATGTTGAAACTCAGAAATTTGATCTTGCATGAAAGTATCAATTTTGGAAAACCAGTCTTCAAAGACCGATATATCCTTTGAACACTGGACTGCCGCCATATGGAGGGCAGTATGCCTTTTCATTGTTCCCTCCTGAATAAAAGCCATGTGAGAGTTTCCAACAAAATTCAGGTCAAACTGGGATTACATCCAGCAGTTGGGTACCAATACTGCCACAACAACCAAGGGTTGTATATTCAATGCAACCTGTCCAACCTGTGTCGAATATTACCACTACACCTGCTATTATGACTGTGTCGCAGGTACAAGCAATCCTGTTGTGTCTCAATCTCAAGTTTCTCAGGTTGCGATACAACATCCATTTATCTCTACGGCTCAATCACAACCCCAGGTTAGTGCTTCCTTATCAGGAACGACTCAGGCTCAAATGGGTATTGTCAATCCAGATCTTGGCCAATCTTCCAGTATTGGGCAACAACAAATGGTTCAACAACCATGACTGGTGCAATACCAACAACCGCAATTCCAGCAAACCCAACTTCAATTTGGGCTTGGTTTACAAGCTTAAACTGGATTTGGTCAATATCAAGCCTATCGAGGAACCTAGCAACAAGGCTTTGTAGGTAATGGACAATCGCATTTTCAAAACGGTTATCATCAACCACACTATACTAGTTATGTCCAACAACCTTATCAAAGTTACCAACATCAAATACATTATGCTGGTATGCAAAGACCTATTGCTTAGTTGATTCCATCTTATCCTGGGTATGCTTCACCTAACCTGAATCAACAGTTTCCTTTTGTAGCAACTCTAGAATTACCAGATTTGAACCGGCTGACGAATGATCCAATTGTAGACGCCCCTTGGTGGCCAACGATTTCTCATAAACTTCCTTCGATATTCCTAAATTCAATGGAAATCCAGGTGAAGACCCATCGAATCACGTAATGACTTTTCATTTGTGGTGCTCATCTAATACACTAAATGATGGTTCGATTAGGCTTCACCTTTTTCAGAGAACGCTCACTGGTTTGGCAGCAAAATGGTATATTGAATTGCCTAGAGCTTCATTTGATAATTTCAGCCCCCTTGCCACTACTTTTCTAACCCTCTTTCAATTACCCATTAGGTACGAAACAGGAATAGAACTCCTTACCAACTTTAAACAGATCACGACCACTCACATATCTGATCATATTCATGAGTGGCAATGTCGTCGTCGAATGGTAAAGACGTATGTTCCCGATCAACTGTTAGCTGAGTGGTTTATTATGTCCTTATTACCATCTGTCACTGAGGACGTGGCGAAAGGAGGAGTTGTCACTGAAGAGAAAGTCATTGCTTGTGCCCAATATTTAGACTTGATCTATACTCAGTCTAGCACACTCTACGATAAAATTCCTGACGCTCGTAGACCAGAATTTTCCATTCCCCCCCTCCTAAATCGAATAGGGACTCTCATGCCGGTGACGGCGTGATCAGTGCCTCAATCAGGTAAATCAGGTAAATCTCTTGATGTTTCTAGTCAAAATGAAAATGACAAACCTCTTGCCTCGAAGATTAGTGCCTTGTCATCTGACAAGGGCAAGAATCCAAAGCAACCAGGGGGCAAGAAGAAAGGGAAAAATAATAAGAATAAACAGGAGAATTCAACTCCTGAAAAATCTTCTGAGAACCCTGCTGGGCCAAAGAAACCTCCTCATTTTCTGTGTTTCATATGTAATGAGGAGCATTATACGAGGGATTTTCCACATCGAGTTGAGGTTGCAAAATTTTTAAAGGTTTCAAATACCTCAGCGGTATTGACTGATCCGTTTCCGAACCCAGAAACTAATATGGTTGCTATCGATCATGCTTCCACATCCAAAGTGCTTATGCTATGCATCTCAAAAAAGAAAAATGATGCTTTGATATCGACAAGGAATAAAGATTATGGGAATCCATCATCGTCAAACAACCAGGCTACAGATCAACCTAGTAGTTCAACAACAATTTAGAGAGATTCTTCAGCGAAAATCACAAGGAATACCATTTGTCGATGCGTTTCGAACCAACCAGTGTGGTTCATCGTCAGGACAAGTTGAAGAACAGATCCAGCTTAGTTGTTCCACCCATTATTTCTGAATTAACTATAAAGCTGCCAAAGGGAGTCATACATAAATCAACATTTAATCCTCGTGCTTGAGCCACTCAGAATTATAATATAGTAGAGGATCTGGCTCAATCACCATTCGCTATGTCGACACTTGAGGTATTGCAAAATTGTCCCTCCCAAAAGCAGGCTTTGTTATCAGCAATAGGTGGGATTGATCCAGTGGATTCCAATCTTGTGGCCTTTAATCATAAAGGATATACACCTCAGTTACCAGCCCAACTTACTTTCCTTATACAGGTAAAAGCCCTCAATAAAAATGTTCATCGAACCATCATTGATGAGGGGGCATCTACCTGTATTATGTCAATGAGTTTCTGGAAAACTCTTGGTTCACCACCCTTGTCACAATCATCAACAACATTAAAAGTGTTCGATGGAAGAACATACAATCCGTATGGGATTTTAAGTAACTTGGAAGTTGAATTGGGGGGCAAGACAATAGAGATTGAAGTCGAGGTCATTGATGGAAACCTTGATTACAATATCTTACTAGGAAGGCCCTGGATTTATGCTATGGCTGCCGTTGTGTCTACATATTTTAGAAAGATTGCATTTCCCTTCCAAGGTGGAATCACAATCGTTGACCAACTAGCCTTTTTTCCTAATAGTTCACAAGCTACTGGAAGCATTCCATTGATCCATGGAAGTTCTCAATCACTTCAAAATGTCAGGGTAGGTCTCCTAAAAGACCCTTCTTTAATGGGTACTTTTTCCCTCCCACCTCCATCTGGTCTTGCGGAAGTGGCCACAGTGGAAACCTGTCATATGATATCTTCTACATCATCTGAGTTTAATTAGAACTCTGACCATTTTGATAGTGCGGATCACCGCGAGGTGTTACCACCAAGCCCCATAGAATCTTTGTAACAATCAATTTTTTGGGCTTGGGCGGCAAAGCCGAATCAGCACTTGACGAGTGTTTAGGTAGAAAGGTATTTAGAATATGGTACCTCTTCCGATCCTTGGTCTCGTGTGAATCATCCAATTAATGATGATAGGAGAGACGTTGTGGGAAGATTACCACCATCGTTCCCACCTTCGAGATGACAATGAAGATTATTCAAGCGACCTTAATCATCCTTTAGTTTTTGATTTTTTATTAAATACTATAAATACAGTAGATTCCGAGCGAAATCTATCCAACATTGAAGAAACTATCGCCATTAATATTTCAACCAAACCTAATGTTGTAGAGAATATTCATGTTGGCAAATCTTGTTCTCCATCAGAACTAGAGATTTATTGCGCTCTCTTTCGCGAATTCAGAGATGTCTTTGCATGGTCATATGAAGAAATGCTAGGCATTAACTCGAGAATTGTTGAACATGAAATCAAGATGTATCCAGATGTCAAACTAGTATGACAATGGCTTTGACCTATACTTTCGAAGAAAGTCGTTGCCATTAAATCAGAGGTTGAAAATTTTTTGCATGCTAGCTTCATTTACCCTGTTCTTCTCACTGATTGGGTATCGAACATTGTTCCTGTAATGAAAAAACAAGGAACGATTAGAGTGTGCATCGATTATAGGGATGTAAACCAAACATGACCAAAGGAAAACTATCCTACACCCTTTATCAACTAGATTATTGATGAACGTGCTGGAGGCAAAATCTTTTAATTCATGGATAGATTTTCCAAATACAATCAAATCAATATCTGCCCACAGGACCAGTCAAAAACTGCATTTATATGTCTGTGGGGCACATTCGCATATCGTAAATTACCATTCGGTCTGAAGAACGCAGGGGAATTTTTTTTAGAGGGAAATGAATTAAGCCTTCCATGACATCAAACACATCGTTCAACCGTATCTCGATGATCTACCAGCTCATTCACGAAAGCGGACTGATCATCCGCAACATTTGAGAGCCATATTTCTACGTTGCCGTCACTACAAGATACGACTCAATCTGCACAAGTGTGTGTTTTGTGTTGGTTCTGGTCGATTGCTTGGTTTTGTAGTTTCTAAGGACAAATTCGACTTGACCCTTTTAAGGTTCAGGCAATTCTTGACATGCCTCCACCTTCAAATTTGCTTCAGATTCAGAGACTCCAAGGGAAAGCTAACTTTCTGAGGAGGTTCATTCCACATTATGCTGAGCTCACTAAATTTTATACACGTCTATTGAAAAAAGGAGTACCCTTCCACTGGGATCAGGTTGCACAAGCTTCCTTTGATTCTTTAAAAAATTCCCTGATAAAAGCATCATTAATGTACGCTCCTTACTATCAAAAATACTTCAACCTTTATCTTGCCGCTGTAGATACAACCATCGCCACGGTTTTAGTGCAAGAAGATAATGGAATAGAACATCCTATATATTATTTAAGTCGAAATCTTAATGATATAGAAAGCAAGTACTCTTACGTTGAAAAGTTGGCTTTAGCAGCCGTTTAAGCAGTATAGAGATTTCGACACTATGTTCTCTTTCGCAAAACTACCATTGTGTCGGATTGCAACCTTATGACCTACATTCTGTCACATCAATTACTAGGGGAAAGACTCTGTTTCTGATATCATCAAGTGATCCGTGATATGGGGATATATTGGTCTATCTCTAAACCAAAACTTTTAGGCCTAGCACCACTCACTCTGAACAGCGACGTACTCGATATCAAGCCAAGGACTATCTGATCGTTGGTGATACAATTTACCGTCGTGGTGTCGATACAGTTCTACGAAGGTGCCTCACACATGAGGAGGCTGAAAATGTTTTGAATGATTGTCATTCAGGTTCTTGTGGGGGGCATCTATCTGGTTAAGTTATTGCACAGAAGATCTTACGAGCTGGTTACTTCTGGCCCACCATATTCAAAGATTGCATAATTGTAGTAAGAAGTTGCCATGCTTGTCAGATTTTTGATCGTAAAACTAGATTACCACCTGCACCACTGCACCCAGTAGTTGCTGTTGGGCTATTCGCTAAATGGGGCATTAATTTCATGACATGTAACCCCACCTCAGCTGGGGGGAATGGGTATATTATAGTCGTTGTCAACTATTTTACAAAATGGGCCGAGGTGATGCCTACATTGAACAACAACGGCGAAACGGTTTCTCTTTTCTCTTTTAATCATGTAGTTTCTAGATTTGGTGTGCCACAGGCTATAGTCATAGATCATGGGTTGCATTTTCGCAATCACATGATGATTGAATTGATTGCCAATTTAGGACTGTCCCATGATAGTTCCACTCCATATTATCTGCAGGCTAATGGACAAGTTGAGGCGATCAACAAAGTTCTTAAGCGCATGCTGCAAAGAATGATTAGAGCCCACAAACGGAATTAGCATTTAATCCTGTACTCAGCTCTGTGGGCATATAGGACTTTAGTGAGAAATGCGACCAGATTTATGCCCTTTTAGTTGGTGTATGGTCTGGAAGCTATCTTACCAATTCAGTTCGAAATCTCATTCCTCAATCTTGCGATTGATCTGCTTCCCGAAACTTCTGAAGAAGAGGCTCATTTCTTGGAACTAATCCATCTGGATGAAACCCATCATGATGCCAAGTTGGCTAACGAAGCACATTAGAAATGCGTCAGGGCATAATATGACAAAAATGTCAAGCCTTGTGTCTTCTTAGAAGGTGACCTGGTCTTGCTTTACAATCAGGACTCTGACAAATTGGGAGCAGGTAAATTTGAACCATTATGGATGGGCCCCTATATTGTTAAACGAGTATTGACAAAAGGAGCGTATGAGCTGGTCGATTATGATGGGATTCCACTGTCACAGCCCTGAAATGGGTTGTATCTTAAACGTTACTACGCTTGATGAAGTGTAGTAAACTCATTATACACATGCTTTTATTGCATTTTAGTGTGTTTTCTTTTAGAGTTGTCATTTTGGTTAGGTAATCCACTTCGCTTTTGTTGTATATGTCAGACTTTTTGGAACCATTTGTTGGGTATGCTGACGGAGCTAGTCGTAGTATGCAGAACCTATCTTCTACAGCCTGGGCCATTTTCACTCCAAGCGGTGAGTTAGTGAGTTTTAGGGGGATATGTATTGGTCGATCAACAAAAAACATCGCTGAGTATAGCGTATTGATTGAACTTCTCTCTGATGCCATTTCACATGGCATACGCCGACTCGTTGCCAGGCTAGATTCACAACTCGTCACTCTACAGCTTACTGGCGTTTATTCCATTCGAAACCTAGCTATTTATCGCATGTTCGTAAGAGTCAGGATTTTGGAAATACATTTTGATTCCATTCAATATCAACACATTTCCATAAGCTTAAACACATTGACTGATTCAATAGCAAACTATGTGTTAAATAGACATTTGCAACATTTGTAAAGAAAGCATTTCACATCAACATTTGCATCAGGATTGCATAGCTTAACCAAAATAAAACTATGAAAATAAAAAATAGATATCTGTTTATAGTTTTTACAAAATGTTTTGTGTCCAAGGAAAAATTGGTCATCTGACCTAGAAACTCATAATGAATGCAAAAAAACATCCTAGACTAGTGATGCTGGTGATAACATGTCACCACCTGTGCTATCATGCACAAGAGCCTAGTCCAACGACTCGGTATGCTAGTGGTATGGTGTTGTAACCTCAAAGGTAACTCATCAGTCCTGACATCCTGAATGCTGAGAGTGAAGCCCTCGATCTGATCCTGCAGCACTGCTAGGGTCTCTGATATGTCCAGAACCCAAAGGACGACCCTCCCTATAGCCTCTCCTGCTGGAGCATCATCTGCCACCCATGGGCGTGCCACTGGTTGCACTGGTCCAATATCTGCACACACATATAAGTTTGATTAGTCTTGGTAACATCAAAAACACAAAAAATTATAAAATTGAAAAACAAAGATGTGGTCGAATCATTTTACCTATAGTACTCCACTGCTCGCCAGCTGGTAATGCCAAATCTGGGTCGCCTCGAAAATCCATCCCGACACATGGATAGTCTGCAAATACCATCTCCTGGTGGTCGAACCACTCGAAAAAGGCATCAGAGAAGGAAATTAGTGACTGGCTAGCATGTCTGGCCATAAGATCAACCCATCTCTGCATCCTTGGTTCCCTCGATGCTGGAAATCCCAGTGAAATGTTCTGAGGCTGCATCAGTGGAATCCTCTCCAAAGCGAAAGCAATCAATATGGATCCATAGCCAAAATTATTGGTTCTTCCATTCTTCACTTTGGACAGTTGTTATTTTATGACAGGAAGTATCGCCTCACACCAACTGAACACCTTCGGTTCCAGGCATTCCAGGGCATACTGCATGTAAGATCTGTTCGCCAAGTGTAAGGCCGCGCTGCCAGCCAATCTAGCAAAGGTAAATAAAATGGTCCTCAAGGGCCAATCACTGACATCCCAGATATTAATCTTACCATCTCTACTGGGCTGGGATCCATCCCTGCAGAACCGACGAATGTAACCTTTCACGGATTCACCCCCACGAGCAAATATTGATAGTGAAATAGGGGCACCACGCCTCGAAAATCACATCAGAAAGTAAATGTCCTTGACTGTCAATGGAATAGATTTACCTCTGATTTGGAATACCTGGTCAATCAGATCCCAAGCATCGAGAAAATACTGCAACAAACTGATCTGTTGCCTCATGCTGGATATGCGGAAGAACTTAAGTAAACCACAGTTTCTTAATGCAGCCAATGTGCCTTGGTCATGTAAAGAAATTATATCCTCTTCTTCATGTTCTTGTTCACACCATGTGACAACCATCTTGATCCAACAAAAATCTGAAATGCAAACAAAAGATGAGTTAGGATCCAAATTTGAGAAAAAATAAGCAACAATTTGGTGAAAAAACACTGTGTAAAGTTGCCATTCTGCGCCCATTACACCTTGCCTTTGAGCAGGTGAGATGCATATTGACTAGCCAGTGTACAGCTCAGTATGCATCACACTTTTTGATGCAGACTAGGTGCAATTATTGGGGAATGAAATCTTCAAACCCCAAGGGCCCAGAAATGTGGAAAAACTTACTCAGAATTAGGAAAAGATGGAATCAATTTGAAGAGCTCAGGGTTAGCTCCTACTTGGTCCTGACAGCGTGGAAAATAGTCCACAAGACCTCCCAAAATTGACTGGTGAAATTTGAGGGGGAAAACATCTCCAGAGCTCCAAAATCCAAAATTTGAAATGAAATGATGAAAGTGAAAGGTAAAACTACTTTTTATGGTTACTATTCATGTACTTCAAGTAAAATGTTAGTTTTAGTTCATTTTTTGTCCATATATATGTATTTCTAAACAATTTGATGGAGTTTTGGGTAGGTTGAGCGACTGATGAAAGAATCTGATGAGCTAAACAGTGAATTGAACATCTTCGACCACTGAATCAAGCATAGTTTTTCGTTTCGAGCTTGTGTAAAAATGAAACTGAATCCGAGCATAGTTCCCCCATGGTTCAAGCTCGTTAAAAAATGAACCCACCTTCAAGTAATTAACCTTTGTGATTGCCATTCTATCAGCCTTTTGAGCCTTGGTTGTGTACCTCTCATCACCTCCATTCTTTTGGCCGATCATACGCTTCCACTTGGTTGTTTACCCTTTTTGAGGAACAGTTGTGATGAGTGGTCTTATTAGCCAACCTCTTCATAGAAATCACCATGTTTTGAGAAGTTCCAAGCTTACCCGGAACCAGTTGCTACCCTAGACACCACTCGTTCCTCAAAATCGAGTCTCCTTTAAACCCTTTTCAGACTCGTTAAATATGAAAATATTGTCGAGCAATTGGCCTTTCTAGCTCATTAAAGTGCTTGGAAATGTCATCCCTCCTGTATGATTTTAATCTTTTTCGAACCTGAGGGATTATCTCATGAAAAAGTTCGAGCGCTTGTCTTTTTCAACTCGTTAAAGTGATCGGAAAAGTCATCCCTTTTGTATTATTTTATCCTTTTTCGGACCTAAGGGATTATTTTATGAAAAAGAACTTCTGGAGTTTTCTTTTTGTCCCTTTTCAAACTCTCTAAACATGAAAAGGACCGAGTTATCCTTGTCGTTAAAATCGTTAAAATAATAGCGACAAACTTGTCCATTCTAGACGAGACAGAGTTTCCTTTTCGTCCCTTTTCAAACTCTCTAAACATGAAAAGGACCGAGTTATCCTTGTCGTTAAACTTGTTAAAACAATAGCGACAAACTTGTCCATTCTAGACAAGAACGAGTTTCACTGTCACTAGACTCGTTAAAACATAGCGACAGGTTTGCCCGAAGGGCAAATTATAGAACAAGCATATGTTATCCTCCTCAAGCTTGACAAAAATAAAGAGGTACTGGTGAGTAATGACTGGGGAAAAAGGGAAAAAACTTGAAGAACTTATGGTAGCAGGTCGCTCTTGAACATGACACTTTCACTCCATCGCCATTATTGAGTCGGGTTGGGTTATTCCGTTCATCGGTCATCTCACCTTTGGTCTTTCACACCATCCATCTTTTTGGGTTAACGCTACCAACCCATCTCAGCGTCACCAACATGTTCAAGAGAAGTCATTCAATTGAGAAACCACAATCTAGTTAATGCCTCATCCGTTGCAATACCTCCAACCTTGATTTTTTCATGACTGCCATTCCTAAACCTTGTGTCGTCAGATCGTTTTCACCTCCAGAATTCATTTGCTTCGTTTTGTGTCATAGATGTAGGATACATCAAGGCCCTCCTACAATGAGTCACTTCTTGTCGACATCAGCTCATTATCCAAGAAGTTGACTTAGAAACACCCCTTTTAGTACTTTGAAGCTTGCATGCCTCAATGGCAAGTTTCTCACTTTCAGCGACAGGTTGACATCAATGGTCTTCGACCAAAAGATTTTGCACAGTGTTCGACATCAGATCATATATTCACACCACGTGAATTGTACTGTAGTACCTTGAGGGTCATTATCATTATCGGTGATTCCTCTCGTGTTTGTTAACAGCTCACATTATTGGCTGGTAATCAGTCGATGCCTTTCCATGTTCGACTTTAGAACATCTTCTCACATGGAGTGACTTGTACATCGGGGGAAGATTGAACGAGTTTTGAAGACCCTAGATCTAGTTTCATCTATCTAGGCTGTGATATATTTAGGGATATAAAAATATAAAATGTACAAAGGCGTTGCACAGATGGTCATCCGAACCAAGGATGATGACTCTACATCTGAAGAATCACTAGTCTACATCTACAGACGACTATCTGATCTATGTCCATGAATGAATTTATAAAGTTGAGCATGGGAATGCCTGCCTAAGCTAGATCATGAAAATTATATTATGAAGATGTATTGTATTGTAACTTATGCAGGTCTTCTTCCAGTTCGAAACCTTGGATCCTCATGATAAAGCATTTCACCCGACATCAAGATTTACGACTTCATGCTTTAGGGGGCAACTGTTATAGACATATTTAGGCACTTCAACACCAAACTTATATGTCGATAAAATAGGGCTCATCAACCCCTAAAAGAGTTGTTTCATACCCTAAAAGAACTTGGTCATCTGATTACATCATTCCCCAAAAGTTCCACTTGAGAAACCATCCAGAAATGGCCTAGACTGAACCATACTAACTGCTACATTGTCCAGGTGCGATGCATATTGAGTGGTACACTTCTCAGGTGCAATGCATACTGATTAGGCATTCTATAGGGTGTGATGGGTGAGGATGGAAAAATGTCTGAGACAATTTTCTAGGTGGTTGCTCATAGAATCTTCTAGAAACTTCTCCTATGCCACTTGCCTCTCTGAATTCACCTAGAGATGAGTAAGAGATCCAAGAAATCTCCAAGTGGAACCAATTTTAACAAGTGGAATGACACTAATCAAAACACCAGAGATGACTCACACCCCTACACACATCTATAAATGGATCCCTCATCTAAGAGATCTGGGGGCGGGAATATTGTGAATTGCAAGGAAGTGCTGATAGTTTGTATTTGAGGAAAGAGCATTGTATTGTTGGTGTGATCTTGCTATTTCATGAGGTGAAGAGGGATTGATGCTAGGAGGATGATGCTGGATCAGACAACTGGGTTGTAATTCTCCCTTCTATTTAATAAAGTTCTTCAAGTTTTCTTCCATATGATTGTGCAATTGTGAATGTTATCATTTGCGAATGCTATCATTTGTTCATTATATACCTGATTCTGTAATTTTTATGTTGTAATAGATTAAGATGCTTTGACGGTTCTTTGTTACTGTGTTTCTACAGGTACTCTCCAAGCGGGTTAAGTATGGGGAGGAGTTTCAAGCTCTATCAAGGGGGAGAGAGATCAAGCAAGGGATTAAGCGGAAGTTCTAGGTTGGTTCCATTATCTTTCTCTTATCTGTTGCACATAGAAGAAATCGTTGAATTGCTTTAAACTGTTGTTTCAAGGGTAACTGCCAAACCTAGAGGGCTATTCGTTCAACAAGACACTAGTTTTCCTAGAAACAATAATCTCTCTTGTAGTAATGATATCAAATAGGAAAAGGCATTTATAGTAGCTATTGATGTTGAAAATGTGACTCCAATGCCATTAGCAGAGCTGTTTTTGCCCACAGGTGTTTATAACCTTGACAAAGTTTCTTTTTAACCCCTTGGAACCATGGTCCTTTATGTATAACTAGGAAAGTGTCTTATAATGTCAGAATGGAAACCATTGTGCTGGCTTGGTGACCAGATAAACACAATGTCATTCACTGAGAAGGAGAAAAAGGTGGATAGGTCGGCTCGTGATTAGACCTCCTATTCCAAGGATTTTATTACTTTTTTATGTATCCATTGGATCATATCCCTAGTGTGGTGGCCATAATGGAAATGCCACTTTGCTGCTTCCTTATGATCATGGTACGCTGGCTCGTGATGAGACCCCCTATTCTTCATCTGACAAAACATGAAATTGTTAGAAAACATATGTATATATTTTTTCCTTTTGATAGCACTTCCTAGTTATATATATAGGGTGGCTCAACAGTCCTTAAGAGTAGGGATGGTGGAAGAAGTCTGAACATCTCAATAGAAAAAAATATGCCCTTAATCTTATTTGATGATAATGATCAGAGAGAATTATAGGGGAGGGGGAAGAACCAGCATGATAGAAATAATCAATCAAGTTGATTTATAATGAGAATAAGGACAATAAAGTAATATAGATAGTTGTGTCCTTCCATTTTTTAATCAATACAGAGCAATCTCATTAAAAATGATAATATTCAATTCTGATTGTTCAGTAGACTTCAAATTCTTGTATCCTTGCATAGATATATGTATACTTGCATTATAGAGGCTCATGGATAGTGAAACAATATTCACAAAGTGTTTTATTTCCTAAAGAATACTTCACTGAAAGAGTGTTGTTCCTTAAGAGGAACAACAAGAAAAACACACAAAAAGGGTGTTGTTCCTTAGAGGGAACAACAGTTGTTTCTTAAATGGAATGGCAGAAAACAAAGATGTATGGGCTCGTTGTTTCTTAAAGAGAACAACAAAAAAATGAAATCCAAATGAAACTATTGTTCCTTAGAAGGAACAACAGTTGTTCCTTAAATGGAATAGCAACAAAACAAAGAAACAACAAAAAATAAAATCAAAACATAACTATTGTTCCTTAGAAGGAACAACAACTATTCCTTAAATGGAACAGCAAAAAACAAATTTAGAGGGGATTGTTGTTCCTTCCAGGGAACGACAGTTGTTCCTTAAAGGGAACAACAACTGTTCTGTCAAGGGAACAGTGTGAAATAGAATGTACATGCGGTTGTTGTTCCTTAGAGGGAACAACAGTTGTTCCTTGTGGGGAACAGCGCGAAGACAA
This sequence comes from Pinus tabuliformis, assembly GCA_031772625.1. Classification (NCBI taxonomy): domain Eukaryota; kingdom Viridiplantae; phylum Streptophyta; class Pinopsida; order Pinales; family Pinaceae; genus Pinus; species Pinus tabuliformis. The sequence goes on along the minus strand of CM062819.1, from coordinate 279,093,372 downwards.
CTGCACACGGACCTTGTTGTTCTTAAAGGGAACAACATAAAAACAATCATTCACACGTCTGATGTTCCTTAGAGGGAACAACACAGATAGAAATATACAGGTGACTATTCCTTTTGAAGGAATGATAGTTGTTCCTTAAAAGGAACAGCAACTGTTCCTTAAAAGGAACAACAACTGTTCCTTAAATGGAACAGCGCGAAAAGAAATCCAATCAAAACTGTTGTTCCTTAGAAGGAACGACAGCTGTTCCTTAAGAGGAACAACGACTATGCCTTAAAGGCAACAACACAAAGTAGATATACAGACGGTTGTTCCTTCGAAGGAACGACGATTGTTTCTTAAGAGAAACAACAACTGTTCCTTAAAGGGAACAACGTGGAAATAAATCAAGTCAAATCTGTTGTTCCTTAGAAGGAACGACAGTTGTTCCTTTGGAGGAACAAGAACTGTTACTTAAAGGGAACAACACTAAAATAATTCAAATGAAGACTGTTGTTCCTTAGAAGGAATGACAGTTGTTCCTTAAGAGGAACATCAACTGTTCCTTAAAGGGAACAACACAAAGATAAATACATGCGCAATTATTGTTCTTTAAAGGGAACAACAGTTGTTCCTTTAGAAGGAACAACAATTGTTCCTTAAAGAGAACAACATGAAAACAAGTCCAAACAACAACGACTATTCCTTAAAGGGAACGACGGATGTTCCTTAGGAGGAACAACAACTGTTCCTTTAAGGGAACAACACAAAAAATGACAATTGGTCATAGAATTGAAAAGCAAATTCATACTATGTTGTTGTTCTTTAGAAGGGACAATGGTTGTTCCTTAAAGGGAACAACAGTTGTTCCTTAAAGGAACAGTAGAGAAAAATTAAAGAACTTTATATACAATTTATACAAGCAAAGAAAAAAAAAAACATTTATGTACATAAAATAAGATGAATTATTCATTTGGGCTGCAATTGTGGACTGGGTACCCCCTCATCAAGAATTTGTATAGTGGGATCTTCCTATAACTGCTAGCAAAAGGATTACCTGGTAAGCGATTTGTGATATAGTCGTACTTGATGCCCATTCGCTTTAAACGAGTAACCAGATCCATCGATGGTGGCTAATGTGAGGGTGCCATTGTCATGTACCTCTTGAACCTCATAAGGCCTAACCATTTGGTCTAGAGTTTTCCTGGGAAATCTTGGAATCTAGAGTCATACAGGAGTGCCCAATCTCCTTCATGGAAGATCTTATTTTTAATAAGGGAATCATGCCATTTCACTCTTTTCTGTTGGATCAATGCAGTGTGCTAAATAGCTGATAACTTGATTTCATCTAATTCATTGATCTACTGTAACCTATTGATTTGAGCTTCACTTAAGTTCAAACCTACTTCCTGAGCTGTTCTTAATGTCTAGATTTCGAATTCGATTGGGAAGATAGGTTCTTTACCAAATTGATATGGTGAATATCTCGTGGTACTTCTCCATGTTGTGCGGTATGCCCATAGGGCTTCTGGCAATCTAGTGGCCCAGTCACGTCTATGTGATGCAACTGTCTTTGTGAGTATTGCCTCAATTACCTTATTAGTACTTTCTACTTGGCCATTTGCCTGTGGGTGGTATGGAGTTGTAATTTTGTGCAGGATATGATAATTTCTTAATGTTGCAGCAATCTTGTTGCTTACAAATTACGGTCCTCCGTCTATAATTATGTCTCTCGGCAGGCCATATTGCACAAATAGTTGGAAAGAAAGTGTATCACTGAATCTTTGATTGCCCTTGGTAACGCCTCTGCCTCGACCCATTTAATGACATATTCTGTTGCTACTAATATGTATGTCTTTTGATTAGATGATGGGTTAATAGGGCCAATAAATTCTAGTGCCCACCGCTCAAAAGGTTCAATGACTAACTGTGGATTTAGAGGCATTTCGTCTGATTGTCCAGGGCATCCCATTCTCTGGCAGCTATCACAGGGTTGAACAAACTTTTTAGCATCTTTAAAGATAGTGGGCCAGTAGTAACCTGTTTGTAAGACTTTGTGACTGGTTCTGCGGTCTGCAAAATGTCTGTCGTAGGGCCCATCATGGCAAGCTTTCAAAATGTCGAAAACTTCGTCTTCCCTGACACACCTTCTGATGTGCATATCGGCTCCAGTATGAAACAAGTATCCCCCAATCCAGGAGAATCTTGTGCTGCGCTATACTATTTGTTTCCTTTCATTAGGCATCAGGTGCTTGGGTAATTTGCCTACTGCCAAATAATTTGCAACGTTCGCATACCATGGCGTTTTAACAGTAACAACAAATAAATGCTCATCTGGAAATTGATCATCAACTGCTACTGCGTCAGCTGTTTTCGGCATGTGTGAGAGAAAATCAGCTACAAGATTTTCTTTTCTCGATCGCTCCTTAATTTTGATGTCAAATTCCTACAAGAGAATCAACCATCTTGTCACTCTTCCATTTGTAATAGGTTTATTCGCTAGATACTTAATGATAGAGTGATCCATATATAAAACTATAGGATATCCTGTTATATAATGCTTAAATTTATTTACAATATATATTACAGCTAAAAATTCTTTTTCAGTCACAGTATAGTTTAATTTAGCAGGAGATAGATTTTTGTTGATATAATATATTGCATATGGCTTTTTATCTTCTTCCTATCCAAGAACTACTCTGATTGCTGTGTCTAAAGCATCAAATGAAATCTGGAATGGCAAATCCCAGTTTGAGCCCCTCGGTACTGGGGTTGTTGATACAAGCCTTTTTAAATCCTCAAAAGTGTTGTCACATTTATCTGTCCAAATGAAATCAATATTTCCTGTTAGTGCATATAATGGTGCAACAATCTGAGAAAAATTCCTTATAAACCTTCTGTAATAACCAAAAAATCCCAAAAAACTGTGTATCTCTATTTGTGTGGAAGGGGTAGGTATAAAAGAATTATCTGAATTTTAGCTGGATCTACCTGTTTTCCAGCTGCTGAGATATAGTGACCCAAGATGAGTCCCTCGGTCATCATCATATGACATTTTTCATGGCTTAAATAGAGCCTGGTGGAAATGCATCTCTGGAGCACTTTTTCTAATGTCTGTAATGCTGGCTCAAAGTCATCTCCATAAGGTGTGAAGTCATCCATATACACTTTGAGCCCTTCATTGATTAAATCTAAAAAAATGCTGAGTACAACCCTCTGAAATGTGGCAGGTGCATTACATAGCCCAAAGGGTAAGACCCTGTAAGAAAATGTTCCCCAAGGGCAGATAAGGGTAGTCTTATCCTGACCTTCAAGGGTAATCTGAATTTGATTGTACCCGCTAAAGCCATCTAAGAAAGCAAAGAATTTTTTTCCTGCCAATGTGTCCAAGACCTGGTCAATGAATGGAAGGGGGAAATGGTCTTTCTGGGTTGCTTTATTAAGTTCTCTATATTCAACACATATCCTCCACTTTCCATTCTTTTTTGGCACCACTACTAATGGAGAGACCCATTTGCTGTCAGATATTGGGTAAATAAAATTTACATCTAAAATTTTTTGCAATTCAGCTTTCACAATATCCTTAAGATGAGGATTTAATCTCCATTGGGGTTGGCGAATGGGTCTAGCATCATTTTTTGTATAAATGTCGTGCATACACAATTGCGGGTCAATTCCTTTCATGTCCAGGTAATCCCATGCAAAGGCCTCTTTATATTTTTTCAGGAGTTGAATCAGCTTTTGCTCTTGGTCAGCAATCAGGTTTTTATTAATATTTAAAGTTTTCCCCGGTTCAATTTCTATGGTTTTGTTGTTATAAACAGAGGTTGTAGGTATTGTTTGATCATTAATTTCTCTTAAGGGATCTTCTTCCATTTCACTATCAAGTGCTGCTTCGATCATGTGACATTTTGGATGAGGTATGGCATTTGGTTGGTTAATGTAAGAGTTAATGATGTCGTCTTCTGTTTGGTCTTTGAATTCGAGAGCATCTTCTAAGGTTAGTGGTGATCTAATGTTTTCAGTTAGATATGATACAAGTTGTTTTCTTGTTTTCATTATTGTTAAGCTTGGCTGAGCTAGAGGGTATAAGGCTAAATTCTTTGCATTGGTTCCTCTTGTTATGGTCATGCTGCCTATTCGACAACTGATATAGGCATCCACAGTCACCAGCCAAGGTCTACCTAAAATGAGTGGGTGTCCCTCTAATTGGTTTCTAGGATTAATGATGAGGAAATTCGCTGGGTATTCCTAGGAATCTACTAACACCATTACATCCTGTAATGTGCCTTCTGGTTTGACTACTGAGCGGTCAGCCAATTACAACAAGGTTGTGGTTGGGTTAAGGATGTAATGTTGATCTTTTGGCAAGTTTTTGTGGTAAGAATATTGATTGTTGCTCCTAAATCAACTAGTACATTAGGGAAGGAGTAGCCGTTTATTTGCACAGTAAGTATCGGATTTCCTGGGTCCTCATATTTTACGTGTCTCTCTTCCTGATAGTAAATCAGAGAGAGTACTGACTACATGGACAGTTGGGTTTGTTGTTAGTTTTCTCTTTGGCTTCTTCATGCACAATTCCTTGATGGTTTTGGCATAGATCGGAATGTCCTGAATAGCCTAGAGGAGAGGTATTTTTATACACAAATTTTTGAGTTCCCCCAGAAGGTCAAAATTAGGATATTTTATTGGTCACGGAATAACTAGCCTTTCTGGGAATGGTGGAGAAGAGGTGATCGTTTGATCTTGAGTTTTCTGTTTGACTACATTCTTCGTCTATGGTGCTTGTTCTTTAGGTAATGAGTTTTCAATTGGTAAATTTTTATCCCCCTCTAATTATGTTATTCTTTGAGACCTTAATTTAAGTTCGTTGCATTCCCTCAGCTTGGTTTCTGGTTCTAATCCTTCAATGATTTTCACAGATTGAACCGGTCTGTTGTTGGCATTTGGGTTAGGTTGGGTGGGATGATGTGGTCGTAGATTGGTCTGTGAGTTCTGTTGCATTGTATAGGGTGCTGCAGTGTGGGTTGAGGTAGGGGGATTGTTCCTACTAGTTGATTTATGGGTCTTTGCTAGCTTGACTGCCAGTTTTGACTCTGCGAGGTGGAGGGTGACCATTTTGATGAATATGTGTTATTTTGCCAAAATGGTGGACACTAAGGAATGTTCGTCCAATTGGTTTGATTTGTTTGATTTGACCATGGTGGCATAGGGAATGGCTGTTGTGACCAGCTAGGGAAAGGTGGCTGATTCTGCCACGTTCCTACTTTTGAGCATTATACTGAGGAGGCTTAAAAGAAGAGGATGGATCAACGGGCATACCTATTTTTCCCGATTGCCACTGGCGGTGCTGATTTAGTAGGTAGACCGGTTCTGTTTCTTCCTCCGCCTCTTTATAGATTGCTTTCAATCGCGGGAGTGATGGGCAGCTTTCTGTTGAATGATCTCTGGTGCATATGGCGCAAGTCTGTACTATGTCCAATGGGAATTCTTTGTGACTGTGCTTCTTCCTACATCTTGGGCAGAATATCACCAGATTTTGCTCTGCTTCAGCTTGTTTTTGCTTGGCCTGCATGATATATAGATGCATTGTCAATGTTCCCAGGACGTCAGTTTTAAAGTCTTCCAGTAAATTGCCAATTTCAGCTCGAGTAATGTTTCCACTGGCAGTCTTAGTGTCTCTAGAGGTCATGTCACATTCTACTGGCTTCAGTCTCGTGCTACCTCTTGAACACCTAATACACAAATTAATAATGTCAACATAATTCTCTTGAGTTATATCGCCTTTACACATTATATTTAATGTTTCAATCCATTGTTCCTTCATTCCTTTAAGTAGTGTAGTTTTTAACACATTATCAGGCAAGGGAAAAGATGTATAGGGAGATCTTTGGAGATTGTATTGAAAGCGCTCTACATATTCCTCCAGTGTTTTTCTAGGTCTTGCTGCCATTTGAAATTTATCATCCTTTAATTCCCTAGATCTACAATAGTCCTAATATTTCTTTAGGAAAGCAGTTTTCATCTGATCCGAGTCGTTTATAGTGCCCCCACCTAATCCCATAAACCATCGTAAAGCTACTCCTTTCAATGTGGAGGGAAATAGCTTTAGCTTTTGGGGATCGGTGGTATAGTCATACCCCCGACACAATACATCAAACTCAAACAGAAATTCGTTTGGATCCTCTGATGTCAGCCCATGAAAGGTAGGAATATTTTGGAGAGGGATGGCTTTCATAGGTGCGTTGATTGCTGTGTCAACGATGGGATACTGCAATGTGGAGGTCTGAGGTGTTTGTTGGTTGTTGGCCATTTGATCAAATATGTGCCAATACCCTTCTGGGATCTCTAGAGAGTTATTCCTAGGGTGACTAGAGGGGATGGGAATGAGCTTAACAACACTTCCCTGGTCTGGGACAATGAGTGTTCCTTGCTAAACTACTCCCTTGGGGGATCTTGGCTCCTCTGTTTCCCCTGCTTCTTCTTGGATGAACTTAACAGCACTCCCTTTATCTGGGATACTGAGTGTTCCTGGTTGAATTATATCCTGAGGGGATCTTGGTTCCTCTGCTTCCCCTGTTTCTCCTCCTCCTTCACGGAGATTACTAGAATTCCCTTCTTGCAAATAAATTGGGTGAGAATTTTCAATTTCTTGAAAACTCTGCTCAGTCTCTTTTGTTTTACTGTGTACCTCAGTGAAGGCTATAGATGGTGATTTTGTGGCCTGAAGGAAGCCAGTAGGTTGTCTGGAAGCAACTTTCCTAGGGCCTACTGATGGTTGAGATTTGGCTTTCTTTATGATGTCATCTATGAAGGTTGATCAACCAAGGGTCACCAGTCCCTTAGCTTTGTCGGTTTTGGGTACTAAATTTGGATTATTTTCGGGTTTTTTTCTTCTTAGTCATACACACAACTCAAATATTTGCCTCTACCCTAAGTTCTTAATCAATTCTACTAGAAAGCGGGCGGAGGAGCAGGCATTTTACGTGCTCCGTACACAGGTTCTTACCTTTCATTTTTAATACCCAATTCTCTCCTAACAGACAAGAAGCAAATACCTATTTCTTCTATAATTGTGCTGAAAAGAGGGTAGGGGAGCAAGCACTTTTCTTGCTCGTTACGTAGGTTCTTACTTCCATTTTCAAAACCCAGTTCTTCTTCAACAACAATTATCTGATAGACACTACTCCTCAGAAATGGCTACACTCCCCCCGGCAACAGTGCCAAAATGTTGGGCAATAACTAGAAACTCCTAGAGCTCCTAATTATTCTCACATTAATTATCAATCCAAGCAAGTCTGTTTATTTCAAGAGTGCACACTGTTTGTGGCTGCTATCCATAGAGAGTAATGTTCTTTAGTTGTAGTAAAAATATTTTTTAAGTACAAGAGTAAACGAATGCTTTGAATAAAACTCACTTGCAATTAAAGGAAACTCAATGCTCTAAAACTAAATCATTCATTCAGCAAAGTAATAGCAATTATCAGTCAAGGATATAGTAGCAATAACTCATTCCTCTTTTAACTGTTGTAAACTAAATCAAGCACAAATAAGAACCCCAATCTGAGAGCTTTGACAGCAATAGCCAATGTTCTTTATAGTTGTTGACCTCATAAAAAATACACTAAATAACAAAATTGGAAATGACAATGAAGTAAATCAACAATACCACTGCAGATTATGTAAATAAGATAATTCTATTAACTGTAACAATGCTAAAAGGAAAAACTAGATGATTGCAGAAAGTAAATGAGAAACAAAGCTATATAATAGAAATGAACAGCAAAGCTTATGTGATTGCAATTAAAAACAAAACTAAGTTACTGAAATGAATAGTGAAGCTCTGTAATTAGAATGAATAGCACAACAATATACTTGCAGAAAGCAATGATCTTGTTATGAGGGAAATGAATAGAAACACAATTCAATTGCAGAAGGTAATCATTAAACAAACCATACTTGCAGAAATCAGAAATTAGGAAAACCACACTGTATGGTACAGGAACAACAAGTAGATCCACCAGGAGCTGGGCCCTTAGCCACCAGTGAATACCGCTAAGTTTACTTCAGTAACTAAGAAGGAATCACAACTTGATTCATATATTAATCATCCAATAGAACATCGTACAGGAGTCTATGTATTCTCAAAGAGAGCATTTAAACATAATTACAATATAAAATAACAGTTGATTCCCCCCTTCTCTTTACGATCGTTCCTTTTATAATGAGAGAAGGGTAAAAGAGATAGATAACAAAAGCGATCCCTCGGGATCAAGAGATCCCGAGGGATTTTTGTATTTTCCTAACTTTGACATTTGCACTAATCCTGATAACTTAATTTGGCCTCATCTTTTAACTTTCACGCTCCTTCTTTAGCCAGTAAATATTTACTGTTGCTCGAGGCTGGTTCGTTTTTGTCTCTTCTGTAACTTCCGCGTGTTGTTATCTTGGCTGGTGTATTTTTGGCTTCCTTGCAACCTCCGCGCTCTTTCTCTGACTGGTTTCCATTTGCTGTTCCTTCAAAAGGAACAATAATTGTCTCCTTTGTATTTTTCCTGTGAAAAGAGGGACAATAGTTAGCCAATTCATAATTGTGTATAATTTATTTATTTCCCATGATAATTTCTCAAAAGATCAGATCATTGAGTTATAGAAAGCATAAAAGTAAGGGAAAAGATAACGAGTTTAATAATAAATACATACCTCTTTCCTTAGCCAACACCCATCCCAACAACAATCTATGTGGTGTGAGTAGATGAGTTGAAGTTGAACACCACACAGAATCTTCTGGTCAAAGGCTAATGATGCTGACCTGTCACCAAGAGTGAGGAAGTTTTCCATTCATATATGCAAGATCCAAGGTACTAAAGGGAGTTTCAAAGTCAACTTCCTAGATAATGATTTGACATCGATGGGAAGTGACCCATCATAGGAGGGCCTTGATGTATCCCCCGTCAACGAAATGAAACATGTATCAAGATTTGAGACAGAATAATGCTAATGAAGAGTTGATTCAAGAATGATAAGCATGAATGGAGGCTTAAGAGTATTGCAGCAGATATAAAATAAAGAACTTCTCTTAACCATACCGACGACACTTTATGGAGTTGGTAGCATTGACTCAAAACCGAATGTAGAGGCTTTCAACCTGGTATTATTAACCAAAGAGGCAAGAAGATTTCCAAACCTAATAGTCCCATAGATGAAGTGGAAGAGTGTCATGTTCAAAATTTACTCACTTCCATTAATATCTCAAGTACCCTATTTTCCCAATTTCCCCAACCATTTCTGGTCAATACCTCTTTATTTTTGACAAGCTTTAGGAGGATAACATATGTTTGATCTATAAGTTCATCCTTCCGATGAATCCTTCTAAGTATTTTTAATGAACCCTAAGAAGAAGTGGTTCAATCCCATCATGTTTGATGAGTCCAATGTTGTTTGATATTTTTACAATTCCAACAAAGGTATAACTCGACTCCTTTTTCATGTTTAGAGATTTTGGAAAAAAAAAAGTCGAAAAGAAAACTCCACAGGTTCATTTTTGTAAATTTAGTTTCTTCAGCCCAAAAAGGCATAACATGATACTTAGGAGAACCTTTTAGTCATGTTCGACTAAACTATTACTTTTCTGTAAATAGTTTATCTCAGTCTGGGAAAGGGCTAAACATATACAAAGTAGACGTCTTTTCATTTACTTTAACGAGTTCAAAAAGACAAGTGCTCAAAACTATTTTCATATTTAGGGAGTCTGAAAAGATCTGAAATAGGAATCCTCCTGGAGGAACGAGTGATATAAAGGGTAGAAACTAGTTCCATTCATGATGGAACTTCTCAAAACACTTAGAGGTCATGAGGTTGGCTAATAAGGCCACTCATCGCAATAGTTCCTTAGGAAAAGGTAAAACAACCAAGTGAAAGAAAATAACCTGCCATGTAGATGGTGATGATGGAATGAGAAAACCAAGGCTCATATGGAAAAAATAGGCTGATAAAAATGGCCATCACGAGGGATAGGAAGACAATGGTTTCATTTTTACACAAGCTTGAAACACGGGAAACTATGCTTGAAATTGATTTCATTTTTAAACAAGATTGAAACATGTGGAAACTATGCTTGAGAATAATTTAAGATGGTTTCATTTTTACACAAACTTAAGATAGAGAAAAAATATGCTTGAAATAAGTTTTCATGCCACCAGGATAATGACTGAATTCTAGGCACATTCCCTCCAAGCTTCATTTCATTCACCTACGTAGGCTATCAAGTACTAACAGGTGGATGGAATGAAGGTTCATTTACGAGATCAAGTGAAAGACTCAACTAGGAATATACGAGATCTAATCAAATACTTGAATTGGAAGGTGATATGTTTCATTTTTTAATGAGCTTGACATGGGAAAAGAACTATGCTCAGACCTTGTTCATTTTTTAAAGAGCTTGACAAAAGAAAAGGAGCTCTGCTTAGGGACCTTGTTTCATTTTTTAACAAGCTTGACACAAGAAACAGAGCTATGCTCTAGAACCTCTGGTTATATTAATTATGGCTTCCTAGAGACCATGAATTCCAAGAATCTCCCATTATATGGGAGAAAATGTTTCTGGAAGGGATACCGATCAAAGGATCAAATGGAAATATCATGCACTAGTTCTCCTAGTACACGATACACTACATCACCTCCTAGGTCATCAGTAGACGCGGACATGGAACAAGTTGCAACATAATTAATCTATGGCGATGGAGATGCCACTTGCATATAAGCACCATTTAGGGAAGATGGTTGATTGGGAGTCAAATTAGGACCAACAAATGAAAGTTGGTTAATGGTCACGATTCTTCCTTCATGCGGGAAACACATCACACGAAATAGAGAAGAGACAAGAGATCCCATGTCATAAAAATAGTCATACCCAAGGATTAAATTAAAATAAAAATGGCCTTGGACTACCATCACATTGATATATATAGTCTTTCCTTTCAAAGTAAGAGGAAAATGAGGAAGGATCCCTAATGGATGGTTGGTTCCTCTGTTAAAATCCAATAGATTCTAGGTAACATAAACAAGCTACGAAGAACCTTAAGCTTGCTAAGTAGTTGAAGATAAAATACTAATAGACGCAACTTCATCTATGGTTGTTCCAGGTACGATCATATTGTAAGCTTGTACCATGAACTGGAAGGGCATGTAAGGTGGAAGATGATATCCCGCCAATCGACTCCAATAAAAGAAAGTGACCATACTACTTGGACGAGGTGCTATGGGAACGGAGAACTACCCCCTTATGTAATGGTAATGGGAGAAATACTCTCCCGTGCTTTGGGAACGAGAGGATTTCCCCCTTTTGTTGTGAGAATGAGAGTATTATCCCCCTATGCCATTGGAATGAGAGGATTCCCGATAGTTCATTGGAAAATGAAGAAACGAGAAGAGCCTGAGTGGTATGCGACTCACTCTCTATGGGAAAAGTATGATAAAAAAAAGGTGGAAACAATTCAAACATTTTCTAAACCAATGATTGGTCAAGAATGGACTCGTGGGATTCATGTTTAGAGAGAGTGGGATTGATTGGAGATGAATTCTGATCAATCGCTTCATCAACTAGTGGAGGCTTAGGGGAAACCTTTCAGTAACTAGTCAGAAGTCGTGGTTGAGAAGATGTAAGGTTTTCCAATACTTTTGAGGCTTCATCCATATAAGGAAAAAGTTCAATATGATGATTCCCTTCACGTAACCTATAGGGAAACTTAAATTGACCCTTTTTCCCTTGTACATTACTATCAAAAGTTGATGGTTTATCACCAGCATGATCTCCATAGGTTGAGGACATGGGATAATTTGAGTTTGTGGACCACACTTCTAACACGTATGGAATACCAATACAATCTATAAGAAGGTGGTAACCCTTAAAAAGTAGGCAAGGGAATTTAAATTTATGGGGCTTAGAAGGTTTCTCAACATCAATTCCATTAATAACAATTTTTTCTTGGTTTCCCCCTTGTTTATTTGGATTCTTCTTCTTCTTCCCTTCTTCTTCTTAACTTCCTGGTTACTAGAATCAAGACTTTCTCCAGACGCAGAGGAAGAAAGGGATGAAGAAACAACAAGCGAAGAAGGAAAAGGGTCAGCTTTAGGATCAAATTGAGTTTGATTTTCAGATGGAGGAGGGATTGGTTGAGGAGTAGTTTTGACATTCATAACCATGGGGGTTGAAAAAAAGAAAACCGGTAAACCAATGGTAAATCTAGGAAGGGACAACCTTTCCATATAAGGAGCACCAATATTTCAAAAAGGAGGAAAAGTACTAAGATTCCCGTTAAAGGGGTTTCCTTGACTGGTGGACTCAGGAACTATTATAATTAGTATAGGCCTAAAACATACTAAGGATTTATTCCACAGTGAGGATGTTGTTCCACATTTAGTTAATTTTAGAAATTAAAGACAAAAAATAAAACAAAGCAGTAACTAGGAAGATAAGGATTACCAAGTCACTGTGAACTGCGATTTACCACCTTGGTAAACCAAGGATTTATGTATGTGCAGGAAATCTCCCCGAATGTTGTGTTCGATGTATCACAAGTGATAAGGTAGTCAACTCAGATTCCTAAGGCAGGCTTGCATTGTATGGTGGACTTCCAGAATATACCTAGAGGTACGTGGAAGCACAATCTGTATTAGTGTTGTCTAATGCGTAACTGTTCGATGAGAGTGTTATGATATACTTAGAGTACGTGGAGCATCATCCAATATACCCAAAAGTATGTGGAGAACGATCTAATATACCTAACATACATAGAATGGGATATCACCCCCAGAAAGTAACGCTGACAAGTAATGAAAGCTCCTATGTTTAAAGATATCGGAACACGTCTCTAGCCCAGACCTCTATGTGTGTCGTTAAGCTTCAAATGCTCCTTAGGTTAATTGAGTGAATTTTAGAGTTTACCTTGAATTATGTTTCAATTTCAAGAATCAAAACTCGATGTCACCTGAACACAAAAATAACTCTTTTCATTTTCCTTTTAACAATGAAATACCTAACAAAGTAGGGGAAGAATAAATCAATCAACAATGCAAAAAATGAGAGATGCAACAATCGATCTCGTTAACTACACTATTCCAATAAAAATCAAAGCCCTATATGCAATGCGAATAATTGATTTTCTTTTATTTTCTTTTAATGTCTCAAATGCAAAGAAACATATGAATGCAACTTGATTGTTGAAGAAAATAAAACACACATACTTTAACTGTAATGTAAAAGTTAATTTTCAAATTCAACAATCAACCTTTGCATACAAACCCTAATTGAGAAGAAGAAAGGAGGAACGAAACAAAATATTATCAAAAAGGTGATGACACTCAGAGGTGATTAACACTCATACATATTTTTATCACCCCCCGATGACTGAGGGTGATTTTTTTTGCAAAAATACAAGAAAAAACACGCAATTTCACACAAGGGATTAGCTTTTCAGAGATGTAGACAAATTCAGAGACTCAAGGAAAATGTTTTGAACTCAAGGAGAATGAGGAGCATGGCCAAGGAATGAATTTTTTTCATCCTAAAGGATCGACATAGGTGCACAATAGACACTAGTGCACTGCAACATAGTCACGGAGAAGAAATAGGTGCGTTGAAGCACTCTATCTCAGAATAGGGAATGCACTGGGCTATTTCGGTCAAAACATGATACAAGAATCACAACCAAGCTCAAAAAGGTGTTTTCCTAAGGTCAATCAATGTCTGAGTGATTCAAATAGGGTCACTTTAATAGGTGAAAAAGATGTTAAGGTCAACGAAACCACAAAGGGAAATATCATTCCCCACTAGAGTCGCCAATTTGTTATGAGGAATTTTCATGATTATCGACAAAGGTGAATTCCCTAAATCTAGTGATATAATCTAGAACAAAAAAAGAAAAGAAAGAAGGATCAAAATTAGGGAAATTAGAGTATGGGAGAGAAGCCTACGTAGAATCTGTAGTAAGCTTTCCTTTCCTCCTTGTTTTAAGCTCCAACTCTAGCTTCAAGTGCGATAATTAGAACCTGCACACATGACTAAAACAAGCAAAGGATTCACAACATCCACACAACATAATCTAAGTATCTATTCAATGAATTAGCATGACATTGAAATACATGAGTGTAAACATAACACAGCAAATATAGGAAAACAAGATACTCTTTGTATTAACAAATATAGGAGTGAGTTTACAACCATAAATAGTAGTTTACTTTCTAGATCTCTCCCAAAGTTGACTTGTCCTTCCTTGTCACAAATCACACCTCAAAATAAACCCTAGTGCATGAATATGGTGATTCCTTTAGGTTCAAAGCAGCAACATGAGGGCACTAACAATCTCCAAAAGCCAACCCAAACCTTATGGGAGGTAGTAAATTTATTGGATAGTGTTATTTTATGATTTACCATTCTAGGTTTGAGATCCACATATAATGGGAGGATGATCTCAAGGGATGAGAGAGAGGGTCTCCAAGGTAGGATAAAATAGGAATTCGAGCTCTCGATCTGTGGTAAATAGTTAAAACTACCTTAGAAGATTCTGGAAGAGGAATCTTTGGATATATTTTTTATTTTCCCCAAATTTCTGGAATCAACACACCTACAGAAGGAAGCAACATTTTCTTACCAACGTTGGTGCTCAGGTATGCAACATGCATTGAATGCAGGTGATAAGCAGTTAAAGTGCGTTGGGGCTAAAAATAATGTTTTTGAGAAATTTTTCCCAGAAACTCATATTTTTTGGAGAAGTGATGCTTAGGGATTTGTGAAGGGGTATGAAAAAATGTTCAAGGATGTTAATTGATATAGTTTGTATGCCTATTGACCAGATGTGACAAAATGGCCTATAACAACTTGGAAGCATAGTGACCATTTTTACCACAAAGAAAGCACTTAAAAGGTAACTTACAATTATATTTTCTTGAGCCTCTCTTATGATTCCTCACAAACCTGGCTTCTTCTTCATCTGATCCACAACATGAATAATCGTACTCTTCCTTGGGCTTCTTATCTACTTTGAAGGATGAATCTTTTTCTATATGCTTACCATTGGAAATTCTCATCTCATAAGCAGTAAGTATATGTAATAGCTGATCTAGAGTGAGAGTGTTTAGATTGGTCATCTCTTCAATGGCTAAAACCTTGGGATCAAATCTCTTAGGAATAGATCTCAACACCTTTTGAACGACTAGAGATTCTTTTGATTTCTCATTAAGGCCTATTATGTGTTCACAACCTCATCAACCCTTAATAATTACTTTGCAATATCGTCATCATCATGCATCTTCAAAGAATTAAATTGCATTCTAAAACCTTGAATTTTAGCTTGCTTTACCCTGTTTTCACCTTCATAGAAGCTACTCATATTGTCCCAGATATCTTTGGAATATGTGTAGTCCATTACTTTGACAAGTTCTTATTCAAGTAGGCTAGCAAGCATGGAATTCAAGACTTTGGAATTTCATTTGAACTCCTATTTTGATCTATAGTAATCACTGTTGGAGGCTTTTGATATTCTTCTTCCACAACATCCCATACATTAGCTCCAAGTGATTGAATATAGGTGTTCATCCTTACTTTCCAAAATATATAGTTTGTTCCATTGAACATGGGTGCCCTATTGGTAAATCTTCCTTCCTGGTTTGTCATGGTCCTTAATCTTTCTTGCAGTTTATAAATTGATTTGAAGCAATTTTTCTCTGATACCATTTGTTAAAAAGCAAGACAAAGTTGGGGGGGGGGGGGGGGGGGGGGGGGGGGGTGGGGGGATGCGTGAATCAATATTATATGAATTTTAAAAAACTTTATTTCACTTGTAACGGTATTAGGACACCAAGTAATACTTCACCAATTTACTTAGATGCACATAACAAGAAATAGCATAAGTAACATAAACAAACAAAACTTATTCAAACTTTTCTTTAATTCCTTCATAAGGAAAGCTACAAATTTTTGTTACAAAATTCTCTAGATACAACTAGTAGGAAGCAACTAATTCATGATTTATCAACCACATCTAAAAGGAACTACAACCCCTGAATTTACCAGCTTATACTGAAAGGGGCTCCAACCCCTAAAAATTTACCAGCAACTACTAGAAGGAGCTACAACCCCTAATCTTCAAGCTACAACTTGCTTGACCTCAATGATTCATCTTTCATACAATTTTCATACTCAAACCATGAAGACCAAATACTTACATAAACAAATAAATATGTCTACCATCACCAACACCTTCAACAATATTTTATTACGTAACACACAAATAGCATAATGAACACACTTGCTCACACAATTAATCACACAATTACTCAATACACCATGCTCTTAAAATTCCTCAATCGATTATGCTTATAAAGAAATTTTGAATCATGAAATTAGCTTATTTCTTTTTAGTTAGCTTCATGTCTTCCTTCATGCATAAATATTTATTTTTATCTTTCTCCTACTTCATTTGACTCTTATAAATATGATTTTTGAGTCTTCTACCACTTCCCTATTGTTTTTCTAAGAATATCTGAGTTTAACTATTAATTTTTTTATTCTTGCATATTACTAGAGTTTAGTTGTAGTTTTTAACTATAGTTCTTACTTTGGTTAGTGCTATATTTGGCTAGATTGCAAAATTTGCCACCAATAACTTCCATGCCACTGGATATTCCCTTTAATCCCCTAGTTTTTTGTGTATTTGACCCTTTGGCCCATATGACCAAGGGTCATGACCTTGGCTCTAATTCTTGAGTGCTAAAACACCTCTGGGGTCTGGGTACCAAGATGAGATGTTAGGTAGGCCTGCCTGCTACTTTCAACAACTAATCAATTTATAGTCAAGTTGAGTTGTCTATGACAACTTCCACATTTCCCACCACCTAGTCAGTCCAACAATCCTTCTTTGCACACTTTAATTTCCTTCTGAGGCCATGCCACCGAGATGATGTTTCATGGTGGGTTTTCCTGCTACTTTCAATGACCAACCAATAAAAATTTGAGCTTATTTGTCATTGACAAATTCCACGTTCTCCTAACACTTAGTCATCACATAGCTCTTTGGATGCATGCCTTATAAGTCCTCTGGTTCAACCATTTCGGGTGATGTTACATTGACATCATCAATTCCACATGGTTCCATCTAAGTGGTAGCATGTGCCACTCAGATTTGGCCCGCTAGGGTATCTACAATCACTAAATTTTCCTACCACGTGTCCCTCTATACGTCATGCTAACGTCATCATTGATCAACCATATGTTGCCATGTGCCTTCATCTTTAATAGTCTTTCTGTGTATTCACCCAGTTGTCTAGCCCCTCTTCATTCAACGCACCATGTTACACTAACGTCACCTAGCCTAATCCTGCTAGTGGTTTGCACAACCCCCCCTCAAGCTTTTTGTGGATTAGAAAGGGGGGGTGCATCAGTGCAATCATCCTCCATCATCAATCTTGCAAATTGACAGTTTGGAAAAACTGCCCATTGTGCCACTCTTGTTGTGCATTAACGGTCGAGCACACTAACCCCAAGAAATTTTTCCAATGTATTAATGGAGATATGTGGTGCTTGATCTGCTCACGAACATGTTGATTGTTTAAATAGTCACCTATGCCACTCTTTCCATCTTCTTCTCTGCTAGGTTTGGCTAATTGACAAATTTAACACCTGCTAAGTCCATCACACCATATTTAGCTACAACTTTGACTTTTAGGGCTTCACCTTTGTTAGGATATTCCGACACATAGGATATAGTTAAGTTCAACTTGGTCTAGTATAGAGTTAGGTATAGAGTTAGGTAAAGTGTCTTTCTTTACCGTTGTACATTTTGTAACTTACAATCCGACGGTCACGATATGTAGTGATCCGACGGTTCACTCTCACCTCGGTATTACCGACACTTGATCCGTGGCTTGACACCCGATTGGTCCATGAGTTCTATTTAAAGCGCATGGAGGGTCATTGTTCGGTTAATCCATGCATGAGAGAAGCTTATGTAAATTTTCATTCTTTGATTAATAAATTGCCTGTAGTACCTGTTGAGTCTTGAAAATGTCATTCATT
The DNA here is from genome assembly GCA_031772625.1 of Pinus tabuliformis. Taxonomy (NCBI): domain Eukaryota; kingdom Viridiplantae; phylum Streptophyta; class Pinopsida; order Pinales; family Pinaceae; genus Pinus; species Pinus tabuliformis. The sequence goes on along the minus strand of CM062819.1, from coordinate 279,075,320 downwards.
TGCATTACACTTTCGCTATTATGTCCATTATATCACCTCCATTTCACTTCCATTTCACTACTATGTCACCACATTCATCCCACTTTCATTATCATTGGGCTACCTTTATGTTTTTCCAATATTTATTATTTCTAAGCCTTTTAAGTGAATTTGTGGTTAAACATTAGAAAATAATGTGCATATGCTTATACCTAACAAATAGGTTGAGTTTGTTGACATGTGTAGGTTGAAAGGAGACTTCTAGAAGACCCTTATGTGGCACTCTAAGGCCAAATTCGAATTTGGTTGGAAAGAATCATGGGATCATGAGGATATGTGTCACATCTCCTAATTGTATTGTAACTCTCAAAAGACATGTGTCTTATCAGTTCCTATTTTGATTAGGACTCTAGAGGTAGAGGGAGAGATTCATGGATTATCATTAATGAGAAGGCTCTCATCTTTTTGTATAAATAGGAGGTCTCTCTCCTTCATTAGTTAGTCTCTCTTTAGTCTTTTTGGAGTCTTTTTAGTCTCTTTTTAGTCTCTCTTTGGAGAGCTTTGTTGTACTTTGCACTTTTGAAGAAATTGAATAAAGCTTTGATGTTCTCAACATGGAAGGAGATGTGAAGTAGATGTCATGGAGCATATTAGGATGTAAGTAGATTAGATTTCATTTTGTAAATATTGCTTTGTAGAATGTAAGGTAGATTAGATTTTCATTCATGCAATTTTAAGTATGCTTTGATTTCATAGGTAGAAGGGGGCCCCTGCCTTGTACAGTTTGAATTATTGCATTTTATTTTCTCCCGGGATTTGTTTTTATGTTTATGTATTTGCTTTACAAACTAATGGTATTTGAAGTTGACAGGTTCAAGCTGCTGCCTTTGTTTTTATAGCTGATTTTTAATTTTATTTCTCAAAGAGCTGCTAACACATAAATGATCTTCATCATAAACTGTTATCCTTTAAGATCAAAATATCACTAACTTGCAGCTTGTTTGGGTGCTTTTTGGACTGTTCTTAAGCTACTTTCTTTCCGTACTTTACACAGTACATGTGCTTTGAAGTATCGAGTTAGAAAGAGTAAATCATTACCACTAGTCTTTAAAGTAGAAGTTTTGATTTTAAAGTGCTTCCTAGACTATTTCCTCACTACTTTCTAATCATGCTTTCCATAGTACATATGGCTGAAGTAGAGAATTAGAAATAGCAAATTATTATCATTAGTCTTTCAAGCATATTTTTCTCACTTTTATAATTCCACTTAAGCTACTTTCTTTCCGTGCTTTACACAGTACATGTGCTTAGAAGCATCGAGTTAGAGAGAGATAATCTTTATCTTTGGTTTTAAAAGTGACTTTCTTTTCTTTTATTTGCAGCAGCATGAATGGTGTCTAGTGCCATTGGAAGTGGTCATTTACTTTCAAGTCATTTCAAGTTCTTTGCTTTCAGTTTCATTTCAAGTTATTTCTGACTACTTCTTAATCGTGCTTTACACAGCACATGTGTTTGAAGCAGAGTTTTAGGAAGAGTTGAACATAAACTATAAAACAACGAAGTAAGAGAAAGGTTAACTAAGCACATATAGTGCACCACACTTCATCAGTTTACGATACCCGGATTGATAATTTATGTAGAGCAATTTAAGACATTAAATTGACTAAACATTTTGGCGCCGTTGCCGGGGAAGTGTAATTAGGAGACCTTATTTCTTACATCTGGAAAAAAAATTAATAATCCTTGAGTATGCTCTCCTCTTGCACTTTGTGTGATCTGGAGGATCAGAAAAATGATTGTTAAGTAAAAAAGACAAAACAATAATTCTTGAGTATGCTCTCCTCCTGCACTTTGTGTGATCTGGAGGATCAGAAAAAGAATTGTTAAAAAAAAAAAAAAAAAATAGGAGACAAAATAAACTTAATCACTTCAATTGATTCAATAAAAAAAAAATGAAAAAAAATGGAAAAAATAAAACTCAAGTGCTTTGATAGGTTCAAATTGTCCAAAATTGTCTGGTTATGCTTTGTAGTGGTCTTCAAAATACTGTATCTTGTTCAAATAAGGTTTTGCAACTTAGTTGCAAAAACTTCCCTGATCCCGCAGCTATCTGACAATCCCGCAGCTGTTTCAAGGTTTAACAAGTTACAGGCATCCAATAAAAAAACCGACCACATGGGCATCTCCAGAATTGTCCCGACATGGATCCTATCCTAGTCACCCAGCTCAGATCGATGAAAAACCAGCCTAGGACCTCAGTCAAAGTCTTGTTTTTAACATGTTTTTCTTGAAGTATTTGCTGCCTGAAATTGAAAATCATTAATCCTTTTTATAAAAATTTTACAATTTCAGAGAAGAGAAAAAAAAAGAAAAACAATCTAGGGCTATCTCCATTCTTAGTTTTCACTGTGGCTTCAATAAAAAAAAAAAAAAAAAAAATATGCCTCCCTGTTCAAGCTTTGACTTGTTGATTCCTGTAGGAGGCATTCATCATTCAGTGGCAGATTTCTGAGTTGATTTCACCTTTGGATAGCTACCTCATCAATTAGAAGCAGAGAATTAAACTTACTAATGATGGGCAAGAGCATATGGAAGAGATAGTTGAGCATCTCGTTGTGAAACTTCCCATTGCTTTACTAAATCATCCTTTATTTTCTCAACTAAGACCCTCAACCAAATTGAAGTACTGCAATAATCCCTGTAATCCATTTGGAGAACCGTTTGATGTCAAAGCTTCTGAATGCACAGTGGTCACATCTATCCTTAGAGGGCTAAAGATGCGGACAGCTACGAGACTGTTTGCATTCTTGAGAAAGTGGAATTTGTGAGAGTCCTTATCAAAGGGGGCGTACAAGAAAACGTATGTATTATACATAATCAGTACATATTTCAGCAGAGAAGGCCCTGTAAGCTCAAACTTCCTCGCTCCACCTACTAAACACCTGCAAAACAATAGATCAGATAAGAAAAAACCGAATGCAAAAAGAGCAGAACAGAGAAAAAAATTAACTCAGAGAAAAAACGCAAGACCTGAAAAACGTCAAACTTCACACCTTCGATTCTCCCAAACAGAGGCGAATTTCAAAAAACTAAAACATGGGTTTTGTTGCCAGGTGGGTTAATTAGATAACCCAGAAACCGATTTGGAAAATTCGTGGTGGTATGGGAGAAATGTTCGGTTCTTTGGAGCCCGTTTTTGACTGCCGCGCGTGAAAATTAAGTGGTTGTTTGAATAACTCCGCGTACCTGAGGGAAAGAGTTGTGATGGGGATCAATTACATGCTGACTAAACATTTTGGCGCCCATGCAACTACAAATCTCCGAATCCTCCACGTCTACCAGTTCATAATCACTACAGGTTTTCAAATTACATATGGCTGTTACGGTGGTGCGTCATTAAGGGCCTGTACCCTAATGACGTAACCTAACGCACTACGTCTCTCTGCTCTCGTTTCATAAGCCATGTGTCACTCCATAATCAGAAAACGAAGAAGGTAGCCGTTCCGTCCATAATTTCAAAACCCTCCATGTTTATCATTCCTTACCATCATCTACCGTGTTTCATTATCTACGGTTACCATCCTCTGTTTTTTTTCTCCTCTGCCATACAGCCGTAAACCTGAGATACAGTCGTATTGCGACTGTCAGTCACTATTTCTACCATATCCACGCTAACTCCACCGCTCAACTCTCAATTCCATCCGTAAATTCCCGGTATCTAAAGCCGTTTTCGCACCGTATATCCTCTGTTTCACAAGAAGTGACTGTGTAAAGTCAAGAAGTTACTGTGTGAAGTCCCGAAGTTACTGTGTAGGGTCACCATCAAAGTCGTGTTTTAAATAGAGCTGAGGAGTCGATGGGAAAAATTTTAAGGGCTGAACCAGAAGGTTCGAAATTCTTGGAGGCATACCCTCAGGTTGAGGAGGCACTACAAAAAGCTAATTGGTTACAATGTATCAGAAAGTTTAAGGGTTATCATAAAGAAGTAACCAAAGCCTTTGCAAGATCATTTAAGGATAAGGACAGCCAGGCAGAGGTGGGAGATTTAACAGTTACAGTCAGCGAAGGAAGCATAGCAAGGGGAGACATTAAAATATTTGAAGGAGTTTAGTAGCATAAATTTAATCTTTTTGATCAGCGATTGAAACTCCTAGGTATGAAATTGGTTTTCATGTTTCAAACTCCACAGTTCCATTTTTCAGCCGAAGCTTGAGATGGAGAAACTGCTTAGTTCGCACACAGCCACTCCATTTCACTGCACTTTCTACACTCTGCAATCCCGCAGCCATTTAGTGATCCCGCAGCCATTTAGTGATCCCGCAGCTGTTTTGTTAAACTCTAGGTTGTAGGTGTCATCAGGCAAAACAGGTCACATGGGTAGCTAGGGAAATTTCAGTACATGGATGGTGTCCTATCCATTCGGTCAAATTTGCTGAAAAAGACCCCGGTCAAAGGGAAGTCAAATTGGGTGTTATCATAAAGTCGCCACACTGAGTCGTCACACTAAGTCGCTGCATGTCAAGAAAAAAAAAATATAATAATTTTGAATCAATGAAATGAACAAGTTATTTTCTCACTTTTCTGAAGGTATTGATTAATTTTGGACTGATAATGAAAATTGAATGGCTAACTTTTTATTCAAGATTTTTAGCTACAGAGCTATTCTTCAATTCCGCGGCCAGAAAAACCTCATTGTTCAAATCAGCCTATCTTTCTCATACAGAATCAGATTTTGATGATTTAAGTACCATTGGAAAGATCTCAACAAGATCTATACAATGAGAAATATATCATTAGAGTTTGAAATGGCAAATAATGAAATAAATTGCTGAAAAGAAGCAACATCAACTTGAGGCACTAATTCCAAAGCAGGTATAAATTCTTTTGATTTTTCCTTTGAGAACTTGTTTCATTAATACAAATTCTTAGTTTTGTGTGTAAATATCATAACTAGAGAGATTGATCACCTCTCTCCTTTGATAATCTTACATTCCATTGCAGAAGAAGTATTAGTTTTTTTTGCAGGTTCCAGGAGGAAGGACAAATGACTACAAGGGAATGATGTCTCTCTAAGAGACCAATTTGTTTCATAAGAGGTTGATCCGCAACAAAGAGGAAATATGCTGATGCAAAATCAGATCCAAATACTTGAAAAACTTTCAGATACTATTGTCTCCATCACATCCATCCATCACATCCATACTCCATAATAAACCATTCACCTCATTCCACTCCATATTTTCCATTTTCATTCACATACACTTTCCATCTCTTTTTGTCCATTCATAACCCACCAATAAAAGCAAAAGGCTCATTCACATGCTTATTGCCCATTGTCATTTCTGTTCTCCATTGCCATTTTCCATTTTCACTTTCCATTCCTTGTCATTTTCATTCCGCAAATAAGCCCTGCTTCAATGCAAATTATTGAGTCCATAGTCCTTTGAGTCTAAGTTCTTTGTAAAAACACCTTGAGACTTGCATGCCTTAATGGCAAGTCCTCATGCTGACAAACAATGGGAATACATTAATGTCCCTTGTTCGTTAGATCTTCTAGGTGACTCGACATCAGCAAATTCATTCGTACCTAGCAAGATGTGTTTGGGCATCTTGACTCTCATTGACATCAATGGTGAGAGTACTCGTGTTGACTAGTGGCATCCATTAATGGCCACTAAGCCAACAATTTTCTACTATGTTCGACATCAGAACATCTTTTCACATAGTAGGAATTGTGCCAATGAGTTTTGAAGACATGAAGACTATTATTTTCAGCATTTTGGAGCAGATTCAGCAAGTTTTAGTAGAAGCAATAAAAAGCCATCTTATCTCTCTATCCATGACTCCTCTTGTTCAGCCACTTGAAGAAGAATGTGATCAGAAGTTTTCAGCCACCACACACATACAACTCATCCATTCCAAAGGGTAAGTGAAGGTACGGCATTTTCTAACTTTTAACCATAGAATTCCATAAAAAGCTAGAATGATACTTGTTGGAAAAACATTTCTCTTCCTCATTTCATAAAATTGCCAATACCATCAGTTGGGGGGGGATACATTCATATTCATATCTTTCCATGTCCATAACATATTCAAGAGCTCACATACTTCCAATATATATTAATTATTACATTGCTATTATGAGCATACAATGGCTTTTGAAAAAGTGCTTAAAGGATAAATTGGATACAAACAAAATCATGGTTGTCACACAAGAACCAACCATCATGCAATCCAATAAAGATATACTTTGCAACAATAATCAAAATATCATTATGCAAAGTTCAAAGATCAAAATAGAAGGCAACAATAAAAAAAAAAAATTGGTTGTAACACAAGAACCAACCATGTTGCAATTCAAGTAAAACACTTTGCAGAAATATGAAGTTATCAAATGATATCATGCAAAGTTAAGCCAAAGCTCAAGGATCAAAAGAGTCAATGTAATATATGTTGCATGAGGACATGCAATAGCTTCAGTTGGGGGGTATGTTGAGTCTTGAAAATGTCATTCATTTGCATTACACTTTCGCTATTATGTCCATTATATCACCTCCATTTCACTTCCATTTCACTACTATGTCACCACATTCATCCCACTTTCATTATCATTGGGCTACCTTTATGTTTTTCCAATATTTATTATTTCTAAGCCTTTTAAGTGAATTTGTGGTTAAACATTAGAAAATAATGTGCATATGCTTATACCTAACAAATAGGTTGAGTTTGTTGACATGTGTAGGTTGAAAGGAGACTTCTAGAAGACCCTTATGTGGCACTCTAAGGCCAAATTCGAATTTGGTTGGAAAGAATCATGGGATCATGAGGATATGTGTCACATCTCCTAATTGTATTGTAACTCTCAAAAGACATGTGTCTTATCAGTTCCTATTTTGATTAGGACTCTAGAGGTAGAGGGAGAGATTCATGGATTATCATTAATGAGAAGGCTCTCATCTTTTTGTATAAATAGGAGGTCTCTCTCCTTCATTAGTTAGTCTCTCTTTAGTCTTTTTGGAGTCTTTTTAGTCTCTTTTTAGTCTCTCTTTGGAGAGCTTTGTTGTACTTTGCACTTTTGAAGAAATTGAATGAAGCTTTGATGTTCTCAACATGGAAGGAGATGCGAAGTAGATGTCATGGAGCATATTAGGATGTAAGTAGATTAGATTTCATTTTGTAAATATTGCTTTGTAGAATGTAAGGTAGATTAGATTTTCATTCATGCAATTTTAAGTATGCTTTGATTTCATAGGTAGAAGGGGGCCCCTGCCTTGTACAGTTTGAATTATTGCATTTTATTTTCTCCCGGGATTTGTTTTTATGTTTATGTATTTGCTTTACAAACTAATGGTATTTGAAGTTGACAGGTTCAAGCTGCTGCCTTTGTTTTTATAGCTGATTTTTAATTTTATTTCTCAAAGAGCTGCTAACACATAAATGATCTTCATCATAAACTGTTATCCTTTAAGATCAAAATATCACTAACTTGCAGCTTGTTTGGGTGCTTTTTGGACTGTTCTTAAGCTACTTTCTTTCCGTACTTTACACAGTACATGTGCTTTGAAGTATCGAGTTAGAAAGAGTAAATCATTACCACTAGTCTTTAAAGTAGAAGTTTTGATTTTAAAGTGCTTCCTAGACTATTTCCTCACTACTTTCTAATCATGCTTTCCATAGTACATATGGCTGAAGTAGAGAATTAGAAATAGCAAATTATTATCATTAGTCTTTCAAGCATATTTTTCTCACTTTTATAATTCCACTTAAGCTACTTTCTTTCCGTGCTTTACACAGTACATGTGCTTAGAAGCATCGAGTTAGAGAGAGATAATCTTTATCTTTGGTTTTAAAAGTGACTTTCTTTTCTTTTATTTGCAGCAGCATGAATGGTGTCTAGTGCCATTGGAAGTGGTCATTTACTTTCAAGTCATTTCAAGTTCTTTGCTTTCAGTTTCATTTCAAGTTATTTCTGACTACTTCTTAATCGTGCTTTACACAGCACATGTGTTTGAAGCAGAGTTTTAGGAAGAGTTGAACATAAACTATAAAACAACGAAGTAAGAGAAAGGTTAACTAAGCACATATAGTGCACCACACTTCATCAGTTTACGATACCCGGATTGATAATTTATGTAAAGCAATTTAAGACATTAAATTGACTAAACATTTTGGCGCCGTTGCCGGGGAAGTGTAATTAGGAGACCTTATTTCTTACATCTGGAAAAAAAATTAATAATCCTTGAGTATGCTCTCCTCTTGCACTTTGTGTGATCTGGAGGATCAGAAAAATGATTGTTAAGTAAAAAAGACAAAACAATAATTCTTGAGTATGCTCTCCTCCTGCACTTTGTGTGATCTGGAGGATCAGAAAAAGAATTGTTAAAAAAAAAAAAAAAAAATAGGAGACAAAATAAACTTAATCACTTCAATTGATTCAATAAAAAAAAAATGAAAAAAAATGGAAAAAATAAAACTCAAGTGCTTTGATAGGTTCAAATTGTCCAAAATTGTCTGGTTATGCTTTGTAGTGGTCTTCAAAATACTGTATCTTGTTCAAATAAGGTTTTGCAACTTAGTTGCAAAAACTTCCCTGATCCCGCAGCTATCTGACAATCCCGCAGCTGTTTCAAGGTTTAACAAGTTACAGGCATCCAATAAAAAAACCGACCACATGGGCATCTCCAGAATTGTCCCGACATGGATCCTATCCTAGTCACCCAGCTCAGATCGATGAAAAACCAGCCTAGGACCTCAGTCAAAGTCTTGTTTTTAACATGTTTTTCTTGAAGTATTTGCTGCCTGAAATTGAAAATCATTAATCCTTTTTATAAAAATTTTACAATTTCAGAGAAGAGAAAAAAAAAGAAAAACAATCTAGGGCTATCTCCATTCTTAGTTTTCACTGTGGCTTCAATAAAAAAAAAAAAAAAAAAATATGCCTCCCTGTTCAAGCTTTGACTTGTTGATTCCTGTAGGAGGCATTCATCATTCAGTGGCAGATTTCTGAGTTGATTTCACCTTTGGATAGCTACCTCATCAATTAGAAGCAGAGAATTAAACTTACTAATGATGGGCAAGAGCATATGGAAGAGATAGTTGAGCATCTCGTTGTGAAACTTCCCATTGCTTTACTAAATCATCCTTTATTTTCTCAACTAAGACCCTCAACCAAATTGAAGTACTGCAATAATCCCTGTAATCCATTTGGAGAACCGTTTGATGTCAAAGCTTCTGAATGCACAGTGGTCACATCTATCCTTAGAGGGCTAAAGATGCGGACAGCTACGAGACTGTTTGCATTCTTGAGAAAGTGGAATTTGTGAGAGTCCTTATCAAAGGGGGCGTACAAGAAAACGTATGTATTATACATAATCAGTACATATTTCAGCAGAGAAGGCCCTGTAAGCTCAAACTTCCTCGCTCCACCTACTAAACACCTGCAAAACAATAGATCAGATAAGAAAAAACCGAATGCAAAAAGAGCAGAACAGAGAAAAAAATTAACTCAGAGAAAAAACGCAAGACCTGAAAAACGTCAAACTTCACACCTTCGATTCTCCCAAACAGAGGCGAATTTCAAAAAACTAAAACATGGGTTTTGTTGCCAGGTGGGTTAATTAGATAACCCAGAAACCGATTTGGAAAATTCGTGGTGGTATGGGAGAAATGTTCGGTTCTTTGGAGCCCGTTTTTGACTGCCGCGCGTGAAAATTAAGTGGTTGTTTGAATAACTCCGCGTACCTGAGGGAAAGAGTTGTGATGGGGATCAATTACATGCTGACTAAACATTTTGGCGCCCATGCAACTACAAATCTCCGAATCCTCCACGTCTACCAGTTCATAATCACTACAGGTTTTCAAATTACATATGGCTGTTACGGTGGTGCGTCATTAAGGGCCTGTACCCTAATGACGTAACCTAACGCACTACGTCTCTCTGCTCTCGTTTCATAAGCCATGTGTCACTCCATAATCAGAAAACGAAGAAGGTAGCCGTTCCGTCCATAATTTCAAAACCCTCCATGTTTATCATTCCTTACCATCATCTACCGTGTTTCATTATCTACGGTTACCATCCTCTGTTTTTTTTCTCCTCTGCCATACAGCCGTAAACCTGAGATACAGTCGTATTGCGACTGTCAGTCACTATTTCTACCATATCCACGCTAACTCCACCGCTCAACTCTCAATTCCATCCGTAAATTCCCGGTATCTAAAGCCGTTTTCGCACCGTATATCCTCTGTTTCACAAGAAGTGACTGTGTAAAGTCAAGAAGTTACTGTGTGAAGTCCCGAAGTTACTGTGTAGGGTCACCATCAAAGTCGTGTTTTAAATAGAGCTGAGGAGTCGATGGGAAAAATTTTAAGGGCTGAACCAGAAGGTTCGAAATTCTTGGAGGCATACCCTCAGGTTGAGGAGGCACTACAAAAAGCTAATTGGTTACAATGTATCAGAAAGTTTAAGGGTTATCATAAAGAAGTAACCAAAGCCTTTGCAAGATCATTTAAGGATAAGGACAGCCAGGCAGAGGTGGGAGATTTAACAGTTACAGTCAGCGAAGGAAGCATAGCAAGGGGAGACATTAAAATATTTGAAGGAGTTTAGTAGCATAAATTTAATCTTTTTGATCAGCGATTGAAACTCCTAGGTATGAAATTGGTTTTCATGTTTCAAACTCCACAGTTCCATTTTTCAGCCGAAGCTTGAGATGGAGAAACTGCTTAGTTCGCACACAGCCACTCCATTTCACTGCACTTTCTACACTCTGCAATCCCGCAGCCATTTAGTGATCCCGCAGCCATTTAGTGATCCCGCAGCTGTTTTGTTAAACTCTAGGTTGTAGGTGTCATCAGGCAAAACAGGTCACATGGGTAGCTAGGGAAATTTCAGTACATGGATGGTGTCCTATCCATTCGGTCAAATTTGCTGAAAAAGACCCCGGTCAAAGGGAAGTCAAATTGGGTGTTATCATAAAGTCGCCACACTGAGTCGTCACACTAAGTCGCTGCATGTCAAGAAAAAAAAAATATAATAATTTTGAATCAATGAAATGAACAAGTTATTTTCTCACTTTTCTGAAGGTATTGATTAATTTTGGACTGATAATGAAAATTGAATGGCTAACTTTTTATTCAAGATTTTTAGCTACAGAGCTATTCTTCAATTCCGCAGCCAGAAAAACCTCATTGTTCAAATCAGCCTATCTTTCTCATACAGAATCAGATTTTGATGATTTAAGTACCATTGGAAAGATCTCAACAAGATCTATACAATGAGAAATATATCATTAGAGTTTGAAATGGCAAATAATGAAATAAATTGCTGAAAAGAAGCAACATCAACTTGAGGCACTAATTCCAAAGCAGGTATAAATTCTTTTGATTTTTCCTTTGAGAACTTGTTTCATTAATACAAATTCTTAGTTTTGTGTGTAAATATCATAACTAGAGAGATTGATCACCTCTCTCCTTTGATAATCTTACATTCCATTGCAGAAGAAGTATTAGTTTTTTTTGCAGGTTCCAGGAGGAAGGACAAATGACTACAAGGGAATGATGTCTCTCTAAGAGACCAATTTGTTTCATAAGAGGTTGATCCGCAACAAAGAGGAAATATGCTGATGCAAAATCAGATCCAAATACTTGAAAAACTTTCAGATACTATTGTCTCCATCACATCCATCCATCACATCCATACTCCATAATAAACCATTCACCTCATTCCACTCCATATTTTCCATTTTCATTCACATACACTTTCCATCTCTTTTTGTCCATTCATAACCCACCAATAAAAGCAAAAGGCTCATTCACATGCTTATTGCCCATTGTCATTTCTGTTCTCCATTGCCATTTTCCATTTTCACTTTCCATTCCTTGTCATTTTCATTCCGCAAATAAGCTCTGCTTCAATGCAAATTATTGAGTCCATAGTCCTTTGAGTCTAAGTTCTTTGTAAAAACACCTTGAGACTTGCATGCCTTAATGGCAAGTCCTCATGCTGACAAACAATGGGAATACATTAATGTCCCTTGTTCGTTAGATCTTCTAGGTGACTCGACATCAGCAAATTCATTCGTACCTAGCAAGATGTGTTTGGGCATCTTGACTCTCATTGACATCAATGGTGAGAGTACTCGTGTTGACTAGTGGCATCCATTAATGGCCACTAAGCCAACAATTTTCTACTATGTTCGACATCAGAACATCTTTTCACATAGTAGGAATTGTGCCAATGAGTTTTGAAGACATGAAGACTATTATTTTCAGCATTTTGGAGCAGATTCAGCAAGTTTTAGTAGAAGCAATAAAAAGCCATCTTATCTCTCTATCCATGACTCCTCTTGTTCAGCCACTTGAAGAAGAATGTGATCAGAAGTTTTCAGCCACCACACACATACAACTCATCCATTCCAAAGGGTAAGTGAAGGTACGGCATTTTCTAACTTTTAACCATAGAATTCCATAAAAAGCTAGAATGATACTTGTTGGAAAAACATTTCTCTTCCTCATTTCATAAAATTGCCAATACCATCAGTTGGGGGGGGGATACATTCATATTCATATCTTTCCATGTCCATAACATATTCAAGAGCTCACATACTTCCAATATATATTAATTATTACATTGCTATTATGAGCATACAATGGCTTTTGAAAAAGTGCTTAAAGGATAAATTGGATACAAACAAAATCATGGTTGTCACACAAGAACCAACCATCATGCAATCCAATAAAGATATACTTTGCAACAATAATCAAAATATCATTATGCAAAGTTCAAAGATCAAAATAGAAGGCAACAATAAAAAAAAAAAATTGGTTGTAACACAAGAACCAACCATGTTGCAATTCAAGTAAAACACTTTGCAGAAATATGAAGTTATCAAATGATATCATGCAAAGTTAAGCCAAAGCTCAAGGATCAAAAGAGTCAATGTAATATATGTTGCATGAGGACATGCAATAGCTTCAGTTGGGGGGTATGTTGAGTCTTGAAAATGTCATTCATTTGCATTACACTTTCGCTATTATGTCCATTATATCACCTCCATTTCACTTCCATTTCACTACTATGTCACCACATTCATCCCACTTTCATTATCATTGGGCTACCTTTATGTTTTTCCAATATTTATTATTTCTAAGCCTTTTAAGTGAATTTGTGGTTAAACATTAGAAAATAATGTGCATATGCTTATACCTAACAAATAGGTTGAGTTTGTTGACATGTGTAGGTTGAAAGGAGACTTCTAGAAGACCCTTATGTGGCACTCTAAGGCCAAATTCGAATTTGGTTGGAAAGAATCATGGGATCATGAGGATATGTGTCACATCTCCTAATTGTATTGTAACTCTCAAAAGACATGTGTCTTATCAGTTCCTATTTTGATTAGGACTCTAGAGGTAGAGGGAGAGATTCATGGATTATCATTAATGAGAAGGCTCTCATCTTTTTGTATAAATAGGAGGTCTCTCTCCTTCATTAGTTAGTCTCTCTTTAGTCTTTTTGGAGTCTTTTTAGTCTCTTTTTAGTCTCTCTTTGGAGAGCTTTGTTGTACTTTGCACTTTTGAAGAAATTGAATAAAGCTTTGATGTTCTCAACATGGAAGGAGATGCGAAGTAGATGTCATGGAGCATATTAGGATGTAAGTAGATTAGATTTCATTTTGTAAATATTGCTTTGTAGAATGTAAGGTAGATTAGATTTTCATTCATGCAATTTTAAGTATGCTTTGATTTCATAGGTAGAAGGGGGCCCCTGCCTTGTACAGTTTGAATTATTGCATTTTATTTTCTCCCGGGATTTGTTTTTATGTTTATGTATTTGCTTTACAAACTAATGGTATTTGAAGTTGACAGGTTCAAGCTGCTGCCTTTGTTTTTATAGCTGATTTTTAATTTTATTTCTCAAAGAGCTGCTAACACATAAATGATCTTCATCATAAACTGTTATCCTTTAAGATCAAAATATCACTAACTTGCAGCTTGTTTGGGTGCTTTTTGGACTGTTCTTAAGCTACTTTCTTTCCGTACTTTACACAGTACATGTGCTTTGAAGTATCGAGTTAGAAAGAGTAAATCATTACCACTAGTCTTTAAAGTAGAAGTTTTGATTTTAAAGTGCTTCCTAGACTATTTCCTCACTACTTTCTAATCATGCTTTCCATAGTACATATGGCTGAAGTAGAGAATTAGAAATAGCAAATTATTATCATTAGTCTTTCAAGCATATTTTTCTCACTTTTATAATTCCACTTAAGCTACTTTCTTTCCGTGCTTTACACAGTACATGTGCTTAGAAGCATCGAGTTAGAGAGAGATAATCTTTATCTTTGGTTTTAAAAGTGACTTTCTTTTCTTTTATTTGCAGCAGCATGAATGGTGTCTAGTGCCATTGGAAGTGGTCATTTACTTTCAAGTCATTTCAAGTTCTTTGCTTTCAGTTTCATTTCAAGTTATTTCTGACTACTTCTTAATCGTGCTTTACACAGCACATGTGTTTGAAGCAGAGTTTTAGGAAGAGTTTAACATAAACTATAAAACAACGAAGTAAGAGAAAGGTTAACTAAGCACATATAGTGCACCACACTTCATCAGTTTACGATACCCGGATTGATAATTTATGTAGAGCAATTTAAGACATTAAATTGACTAAACAGTACCCACGTTGGGACAGGCCGTGGACTGTTTCCCTCCTTGCACTTTGAGGGTTTTAACCACGTCAAAAATACTGGTGTATTGATTTGAGATCTGGTTGTGAGCGGTGTCCTTTTGGTGTTCTTTCTGAGGAACTTACCCTGTAAATTCCTACATGGTATCAGAGCTATTTGAGGGCCGCGTCCGTTGGTGATCCAAATCTGAAGCCAGTAGAACTACATGCGGCTGTCGTTTCCTAGATCTGCTGTTTCTGACTGCTTTCGGGCCGAGAGGACTGCTCTGTTGCGTTCGGAGCATCTGTTCCAGTGAGGAACCCCTTTCGTTTCACGCGAAAAGGTTTCCGGTAGCCCTAGCTGCGTCATTTTTCAGATCGGGAGGTATACAGTGTTTTTTGCAGTTTACTGTTATTTTCTCTCTGCTTATTTCGGTTTCGGTTTATTTAGCCTTTTTTTTAAACCGGATCTATACCTTTCATTTCTGCGTATGCTCTTTGCCCTGCGACTCTGTGCGATCTGGGAAAATCAGAAACAGAAAGGAAGGATTTTTCTCATGCATATGCTCTTTTCCCTGCACCTTAGTGTGATCTCGGAAAATCAGAAACATTGAGAAAAATATTTAGTTTTTCGGCTAAAGCTAACTTTGAGATTTTTTTAAAAATTTCTAGTTTTTTGGCTAAAGCTAACTTCGAGCCGCGAGGTTCGTTTTTTTTTGCATATTCGTGTTGGGTTTTGTGTTTTGTGTTTTGTAGGGAAAAAGAGCTTTCTCAAGGCAAGCACGCAAACCAAGCCCCCCCCCTCTCTCTCTCTCTCTCTCTCTCTCTCAAATTTTTTGTATAGATCAATTGGTTCAAAGCTATTTTAAGAGAGTAGAGGTCTTGGGTTCAAGTCTCCATTTTGTGGGGACAAATTTTTTTTCATTCCCGCACATTCGCGCACTTTGCCGGCAACGTCAACAATTTTTTTTCAAAAAGCCATAACTTCTTCATCCGGAAGCCTTTTTCAGAGCCGTTTTTTTTAAAACCGCCTATTTTTTCGAGATCTATCCATTGGAACACTTACTTTCAGCATCTTCAGCTTCATTTTTTTTTAAAAAATGGAAAGTCCATGCCAAGTCATTCTTGACAGCACTAACTACTTCCAATGGGTAGCCTACATGGAAGATTTACTTAGAAGTAAAGGTCTCTTCAGAATAGCCACAGACCAAGAGAAGAAACCAAAAGATGAAGACAAGGCTGCAAAATGGGAAAATAGACAAGATCAAGCACGTGGTTTGATAGGGATGTCTATTTCTCCTGATCTTAGATTCCACATTGCAGAACTTGAGACTCCTCATGAAGCATTAGAAAAACTCGCTAAAGTTTTTGGGATTAAAAATGAAATTAGAGCCCATCAACTTGAAAATGAGTTGCTTACTTTGGATCCTAATAATTTTTCTTGCATTGAAGATTTCTTGTCCAAATTCAATACCCTTAGATATCTCTTGGAAGGTGTTAAAGTTAAGAAAGAAGATGGTAACCTTATTTATTCCATCCTTACTAAGTTGGGACCAGCCTACTCTGTATTTGTTTCCACTTTCCATTCTACAAGGGAAGCTTTCATTTGTCAAGGAAAAGACTACAAGGCCCCTTCCTTTGACTCCTTTTGTGATTCCTTAATAAGGGAACAAGAAAAACTCTTACACCTTGGTCTTCTTAATCTTGGAAACTCTTCCACGAAAGCGTTAGCCGCCCAGCAGCAACCAAATTCAAAGAATCCTAAGAAGTCATATCCTCAAAAGAATGGTCCTAAACCAACTCAGCCTCAAAATGAAAGGTCATTTCAGCAAAATGATAAGACCAATAAAAACAAATGGAAGAAGACTGATAGACATTGTAACTTTTGTAATCGAGATGGCCACTTAGAATCTAAATGCTTTAAGAAGATGGAAGCCTTGGAAGCCGCAATGAAGAAACATAACATCCATGTGGAGCCTACTTCAACTTCAACTTCCGGAATGGCACTTTCTGCATGTCGTTGTCAATCATCTCAGTCTGGTTATGCATTAAATGTATCTTCTTCTTCTTCTCATTCTCATGAGTGGCTCATTGATTCTGGAGCCTCTTATCACATGGCCAAAAACCAAGCCATGTTTTCTTCTTTAAATGATTGTAACACCAAAAATATATATGTTGGTGATGATAGATCTCTTAATGTTGTAGGGACTGGAACTGTTCATCTAGACAATGGTCATTTTAATGATGTATTATGTGTTCCAACCTTATCCTGCAACCTTCTATCTGTCTATCAGATAACTCATTCAGGTGAAGGTAAAATTGTTGAATTTTCACCTCATGATGTTGTAATCAAGGATCTAAAATATCCTAAACAGATTCTAGCTACTGGTCTTGCTGATGATTCCACAAGGTTGTATAAGTTTCACAACTTTGGGTCATCAAATCTTCCCTCAGTATTTGTTGCTCATAATGATGAAGTGAGCAAACTTTGGCATGAGCGATTTGGTCACTTAAACTATCGCTCCCTTCAGCATCTATGTAAAGAAAATATGGTGACAGGTCTTCCTATGGTATCTTGCAGAGATGGTGTTTGTTCCGGATGTGTACTCGGAAAACATCATCGGGACAGTTTTGACAAACGTGCCTCTTGGCACGCCTCAGCCCCTTTACAGCTTGTGCACAGTGATTTATGTGGTCCTCTTCCTGTTGCTTCATTCTCTGGCTGCAAGTACTTCTTAACTTTCATTGATGATTTCTCCAGACGCACTTGGGTATACTTCTTAAAACTCAAGAGCGAAGTATTTAACACATTTTTGGCCTTCAAAGCCTTTGTTGAAAAACAATCTGGACATCAAATTCTTAAGCTAAGAACTGATAATGGTGGAGAATATGTTAAAAACACATTCATCAACTTTTGCACCGAAAATGGAATTCAAATGCAACATACTGTTCCATACACTCCACAACAAAATGGTGTAGCTGAAAGGAAAAATCGCACCTTAAAGGAAATGGCTAATTGTATGCTGCAATCTAAAGGACTCAGTCTTAGTTTTTGGGCCGAAGCAATTAATTGTGCAAATTATATAATCAATCGCACTCCTACTAAGGTTCTAGAGAATATCACTCCAGAAGAAGCTTGGAGTTCCATTAAACCAGATGTAAGTCACTTTCGTGTGTTTGGAAGTGAAGCATGGGCCCATATTCCAGATGAAAAGCATAAAGCTTTAGAACCTAAGAGTGAGAAATGTACTTTTGTTGGATATTCTGAAGATGTAAAAGGTTATAGACTTATTCCATTTAAGTCCAAAAATGTTATCATTAGAAGAGATGTAAAATTTGATGAAAATAAATCGGCCTGCGAGCCTAGTCCGGCGGATGTGCCACCTCTTCCTATCTCTTCTACTTTTGAAAACATTTCTTCTTCAGATGATGAAAGCGAGGATGATAATCCTCCCCCACCTTCTCAGGATCCTCAACTTCCAAGATGGGTCCGTGCTACTCGGGATGCAGCAGGTGATCTTGCCGGTGATCCTACAGATCAGCGACGTACACGTTCTCAGTTTGAAAGAGCCTCTTCTTTACTGGCTCAAGCTCCAGTAAATCATGATCCTGACACTTTTGTAGAAGCTTCAGGCCATCCACATTGGGAAGCAGCTATGAATGAAGAATATCATTCATTGATGACAAATGATACATGGGATCTTGTTCCTCTACCAAAGGGACGCAAACTTGTTAGATGTAAATGGGTTTACAGAACCAAGTATGGACCAGATGGGAAAGTTGATAAACATAAAGCTCGTCTGGTTGCTAAGGGCTTTTCACAGGTTGAAGGCATTGACTACACTGAAACCTTCTCCCCTGTTGCCAAAATGAACTCTATCCGCCTTGTTCTTTCCCTTGCTGCCTCTTTAAAATGGGAAGTCCATCAGATGGATGTTAAATCTGCCTTCTTGCATGGGGACTTGCAGGAAGAAATCTATATGGAACAATCCATTGGCTTCATACAAACAGACTCCAGCCTTGTTTGTCGACTTAAGAAATCCCTTTATGGCCTCAAGCAAGCTCCTCGGGCTTGGTATGCCAAAATGGATAGCTTTCTTTTAGAATCTGGCTTTTCTAGGTGTCATTCTGACAATACTGTCTACACCAAGAAAGTGGGCAACTCTCTTATCATCCTTGTTCTTTATGTTGATGATCTTATTCTTACTGGTAGTGATCCCAACCTTATAAACCATGTGAAGTCCAGCCTTAAAAAGAAATTTGAAATGACAGACTTAGGACACTTACACTATTTTCTCGGTCTTCAAGTCTTGCAATCCAAGGAGGGTATTTTCCTTTCCCAGTCCAAGTATGCTTGTGATATTCTTCGTCATTTTCACATGGAAGACTGTAAGCCAGCCCCTTCTCCCTTTCAGTCTGGAGTCAAACTTTCAGTCTCTTGTACTTCTCCTGAAGTTGATGCTACCTTATACCGTCAACTTGTAGGAAAACTCTTGTATTTAACCCATACTCGTCCTGATCTTTCCTTTGCTGTTGGCCTTGTTGCTCGTTTCATGCAAAACCCCCGTGAAAGTCATTGGAAAGCAGCTAAAAGAATACTTCGTTATGTTCGAGGTACAGTACAGTTTGGGATTCATTACAGTGCCAAAGCAGCTCCTCTGTTAGTTGGTTTCACTGATTCTGATTGGGCTGGTGACCCTGATGATCGGAAGTCTACTGCCGGTTATGTCTTCACTCTTGGTTCAGGACCTATTACATGGGCTTGTAAGAAACAGGCTGCCATTTCTCTTTCGTCAGCAGAAGCAGAGTATCGTGGTGCCGTGGAAGCTAGTAAGGAAGCCTTGTGGCTTCGTCAGATCCTATAAGAGTTTGGCTTTGAGCAGCAGCATCCAACCACACTTTGGTGTGATAATCAAAGTGCCATTCAGCTATGCAAAGATCCAGTCCAGCATCAGCGCAGCAAACACATCGAACTACACATGCACTTCATCAGAAAGCTCATTCATGACCATGTTCTTGAAGTGCAATATTGTCCAACAGATGATCAGGTTGCAGACATCTTCACAAAGGCTCTCACAGA
Organism: Pinus tabuliformis; assembly: GCA_031772625.1. Classification (NCBI taxonomy): domain Eukaryota; kingdom Viridiplantae; phylum Streptophyta; class Pinopsida; order Pinales; family Pinaceae; genus Pinus; species Pinus tabuliformis. The sequence continues at coordinate 279,055,608 of CM062819.1, read as the reverse complement.
GGCGAAGTTCACTAAACTTCGATATATGCTTGGAGTTCAGGAAGTTGTCACTAAGGGGGGATAGGCTCTAGTGCCTCCTTCCTTCTCCTATTGTGTCATATTTGTAAATCCTTCAATCCTATCCCAAGTTGTTCTTAAGGGGGGATGTTAGGATATTCCGACACATAGGATATAGTTAAGTTCAACTTGGTCTAGTATAGAGTTAGGTATAGAGTTAGGTAAAGTGTCTTTCTTTACCGTTGTACATTTTGTAACTTACAATCCGACGGTTCACTCTCACCTCGGTATTACCGACACTTGATCCGTGGCTTGACACCCGATTGGTCCATGAGTTCTATTTAAAGCGCATGGAGGGTCATTGTTCAGGTAATCCGTGCATGAGAGAAGCTTATGTAAATTTTCATTCTTTGATTAATAAATTGCCTCTAGTACCCACGTTGGGACAGGCCATGGACTGTTTCCCTCCTTGCACTTTGAGGGTTTTAACCACGTCAAAAATACTGGTGTATTGATTTGAGATCTGGTTGTGAGCGGTGTCCTTTTGGTGTTCTTTCTAAGGAACTTACCCTGTAAATTCCTACAACCTTTAACTAGTAATAAATTAAATCTAGGAGGCCATTTCTGAATGTTGGGTTGTGTTATATTCTTTCCACAACTATCCCACGTAGTTAACTAGAGGGTTAGAGGGGGCGTCACAGGGGGTTTGAGGGGTACCCGTAACCCCACTTTATGGGGTCCGGGGCAGCGCCCCGAAAATTTTTGGTTTTGGAACCTATGTTAGGTTGGGCGGACCCACCTATGGTTTTGTGCATGATTTTTGCAGATGTTTTTTGGATGCGATGGTTTTCGATCCATGGTATTGGATGCTTCGGCATGTATAAATATGTATTATAACATTGAAAGGAACATAATGAAAAATCAAGCTGGTAGTGCCGGTTTTGGGATCCAGGGGAAAATCTCTGTGTATATGTGTTTTATGTGTTATGCTCTCGCATTGTTTATTTTCTGTGTTTTAGAATTCTTATTCAGGTAATTTTTGTACAGGGTTAAAACCTACATTTGGTATCATAGCTGTTTAGGCTTCAAGGGGACGCCTTTGTTGCTGAGGGTTTCGCTCGGGCCTGTGGTAGACCCTATTCAGTGGGAGATCTAAGAGATCAATTCTGGTGGTAAAAGAAGATGGCGAGCAGTGGAAAGATAGAGATCGAGAAATTTAATGGTCAGATTTTTGAGTTGTGGAAACTCAATATGGAGGATTTGTTGGTGGATAAATATCAGTGGATCGCGGTAGATCCCGGTACTAAACCAACGGGAGTGTCCGATGAAGAATGGAAGAAGTTGGATCGGAAGGCAAAAAGCACAATAGGATTGTGTGTCTCAGATGCATTATTTCTGAATGTATCAAGGGAAGCTACGACGAAGGCTTTGTGGGACAAGTTAGGGACTTTGTACCAATCTAAGTCTTTGGTGAATAAACTGTTCTTGCGGAAAAAGTTGTATAACTTGAGGATGAAAGATGGAGACTCGGTGACAGAGCATATGAACGCATTTAATACTATGGTAAGTCAGTTAGCATCTGTTGATATTAAAATTTCAAATGAAGATAAGTGCATCAGTTTTTTTTGTTCTCTACCAGATTCGTGGGATAGTCTGGTTATTGCAATAGGTAGCAATACAACTGCCTTGCAGCTTGATGAAATAGTCTCAACCTTGCTGACGAAGGAGATGAGACAGAAAATTATGGAGAACCAGAATGGTGATGCCTTGTCTGTATGAGGATGGTCCTAGAATAGAAACAAAAATAAGTCATCGAGTGGGAGATCTAAATCTCCAGGAAAACCTGTAAAGGTGGTGTGCTAGAAATACGGAAAGCAAGGGCACTTCAAAAGGGATTGTAAATCTAAAGCTCCTAATAAAGGAAATGGATCTGATGATGATCCTTATGCAGAGGCGAAAACCACCTCAAATGAAGGTGGGGATGTGTGCTTGGCTTCTTCAAGTACACATGTATATCACGAGGCATGGTTGATTGACTCAGGTGCATCCTTTCACTTCACTCCCCATAGAGAGTGGTTCTGTGAGTACGAGAAATATGATGGTGGTGATGTCTTATTCGGGGATGATAGGAAGGCTAGAATCATTGGTCACGGAAAAGTAAAGTTGAAGTTGCAAGGTGGAAGGGTTAGAACACTTCCAGGTGTTCTACATATTCCTGCATTGGCTAGAAATATGATTTATGTAAGCAAGCTGGATGATGCAGGTGTAAAGACAGTGTTCAAGAAAGATACCTGCAAGATGGTTCGGGGAGCACTGGTATTGATGCGGGGAGTTCGGATTGGAACTCTGTACAAGCTGCAAGGTAGCACTGTTGTTGATGGATGCAACAGTTCTGTGGTTCCTAAAAGTGGAGCAGAAAATCTAGTGGTCTCTGGAGAGAAGACCATGTTGTGGCATCAAAGGCTTGGACATATTGGAGAGAAGGCCCTTCGAATACTTCATGGTAAAGGTATCATAGAAGCTATGAGTAATAGCTCTCTGGATTTTGATTTCTATGAAAATTGTGTATATGGGAAGCAGAATCAGGTGAGTTTTCCCTCTGGTGGTAAGAGGGCGAAACATATATTAGAGCTTGTGCATAGTGATGTGCTTAGACCTGTGAAGGTTCCATCACTCGGTAACTCTGTGTACTATGTATCATTTATAGATGACTTCTCAAGGAATACATGGATATATTTCCTTAAGAAGAAATTTGAAGCCTTTGACAGGTTTAAAGAATTCAAGGCTCTAGTGGAAAACCAAACAGAGAAGAAGATAAAGGTGTTGAGGACAGATAACGGTGGAGAGTTTTGTAGCAAGGAATTTGAAGAATTCTGTAAGAAGTGTGGTATAGCACGATAGAAGACTACTCCATATACACCTCAGAAAAATGGAGTCGCAGAAAGAATGAATAAGACGTTGATGGAAAGGACAAGAAGCATGCTCAGTGGTGCCAGGTTAGGACAAGAATTCTGGGCAGAGGTAGTGGATACTACATGTTACCTGGTCAACAGGTCACCTTCATCAGCGTTGGAGGATAAGATTCCACAAGAGGTATGGACTAGTAAGAAACCCTCTCTTTCACATCTGAGGGTATTTGGATGTGATGCATATGTACATGTTCCAAAGGAGAAATGAACCAAGTTGGATAGTAAATCTGAAAAGTGCGTCTTTATTGGGTATAAGGATGGTTTAAAGAGTTATAAGCTTTGGAACCCAGTCACACGGAAGGTTGTGTATAGCCAAGATGTGGTGTTCAAAGAGGTAAAAGATGTTATTAAACATGAAGTCCAACCAAAGGAACCTGAGAAGATAGAGTTTGAGCTAAAGGAGGAAGAATCAAACTCTACAGTAGAGGAGGAATCAAAAGATGAAGAGCCACAAACTCCGGCTGTGAGAAGATCAATTCAAGATAGAAGGCAGCCAAAAAGTTATATTCCATCTGCTTTCTGTTCAAATTTTGCTTTTCCTGTTATTGATGATGATCCCAGAACTGTGAAGGATACAATGGATTCAGGGGATGGAAAACTCTCGAAAGAGGCCATGGTTTATGAAATGGCATCTTTGCACAAAAATGAGGCTTGGGATCTGGTGGAGTTGCCAGTTGGAAGGAAACACATTGGCAGCAAATGGGTGTTCAAAAAGAAGACAAATGTAGAAGGAAAGGTGGAGAAATAAAAAGCTCGGTTGGTAGCAAAAGGTTATTCCTAGGTGCCGGGAATTGATTTTGGTGATATTTTTTCTCCTGTTGCCAAGGTAACTTCTATTAGATTACTTTTATCTGTTGTTGCTGCTTTTGATTTTGAGGTAGAATAGATGGATGTGAAGACAACATTTCTTCACGGGGATTTGGAAGAGGAAATCTACATGAAGCAACCTAAAGGCTTTTCAGTGAAGGGTAAGAAAGAACTGGTATGCAAGTTAAAGAAGTCTTTGTATGGGTTAAAACAGTCACCAAGGATGTGGTATCAGAAATTTGATACATTTATACGGGGACTTGGCTTCACCAGAAGAAAAGCATATCACTGTGTGTATTTTAAATTAATTGGTGACCGTGTTATTTATTTGGTCTTATATGTGGATGATATGTTGCTGGTTGGAAATGACAAAGAAATTATCCAGGATTTGAAGACCCAATTGTCCTCCAAATTCGACATGAAAGATCTTGGTGCTGCAAACTACATTTTGGGAATGGAAATTAAAAGAGACCGGGAAAAGAGGAAGCTCTGGTTAAACCCAAGGAAGTATGTCGAAACAATACTGCAGAGGTTTAATATGTAGGATAGTGAACCGGTGAAAGTTCCTATTCCTATAGGTGTGAGGTTATCTGCTAAAAAGTGTCCCAAGACACTAGAAGAGGAAGAGGACATGTCCCATGTTCCATATGCAAGTGTAGTCGGTAGGTTGATGTATGCAATGGTCTGTACTAGACCAGATATTGCACATGCAGTGGGAGTACTGAGTAGGTTTATGTCAAAACTAGGGAAGGAGCACTGGACAACAGTGAAGCGAGTTTTCAGGTATTTGCGTGGCACTAGTGATTATGGTTTGTGCTACCAAGGAAGACCAGGATTGGAAAAAATGTTGGATATTTGTGGATTTTTTGATGCAAATAGGGCTAGAGATCTGGATCAGAGAAGATCTAAAAGTGGGTATGTGTTTAACCTATTTGGAGGTGCAGTCAGTTGGATGAGTAAGAAACAATCTGTAGTGGCACTATCAATTACAGAGGCAGAATACATGGCAGCCACTCATGCAAGCAAGGAAGAAGTTTGGTTGCAAAGATTGTGTTCAAGTATGGGGTTAGTACAGGGAGCTATAAGGATAGACTGTGACAGCCAAAGTGCAATTTTCTTGGCGAAGAACCCTGCATATCATTCAAAGACAAAGCACATTGATGTTCAGTATCACTTTGTGAGGGATATGATAGAAGACAAAAAGGTGTTGCTGGTAAAGGTGGACACTTTGAAGAATATTGTAGATGCATTGACAAAATCTGTGAGCTTTGAGAAGTTCTCTCGGTGTAGAGAAACAATGGGCATTGCAAGGCTGGATAAATGACTAAGCTCTCTTGTGGCCCCCTATGGAAGGAAAACAACAAGTGGGAGAATGTTGGCTTGTGTTGTATTCTTTCCCCAACTAGCCCACGTAGTTAACCAGGGGTTTAGAGGGGGGGTCACAGGGGGTTTGAGGGGTACCCGTAACCCCACTTTATGGGGTTCAGGGAAGTGCCCCGGAAAATTTGGTTTTGGAACCTATGTTAGGTTGGGCGGACCCACCTATGGTTTTGTGCATGATTTTTGCACATGTTTTTTAGACGCGATGGTTTTCAGTCCATGGTATTGGATTCTTCGGCATGTATAAATATGTATTATAACATTGAAAGGAACATAATGAAAAATCAAACTGGTAGTCCCGGTTTTGGGATCCAGGGGAAATCTCTGTGTATATGTGTTATGCTCTTGCATTATTTATTTCCTGTGTTTTAGAATTCGTATGCAGGTAATTTCTGTACAGGGTTAAAACCTACACTGATCTTCCGCATACCACTAGAAAGTTATTTCAAATATCTTGTCATCTAAGTGGGTTCCGTTTGACTTTGAGGAGTTATTTTGTATTGAAAATTCCTCCAGTCACTACACCTTCTCCATCCATGCTCTTCTCATATTGTAGTCATGTTGTATTTTTCCATCATCTATAAATACCTTTGACATCATTTTCCATCAATGAAAATACATTTATAACAAGGAAGGCCTAGAACATTTTCCAAATTCAGCCTCAAAAGGTAATTATAAACTGGCTCCGAAATTTTCATTTTTGAAAAATCAAAATTCAAGTTTTGTAAGGTTGGCCTATAAAATTAAGGCCATGTATGCCCCTATAGAATCCTCCAATACGTGTATAAATATAGGGATCATATACCCTCCAAAATAAACAATATTATGCACATCATTTGAAAATATCATCTGTGGTTTTGAGGCCTTGTTTTATCATGCATATATGGTGTTTAGGCCGCAACTTTTTGAGCTTGAAATTTAAAATATTATGGTATATTCTTCTTCGTTGTGAAGATAAATGTTTGGTTTCATATGTGGGATTGTTATAAGGGTTCTTATGGGTTTTTCATCATGCTCTAGGCCTAGTTTGGATTGCCCTTGAGGCCTAATTTTGGCCCTCAGGAAGGGGCTTATTTACACATGCTAAGGGTTATCCTTCTAAGGTTTATATGGGTCATTCTCAGACTCTTGTTTTTTTGGATGATATTTCTCTTTAAAGGCCTTCTTAAGACATGTTATAGGAATATTTGAGGGATTTTCTCAGTGTCCCTTGAGGCCCATTGCAAACTGATTGAAAAAAATCTATGGGCTAATTTGGAGCCCTTTGTGGGAAATTTTTCTGAAGCTCAAAGCACCCTTTCTCTTAGGCTCATCTTGAAGCCTATTCTAAGAAATATTCACACAATATTGAGTCATATTTCATTACAAATTCCATTTTTCCTCTTTTACCTATTCAAGCCTATCTGAGGCTTATCAACCATTTTTTGAAAGGCATTTCTATGATCATTTTTGAGGCTATTAAATGCATTGGTTCGATAGGCTACATTGCAAAATTTCTAGGGATTTTGGTGGTTGTTTATTGACCCCTTCTAAGATAGACCTGATGTGATTACTTCTATTTTATTTAGGGTCTTCTAAGGCCTGTTTTGAAAAAATGTTTTTCTTATCTGAGGCATGTTAAGGTCCCCTCTTCTGAGGTGATATTTGGCCATTTGAAATCAATTTTTGAGATTGTATCAACTCATTTGAAGCCAAGGTTTCAGGCACATTATCTAAAGGAAAAAATAGACATAAAATGAAAACCTAATTTGATGGCCATTTAGTGAGAAATTTCGTCTTGTTTTGAGGAATGTCCTAGAGTTTCCTGAGGCCTCATCTTGCATTTGCTTGAGATTGTTCAGATAACACTCCTATGCATGAGTCTCGTCCCTTGTACCGTTGCATTATAGAGGTCGTTCCAAGGAATTTTATAAGGATAAGGTTACTATAGTATTAGGACCATACCAACCCTTTAACATTGATCCAGTTCAGGTCTAGTCTTGACATCCAATTGAAGACAATAAAAAAGGGGCTTTTTCCACAACAGTATAAGATATGAAGTCAAGGTTGAGGAATATCATTGAAATAAACCTTATAAGGACCATGTTGAAGGTAGAATAAGTGGTAATGCAATCAGAAGCTTAACCTTAACAAAAGGAAACAACGAGACAAATCACTTAGGTGTATCTTTATGGGAAAACACTTGTCTCAAATGTAGCTTTCATTGACCTTGATGTGACTAGGATAGTAAAGACAAGGGTGTTGGCTGAAATAAATTGAGAAGTAGTTTGTTATTGAAGTATCAGGGGTTTTGACTACTACATACATTTTTTGAGTTTGACAAAGTATACTTGATGTATCAACTATAATGTAAACCTATTTTTGAATGGTTCTCCTCATAAACAAAGTTTGTTAATGAAGTTAAATCGTGAATTAAGTTACAGTAAAAGACCAAATTTGTTGGGGTTTTTGGACTGTGAAACAATGACATAATTATGGTTATGATGAGAGTGATGAAGTGCTAAGGTCTAGGATTTTCCAATTAGAGTGTTCCAAATAACAAAGGATACAAGTGTGTGTTGGATGTGATATTGCTCATAGGTTTTGATGATTGTTCAACATATGAGTATCATTTCTATTATGATAGGGATGAGCATGATGATCTATTGTAGGGTTTTCATTACTTGTTGACTTGTTGCATGTTACCCACCACTAGTGGGTAGTATCCATAGGAGAAATGTTTTCTCCTAGATGGCCCTCAACCGACATCCAACAACCCCTTGCAGCCACCAGATAACTCGATCTACCACTATATCTACCACCTGGGCTAGTTGTATGCTCCCTCCCCCATTTTCTATGATTATATGTTTGAAGGTGGGCTTCCAACCTTGAAGGTATGGATTTTCATTGTGTAGTTTGGTATTTTTGTTTACTTATCATGGAAACTTATGGGTGTGGATTAGTAGAGGGATTCAGAAAAAAGAGTGGGCTTGGCTTGTACTTTTGTCTCCTTTGTCCAATTTGATGGTTAACCTTCTATCCTAGTCTCATGGGATCTCCTTTATTGGCTACTAGATTTAGGGGTGGAACTACATGGGAAACCATGATTTTGCTCGCATGGTCCTGCTTGTCGACACCATATACATCACTCCCCTCGGCTCATTATAACCCCATTAACTGTATTTCCCATTCGAGTCCACATATGTCCATTGAGTCGACAAGGAGTTAGCCTACCCTTCCCCTTGCTGAAATTTTGGGTCAGGCCTAGAATGATGCCTAAGAGGTTGATGCAACTAAAATAAAAGAAAATCATAATTTGGCCACTCTCAACAAGAAATTTACTGTAAAATGCAAAATATGGATAGGAAATACAAATTTAGCACATGGGAAAAAGTCAAACATGAGATCTCATCATGGTCATCGACCTGGTTCCTAGGGCCCCTCATATTATCCCCTTACATCATTAAGAAACCCATGATTGTCCCAACCCTTGGTGGGCAATGAACTGCCCCACTTTAAGGGGGGTATTCACGGATATATCTTACATATCATGCTCTCATCCCCTGGAGCTCCAAGCAATTACACATGAAAAATCTATAAAAGGAAAAGGTATATGAAGAAGGGTGTAAAAACAATGGCTAAGGTAACTCATATAACGTGATTTCTTCCTCCTACATTCATATACCCCAAGTATGGGCTTCCCTTATTTTATCTACCCTTGTATTGTGACATGTGGCTTAGAGCCTTCCCTAATGCCCCAATCTATTCCATCATTATCTCACATACCACTTGCCATTTGATGGATGTACCATAGATGTGTCACCCCCTTAGAGGATGAAACCACCTAATCGGGTCCTTGGTTGACCTTCTTCTTGAACTTGGAGACACTTGTACATTCTAAAGCCCATTATGGAAGGGCATGCCATTATGAAGTATCCACTTGGTTCCATGATTTGTAACCTCATTTACTCAATTAAATTGATTTTTTATTATACTGGAAGGTGAGGGGACACATTGGATCTTATACAAGATTGTAGGTGGGTTTTTTCCTAGGGTTTGGTCTCACTATACGAGGTCAAAGCCCTCCATAGGGTCATCTTGGTGTTTGTAAGGTCAGCATTGAGAGCCATGAATCTCCACCATAACAGAGAGAAGATTTACACTTATGGGATCCTTCAATTACACTTTTTGATTCCTCATGTTCCACCTATTGGATGATGATGATGCACTTGGAACACCTTTGCCAGTCAGCTCCACTCTTGCACCAAACACTTGGTAATTGATCCAGGGCCCAGATGATAATGTGTCTCACCATGAGAGATAATGGGAGGGTTGCATCTTTCTTCCATCCCTTACAGATGGGATACACGCTTGTTCAACTTGTTTGGAGACCCATGAGGATGTTTTGTGCCCCCATATCCACTTGGGAGCACCACATGTCTTTTTCTTGGATATCAAGGGGCCAACATGTTTATCACTGTGTTTGGAGCTCATTCATTCATCTCAACACACATTGGACACCACTAGGCCTCCTCAATGGCCCTTTGACCTATTGTATCTATTATTTTTCCCTCTTGGGAGGATTATTTTATTATTATTGAGCTATCATGGTGGTCTTGTCACCAAAGAATGTTATTTTTGCACATTATTTTATTATTTTGGGCATTATTAAGAAAATTGGACCCCTTATGGAGGATATATATTGATGTGATGATCATTTCATTTGATCATCACTTGTATTTGGATAGGTATCTCTTGAGAATTTTGCATTAGCTATTGAGGATGAATTGGATATTCTTGGATTGATTTTAATTTTTAGATTGATGCTATTCTATTTTGGAGCTTCTCTCTTGCAAATATAATGGATGGATATAATTTTTGTGCCATGCAAGTTTCTCTATTATGCAAAATTTTCATTTTATGTTTAATGTATGGAATACTGCATCATGATGTTGCTTGTGCTCTAATCCATTTTTGACCCATTTGGATACCCATGAGGATATTTTATGCCCCCATAGCCACTTGTGGGCACCGCATGACATTTTCTTGGATATCAAGGGGCCAACCCCTCTATCACTATGTTTGGAGCTCATTCATTCATCTTGGCACACATTGGACTCCACTAGGCCTCCTCAATGGCCCTTCAACCTATTGTATCTATTATTTTTCCCTCTTGGGAGGCTTATTTTTTTATTATGGAGCTATCTTGGTTGGATTGTCACCAAGGATAGTTGTTTTTGCACATTATTTTATTCTTTGGGGCATTATTAAGCCTTGTTAGGAAAATCAAACCGCTTAGGGAGGATATATATTAATTTGATGATCATTCCATTTGATCATCACTTAGATTTGGATTGGTATCTCTTATTGAGAATTTTTGCATTAGCTGTTGAGGATGAATTGGATATTATTGGATGAATTTTTATTTTTGGATTGATGTTATTCTATTTTGGAGTTTCTCCCTTGAAAATATAATGGATGGATATGTTTTTTGTGCCATGTAAGTTTCTCTCTTATCCGAAATTTTCATTTTATGTTTAATGTATGGAATATTGCATCATGATGTTGCTAATCCTATGTGAAAATATTGAATCACTAAGTAGGGTTTATCTATTTCATGAGTTATCCATTGGGCATGAAAAGCTAATGTTCCTAAGGGTTATCATTGAAGATTCAACCTTGAAACTCCATTATTTTGACAAATCGAAGAACAAATCCTTATTGTAGTTGGGTAGCAGCTTCATTAGGGCATGTGAAGCTGCAATTAGGCCCCTTTCTAGAGAAAAAACCCTAAAATAAATCTCATCCTTGACTCCATTCTCCCAATAGTCTAGGGATTGGTATAGTCTTAGGTGGTCACCAAAATGAACACCTTTATCACTTTTTTTTGCTATTTTCCAAGCCCTAACCATAGTAGGCTACCTAGAGCATCACAAATCCATTGTAGTCATCTAAAATTGATGAAATTTGGTTCAGAGTTGTGATGGTATATCCTTGACAGGTCCTCCAATTTTGAAGTTATTATGACAATGGAATCTCAAGTTTTGGAAAGCCCTAGCTCGCAAACCATTCTCCCTATGTTTCCTTTAGTTATTGGATTGATCAAGGACCATTCTATTAAAGTCTCAATTAAAATCCAATGTCTTGATCCTTGTTCTCCTCCCTCACTTGGTCAAACCCCTTTGTTCGAAGTTTCATCCCAAACCCTTGACCTTGTTTGGGTCCACTAAGGCTTCTTTGCGATATCGCAATCTTGTCACTCCAATTTAACAAGGATTGCTTGGAAACCCTACTCTTCTAGGATTATTTGGTCTAGGACTCTTCACATTAATAAATACCCCTCAACCCCAGGTCTAGGTCTCCTTCTAACCCTTCTTGGAGAGTCATTCACCTTGCCTCCAAAGCAAGCAATCCCCATCATTATATTCTCTCCTTTGAATATCCTTTTGAAATCACTATCCTTACACCATTTATATATTTATCCTAGTGATTACCCTAATATCGGGATTCCTTCCATTGGTGAAAGTCCATAAAGGGAAGGGAGATTTAGCTAAGGTGATAGTGGGGCATTTCCCCATTATTTCCCCTTGACCTAGTAGTTTCTCTATAAGAACCCCTCCTAGGACCCTTTCTAGTATGAGAGGTAACATTTTCGGCGTCGTTGTCAGGGACATGATATGTGTGCCTTATTCCTCATACGATAATATTGATATATCATTATTGGTGACCGCATTGGAAGAACGAATCCTTAGTTCTTCATTGAATTTTAAGTTCAATGCTTGTAGGGTGGATAAAGCATGTCTCTAGGCATCTTTGAATTCACCCTGGCGACTACTACATAATTTACATGTATATCTCAGTAGGATGTCTTTCTTTGATAATGTTCCCACTTTGGACATCACTAATATCACTGGGTACCCAAATCATGTCACAGGGAGTATGGTACGTGGGGTGCCCGTGTTTGATGGTGATCCAGTCTCCACAATTGATAATGTAGAAATATTTATTCCAAATACTTCAAAGGAGCAAGTGGTCCTCCACGATATCCTTATAATGTTGTTCATGAGATCTCTCCATGGTCATAATTCATGGTTGCATAATCACGAACCTATGATATTCTCATCTATTGAGGAGTTCTTTGATGGATTTCTTAGACATTTTCAAGTATACCCTACATTAAACATTCAAGAGGAATCCTTCATTGAGCATCTTCATGACCTTGGGAATGTAGATAATGAGCAAGAAGGAGGGTCCTCCTTGGGTCCACATGACAAAAAAGGTGATGAAGATAATTTTAAGAACATGTGTGATAGGGAGGATGAGTCTATGGAAATTGAAGTTGAGGTTAACATTCTCGATAATCCATTCTTTGAAGACCTTGGAGAAGGCGACCCTATAACCCCTTCAAACTTTTATATCATTGGTTATTTACATATTGAAGAAAGAAAATGGGAGGTTCATGGGAATGTTTTTGACAAGGAACCTATCTATGACACCGATGATGATGATATTAATAGGACCCTTGTCCCTCTTCACAATCCTGGGGTTGTAGTTGAGTTTCACTTGGAACCTTTCCTCAACCCTAATAATAAGGAATACTTTCTAACACCTGAGTATGATCATCGTGAGTAACCTGATTGTCGTGTCTCCCCATGTAATTAGTCTCCCTTTCCTTCTAATAATGAGCCTATGGTGACCATAAAGAACAATAAAAATGATAAAGACAATAATGGGGATGGTATGCCTGAGTTTTCCATCCAACATAGGTTTATGAAATTGATTGTTGATGTCTCTATCTTTTGGTTGGAAGAAAGTATATTGTGGAATACATTACATACATTTGTTCCCTCTTCCCCCATGACGCTCCATGTGTGGTCATTTCATTTTCCCACCTCCCACCCTTGTGACCTTCCATGTTGTCATTCCTGCCCTTTCCTTTGGGTCTATTGCGTGAGTAAGCAGAAGGGTAGTTGTTTTCACATCGACTATATGATGTGTTAGTTGCATTGGTTCTATGATTAACTTAGTACTTGGGAGATGTAATATGAATATTAGAGTAGGATGCATTACATTTTGGGTTTTTCTTTAGAGCTAATGTCATATGATATTATCATGCTAGATTAAAATTGTATTTATAGTAAAATTTTGTTTCTTGTTGATTTTATGGCCTAATATTAAGCATTGGTGATCATAAGACACCACAAAAATTTGTTTCCATGTGTGCTTGGTCTTTGTTATGTGCAGATAATAGGTTTTCCGTCCCAATATATTGTTGGTGTTCTCATGACCTCCCCATTCGAGTGCATTTGTGCACTCTTCTGAGAGATCATGTCCCAGTTGGATCCAGATATTACCTACCACCCATGGGTAGTATCCATAGGAAAAATAAATCCTCATAGATGTTCCTTAACCGACATCCAACAACCCCTTGCAGCCACTAGATAGCTTGAAGTGCCACTATCTCTGCCACCTGAACTAGTCATATGCTTCCTCACCCATCTACTATGATCGTATTTTTGAAGGTGGGCCTTCCAACCCAAAAGGTATGTATTTTCATTGTGTAGTTGGGTATTGTTTTTACTAGACACTTGTGGGCATGGATTAGGGGTAGGTTTTAGTGGAAAGAGTGGGCTTGGCTTTTAATCTTGTCTCCTCTATCCAATTTGATGATTAACCTTGTATTCTAGTCTCATGGGATCTACTTTATTGGCTACTAGATTTAGGGGTGGAACTACATGGGAAATCCAATTTTGGTCGCATCTTCCTGCTTCCCGATGTCATATACATCACTCTCCTTTGCTCATTATAACCCCATTCACCATATTTCCCATCCAATTCCACATTTTTCGATTGGGACCACAAGGAGTTAGCCTCCCCTACCCCTTGTCCACATTTTGGGTTGGGACTAGAATGATGCCCCGAAGGTCTATGCAGCTAAAAGAAAATAAAAATCATAATTTGGCCACTCAGAACAAGAAATGTACCATAAAAATAAAAATATGGTCGGGACAAACAAATTTAGCACATGGGAAAAAGCCAAACATGAGCTCTACCCCTATAATCATGGCCATCACTCTGGTTCCTAGGGCCCTTCATATTGCCCCCTTACATAATTAAGGAAGCCATGATTGTCCCAACCCCTGGTGGGTGATGAAATGCTGCACTTTAAGGGGGGATATTCATTGTTATATCTTACATATCACACTCTCATCCCCTGGAGTCTTGAGAAGTTACATAAGAAAAATATATAAAAGTAAAAAGGCATATGAAGAAGGGTGGAAAAATAATGGTCAGGGTAACTCATGTACCATGATTTCTCCCTCCTACATTCATATACCCAAGTGTGGGCTTCCTTTATTTTAGCTGCCCTTATACTACGGCATGTGGCTTGGAGCCTTCCCCTAATGTCCCACTCCATTCCATCTTTATCTCACATACCACCTACCATTTGATGGATGTACCATAGATGTGTCACCCCCTTAGAGGATGAAACTACCTAATAGTGTCATTGGTTAATGTTCCTATTGAACTTGGAGACACTTGTATGTTTTGAAGCCCATTATGGAAGGGAATGCCACTATGAAGCATCCACTTGGTTCCATGATTTTTAAACTCATTTAATCAATTGCATTAATGTTTGGTTGCATTGGAAGGTGAGGGGATGCATTGGATTTTATACAGGATTGGAAGCGGATCTTCATCTGGAGTTTGGTCTCCCAATACGGGGTCCAAGCCCTCTAGAGGGTCATATTTGCATTTGTAGGGTCAACGTTGAGAGCCATAGGTCTCCACCATAGTAGAGAATAGATTTCCACTTCATGGGATCCTCCAGTTCCACTTGTTGCTTGCTCATGTTCTACCTATTGGATGATGATGATGTACCTGGGCCACCTTTCCCAACCGACTCCACTCTTGTACCACACACTTGGTAGCTGATCCAAGGCTCAAATGAGGACATGTCTCACCCTGAGAGACAACAAGAGGGCTTGCATCTTTATTCCAGCAGTGATAGATAGTATGCATTCTTTTTTGACCCATGAGGATGTTTTGTGCCCCCAAAGACACAAGGGGGCACCACAGGTCATTTTCTTGGATATCAAGGGGCCCTTTATCACTATGTTTGGAGTTCATTCACTTATCTTGGGACACTTTGGAATCCATTAAGCCTCTTCAATGGCCCTTTGACCTATTGTATCTATTATTTTTCCATCTTAGGAGGTTTCTTTTTGTATTATGGAGCTATCCCAGTGGGCTTATCACCAAGAAATGTTATTTTTTCACATTATTTTATTATTCGGGGCACTATTAGGCCTTATTAGGTAAATAAAACCCCTTAGGGTGGATATATATTGATGTGATGATAATTTCATTTTATCATCACTTGGACTTGGATTCGTATCTCTTCTTGCGAGTTTCTCATTAGCTATTGATGATGGATTGGAGATTCTTTGATGCATTTTGATGTTTGGATTGATGTTATTATATTTTGGAGCTTCTCCCTTGCAAACATAATTTATGGATATCATTTTTGTGCCATGTAAGTTTCCATATTATGCAAAATTTTCATTTTATGTTTAATGTATGGAATATTGCATCATGATGCTACTTGTGCTCTAATCCTATCGAAATATTGAATCACTAAGTAGGCTTGATCTATTGCATGAGTTATACATTGGGCATGAAGAGTGAATGTTTCTAAGGTTTATCATTGAAAAGTGAACCAGCTTGAAACTCCATTATTTTGACAAATCGAAGTATAAATCCTTGTTTTAGTTGGGTAGTTGCTTCACCAAGGCATGCAAAGCTACAATTAGGCTCCTTGACAAAGAAAAAAACCCTAAAATCAATCTCATTCTTGAATCCATTATCCTAATAGGATAAGAATTGGTATAGTTCTAGGTGGTCACCAAAACATACATCTTTCTCACCTCCTTTTCTCTTTTCCAAGCGCTAACCCTTGCAGGATTCCTAGTGCATCATACAAAATCCATTGTAGTCTAAAATTGATGAAATTTGGTCTAGAAATGCGTTGGTCTTTCCTTGAGGGGTCCTCCAGTTTTGAAGCTAACATAATGGTGGAATCTCAAGTTTTGGCAATCCATAGCTCGCAAACATTAGTGTAATTTTGAGGTCTAAAATGGACCTCCTAAGGAAATTATAAAATAATAGTGGAAATAATAAAACAAGATTTGATTACATCATCAAATTCTAGATGGAAAAAAGAAAAAATATTTTTTAAACTTGTATTTTAAACTTATCGCCTTATGGGTTTACTCAAATTTCGAGTGGAAACACTCATTGGATGAAAAATTTGATTCCTCATCCAAGGAGTACCCATGTTGCATACTTTCGATGGACCCTGCTACTTAAAAAAATAGAAATACATGAAAATTTTGATTGCAATCTCATTTTTCATGTATTTCTCATTGTTTTTGTAGCATGGTCCATCAAAAGAAAGAAATGTGGGTACTCCTTGGATGAGGAATTAAATTTTTCATCCAATGAGTACTCACACTCAAAATTTGAGTAAAACCTTAAGGAGATAAGTTTAAAATACGAGTTGAAAAATTAGTTTTATCCTTTTATTATTTTTTAATAATTTTACTTTTTTACTCCAAAAAAGGTGAATCATCCCACATGGTTGACATCATCATCTTGAATCCTAGTGGTTCTGATAAAGTTTATTTTGGTTGTACATTTTTCTTAGGAGGCCTATTTTAGACCTCAAAATTCCCCTAATTCCATTCTCCCTAAGTTTCCTTTAGTTATTGGATTTATCAAGGATGTATTAAAGTATCAAGTCAAATTGAATCTATTGATCCTTCTTGTCCTCCCTCACTTGGTCAATCCTATTTATTTGAAGTTTCATCCCAAACCCTTGAGCTCGTTTGGGTCCACAATGGCTTCTATGTGGTCCCGCAACCTTGTCACTCCGATTTCACAAGGATTTCTTGGAAACCCTATTCTTCTAGGATTTTGTGGTCTAGGACACTTCACATCAAAAAATACCCCTCAACCTTAGGTCTAATTCTCCTTCTATACCTTCTTGGAGAGTCATTCACATTGCTTCCAAAGCAATTAATCTCCATAATTAGAGTATCTCCTTTGAATAGTCTTTTGGAATCATTATCCATACACCATTGATATATTTCTCCTAGTGATTTCCCTAATACCAGGACTCCTTCCATAGGTGAAAGTCTGTAAAGGGCATGGAACTTTAGCTGAGGTAGCAGTGGGGTATTGCACCATTGTTCCCCCTTTACCTAGTACTTTCTCTATAGGAATGCATCTTAGTACCCTTGCTAGTTTGAGAGGTAAAATTGGATATAGTTAGGGTTTGTGCGACAAGGGTAAATGTAGCTTTTGTGTGGAAAGCATTAGAGTTAAGGATATGCAACTTCAAATTATGTTGCCAATTCAAGAAGCATATAAAGCATCTATGCCTTGAGGTATGAGTACTTGTTTTTGTTCAGTTTGTATTTTAAGAATCAGTCTTGAAGTGCAACATAAATATGATAGTTAGACAAGATTTCCACTATATATTTGGGCATACATCAACAAAGAAGTTATATATAAAATACTAGTCAAAGTTTTGTTGATATTGTTGTTACTACTAGGGTTTGGACAAAGTTTGCACTACAAGGTTTAGATGTTGAGCACAAGCAAAGCAGAGTTTCTATGGTTTTCATGTATATGTTTTGTACATGATTTAGGACAATGCTTAGCATGGAAAAGTGAGGAATTTTATGACCTCCAATTATTGATTTATCTCTATTTGATTGGAGGTTTTTGTGAGTAGAAATATTTTAAAAATTGTCTTATGGATCCATCGCATAATTGAAATAATTTTTGACGTGTTTTGAACCATCTAAGGTGGTTCATCATCAAGATGAAGTAGATGAAGATGACAAAGGGTATAAAAGGAGCTAAAAAGAAGTTATTCATTAAAAAATATTAATTACTCGAAGAACAAATTAATAAAATATTCAAAAAAGTAAAAAAAAATATAATAAATAATAAATTTAAGAGTAAATAAATAAAATAATAATTCAATTAAATAAATGGTTGAAGGATATAAACACTAAGGAAAAATAGGGCCAAAATTAGGAATACAATTATATAATTATAAATAAATACCCATAAAATAAATCATTAAATAATATTTTCTATTAATTATAAATATAAAAGAGAGAAAAATGGAATAAGAATAAAACTAATATTATATAAAATATAGAGAATTGAACTAAATAATTATATTATTTCTAATGGTGAATCCCTTTTTAGCTCTTTTTCTACCACTGTCGTCATATCATAATCTCTTCATTTATTTCATCCTGATGATGAACCACATTAGATGGTTCGAAATGTGTTGGAAATTATTTCAATTGTGTGATGGATATAGAAGACAAATTTATAAAGATTTTATAGTTATCTAATGTATGTTTGAGGGTTTTTTCTAGATTTTTCTCCCATTAGCAATTGATGAGAGATTTTTTCTTTGCTAGAGCTTATTAATTGAATGTATCATTAAGTAGTGTTGATCTTATTGAGTAGAGTTATTGAGACAAGTGAACTAGTTGTGTGAAAAAGACAGATATGATCACAAAATGATGCATTGAACATTCAACAAAAAATATTATTTCGTTATCTTCTGCCTTCAGGGTGGTGGGGTGGTGCAAGGCGGAGATTAAATTCTCCTTCAAGTTTGATCCTGAGAACACTTCAGGGTAGCAGGATGGTGTTAGGGTAGGTTGGGTCATGTTCAAGGTGTTATAGAATCCTTTTAGTTGGAGTTGATAAAACTAGGGCGATGGAGCATCCTTCTATTTGGAGCTAGTAAAGTAGGGCTTTGGAGTTTCCATCCAGTTGGAGATGGAAAATGAAGGTGTTGGAGCATCCTTTCAGTTGGAGATGATAAATCAGGGGGTTGGATCTTATCTCCAGTTGTTTTTGGATAATATTGGAAGTTGGAACTTCCTATTAATGTAATAAGTAAATATCTATATTAAAAAGAATTCATCGATTTTTTGTCCTATAAGGGTTTCCACCTAAAAATATCCTATGTATTGTCTTGATGTTGTGCATTGTTGAATGGTGTTGTTGATTATGTTTTTATGATTATAATTAATGCTCATTGAAGATAAAATTAACTAATTGAAGTGAAATACTTATTCACCCCCCTTTGAGTATTTCCAACATAGATATTTGTATTAATTCTAGAAATCCTTCATTGCATTGCAACTGTTGTGGCTCACTAGCCTAATCCCATCAAGTTACAAAAGAATCCTTACAGAAAATTAATATGTAATATCTATCTATATGTTTTATATCACAAATTTGGGAATTTATAGACTTGCATTATGGCACAAAGCTGAAAGAAACCCTACTTTAGCTATGGGAAATCCCTATTACCATGGGAAAAAAATCCTAATCTAATCTTAATTGGTTTTTCGTATTTTCCACTTTCCATGTGCTAACCTTGAGTCAATTATTCCACATGGTATTCTTTTGTGTGGTGATCCTATGCACAATATCCTTAAAATCCTTCCTCAAAACGCTACTCAAATATTCCCCCAATAGTCACCCGTGGCTCGTCCTGAGCCACTTAGTCCTTCAACTATTCCACATTGCTTCCACTGTCGCAATGATTCTATCTTCCCATATTCTACAATGTGTTTCAAAATTTGGTGCACTAATCCTTATTCTATTACTTTTATTCCTTCCAAAACTTTCCCTCAAGGTTGCAAATATTGTCTCTTGCTTCTCTCTTTTTCACAAAGATATGCATGCCACTTCCTAGCCACAGAGGTTTCAATAGGGGAGCAATACCATACCATGTGCATTCATATTGGGGATATATATTGAGGAAAAAATGACATAATATATTGAGCATATAATAGGGGGTAAAGGGTTTTTATATTGGCAGGTATAAAAAATGAAACTCAAAGCTAATGAAAAAATATAAAGGGGTATAAAAAATGTTAATGAAAAAATGGATACCTACAATATCTAATGAAAGTAGGGTTTTTTAAATTAGGGAGTACTGGGTTCATATGTGATTTTTAGAGGCATTTTCCAATATGTATTCAAATTAAGGGTTTTATTAGTATACCACGAATGCATGTGTTATATCATAGGTTCATTGGGTGAAGTCCCCGTGCTCCCAACGCATGTAGGGTTGACTCCTAAATGTTGTAATCTGTGAAATTTCATCCATCTTAACAATTCTTGTAGGTATGATACTCTATTGTAGGTTAGGTGTAGTGTCCCCATGAAAATTTTGAAATATATTTGTGCTTAGCTTCCTTGGTGGTACATATACTTTCGAAAATTTCCCTTATGCTACATTGAGTTATCCTGGTATCTTTACTAGATTTTCCACAGACTATAAAAAGTCTACCAATACTCTTTATATGTTAGTTATGGCCTTCTTCTCAGATTCTCCTCTCCAAGTGATCTAGGTGGATATTGGTGGCCACCCGCTTATTTGACCTAGACCCTCGAGTTAGTTTCATATGCTTCCTTATTTCTAGCACAATTTACTATTTTTGGCATTTTTTTGGGTCCTAAACTTCCGGAGCCATTTTGAGGCCCTAAACAATGTTTTTGTTTTTTTTTTGTTTCTTTGTTTTGTTTTGTTTTTGTTTTTTTTTTTTTTTTTTTTTGTTATGTTATGTTATGTTTTTTTTGTTTTTTTTTTTTTTTGGAAAAGTTCATTTAGTGATTTCCAAGGCAATCGTGTCAATAGTTTTAGTCCTCGGAGAGATCTTTCCAACAAGGTATCATACGCATCAAATGAAGATAATATGACCAAGTTATGGCCCCGAGAAGTTGACTTCCCAACTAACCCCAATGGGGCAAATAAACTCATGGTGATACATCTCCTCGGGTTAGGGTTTTGGTTGTTTAGAGTTTCACCTTATTTTCCAATAATAAAAAGGCCCTTGATCCTCATTGTAACTCAATTCCGAGGCATGTAGCCACCACCTATCTTCTCAGAGATAAGCTACCATTGCCTGAGCTATCTTATTTCCATTCTGTTTGTAAGCATAATTCAATATTTTTCTATTAATGAAATGAAGTGTTTTTCTACTGCATCACTTGTTTATGATTATATATGCAAGTTGTTGCATTCCTATTTAAGTTCGGATCAGTGGTATCAGAGCAGTCTTCTCTTTCTCTATTTTTCTTTGCATGTCCCCAACAAGGTCAGGGTATAAGAAATTAAGGCTTGATCTAGTTGAACCATTACAGGATCAGCCTCGCAAAACCTGACGACATCCCATGGTAGAAGAAAAGAAAGACAAGGGGGAAGGGGATCCTTCCAAAATATTGCTCGAGGAAACCCAGATCCTTCGACGGCTACCCACAGGAGATGCATCTTCATCCAGCAGCCACTCTGGAGGTGCCACTCCTTTTAAGGTACAATTTAACTTCAATATTCCCATATTTGAAGGCCTAATATATGTAGACACTATAGATAAATGGTTAAATCTATTGGAAAGATATTTTTCAATTCATGACTTTTCCAATCAGGAAAAGATTACGTTTGCACTTCTCAAAGCTGCCCCACATGTCAAGGACTGGTGGGAAACCTACTCTGAACAAAAGGATGAGAGAGAGCCCTCGCTATTTTCAGCTGCACCCACCTGGAATTCTTTCCGAGATGCCATCAAGGAATAGTATTACCCTGTCGGGAGCTATGAAGATAAATACATAAAGTGGACCATGCTATGGTAGGGAAGGGACCAAGATGTACCAAAGTTCAAAAATGCTTTCCATACCCTTCGCACAAAGCTGGGTATATGGGATACTGAGTGGCATTTGGTGTTCAAGTACTTTGGTTGTCTACACAAGTACATCTAGTACGATATGGAGTTCCTGGACATTTCCTTGCTTGGCATGACGTATCGGTACACTGTAAATATTGAGGAGAAGTTTAAATAGAAGAAGTGGGACTTTAGATTTGCAAATCCAGAGCAAGGAAAAGGTTCCCCAAACCATAGAACAAGGGACCAAGCCAAGGCGGGGCTACCCAGGACAACCCATCGAAGCTACAAGCAAAGAAAAACACCACGAAGATGAAGAAGGACACAGGAAAATGGTGTGGGTTCCATAAAAGCTCCACTCACAATACAAGTGAGTGTCGGGCCAAGAAGTCACTGGTGGCTGAGCTGAAAGCTTCCAAATTAGGCACAGGTTCTCACTCTGAATTAGAACCCTATAAGGGGAATGACAAAGGGAATCAAATCATTGATGCGGATCCCAGTGCCACCATGGCCACCACAACGATCCAGAACATTGAGCCTGGAGATCCAAAGGGGGGGGACACCTCTTCCACTCACAGATATGGGTGAAGGGATCTCCACTGCAATTCATTTTCGATAGCGGGAACCAAAAGAACCTCATTTTAGTATATTTCATGAATAGGATGGGCCTAAAGACTACAACACATCCACAACTGTACACCATCGAGTGGCTTCACCAAGGACGAGATACTCATGTTAGCCAATGGTGCCTCCTTCCCTACAACATCAAGCCCTTAATGGATGAGGTACTTTGTGACATTGCTCCTTTTGAGGTTTCTAATGTATTGTTAGGACAACCATACTTGTGGAAGCAACATGCTATATATGAGTCTAGACCTTGCTCTGTGATTATTACTTTGGCTAATAATTTATACAGGATACCAAAGGTAGCCTTTCCTATTGCCATCTCTTTGATCACTGCAAAGCAATGCAATAAGATCATTTCCTATACTAGGAAATTCATTTTCCTTACGATTCGCCCCCAAGGCAAGAATAAGGTTGTGGCCACAGCTTCTACGTAGGGCTCCTCTTCACAGAAGCGGCAAATGGACAAGGTCGTGGAGGAGTACAGGGAAATTTTTTCCTTGACCACAAGGGTACCTTTGCACTGTCAGGTCAAGCACTCCATCGAATTTACCTCAGGCACACCACCGCCCAATGGACTGATCTATCGACTCTTTGTTCTAAAGAACGATGAGATCAATAAGCATATTCAGGAACTACTGTAGAAAGGGGACATCAGACCAAGCTCATCACCCTGTGGGATCCCAATTGTATTGTTATAGAAGAAGGATGGGACCTGGAGGCTCTGTATTGACTATCGGGTGTTGAACAAGATCACTATTTGGAATAGGTACCCAATCCTACGGATTGATGACCTTCTGGACCAGCTCAAGGGGGCTGAATATTTCAACAAGATTAACTTGAAGTCAGGTTATCACCAGGTGCCTATCGAATGCTCCGATGTGTGGAAGTCTGCGTTCAAATCCAAGGAGGGCCTTTTTGAATGGTTTCTCATGTCGTTCAGATTGATGAATGCCCCTGCAACCGTCATGAGACTAATGGATGACTTCTTGTGGCCCTTCACCACTGCATTCGTGGTAGTGTATTTAGATTGCATCTTGATCTTTAGCTAGAGTTGGGAAGAGCACCTCCACCATATTTGACAGGTCCTTCAAACCCTTCGACAACACAAGCTGTGTGCTAACTTAGAGAAATGCACCTTTGGCCTGACCCAGGTTCAATATCTAGAGTACATCATTGATGAGAAGGGTGTACATGTAGACCCATCCAAGACACAAGTCATTCAGGATTGGCCAGCCACAACCACTCTAACAGAGCTCCACAACTTTTTGGGTCTTGCCAATTTCTACCATAGGTTCGTGTTGGGGTTCTCTCATATCACTTGGCCTTTAAGTCAAGTCACCAAGGGCAGAGTGAAAGAAAATTTCTTTTGGTCGGAAACCCAACAACAAGTGTTCTTTGAGTTGAAGAATCACCTCTATTCTGCACCAGTGCTCACATTACCAAACCTACAACAACCATTTGAGATTGAGACAGATGCCTCTAACTATTCTATTGGTGTAGTTCTTACTCGACATGGGAATCCAATGGCTTACCACAGTGAGACAATTTCAGACACAGTTCGAAAGTACCCCACTTACGACAAAGAAATGTATTCCATTGTATAGGCCCACCGTAAATGGAAGCATTACATTATGGGGAAGGAAATGGTCATCCACATAGAACACCAACCTCTACAGTTCATACAGACACGAGGGAAGTTGCAGAATGATCACCATCAGAAATGGTCCACCTATCTGCAACAATTCTATTTGAAAATCAAGTGTAAGAAGGGAAGCACCAATAATGTTGTTGATTGCCTCAGCGGGCCACTGGTCATGGTGCTAATCACTGTTCTTGACTCCTGTGGGCATGAGACATCAGGGTGGCTGCATCTTTACAAGAGCAATCCAAAATTCGGTAGCATATACCAGATAGTCCTGGAAGGGAAGAAAGTTCCAAATTTTCACCTTCAGGATGCACTGTTATGCCACTTGGGACACATGTGTTCCTTCAATTGAGCATGCCCAGATGATTTTGGAGGTGAACTACAGTCGGGTTGCTGGACATTTCGGAGTAGAGAAAACAATGGCAATATTGCAGAAGTATTTTTACTGGCTGAAACTTCGTCAGGATGTTGGGAAGTATATTAGATCCTGCACCACTTGCGCCATTGCCAAACCAACCATCAAGAAGAAAGGCATGTATACTCCTCTACCTACTCCTGTTCGACATTGGGAATCTATCTCCATGTATTGTATGTCAGGCCTTCCTTATACTAAGAATGAGGACGATTGCATTTTTGTGGTTGTCAACAGATTCTCTAAGATGGCCATCATGGCGGCCTGTAAGAAGAGTATCATAGTAGATTCCACTGCTAAGATCCTCTTTGAGCGAGTGTGGGTACACTTTGGGATCCCACATTCCATTATCTTAGATCGGGAAAATAGATTCTTGAGTGCATTTTGGTCGAGTCTCTGGTGGATGCTGGATACAAAACTCAGTAAGTCCACTGTTTTCCATCCCCAAACTGATGGCCAAATAGAGGTTTCCAATAGGATGATTGTACACATTCTGCGCATGTACAACTCAAAACATCCACACACTTGGGATGAAAGTTCCCCTATGTCCAACATAGCTACAACAAATCTCTCCATAGCTCAACATGCCATAGCCCCTTTCAGGTAGGGCTGGGATTTTAGCCATTATGCCCCATTGATTTGGCCAAACCATTTGCAGCCAATCAGGTAGATTCGGCTCACATGCAGTCCGAAGCTGAAAGGGATAACAAATTCATTGAGCACATTCAAAACATATGCCAACATGTCTATGATATATTGGACAGATCCAATACTAAATACAACTTGCGCCGTGATCAACATCGAGTGTTGCACAAATTCCAGGTGGGCGACAAAGTTTGTCTTCATTTGCAAAAAGAGTGCCTTGCTGGACCCCACGCAAGCATCGCCCACTCCAATATGGGCCATACACCATCACTGATGCCATTGGTGACAATGAATTTGAGCTCAACATCCCACCATTCCTTGGTCTGCACCCAGTGTTCAATGTAGATTGCCTTCAGCCATATTTCCCACCATTGTTGGACACATATGACATTGCAGAACAACTCACGCCAACAGAGCTCAACCCGGATTACATGGAACAGGCCACAACTAATCAGTTCATGGACACACAGATCAAGAACACTTGACAACAGAGGATACAACTATATTGAGTTGTCAAAGTAGGCCAAATCCATCACTAGGGCAAGTGGTTCACCAGGGATCAGGTTCAACAAAAATTTCCTCACCTCATGGAGGTTTTGCACGCAATGGGGACCATTGCTTCCTAAGGGGGGAGGAATTATCTAGGTGGAAATTGGTGGCCACCCTCCTATTCCACTTATACCCCCCAGTCAGTTTCATCTATTTCCTTAATTGTAGCACAATTTACTATTTTTGGCAGTTTTTCGGGTCCTGAACTTCCGGAGCCGTTCTGAGGCCCTAAACAATGTTTTTTTGGAAAAATTCCTCTAGTGATTTTTATGGAAAACGTTTCATCAGCTACAGTACTCAGAGAGATCTTTCCAACAAGGTATCATACGCGTCAAACAAAGATAATATGACCAAGTTACGACCCTGGAAGTTGGCTGCCCAACTAACCCCAAAGGGCCCATAAACTCTTGGTGTTACATCTCCTCGGGTTAGGTTTTGGTTGTTTAGGATTTTCCCTTATTTTTCAATAATAAAAAGGCCCTTGAGCCTCATTGTAACTCAGTTTAGAGGCATGTAGCCACCACATCTCTTCTCAAAGATAAGCTACCATCACCCGAGCTATCTTATTTCCATTCTGTTTGTAAGTATAGTTCAATATTTTTCTATTAATGAAATGAAGTGCTTTTCTACTGCATCTCTCTGTTATGATTATATCTGCAATTTGTTGCGTTCATGTTTAAGTTTGGATCACCAAGTAGACATCATTCGTACATTCTATTGATTTCTAGCTCTGCAACTCTTATTCTTAATTATCCTAGCTTCCTTGTAGTGCTCTCTGTTAACACCCAGGTTGTTCCCTTTGACTCTAAGGGAATACGGCCGGGGTAACCACTAACCAATATTTGGATTACAGTTTCTAGCCAAACTATAATCAGAGAGGGCTCTCTCTTTAAGGTTTGTCTCTGTTCTGTGGAGATGTTAGGCTAGCTATGAAGTGAGGGTTTTTGGGTTTATGCTTTGGTTGAGGGATGTCTTTCTGTACTTAAAGTGAGAAATCTGCAGATGAGGTTAGTCCATTGGGCAATGGAATCTGTGGCTACAGGTGGTTTGAAATCTTGAGTTGATTAACTGAAATTACAGGGCCATTTAAATACTTCATAAAACAAATTGAGAGTGTGATGATGATATGTAAACAACCAGTGAAAAGCAATTAAGAATTTTCACTAAGCTGGGGTGTGAGAAGGAGATATATGCTCAGGAGCAAACTTGAATTCCTGAAATATTTATCACTGTGAGAGATATAGTTTGAAAGTGCAGCAATTAAGAATTACACCTTATTGACTATAACTGAAGAAAACATTCATAACAGCTTAGATTGAGTTCAGGGTAATCTGTGATTAAAACCTGGAACTATTCTTTTTCCTTGCCATTAACAGTAAAGTTTATAAACATGAAAGAGAGATGAAAAGACTGGAAAACACATAACGCAGAGTTTTAAGGAAAGCCTTATTGTGCTATGAAGTACGCAGGAATCCTATAACTTTCAGCTAAACACCACAATGCATCAAGAAACACAGAGCTTTGGAAATTCCATCAACCCTTTGTATTATTTCTCTGAGAATTTACAGCAACAGAGATCTAGAATAGAAATCAACAACAACCCCTGCAAACTCATGCGAGGGGGAATTTATAGAAATGTTTCATACAAAAATATCTCATGCATTGAGTCATCTGAGAAATAAATATCTTCATCAACTTGTACAGAATAGTAGATAAGAAGTTATTACAGCTTTGAATACAACATAAATGCTCTTTATGTATGTCAGAAGATATTTTGACCTTTGGAGGCCACTGAGTCGGTCTGAATGTTTTGCTTTAACTCTGGAAAATGTACGCTTTGTGGCTGTCGTGCTGTAGTTTTCGGCCCTGCCACCTGTGACTGTCCGTGCTGCTGTGGTGGCCGAATAGTTTGCTGAGTTGGCTCAGCCTCTTTTCTCCATGCATGCTGATATGTCAAAAATTTCCCTATGCATGTCAACTTGCATATTTCAATGAAAAAACTTGTTTTACAGGCTCTGGTTTGACAGTATTATTTGTATCAATCTGGTCCAGACTTCCTGTGTGGGCAATTGATGCCTCAAAATTGCCTCTATAGTCTCATCTGCCTCTGTGTATTTATAAAAGTTCGGAGGCACATCAAACAAATGATTGATTTCATTCATGATAAAAAACAAGTTTTCCACCCTGTTGTAGAGGATCTGTCCTGATGCTAGCCCTGATTCTGCGGAAGTGCTGGGCTTTTCTGCAATTTGATTTGCAGCAAAGGTGTTGACCCTTTTGGCATAATTTTCATGGGTAAGCAGTTTTCCTGCACTGTGTAGAGCCTCTACTTTACACCTTATCATCCATCATTACCTACTGTTTCTCATCACTTTCCTCTCTCTTTTGCCTCATTTTCCACCCAGATCATTACATTAGTTGTCATTAAACATGATCAAGTGAGCTTTGCTAATGGGTGACTGTTTTGTTTAGTTTTTGACATATTTGCAGAGATTCCGCAGCTGTCTGGCAATTCCGCAGCCATTCAGCGATTCCGCAGCCATCTGATGATTCCGCAACCATTTTGTTGATCTCAAGGTTCCACGTGCTATTTTGCAGAACGAGCCACATGGGCATGTTGGAATATATGTGCTCGAGGTTCCTGTGCCATCAGTTCAGCCAGCCACGTCATCTGTACCTCTAGTCAAAAGGGGTCAAGTTACGGTCAAATAAAGGCAGCTTAACGTTGATACGTAAGCTGTTTGGTCACGTCGGTGGAAAATATGACTTGTCCGTGTTTTGTAAGCCGTGGGGAACATGATCTAATGCTGGATTCATTGCCCATAATGACCAGGACCTCCAGCTCGACCATGAAGCATATGACGTGTTCACTGCACCTTTAATACGCATGATATTCAGTTTATTTTCTGTTTTATGCTTTACGCATTAGGCCATCTTGCAGATGCCTATAAATACTTGCGGCTGCGTACGCTTATGTTAACTTTTTAGCTGCTGTAGTTTATGAACTTGTGATAATTTTAGCATCTTTCTGAACTCTGTTTTTATAGAGCTGTTCCAGCACTTTTGACTATGTATTTCTGCATATGAAGTAATGGAAACAGTGTTGTTTTGAAGCTTTCAATTCCTTGAGTCTCTTTTGGATGATATGAATGGAGGGCCCCTGTTCATGTTAGCCTTGTAAAGTATTTTATGTATTTTATGTGCAGCATTTCCTTATTTCTATTCAGCATTTCTTTTAGTTGAAACATGTACAGCGTAATTTGCTTTCTTGTTATTTCATTTCCAGCCTTTCTTTTTAGCTGATCAGCATTGTTCTTTTGCAGGTTTTTAAGCCCGGGATTGATTCTGTGTTTGTGTATTTGCTTAAATATCTAGTGGTAGTTTTAGTTGACAGATTCAAGTTGCTGCCTTTACTTTATTTTCATAGCTGATTTTTTAGTTTTATTTCTCAAAGTGGGTTGCTAACATATGAATGATCTCTTTTATCATAAATTGTCTATCTCTTAGAGATCAGAATACTAACAACTTGCAGCTGGCTTTGGGTGCTTTTTAGACTAATCTTTAACTACTCTCTAATCGTGTCTTACACAGTACTATGTGTTAGAGGCAGAGAGTTAGAGAGAGCTGAATATCATAACTAGTCTTTAAAGTAGATTTTTCTCATTTTTATCATTTCTTAGACTTATCTTTAGCTACTTCCTAATCGTGTCTTACACAGTACTATGTGTTAGAGGCAGAGAGTTAGGAAGAGATAAACTTTATTATTGGTCTTTTAAGTGATTTTCTTACCTTTTATTTGCAGCAACATGAATGGTGTCTAATGCCATTAGAAAGTGGTTCTTTGCTTTCAAATTATTTCAAGTTATTTATTTCATTCAAGCTTTTCCTTTTCAGCAAGTAGTTAGAAACCACTTACACACACTCTCACTCATTTAGAATTCACTTTACACACACCATCACTCATCTGTTTATAAATCACCACTCCATCTTAGGAAGATAAATCAACTACAAACAACACCCCCAAATGACAAAAAGCTCTAAGAGGTTGCTTAAGTACATATAGTACACCTTCACTTCATCAGCTTACGAGCCCCGGGTTGACAATTAATACTAGCAATTTAGAAACACTAAATTGACTAAACATTTTGGCGCCGTTGCCGGGGAAGTGAAATTAAGTAGCCATATTCTTAGAAAAAAAAAAAAACATAAAAATTTCAAGGAAAGAAGTTGATAACCTATCAAAGTATGCTCTCCTCTTGCACTGCAAAGTGATCTGGAGGATCAGAAAAGAGAAAGTTATTGATTTGGTAGTTTCTTGAGTATGCTCTCTTCTTGCACCTAGAGTGAACTGGAAGATCAGAAAAAGAACTATTAACTTGACTTGAAGAAAATAATAAAAATGACATGCATAGAGCTAGAGATTCTAGAGGAAGGTTTTTAGCTAGAGCTCGAAGTTCAATTTTTACAAGTCCATCTGCTTCAAGAGATAGACAAGAGACACCTCCCTTATCTCCAACCGATACTCCTAGTCCTAGAATTCCTGGAATTCAAGAGCCAAGAGTTGATTCTCCTACACCTTCTATTGAGTTTGAATCAGGAAGAGACCCTTCTCTTTCTCCTACAGGAGGACCAATTGTAATTGAGGAAGTGGAATCATCTGAAGAAGAAGGAGAAATCTCTTCTCATTCACCTTTTGTAGAGGAACCAAAAGATTTTGAAATCCCTAGGAGAACCATCATGGCAAAGGAAGAAGTAGGCGGTAGAGGTAGAGGTAGAGGAGGAAGAGGAGGAAACAATGGAGGCGGTAGAGGTCCCATTGGAGGAGGAAATAGAGATGGGGATAACTCATTTGGGTTTCCTATCGTTGATGAGGATTCCCGAGCCACTATGAAAAATATATCACCATCTGTCCTTCCAAACTTCCATGGGTTAAGGACTGAGGACCCTGAAACATTCTTATTTGAGTTTGAAGTGGTGTGTCGAACTTATGACTATCTGGATGACTCCCAGAAACTCAAATTGTTCCCTTCAACACTGAAGGATCAAGCCTTGAGATGGTTTATGGGGTTAGTCACTCAATCCATTAGGACTTGGGATGAAATGAAACAAACCTTTTTGGATAGGTATTTGGACTATTGTATGCCTACTAATCACAAGGACGAGGTTTTTAAAATGATACAAAAAGAAGATGAGAGCTTAGAAGATTTACTTGAGAGATTTCAATATAACTTAAAAAGAGCAAAAATGAGTACCTTGGATGAAGAGACCTTAAAAGCCCTCTTATTAAAAGCCATTAGGGATGAATGGATAGATATGTTAAACATGATGGGGAAAGGGGATATTTCTCAACTTTCTCTCAATGATATAGCAGAACTTTGTATCCATCTCTCAAGGGGCAAATCAAAAACTCAAAAAGGGCCTAGAGATCCTTCTCTCCTTAGGGCAAATAAATCTGCAACAGGATCAGTGAGTAGGGCTGAAATCGGCACTATGCTTGATGAATTTAAAACTGACATCTTAGGGAGTCTTAGTGAACAAATTGATACCCTTAAGATTCAAAATAAACAAAAAGCAGAAGCTGAGGCTTTGACTATCTTTTGCCCGAAGTGTAGAAAGAAGCATGCTTTAAGGGAATGTCCCTTGGAAGCACAAGTTGTGGAAACATGCGTAATTTGCTCAGAAACCCATGAGACCAAGGATTGTCCTTCAATCCCTGGGCTCAAAGCAGTCTTTCAAGAAGATCCAAGTACGCTTGAATCTCTTTGTTTTATTGCAAGGAGACCTTGGCAAGGACAACAGAATCAAGGGTTTAACAACTCTATGAATTCTCAATCCCAACCAAATTGGAATCCTTGGCAACAACCTTGGCCTCAACCACAAAATTCTTTTCAAGCATGGTTGCAAAGCATGCAAAATCCCTATGGGAGATTTGCCAAATTCTATCAATATCCTCCATCCTTTCAGAATCAGCAAGCTCCCCAACTTCCAAATCAAGGTCAACAATTATCATTGCCATACCCTCAACAACAACAACCTCCTCCACAAAATCAAAATTCTCAACTCTCCCAGCAGAAGTCAAATCAACTTCCCTCTCAGCCATTACCCAATCCAAATAATAGGAACCCTCAAAATGCTTACATGATGGAAGGTCAACCGTTCCCTACCTATATGGTTGTTCCTCTCAATGAAGTACAACTCAGATCAGGTAGAATCCTAGATCAACCTTCTACAAGTGTTCAACAGCCAAGCATTTCTGAGGAAGAATCTCTTAAAGCTAATAAGGGTTCTGAAGCATCCCTTCAAAACCCAAACATTCAAGAAAAAGAAAAAGAATCAACTCCCATAGTTGAGCAGCCTACATCTTCAACTACACCTCCTTTCCCTGAAAGGTTACAAATTGATAAGGGGGTGGAAAAACAAATTTGGTTGCCTGACTATAGCTTTCTAGATGAATTGAAGAATGTCTGTATCAAGATTCCCTTGTTAACAGCCATTAAGGAAATTCCTATTCTAGCGAAGACAATAAAGGAGTTGAGTTTGAAGAAAACAATAAAAAGAACCAGAGATACCAAAAGGATACACCTAGTTGGAAAAATTGCAGACATTATGATGGGTAAGATTACCATGCAGAAGTATGTGGATCCTGGTAACCCTATTGTCAAAACTCATATTAATGGGGTTGAAATCCCAAATACTTTGATTGACTTAGGAGCCGCTATCAACATCATGAGTAGATAGACCATGGATCAGTTAAAACTTCCTAACCTTCTCTTTACACCTACTTTGTTGCAACTTGCAGATAGATCAATCATCAAACCTGATGGTGTATTGGAAGACATTCCAGTCTCTCTAGATTCTTGGGAGTATCCAGTTGATTTTATGATTTTAACTCCCAAGAACAATCTAGGAGGACATCCTCTTATTCTAGGAAGACCTTGGCTGGCCACGGCTGATGCTTTCATAAGTTGTAGGTCCGGGGACATGTATATCTCTGATGGTAACTCAACAAAGAAGTTCAACTTGTATCCTCCAGCAAAGGCAATAACAGAAATAGGAGAAGATGAGTGGGTCGATGATGAGGATACTCTTCAACCTGTTCTAACCATCTCTGAGATTAGTGAGGATAGTCAAATTCTAAATACATTAGAAAATTTTGAAATACCTTTAGAATATGACTCTACACAGTTTTAGTTAGATGCAGACATTGAATATCTCTCCTCTAGACAGATGTCTCTCTTCTCAATGGAAGAGTTTGGTAGTTCTACAGTTGAAATCTTTCCAGGAAAAACGTTGAACATTAACAAAAACTTGGAAAGACCACAACAAGAAGAATTAACTAAACTGTTGCAAAAACATTCCACTGCCTTTGCATGGGAATACACTGACATGAAAGGAATCGACCCTAAGACTTGTATTCATCACATCTATATTGAAGAAAACAGCAGACCTATTAGGCAACCACAAAGACGGATGAATCCAAACCTTAGGGAAATCGTGAAAGAAGAACTTCAGAAATTGCTCAAGGTAAACTTCATCTATCCCATTTCAGATAGCCAATGGGTTTCTCCTTTGGTTATAGTGCCCAAAAAGAATGGTAAATGGAGAGTTTGCATTGATTATCGAGAATTGAACAAGGCAACCTTAAAGGATCATTTCCCTCTACCTTTTATTGATCAGGTACTAGATACTTTAGCAGGTAAAAAGTATTTCTCATTCTTGGATGGTTTTAGTGGGTATAATCAAATTCAGGTAGCACCTGAAGATCAAGACAAAACCACATTTACTTGTCCTTGGGGAACTTTTGCCTACCGAGTACTCCCTTTTGGATTGTGCAATGCACCCGCTACATTTCAAAGGGCTGTACTAGGAATCTTTTCAGATCTGATTCATGATTGTGTAGAGGTATACATGGACGATTTCACAGTTTATGGTAATACATTTGAAGAAGCTTTGGAAAATTTGGAAAAAGTACTGGTAAGATGTAAGGAAACAAATCTTTCTTTAAGTCATGAAAAGTGTTTTATGATGTTTACTGAAGGGATTGTTTTAAGACATCATATTTCAGGAGATGGAATCAAAGTTGATAGATCTAAAGTCGAAGTCATCTCTAAGTTACCTGTTCCAAATTGCCAAAGGGATGTTAGAAGTTTTCTTGGGTTTACTGGTTATTACAGAAGATTTATTGAAAATTTCACCAGGATAGCATCTCCTCTTTTCAAATTACTTACCAAAGATTGTGAGTTCAAGTGGGATCCTGAATGTCAATCTGCTTTTGAAGCTTTAAAGACTAGAATATCTGAAGCACCCATCTTAAGGGGGCCAAATTGGAAACTCCCTTTCCACATTTCTACTGATGCTTCAGATACAGCTCTAGGAGCTGTTTTGGGACAAAAGGATTTGATCCCTTATGCCATTTATTACACAAGTAAGAATTTGACTCCCACAGAGTTAAATTACACTGTTACTGAAAAGGAATTTCTAGCTGTTGTTCATGCGATAAACAAGTTTAGACACTATATAACCGGCTATGAAACCTTTGTCCATACTGATCACTCTGCCATTAGATACCTCATGAACAAACCAGTCACTAATGGTAGAGTTACAAGATGGCTTTTTCTTTTACAAGAATTCAACATAACTGTGTTAGATCGACCAGGAAAACAGAACACAGTAGCTGATTTCTTGTCTAGAATCCAAAACACTAATGAAGATTCTCCTGTAGAGGATAGATTTCCAGATGAGTATTTGTTTGCAGTAACTACCAAAACTCCTTGGTATGCTGATATTGCTAATTATTTAGTTACTGGAAAGCTACCTTTACATTTATTTCCTAATGAGAAAAGGAAAATCATTCAGGAGAGTTCACATTATTCTTGGATTTCTAATGAATTGTTCAGAACAGGGCCAGATTTTATGATCAGAAGATGTGTACGGGAAGATGAAATGCCTGACATCCTTAAGGCATGTCATGACTAACCATGTGGCGGACACTTTGCTGATAAGAGGACAGCCTATAAAATCCTTTCTTTAGGATATTATTGGCCTTCTCTCTTTAAGGATGCAAAGCAATATGTTAAGAGGTGTGACAGCTGCCAGAGAGTTGGGAGACCAACTCTTTCAAATGAAATGCCACTACAGCCACAGGTATGCATCGAACCCTTTGAGAAATGGGCTCTAGATTTTGTTGGACCAATTAATCCACCATCCAAGCAAAAGAGGTATATATTGGTTTGTACTGATTATGTTACTAAGTGGGTAGAAGCTAAAGCATTGCCTTCTGCTACTGAAAATTCAGTTGTTCAATTTCCTTTTGAGGATATTTTTACTCGTTTTGGTGTCCCAAGAGAAATTGTGACAGATCAGGGGAGCCAATTTACATCTAGAATGATGGAGAAGCTGATGGAGGAGTATAAAATTAAGCATAGAACATCTACTCCATACCATCCGCAGGAAAATGGTCAAGTGGAATCTACAAATAAAGTTCTTGAAAGCATCATCACAAAGACTGTTCATCTTCATAGAAGAGATTGGGCAGAAAGGCTTCCTGAAGCCTTATGGGCCTATAGAACTACATGGAGGAACACAACAGGACATTCTCCCTATGAACTTGTTTATGGGAAGGAAGTCTTGTTCCCCATTGAGTTCCAAATCAAGACCTTCAAGACAGCAGTTCAATTGGGGATGAGCTTATCAGAAGCCCAGAAGCACAGAATGGACCAGTTAAATGAACTAGATGAAATGAGACAAGATGCAATTCTAAGGACAGATCTAGTTCAGCACCAAAGATCTAAATGGCATGATCGTCATATCAAAGAAAAGAAGTTTCAAAAGGGTGATTGGGCACTCTTGTTTGATTCCAAGTTTAAGGACTTCAAGGGAAAATTTCAAACTCATTGGCTTGGGCCATATGAGATTGATGAAGTCTTTAATAATGGAGCAGTTCGAGTAAAGACCATTGATGAACTTCAAACTCCCTTCATTGTGAATGGCCACTGGTTGAAAGTCTACCACAAGCCACTCTCAAAGGAGGAGTTTGTTAAGTTATTCCAAGAAGATTCTGCAATGAGGCTGGTGGAGAAGAATTCTTCTCCTCCATCAGCCTAATCTCTGTTTCTTTCAATTTCAATTTAAAAAAAAAAAAAAAGGAAAAAAAAAAGAATAAATGTATGAGCCTGAAAACCAATCTCTGATTGGCAGTCTCATACAGAAAACCTGAGGTGAAAATCAGGGTCACCTGACACCTCATGTTTTCCAAAAAAAAAAAAAAAAATCTCTTTCTCTCCTTATTTCATCTCATTCCATCATCACCACCATTTCATTCATTTTCACTCCACCTCATTTTTTTTTTTTTTCCATTCATCCATCCACTCACTACATTCCATTCCATCAATAAAGTCACTTTTAGATAGTTAAAGTTGTTTTTGTGCAGTCGGAGGTTACTACTGCCGATTCCGCAGCTGTTTGACAATTCTGCAGCCATTCAGCCATTCCGCAGCCCTCTGCACTTGCATAAAAAAAAAACACAGTCTGTTTGAAATTTCTTTACAGCTCAGTAGTCATCAATAATAAATGGAAAATAGTCATGCAACAGCCATAAAGCAGTGAAGGGTTAGTGGCAAGTCATCAAAGGCAAATCTAAGCGGGAATCTGAGGTATGGTTTAAATTCTAAACTTACAGTTATTTCATTATGCAAAGTTTTCTAGGTTATGTTTCTTGCCACTAAATGTAATGATTACCAGTCATGCGACCATATACCCACGTATCTCCCAAGTCTATCAGTCCTTGATTACCACGATTTTGAATTTCACTTACGGCTGCTTCTTTCATTAAGATCTCGTACTTAAGTGACGTAGCCTAATGTACTACGTCTCTATATGACATTAACTCACGCAGCCAAGTGTAACTCTGAAACCGAAACTTAAGGACATAGTCGTTTCCATTCATTATTCCATAACCCTTCTACCCTCTTACGCTCATATCATTTCACTTCCGCTGTTTCATTTCCACTCACATTGTTTCATTCCATTTACGCTGTGCTCACTACGCTACTACCATTCACCATACTCTGTTTTTCCTCTCCGCTAATTCTAATCACCAGTGAAAGTCTGTTACGGCCGTATCCAGAGCTAAAACCATAATCCACTGTGTTGAGGCCGTAAATCCACTAAGTCAAGGCCATTTTAAAGCCGTGTTCCAAAACAGAGCCGTGAATTTACTGTGTAAGATCCTTGTTGAAGCCGTGTTTTAAATAGAACAGAGCCGTAAAAGCCAATGGGGAAGCTCTTAAGGGCAGAACCAGAGGGTTCAAAGTTTCTGGAGGGTTATCCTCAGGTTAAAGAGGCATTGCAAAAGGCAAACTGGTTACAATGCATCCAGAAGTTCAGAGGCTACCATAAGGAGGTTACGAAGGCCTTTGCACGGTCCTTCAGGGAAAAAGATAATCATGTGGAGATAGGGGATTTACAATTCACAGTCACCGAGAGCAGCATAGCACAAGCTACCTCACTTCCACAGACTGGAGAAAGGTGGTTTAAGAACCGGTCAGTTCAAGATCAGCAGTGGAAACAAATCTTAAAAAACCCAGGTATGGATACCAGCATCTTTACAAAAGGGATTCATGTTTCTTATGTTAAGGAGGAATGGACAACTTTACTCTTATTAGTGCAAAAAATTTTCACTTGTGAGGGAAGATTTGGGGTCTTATATGTTTTCCATGCAAAGGTTATGATGCATTTTCTAGGAGATGATATTAACCTCCCATACTTTCTACTTTCAAGTCTTAAGAAAATGTGTGCAATTGTCCAAAGGAACCCCAGAAATATTGAAGCACATTTATATCATCACGGTCTTGTGAAATTGCTAGTTGAGGAACAATTAAAATCAAAAAGAGACACATGGGAGAGGTTTCTCATAAGAAATCATTTTCAAGAATTAGGAGAAACTTCTGGAGGGTCCCCTCAAGTACCAAAAAGAAGTAGAAGAAAAAGAGGAGAGGGGGTTAACCAAGAAACTATTGCCCAAACAGAAACTATTGTTCCTGATACCACTATTCCTGAAACAACTGCCCAAGAGGAAACTGTTCAAGAACAGTTTGATGAGGAAACTGATATACAGCATCCTGAACAGGAAATTGATCCTGGATTTACTGAAGATGATAACCAAGCAGCCCAAGGAATTATCACTGAAACTCTCTCAGAACTTGCCAAAGAAGCTGCCCAAAAGAGAAAAGAAGGTAGGAAGAAACAAAAGCAAGATAAGGGAAAATCCATAGTTCAAGAAACCTACCAGACTCCAGAGAATTCTAGTGAAGATGATGCTCAGCCCTTAGCACAAAGGTTGGCCAAACTCCATAAAACTGCCCCTTCCAAGAAGGTGAAAATGCAAAAACCAAGGCAAAAGGCACAAAAAGAAAAACAGAGTATTACTACTGTAAGGAGGAGCAACAGGCTGCAAAGTAAAGGAAGAGCCACAAAGTCACTTTTTATTGATCTAAGCACACCTGAGAAGGGTGCAACAAAACTAGACTTTGAGGCTAATTTACAACATGATGAAGTTACTCCTCCAAGGGAGGACAGCCCATTTCAGCAGGAGCTTGGAACTGAATTTGAGTATGAACATAGCCCAAGGAGGTCACCAGAAATTGACCCGGCTCAGCAAGAAGTGTACAATTATTTTGAGACATTGGAACAAACCACTGCTGGCCCAAGTACCATTCTACCTCGTGAGCAGCAAATAGACTCACTCAAACAGGAAATCTTTGAGCTTGAGGTGCTAAATCGCCATATCATGCAAGAAAAAGAAAAATTGAAAGAGCAAGCTAAATTGGATAAGATGATCCAAGATAACACCATGCTTCATATGAGTCTGTGGCAGAAGAAAAACACAAAGCTCAAGAAGAGATGCAGAAAATTAAACAGAGCTTTAATCAATCTGAAGTTCAGGTGTTTGATGAAAAGACCAAGGGTTAATATGGCCACACAGAGAAAGAAGAGAAGGTTGGATGTCTTGGCAGAGGCATCACAGCAGGTTGATTAATCAGTGTTTTTGCATGAGGACATGCAATGCCCTCGTAGTGGGGGTATGTAGAGCCTCTACTTTACACCTTATCATCCATCATTACCTACTGTTTCTCATCACTTTCCTCTCTCTTTTGCCTCATTTTCCACCCAGATCATTACATTAGTTGTCATTAAACATGATGAAGTGAGCTTTGCTAATGGGTGACTGTTTTTTTTTAGTTTTTGACATATTTGCAGAGATTCCGCAGCTGTCTGGCAATTCCGCAGCCATTCAGCGATTCCGCAGCCATTTGATGATTCCGCAGCCATTTTGTTGATCTCAAGGTTCCACGTGCTATTTTGCAGAACGAGCCACATGGACATGTTGGAATATATGTGCTCGAGGTTCCTGTGCCATCAGTTCAGCCAGCCACGTCATCTGTACCTCCGGTCAAAAGGGGTCAAGTTACAGTCAAATAAAGGCAGCTTAACGTTGATACGTAAGCTGTTTGGTCACGTCGGTGGAAAAGATGACTTGTCCGTGTTTTGTAAGCCGTGGGGAACATGATCTAATGCTGGATTCATTGCCCATAACGACCAGGACCTCCAGCTCGACCATGAAGCATATGACGTGTTCACTGCACCTTTAATACGCATGATATTCAGTTTATTTTCTGTTTTATGCTTTACGCATTAGGCCATCTTGCAGATGCCTATAAATACTTGTGTCTACGTACGCTTATGTTAACGTTTTAGCTGCTGTAGTTTATGAACTTGTGAGAATTTTAGCATCTTTCTGAACTCTGTTTTTATAGAGCTGTTCCAACACTTTTGACTATGTATTTCTGCATATGAAGTAATGGAAATAGTGTTGTTTTGAAGCTTTCAATTCCTTGAGTCTCTTTTGGATGATATGAATGGAGGGCCCCTGTTCATGTTAGCCTTGTAAAGTATTTTATGTATTTTATGTGCAGCATTTCCTTATTTCTATTCAGCATTTCTTTTAGTTGAAACATGTACAGCGTAATTTGCTTTCTTGTTATTTCATTTCCAGCCTTTCTTTTTAGCTGATCAGCATTGTTCTTTTGCAGGTTTTTAAGCCCGGGATTGATTCTGTGTTTGTGTATTTGCTTAAATATCTAGTGGTAGTTTTAGTTGACAGATTCAAGTTGCTGCCTTTACTTTATTTTCATAGCTTATTTTTTAGTTTTATTTCTCAAAGTGGGTTGCTAACATATGAATGATCTCTTTTATCATAAATTGTCTATCTCTTAGAGATCAGAATACTAACAACTTGCAGCTGGCTTTGGGTGCTTTTTAGACTAATCTTTAACTACTCTCTAATCGTGTCTTACACAGTACTATGTGTTAGAGGCAGAGAGTTAGAGAGAGCTGAATATCATAACTAGTCTTTAAAGTAGATTTTTCTCATTTTTATCATTTCTTAGACTTATCTTTAGCTACTTCCTAATCGTGTCTTACACAGTACTATGTGTTAGAGGCAGAGAGTTAGGAAGAGATAAACTTTATTATTGGTCTTTTAAGTGATTTTCTTACCTTTTATTTGCAGCAGCATGAATGGTGTCTAATGCCATTAGAAAGTGGTTCTTTGATTTCAAATTATTTCAAGTTATTTATTTCATTCAAGCTTTTCCTTTTCAGCAAGTAGTTAGAAACCACTTACACACACTCTCACTCATTTAGAATTCACTTTACACACACCATCACTCATCTGTTTATAAATCACCACTCCATCTTAGGAAGATAAATCAACTACAAACAACACCCCCAAACGACAAAAAGCTCTAAGAGGTTGCTTAAGTACATATAGTACACCTTCACTTCATCAGCTTACGAGCCCCGGGTTGACAATTAATACTAGCAATTTAGGAACACTAAATTGACTAAACACACTGCTTAGTATACTGGGGAGACCTCTGTTCTGCAATGCTAGAAACCTGTCCATGAATCTATTGATCTCTGTCTGCATATCCTGGCTTCTCCTTTCTAATGTTTGAATCAGGGTTCTTAAGGTCAGGACCCTTTTGACTACTGAGATGGTCTCAGTCCTGTTGGTAATGCCCATGGTGGTCAGCTGAGAACTCGTTCTGTGATTTAGCACATTGATCATTCTGTTGGCAGCCTCAGGCATATTGCCAAGAGATGCCCTCGCTCTTTGGATCTCCCTATGTGCTTTTGCAATGAGCTCTGACTGCTCATGTATGGTCTCAATGTAGTGCCACTGGTCAGTGATGGACTGGCCAATATTGGCCCATAGGACTGCCTTGAGCTCAGCTGTTACCTTATCAAGTGTGAGCTCTTTTTCCAGCTCATTTATTCTCTTTTTGAGAGCCTTTGTCTCTCTTTCTTTTTCAGCTACAGTCTTCTTGGATTTATCATATTTTTCATTTATTTTAGCCAAAGTCTCTTTGGCTTGATTCAGCTCTAACATTTGAGCTTCCAGGACCTGAATCTCTTTCTTAAGTTTCTGCATATATTGACTTTGAGCCTGCTCTATTGTTGGTGCAGCTGCCGATGTAGATGGTGCTGTTGGCTCTGTCTGCTGTATGGGAGGGGCAGTGGTCTTAGGAGCTTCTTCCAGATTGATAATTTCTGGAGGAGGCTGAGATGTCTGACCTCCTTCCCTTTGCTGCAATGATGCTTGTAATGCTGCCTGTGCAGCCTCTGACTCTCCCAATTTTTCTTGAGTCTGGATCAATTGTTTGTATAAAGACACCAGCAAAGCTGTGGCCTCTTGATCATGTCTCTGCTGGGCAACTTCATCCATTTGAGGGTGAATAGTTGCTGGGATTTTGAACTTTTTCCTCAAGGCTGCCATGTCTGCATCCCTTAATTTCAATATTTCTTGTA
Source organism: Pinus tabuliformis (assembly GCA_031772625.1). Lineage (NCBI taxonomy): Eukaryota > Viridiplantae > Streptophyta > Pinopsida > Pinales > Pinaceae > Pinus > Pinus tabuliformis. The sequence goes on along the minus strand of CM062819.1, from coordinate 279,013,959 downwards.
TGCCCTTGATGTCCTTGGGGTCATGCCCAATCTCTATGATTATATCTTCTAGGGCCCTGATCCTATTGTCTTTTGCTTGAGAGGAGGCCCTCTCCAACTCAAGCTGGGCAGCTGTATTGTTTAGGCTATTTTCTAGCCTGTAATTATCCAATGTCTTGTCTGCCAAGGAGGCATACACCATCTCACCCGTTTGTTTATGTAATTCAATTTTGTCCATTGGGTGGATGTCTTTGGCAAGGACCTCAAGATTGGTCCTCAAGTAGTCTGAAGGGGACTGTGGCTGCAATGTAGTTGGCATAAAGTGACTCATGATCATCTTGCCCTCCTGAACATCATATGCAGACATTAGTCTTTGCTGATTAGTGGGAGCCATCTTCAATAAATGATTGTATAGTTGTATTTTTATGGGCTCATTCCTCTTCTTTATATCGATGAACTGCTGTTTGATGCCCAGTTCACCTTCTCTCTGCTGGCTTGAGGAGCTAACTTCTCCTCCCACTGTCCTCTCTCGTTCTTGCTGGAAGGAACTTGCAGATGCCTCCATACTAGGTGGGCCCATGCCCAATGACTGTCCTATTGGCATTTCCTCCTCTGAAAGAGGATTCATTCTATGCCTCTTCACCCCATGACTTATTGATGTTGTCATGGGAGTTTCTCTGTCCCTCTTTCTGCTTATGTCCTCCTTTTGTGGAGTTTGGAGGACTGACGCTTCAACTGTTGTTTCTTGCCTAGGAGGCACCATTAGTGGTGTCTGCTGTTCAGTAAAAATTGGGGCCTCAGCTGCCTTTTCCTGCTGCAATGGCTGCTCTTTCTCTTGCTACCCCTCCTGTGGCTATTGTACCTGTTGTTGTTGTTGCTATACCTCCTCATGAGGGGGCTGTTCTGGCTCCATCTCCTTTTCCTTGCCTTTGGCAGAGGTTTGCTCAGTAACTTTGGCTGCTTGCTGATTTGCTGTGGAGGAAGATGCAGCTGTTCCCACTTGAGTGCTTGGAAGGGTGAACACCTGTGCAGAAAGCTCTAGATCAGCCATCTTTAAGAGATTTCTTCGTGCTCTTTCATTTAGTTCTTCTTGTGTGATAGGTTCCTCTAAGGTGCCCCTCTTCCATTTTACTTGGTTTGCATATTTTTCTATATGTGGCAACCTCACATGGTCATAGCTGGACAGCCTATACTTGACCCTTCTCATAGTTACAAAGTGGTTGGGGTCATAAGGTTTCCAGAGGAAACTGGTCTTCAAGCCAAGGCCTTCTAGCATTCTATCTGCTTCTACCCAGCCTTCCTCCCTTTTGTTATAGAGAAAGTGGCCCAATTGGTTTCTTACCTTCAGCTGTGCTTTCTTGCCTTTGCCTGAGAAGTTCTTCACATCAGCATTTCCAAATTGCCTGAAGTATTCAAGGGCAAACAGCCTCATAGGCACATATCTGGGCAGTCTGTATGGGGGTAACTCACAGCCATATATCCTAATAACTGTGTGATGTTGGTAAAAATACCAATCCCCAATGCTGTATGCTTTTGACAAGTGAAGGAGTCTCTGCATCTCATCGGTTAATCTTGGAGGAGGTGCGCTCAGGAGTAGAGACATGGCTGGATGGATAAAGAGATCTATGACCTCACAATAAGTGTATGGAGAATTGGATCTGCAGTGAAACGCAGAGGTCCAATACACTACTGACCTTGGATTGCCCTGTGCATCCACTCTTTTCATAGGAAAAGAGAATTTCTCATGTTGATAGAATAGAATCAGGTGGTAAATGTAGGAGGTGTATCTGAACATCCTCTCCCTTGCCAGGTTCATCAGCTGCTCATGAATTTTGTCTGAAATGTAAGTGGCATAGTCATAGAAGATTGGAGTTTTTCCAGGGGAAAACATGAGCATCATCACTATCACAGTTTCATCCACATACTCAATTGAGTTATACCCCAGAATGGGACTGATCATATCAGCAAGGTCCCTACCCAATTGGTTTAGGTAAACATGAGAAATGGGAGGGTACATCACAGTGTCAGAATCAATGTATAACTGATTTAATTTGGTGATATGAGCATCTGTCAGTTGGGCTCCCTGCTGTATCAGATCAACCAGTGATAGAGGAACCAATTTCTTCTCTGTTTTGAACTGCAGCATCTCTCCGATGGCCTCAGGTGTAATATAGAAAACAACTGTGCCTGAAGGGTCAAGCACAGCCCTTTGGGTGGCATCATAATTTTCAGCACACAGGTGAATTAGGTCAGGAAATTGATTGACCTGAGGGAGCTTAAAGATTGGGAGGAAGGAATCCCAAATGCCCAATATGTCTGTTCCAGCCTCATGCTTGATTTTTAGTTCATTTAGCAGGTGGATGTGGAACTTGCTGCGCATTAGCGATTCCTATGAAATTTGATAATCCAAATCTGCTAATGCCTTCCACTCCAATTCTCTCTGGGGGGCATTTAAAGGGGCAACATTGAGGGCTATAGGAGCTACTGGAGGATCCATGGTTTCTTTTAGGATTCTGTTGTTTATGGACTGGTGTTACTATGCAGAGCAACACAAAAGAGTTTTATTTGATAAAAATTGTGATTCACTTATGGATAGCTGATAAATGATCAATTGCAGCAATTGAAATACTGCTTAAAACATGAATAGGGCAAATGTCTGTACTTAATGTCTTTCTCTCAGTCAAAGGGTGTAATTCGGATTACCAGTTCGCGACTGCGCGAACAGAGTGCAGTTTTTATGGATTTTTTTTTTTTTTTTTGAAAAATGAGGCTTAGCTGGTGAATTTCGTCGTTCTAGGTGTAGGTGGAGAGCAGGCACAGTGGAATTACCGGTGAATTATATGTTTTTTCACAGATTTAAGCTTCCTTGGCAATTTACAGACAAAACCAGGTGGAGGAAGGATTCTCAAGGATAAATACCTGGTTTTCAGAGAGCAATGGATAGGAATGCAGGTGGAAATGGTGCGCCGGCGGTCTCCAGGTCGAGTTCTGTAGGTTGGTGCGCGGTTGGACGTGAAAATGCATGCAGGGGTGCAACAGTCGTTTTTGTGAAAAAGTGCAAAAAACGCGAAAATTTGGCTATAATATTGATTTTTGGAAATTTGGCGCATTTTTTGGATGACGTCAGCATGACGTCATAGGTGGGGTCGGGGCTGGATGACGTCAGCATGACGTCATTGGGTGATGTGGCGGCATATGAGAGGTCCACGGGGATGATGCGGTGGCAGACATGTGGAGCAATGGCGGGCGGGGCGTACCGACGCGGCGCTGACGTGGTGATGACGCTGGCATTGACGTTTGCAGGGCGGGTTGGCGGAAACCGGAAACTACAGGCGGTATTATATCGCACCACCTTCCATACGAAAGCGGTAATGTCAGAGGTACCTCCGATACGACGTGGGGGTGACGCGTGGCCGAGGCCTGACGTCACCCTCTGACAGATATCGGAAGGTATCGTTCGGACGTCGGGACCAGTCTGATATTCACGAGGGTCGTTGGATTAAAGGCGCCCAATCAGACGGTTGACGGATCATCAAGGTAGCCGAACGATACGGACGTGGGCTGGATTAAATAATATTATTTTTTGGGATGAGCGCCCGGCGGAAAACTTTGGAACATGGCAGTTTTGCAAAGTTTTTTCAATGTATTGTTATTAAAACACGCATAGCGCCCGAGCTTTGGTTAACATGAAAAAGTGGGTTTTTCATATGTTTTGCAAAAATGCGCATGGCACTAAGACTTTGGGCAAATGGGAAAAAGTGGGTTTTTTATGCGCATTTTTTAAATGAAGCGGGTTAGGGGAACAAAGTGGGTTTTTAGAAGGTTTCTAGCATATGAAGGGGTTAAATGGCTAGGGTAACTTCTGAAGGGGGGAAGAGGGGTTAGGCTTAGGGTTCTTAGACTGGCCTGATGCCAATTTAATCCCTGACCGTGAACATATGGCTATAATGCCAAGGGGAGGGGTATTTATACAAAGCTTGGGGTTTATACACCATGGTGTTATAATAGTAGGGAAAGGGTAATATAGGGGATTTTAGCTAATAGAAGTTAGGGGTTAATATGGATGGAAAAGGTGAATCGAGGAGTGATATCACTAAGTTTAATTGAAAATCACTTAGCTTAGGGAGTAGATCAAAATGAAAAGAATCTTAGACAAGAAATGTGGTTTCCAAAGGAATAAGAACCACTATAAAACCTCAAATTCTCACATGAGTCTCAACTGATGGAGGGATGTTAGTAATGGAAGTAAAAGGGGATAATGGGAAATTAGACATGCTCCTTTGCTTTGCTGCAACATGATGGAGAAGAGGACCTTCTCAATCCACTGATGTTCCTTTGTAAACAAGTTATCAAACAATGCATTTAAAAGGAATGACACTTCTGCAACCCCATCTACCTACCCATCTATTTGGCTAGCATTTTGATTTCTTCATGGAGGGTGCACTTAGACTTGCAGACCCTTTATGTGCCTTTTCTTTTCCTTTGGCTTTTTCTTTTGATTTACTATCTAGTATTGCCCTTATTTCTTCCAAGGCCCCAGATTAAGTAGTTGGGAACCTTAATTCTCTACCTAGCTATTTGTCTGCCAAGATTAAACAGTTTGGACAGACTTCTTTCTCTATTCTATAACAGAAAATTGAAACATGGCATGATCCAGATTAGGCTGTTGGAACATCCATCAAACTTTGAGTCAACATGAGACTATGTACACACCTTGTCTTCTTGGAAATATGGGATCTTTGTACCATCAAAGCAGAGCATATTTGGCTTTTGAATTTGCCAATCATGAAATATGAAACCTATTGGTATAGGTATCCAACAGTGGCTCCACATGGGGATGGTTTTTCTTCTTGAAAGACCAAGAACAACAGGTCAGAATGCCTTGGCTCTTTGACTTTTCTTTAGCAAAACTTGGAGTCTTTTCTTCCTTGAAACATCAAAACTGTCAACTGTCATATTTGCAAAACTTGCTGAACTACAGCCTTTTCCTGCTTCTGCAAGATCCTTGAAACTAAGTTATTCACATGCTGAAAAAGAACACTACACACAGTAAATTATGTACAAGGGAGCAGCCATGCTATATTCATGGAAGGTAGTCAAAATAGTGCTTCAACATCCTGCCATTCACAGGACCTTCATCCAGATCAGTTTCATCAAGGTTCTTAAGAAAGTAAGTGTTGTTTCCTTGTACTGCTTGGATGATAAATGGTCCTCTCCAAAGGGAATCAAATTTTCCATGTTTTCCTTTATCTTCCCTTCTTGAATCCCATTTGAGAACTTTGTCACCCATGTTGAAATCCTCAGCCTTAGTTCTTCTGTCAAAAGCTTTCTTCAGCTTCTCTTGTAGGATTTGAACTCTGTTATAAACTTGGTCTCTAGTTTGTTGTAAACAGATAATTTGATTCACCCTCCTTTGCATATCATTGGGCTCAGCTTGACTTTCTTGAAGTAGTTTCATAACAGGGATCCCTAGTGATGAAGGGAATTTGGCTTCTAATCCATAAACTAACTCATATGGGCTGACCCCTATGGATCTATTGGTTGTTAGTCTATCTGCCCATAAGGCATTCACAAGTTTCTTATGCCAATTCTTCTTGTTTTCCTCCAGTACCTTCTTTATGATGTTTACAAGGCTTTTATTTGATGACTTAGCAAGGCCATTTCCTTGGGGATAGTATGCAGTGGAATGGCCCAAAGTAATGTGGAATTTGTGGTAGAAGTTTACCATATTCTTAGATCTAAAAGCAGCAGCATTGTCTGTTATTATCTTATCAGGACATCCAAATCTAGCAAGGATATTGGCCTCAAGGAACTGAATGATAGAGGAGTCATTTGCTTGTCTACATGGGATTGCCTCAATCCATTTGGTGAAGTAGTCTGTAGCTGTTAGAATCCATCTATGTTGGCCTGAAGATGAGGGATGAATTTCCCCAATGAAATCCAAGCCCCATTGCTGAAAAGGTTTCTCTGTTGCAACAGGCCTTAAAGGAAGTGGCAGCAGCTTTCTCTTTCCCTCAAACACTTGGCATTTATGACATGAAGTAGTAAATTTCTTGATATCAGAGAAAACAGTGGGACAATAATAACCAGCTCTCAATATCTTATCCACAGTGGACTTCCAATACAAATGTCCACCACAATTACCTGCATGAAAGTCTTCCATGATTTTGTTAGCCTCATTTTCAGTCAAACAGTTTAACAAGATACCCTCATGGTTTTTCCAAAGCAGATTTCCATCCATAACACAAAATTTTGAAGCTTTCATTTTTAAGAACCTACATTTAGTTCTGGACAGCCCTGGGGGAGCACACAGGTTTTGTAACACATAACAGATATCAGAATACCAGGGGGATTGTTCAAAGGCTACATTGATCTTTGGAGTCGCCAGCTCCGGTTCACTGTCCAGTTGGTTGATGTCCAAGGCTTGGAAATTTGTTTCAGACATTAATTTGGCCAAGCCCTACCCTTTTATCAGTTTTGTAGGTTTTATTTCAATATCAAATTCCAAAATGTTGGCAATCCATTTTCCTCTCCTACCTTCTAAGTTCTCTTGAGTAAGTATGTCTTTCACAATTGGGCTTGGTACATAGGCTATAACATGGGAGTATAGGATGTAAATCCTAAAGTCTTTAATAGCTTTGACCAAAGCATATGCTTGCTTTTCCATGATCTGGTATTTTAGGGGTGCATCTCTGAGAGCTTTACTAAAGAAAGCAATGGGTTTCTCATTTCCTTGGTCATCTTTCTGTAATAAAACAGCAGCAATTGTGTGTTGGGAGGCAAAGGAAAATATGATAAATTCCCTATCAAATTGTGGATTTGTTAGGACCGGAGTTTGGGTGAGGGCCACCTTTATTCCTTCAAAGGCTTGACTTGCTTCTACCGTCCATTTTACCTTTGAATCCTTTTTCAACATGTTATTTAGTAATCTACTCAGTTCGGCCAGATTTGGGATAAATCTCCTTAGGAAGTTGATTTTCCCCAAGAAGGCTTGTAATTCCTTCACATTTCTTGGATGAGGTATTTGTAAGATGGCCTGGATTCTGTCTGGGTCAATCCTAATGCCATCTTTAGAAATAATGTGACCCAACAGTTTGCCTTCCTCCAATCCAAACAGGGATTTCTTGGGATTTAAGGAAATTCCATATTTTATACAAGTTATGAATATTTGTCTTAGATGTTTCAAATGTTCTTGGTCAGATTTGGAAAAAGGTGTGAGGTCATCTAAATAAATGACAAGGAAGTCATGAATCTCTTTGGCAAAAGCAATATCCATTGCTCTTTGGAATGTGGCCCCTGCATTTTTCAACCCAAAAGGCATTTTAACATATTTGAAGGTTCCCCATGGGGTTGTAAATGTTGTTTTGTCCTGATCATCAGGATGAACTAAGATCTGGTTGAAACCTGAGAATCCATCAAGTAAAGAAATTCTTGAGGCCCCCACTACTCTCTGCAAAATGTGATCCATCTTGGGCAAGGGGTAATTATCTTTCAAGGATACTTGATTCAAGTTCCTTAGATCAACACAAAGCCTTATCTCACCGGTTTTCTTTCTTGTAGGGACTAAGTTTGAAATCCAATCAGAGAATCTGATTGGTGCTATGATGCCAGCCTTAAACATCTTTTGTACTTCTTGTTCCATTGCTGGGAGAAGCATAGGATTGATTCTCCTAAGTTTTTGTTTAAAGGGTTTTTGATCTGGCTTGAGAGGGATGGTGTGTTGAATTACAGAGGTGTCATAGGATTTTAAATCCCCATAACTCCAAGCAAAGACATCCTGGAACTCCTTGAAAAGGTCAATGTATTTAGGCTTTTGATCAGGGGGTAATGCAGCAGACAGCTTTATGATTTTGGGTTGTTCAGCAGTCCCAATGTTGCACTCTTCTATGGCAGTGTCGAGGGGCTGCATTTTTGGCTTGCTGGGAACATCATTGGAGTCGAAAATGTCTTCTAAAGGAGCTAAGCCAGTGGGAAGAAAATTGTCCTTCAATTGTATCACTTCAGCTTCATCATCAGCTGTCTCTTTACAATTAATTTGTTGAATTTCTAGTATGTTGTCTTTGTTAAAAATTGTAGGATGTAGCATTTGGTTAGCTGTTTTAGGTGATATTGCTTTGTTATTCTGTTCATACTGTATTTGTGATTGACTTGCTCTATCAAATATTCGTGATTGACTTGCTTTTTCAAGTATTTGTGATTGACTTGCTTTTTCAAGTATTTGTGATTGACTTGCTCTTTCAAGTATTTGTGATTGACTTGCTCTTTCAAGTATTTGTGATTGACTTGCTTTTTCAAGTATTTGTGATTGACTTGCTCTTTCAGTGTCAATATTTAGTCCTGAAAATTCTTGCTGCAAAGTCAAGAAATTGTTTATTTGTATGTCATCATCAAACACTTGCCAATCCTTGACATTGTTTGGGACAGATGGTCTGTGTTTTATCTCGGCTGTAAAACAGTGGTGGGGCTCAAAGGGTAGCTTGCAGGTGCTTGCAAATGTGGCCAAGCTATGAGCATGGAGGTTATGAGTCCTAGGAATTTTGGTAATCTAAAATTCAGTGAATGAATTTAGTAATTCAGCAGCAGCAGACCTATAAGACCTCAGTCTTTTGTCATTGGTGACAAAATTACCCTTTACTTGTTGGATGACTAGGTCTGAATCTCCTAGGATTGAAACTTTTATGGCTTGTAGAGATTTTACTAGCTTGAGGCCTAATAGGAGAGCTTCATATTCAACCATATTGTTAGTGCACCTGAAGTTCAGTCTATAAGCTCGGCCCTCTACATGACTGTTTTGTTTATTATGTATCCAAATTCCAGCCCCTGCCCCTAACTTGTTGACTGATCCATCAAATTCAAGGAACCATAGGATCTCTTGGTCTAGGGGAGACTTAACAACTTCTCTGTGGTCTGGGATTGTGAGTTGAAGTTCTGGTTTTTCATTTTGATTGTCTTTTAGAACAGTCTCATCACTTGATTGGATCAGCTTTATTTCTAGAGCAGCAGTTTGTTCATTACAGCCCTGATCTTGTTTGAGTGTTTTGGTTTCATCATTATTCGTAGGACCTAAATTATCATTGAAGAGAATATATGAATCTATATCAGAATGAACAGCATATATAGGAAAGTTTTGAGGTTTTTCTTCACTGCTGACCATGTATTTCATAAGTGACTCTCTATATAACCTCTTGGGTTGACCGAAGACTGTTATTGTGGCATATGACATGTCTAGTTGTAAGGAACCTTGGAGTTTAGCCCCCCATGATCTTGATAACAGCATTCCATATTTGGGTGGGATATCAGCAACTACAACATCCATTAAGATTGTTTTGTTTGGATATTGGACAAGGGATACACATAAGTCTTTTATCAAGCCTAAACACTTAACTTGGCTGGAGTCAAATGAGAATAGGTCCTTATATGGTCTTGTAATGTCTAGATTCAGCCTCTCCATCACCGATTTAGGCATAAGGTTATGAGAAGCACTTGAATCAAACATTGCATTGTGTAGTATCTTGCCATGCACATGTAAACTAACATAGAAAGGTAAGATCCCTGTGACTACTGTTTTTCCATCAACCTCTAGACCGAACAGCAATTCTGGGGTGTCATCCAACACATTGACATTATCTTTGCTATGAGTGAGTTTAAGGGATTTCTTAATCTGTCGTTTGTAGATGTCATGCTTGGCTAATTCTGAGAGAGGGATAGCCACTTTTAGTTTGCCAATTTCAGTTTCCAAGTCAAAAGGTTTTCCAGTTTGAAACTTAGTGTTGTGGGTGACAACCTTCTCCTTGTTAAATAAGCTTTCTTCTTGATCTGTGTCCTGATCTTGGGACTTATGTTTTTCATTCATCTCTTGAGGAAGGTCCCTTGGATTAGGCTGCAAAGAAGGTGCAGCCAGTGGCTGTTGTGTTGAGGACATTTGTTCAGTAATTTCTTCTACAATTGCCTCTTTTGTAGGTGAATCAGTTGTGTTGATTGGTTCTGTGACTATGGCTCTTTTAGGTTGCAGCCTGTCCTTTGTTTTGTCAGGCTGTGTTACGTTTATAGTTCTACTTCTTAGTTTGTATTGTTTGTGAACTTCATAAACAGCTGTGTCATAGCCTTGTTTGAAGTCAAATGACTCACCTGACTTGGTTTGAAATTGTGCAATGTCATCATCTTTATGATCTTCTTGACTTAGGAAAACTTGATGCCCATCATTCAAACCCATCAGGTTGATGTGGGTATCATCTTCTTGCTCATTTGAAGTGGATGTTTCGGCATAGTTTTCTTGAAATGGAGGTCTGATTTCTGGATCAGAATTGGCCTTGCCAACGTTTGTGTTTGGATTTCTCCTAAAATTGGGATTCCTGATAGGGTTGTTTTGCGGTGCTTCCCATGATGCTTTTCTCTCAATTGATTCCACCCTATCACCCAATCTCTTCATACCATTAAGTATTGCATCAAGTTTTTGATCAAAGGCTGAAGGTTCTTCTTTGTATATGTTTCTCTTTTCCAATCTTGCCCTGTTTCTTTTAGCAATCAGGTTTGCTTCTACTGTAACAGCAACCTTTTGGGCATCTTGAAAGGTTTCAGGTGCTCTTTCCTTCAACTGATATGCCATGTCAGGATCAAACCCATCAGGGAATTTGTACAAGGCCAAATCAGGAGGAGGTCTTAAGTTTTGTGGTATTGCATTGTATACATTGTTGAACCTAGCACAATACTCCAGAATGGTCTCTTGAGGACCCCTCTTGATTGTGTCATATTCACCAAGTATGTGCAGTGGATCTTTCTTTTTCTCCCATCTGTTGGTAAAGGCTTGATAAAGCTCATCAGGGGTTGTGATGGTATTTACAGCAAGTGACCTGAACCAAGTTTGGACATCACCTGTTAGGCTTTGGACAAAAATTCTCATCCTCACACTGTCATCATCTATTTCATAGTTTTCAAAGTGATCTTGCATCCTCTTAGCATGTTGAATTGCAGAGTAAGGGCCAGTGGAGTCAAAATATGAGATTTTGGTTTGGTAATCCTGAGGCAAAGCTGCAGGATTGGCAGGCAACTGTAAGGGTGCATATCTAGCCATATTTACAGGGTTTAGGGGATTAATAGGGGTAGCTGGGATAATAGGAACGGTGGGTACCACAGGGGTAACAAGTAAGGCTGAACCTAGAGTGTGATTCAAGGGAATATGTGCAGTGGATGAAGATGTGGGAGGAGGGCTTTGAGATGTGGATGGAGAACTAGGGGAACTGGGGGTGGACCGAAAAAGTACCTTGATTGGGGTAGAAACGGGGTTGGGATGAACTGTATTTGTAGTTAAATCAGCAAGCTGCTCCTGCCTTTGCTGCTTCCTAATGATTCTAGGGATAGTGTTAGGATTATCAACAATAGTGGGTGGGTTAGGGTCAGGATTTGACCTAGTATGCCGTGGACTTTTCTTGGGAGCCAGCTTCTAACTGTTTTTTGGATTTTATAGGAAGTTTTTATATCTGCAAGGACTGGATAAGAGTTTTGGAATGGCTATATATATTTCAAAGCTAAGATGAAGATTGACTGAAACAGCTCTTCCCTAAAGCTGTTAATGTAACACAGAAACAGTTTTTTGAGGGTTTCTTGACTGATTTCAGGCTTGATTTATAGCTTTGGGAGATGTATAGTAATTAGAAAATCCTAATTCCCCAGTGGAGTCGCCATTTATGTTAACACCCAGGTTGTTCCCTTTGACTCTAAGGGAATACGGCCGGGGTAACCACTAACCAATCTTTGGATTACAGTTTCTAGCCAAACTATAATCAGAGAGGGCTCTCTCTTTAAGGTTTGTCTCTGTTCTGTGGAGATGTTAGGCTAGCTATGAAGTGAGGGTTTTTGGGTTTATGCTTTGGTTGAGGGATGTCTTTCTGTACTTAAAGTGAGAAATCTACAGATGAGGTTAGTCCATTGGGCAATGGAGTTTGTGGCTACAGGTGGTTTGAAATCTTGAGTTGATTAACTGAAATTACAGGGCCATTTAAATACTTCATAAAACAAATTGAGAGTGTGATGATGATATGTAAACAACCAGTGAAAAGCAATTAAGAATTTTTCACTAAGCTAGGGTGTGAGAAGGAGATATATGCCTCAGGAGCAAACTTGAATTCCTGAAATATTTATCACTGTGATAGATATAGTTTGAAAGTGCAGCAATTAAGAATTACACCTTATTTACTATAACTGAAGAAAACATTCATAACAGCTTAGATTGAATTCAGGGTAATCTGTGATTAAAACCTAGAACTATTCTTTTTCCTTGCCATTAACAGTAAAGTTTATAAACATGAAAGAGAGATGAAAAGACTGGAAAACACATAACGCAGAGTTTTAAGGAAAGACTTATTGTGCTATGAAGTACGCAGGAATCCTGTAACTTTCAGCTAAACACCACAATGCATCAAGAAACACAGAGCTTTGGAAATTCCATCAACCCTTTGTATTATTTCTCTGAGAATTTACAGCAACAGAAATCTAGAATAGAAATCAACAACAACCCCTGCAAACTCATGCGAGGGGGAATTTATAGAAATGTTTCATACAAAAATATCTCAGGCATTGAGTCATCTGAGAAATAAATATCTTCATCAACTTGTACAGAATAGTAGATAAGAAGTTATTACAGCTTTGAATACAACACAAATGCTCTTTATGTATGTTAGAAGATATTTTGACCTTTGGAGGCCACTGAGTCGGTCTGAATGTTTTGCTTTAAACTCTGGAAAATGTACGCTTTGTGGTTGTCGTGCTGTAGTTTTCGGCCCTGCCACCTGTGACTGTTCGTGCTGCTGTGGTGGCCGAATAGTTTGCTGAGTTGGCTCAGCCTCTTTTCTCCATGCATGCTGATATGTCAAAAATTTCCCTGTGCATGTCAACTTGCATATTTCAATGAAAAAACTTGTTTTACAGGCTCTGGTTTGACAGTATTATTTGTATCAATCTGGTCCAGACTTCCTGTGTGGGCAATTGATGCCTCAAAATTGCCTCTATAGTCTCATCTGCCTCTGTGTATTTATAAAAGTTCGGAGGCACATCAAACAAATGATTGATTTCATTCATGATAAAAAACAAGTTTTCCACCCTGTTGTAGAGGATCTGTCCTGATGCTGGCCCTGATTCTGCGGAAGTGCTAGGCTTTTCTGCAATTTGATTTGCAGCAAAGGTGTTGACCCTTTTGGCATAATTTGCATGGGTAAGTAGTTTTCCTGCACTGCTTAGTATACTGGGGAGACCTCTGTTCTGCAATGCTAGAAACCTGTCCATGAATCTATTGATCTCTGTCTGCATATCCTGGCTTCTCCTTTCTAATGTTTGAATCAGGGTTCTTAAGGTCAGGACCCTTTTGACTGCTGAGATGGTCTCAGTCCTGTTGGTAATGCCCATGGTGGTCAGCTGAGAACTTGTTCTGTGATTTAGCACATTGATCATTCTGTTGGCAGCCTCAGGCATATTGCCAAGAGATGCCCTTGCTCTTTGGATCTCCCTATGTGCTTTTGCAATGAGCTCTGACTGCTCATGTATAGTCTCAATGTAGTGCCACTGGTCAGTGATGGACTGGCCAATATTGGCCCATAGGACTGCCTTGAGCTCAGCTGTTACCTTATCAAGTGTGAGCTCTTTTTCCAGCTCATTTATCCTCTTTTTGAGAGCCTTTGTCTCTCTTTCTTTTTCAGCTACAGTCTGCTTGGATTTATCATATTTTTCATTTATTTTAGCCAAAGTCTCTTTGGCTTGATTCAGCTCTGACATTTGAGCTTCCAGGACCTGAATCTCATTCTTAAGTTTCTGCATATCTAGACTTTGAGCCTGCTCTGTTGTTGGTGCAGCTGCTGATGTAGATGGTGCTGTTTGCTCTGTCTGCTGAATGGGAGGGGCAGTGGTCTTAGGAGCTTCTTCCAGATTGATTATTTCTGGAGGAGGCTGAGATGTCTGACCTCCTTCCTTTTGCTGTAATGATGCTTGTAATGCTGCCTGTGCAGCCTCTGACTCTCCCAACTTTTCTTGAGTCTGGATCAATTGTTTGTATAAAGACACCAGCAAAGCTGTGGCCTCTTGATCATGTCTCTGCTGGGCAACTTCATCCGTTTGAGGGTGAATAGTTGCTGGGATTTTGATCTTTTTCCTCAAAGCTGCCATGTCTGCATCCCTTAATTTCAATATTTCTTGTATGCCCTTGATGTCCTTGGGGTCATGCCCAATCTCTATGATTATATCTTCTAGGGCCCTGATCCTGTTGTCTTTTGCTTGAGAGGAGGCCCTCTCCAACTCAAGCTGGGCAGCTGTATTATTTAGGCTATTTTCTAGCCTGTAATTATCCAATGTCTTGTCTGCCAAGGAGGCATACACCATCTCACCCGTTTGTTTATGTAATTCAATTTTGTCCATTGGGTGGATGTCTTTGGCAAGGACCTCAAGATTGGTCCTCAAGTAGTCTGAAGGGGACTGTGGCTGCAATGTAGTTGGCATAAAGTGACTCATGATCATCTTGCCCTTCTGAACATCATATGCAGACATTAGTCTTTGCAGATTAGTGGGAGCCATCTTCAATAAATGATTGTATAGCTGTATTTTTATGGGCTCATTCCTCTTCTTTATATCGATGAACTGCTGTTTGATGCCCAGTTCACCTTCTCTCTGCTGGCTTGAGGAGCTAACTTCTCCTCCCACTGTCCTCTCTTGTTCCTGCTGGAAGGAACTTGCAGATGCCTCCATACTAGGTGGGCCCATGCCCAATGACTGTCCTATTGGCATTTCCTCCTCTGAAAGAGGATTCATTCTATGCCTCTTCTCCCCATGACTTATTGATGTTGTCATGGGAGTTTCTATGTCCCTCTTTCTGCTTATGTCCTCCTTTTGTGGAGTTTGGAGGACTGATGCTTCAACTGTTGTTTCTTGCCTAGGAGGCACCATTAGTGGTGTCTGCTGTTCAGTAAAAATTGGGGCCTCGGCTGCCTTTTCCTGCTGCAATGGCTGCTCTTTCTCTTGCTGCCCCTCTTGTGGCTGTTGTACCTGTTGTTGTTGCTGCTGTAGCTCCTCATGAGGGGGCTGTTCTAGCTCCATCTCCTTTTCCTTGCCTTTGGCAGAGGTTTGCTCAGTCACTTTGGCTGCTTGCTGATTTGCTGTGGAGGAAGATGCAGCTGTTCCCACTTGAGTGCTTGGAAGGGTGAACACCTGTGTAGAAAGCTCTAGATCAGCCATCTTTAAGAGATTTCTTCGTGCTCTTTCATTTAGTTCTTCTTGTGTGATTGGTTCTTATAGGGTGCCTCTCTTCCATTTCATTTGGTTTGCATATTTTTCTATATGTGGCAACCTCACATGGTCATAGCTGGACAACCTATACTTGACCCTTCTCATGGTTACAAAGTGGTTGGGGTCATAAGGTTTCCAGAGGAAACTGGTCTTCAAGCCAAGGCCTTCTAGCATTCTATCTGCTTCTACCTAGCCTTCCTCCCTTTTGTTATAGAGAAAGTGGCCCAATTGGTTTCTTACCTTCAGCTGTGCTTTCTTGCCTTTGCCTGAGAAGTTCTTCACATCAACATTTCCAAATTGCCTGAAGTATTCAAGGGCAAACAACCTCATAGGCACATATCTGGGCAGTCTGTATGGGGGTAACTCACAACCATATATCCTAATAACTGTGTGATGTTGGTAAAAATACCAATCCCCAATGCTGTATGCTTTTGACAAGTGAAGGAGTCTCTGCATCTCATCGGTTAATCTTGGAGGAGGTGCGCTCAGGAGCAGAGACATGGCTGGATGGATAAAGAGATCTATGAACTCACAGTAAGTGTATGGAGAATTGGATCTGCAGTGAAAAGCAGAGGTCCAATACACTACTGACCTTGGATTGCCCTGTGCATCCACTCTTTTCATAGGAAAAGAGAATTTGTCATGTTGATAGAATAGAATCAGGTGGTAAATGTAGGAGGTGTATCTGAACATCCTCTCCCTTGCTAGGTTCATCAGCTGCTCATGAATTTTGTCTGAAATGTAAGTGGCATAGTCATAGCAGATTGGAGTTTTGCCAGGGGAAAACATGAGCATCATCACTATCACAGTTTCATCCACATACTCAATTGAGTTATACCCCAGAATGGGACTGATCATATCAGCAAGGTCCCTGCCCAATTGGTTTAGGTAAACATGAGAAATGGGAGGGTACATCACAGTGTCAGAATCAATGTATAACTGATTTAATTTGGTGATCTGAGCATCTGTCAGTTGGGCTCCTTGTTGTATCAGATCAACCAGTGATAGAGGAACCAATTTCTTCTCTGTTTTGAACTGCAACATCTCTCTGATGGCCTCAGGTGTAATATAGAAAACAACTGTGCCTGAAGGGTCAAGCACAGCCCTTTGGGTGGCATCATAATTTTCAGCACACAGGTGAATTAGGTCAGGAAATTGATTGACTTGAGGGAGCATAAAGATTGGGAGGAAGGAATCCCAAATGCCCAATATGTCTGTTCCAGCCTCATGCTTGATTTTTAGTTCATTTAGCAGGTGGATGTGGAACTTGCTGCGCATTAGCAATTCCTCTGAAATTTGATAATCCAAATCTGCTAATGCCTTCCACTCCAATTCTCTCTGGGGGGCATTTAAAGGGGCAACATTGAGGGCTATAGGAGCTACTGGAGGATCCATGGTTTCTTTTAGGATTCTATTGTTTATGGACTGGTGTTACTATGCAGAGCAACACAAAAGAGTTTTCTTTGATAAAAAATGTGATTCACTTATGGATAGCTGATAAATGATCAATTGCAGCAATTGAAATACTGCTTAAAACATGAATAGGGCAAATGTTTGTACTTAATGTCTTTCTCTCAGTCAAAGGGTGTAATTCGGATTACCAGTTCGCGACTGCGCGAACAGAGTGCAGTTTTTATGGATTTTTTTTTTTTTTTTGAAAAATGAGGCTTAGCTGGTGAATTTCGTCGTTCTAGGTGTAGGTGGAGAGCAGGCACAGTGGAATTACCGGTGAATTATATGTTTTTTCACAGATTTAAGCTTCCTTGGCAATTTACAGACAAAACCAGGTGGAGGAAGGATTCTCAAGGATAAATACCTGGTTTTCAGAGAGCAATGGACATGAATGCAGGTGGAAAAGGTGCGCCGACGGTCTCCAGGTCGAGTTCTGCAGGTTGGTGCGCGGTTGGACGTGAAAATGCATGTAGGGGTGCAATAGTCGTTTTTGTTAAAAAGTGCAAAAAACGCGAAAATTTGGCTATAATATTGATTTTTGGAAATTTGGCGCATTTTTTGGATGACGGCAGCATGACGTCATAGGTGGGGTCGGGGCCGGATGATGTCAGCATGACGTCATTGGGTGGCGTGGCGGCATATGAGAGGTCCACGGGGATGATGCGGTGGCAGACATGTGGAGCAATGGCGGGCGGGGCGTACCGACGCGACGCTAACGTGGTGATGACGCTGGCATTGACGTTTGCAGGGCGGGTTGGTGGAAACCGGAAACCGCAGGCAGTATTATATCGCACCGCCTTCCATACGGAAGTGGTAATGTCAGAGGTACCTCCGATACGACGTGGGGGTGATGCGTGGCCGAGGCCTGACGTCACCCTCTGACAGATATCGGAAGGTATCGTTCGGACGTCGGGGCCGGTCCGATATTCACGAGGGCCGTTGGATTAAAGGCGCCTAATCGGATGGTTGACGGATCATCAAGGTAGCCGAACGATACGGACGCGGGCTGGATTAAATAATATTATTTTTTGGGATGAGCGCCCGGCGGAAAACTTTGGAACATGGCGGTTTTGCAAAGTTTTTTCAATGTATTGTTATTAAAACACGCATAGCGCCCGAACTTTGGTTAACATGAAAAAGTGGGTTTTTCATATGTTTTACAAAAATGCGCATGGTGCTAAGACTTTGGGCAAACGGGAAAAAGTGGGTTTTTTATGTGCATTTTGCAAATGAAGCGGGTTAGGGGAACAAAGTGGGTTTTTAGAAGGTTTCTAGCATATGAAGGGGTTAAATGGCTAGGGTAACTTCTGAAGGGGGGAAGAGGGGTTAGGCTTAGGGTTCTTAGACTGGCCTGATGCCAATTTAATCCCTGACCGTGAACATATGGCTATAATGCCAAGGGGAGGGGTATTTATACAAAGCTTGGGGTTTATACACCATGGTGTTATAATAGTAGGGAAAGGGTAACATAGGGGATTTTAGCTAATAGAAGTTAGGGGTTAATATGGATGGAAAAGGTGAATCGAGGAGTGATATCACTAAGTTTAATTGAAAATCACTTAGCTTAGGGAGTAGATCAAAATGAAAAGAATCTTAGACAAGAAATGTGGTTTCCAAAGGAATAAGAACCACTATAAAACCTCAAATTCTCACATGAGTCTCAACTGATGGAGGGATGTTAGTAATGAAAGTAAAAGGGGATAATGGGAAATTAGACATGCTCCTTTGCTTTGCTGCAACATGATGGAGAAGAGGACCTTCTCAATCCACTGATGTTCCTTTGTAAACAAGTTATCAAACAATGCATTTAAAAGGAATGACACTTCTGCAACCCCATCTACCTACCCATCTATTTGGCTAGCATTTTGATTTCTTCATGGAGGGTGCACTTAGACTTGCAGACCCTTTATGTGCCTTTTCTTTTCCTTTAGCTTTTTCTTTTGATTTCCTATCTAGTACTGCCCTTATTTCTTCCAAGGCCCCATATTAAGCAGTTGGGAACCTTAATTCTCTACCTAGCTATTTGTCTGCCAAGATTAAACAGTTTGGACAGACTTCTTTCTCTATTCTATAACAGAAAATTGAAACATGGCATGATCCAGATTAGGCTGTTGGAACATCCATCAAACTTTGAGTCAACATGAGACTATGTACACACCTTGTCTTCTTGGAAATATGGGATCTTTGTACCATCAAAGCAGAGCATATTTGGCTTTTGAATTTGCCAATCATGAAATATGAAACCTATTTGTATAGGTATCCAACACTCTCTACTCCCCATCTCTCTTCAGACACATTAAACTTGCTCAAATACCATTGTAAAATTTATAATCCTACTACCTTGTTACATCATAATTTGGAAGTCTATAAATCCTAATCTCACATTTAGTTGCATTTAATTCTCTAAGTGTGTATTTCCTTGGTGCACATACTTGGGCTTGGATATGTCCTATCCACAATCGTTCTTGTGAGATCTGGTGCTTTGAATAGATCCTTGTCAACATAGCTCACTAATTTGGTCCTTAATGACATGGATGTTCATTCCTACCACAATCATGATATCCATCTAATGTGGCATTTAACCATACTTTGGCTATCCTCTGATCTCTAGGTTTACTCATATTGAAAAAAAAGCTATCATTTCAGTGCAAGCATATGCTCTTTCCTCCGTACTTATGCGTGATTTCATGTTTGATCATAAAAATACTCCCCCTTTTCTCCTTTTTTTTGTTTTTTTTTCAAAATTGTGTGGAATATCTTATTGTGTGATAGGACGATTTCTCCTATAGAGTTTCAGTTGGATTCCATTTACAAATCCTTCTACCAGTTCACCATTGAGATTTTCTAACTAGATAGCTCCTACATGTGTTACATATCAAATTGTATAAGGATTCAACCAATGCATCTAAAATTTCCCTACGCACTTCAAAAATTTACCATCATAGAGCATAACCAAATCTCCGAGCTACAACTTATTCTTCTTTATGTATTTATCATTCTAGGATTTTTCATGCATTTTCTAGACATTCTAATGAAATCCCACCACTGTGTGGTCTTCCTTCAATTGTAGTAGTTCTGACAATATTTTCACTATTGCTCCTCTATCTGTTAAATTAGCTAAGGCAACATTGAGCAAGCTCATAAATATGAATTCCATAGGAATTATTGCTTCTTTTCCATATATGAACCTAAAAGGTGTTTATGTTATCAGCTTTGACGTGTACTCCTTTATTCCCATATAACTATTGGAACTCGTAAATCCAAATCATCTTTGTTTGCATTGCATGATTTTGTCAAAGTGCCTTGAAAGTACCATTTTCTTACGGATGATAGGGTATACTCGTTTAGCGATAAATTTGGAATTATTCTATCAGGGTAGCAATTGTCTTATTTGGAAAATGAGTACCTTGATCACTCATAAACATTTTAAGGCATCCAAATCTCAAAAATATGTGTTCAAATATAAACTGTGTTGTTTCCTCTACACTACAGTCATGGACAAGTTATTTTTTTTTCCATCTAGTGGGATATTCTATCGCAGTTATTATGTACCTCGCTCGTAGTCTCTTTTCTAGTGGGTTGATTGGTATGATGAAGTCTATTTCCCATTTTTTGAATGTTTGCAATGGTATGTGTGGAAATAATGGCATCTCATCCCTCCTAGATGGTTTCCCAACTCATTTTCATATGTCATAGTTTTGGCAGAAACCCTTAGCATCCTTGTGGAATGTGGGCCATCATAGTCTTGCATGCATGATATTTTGTACAGTAGCCTTCCCTACATAATGACCCCCTACAAATCCTTCATGTGCTTCTAAAAGTATCAATGGCCTCTCAGGTTCCAATATGCATATCCAAATTGTACCATATGCACCAATATTTTACAAGAATCCTTCTATTAGTTGTTAATTTGAGGCCTTTGCTACTAGTTGTTTCTTCTGCGTGTTTCTATATTCCTTTAGGGCTACTCTAATACTAAGAAATTGAACAATATTTGTGAAGTAGTCATCAATCATTTCTATTGCAAATAATTGTGCATATGGTAAATTGTCATCAAGGTTTCTTGCATTTTCTCTAAGAAAAATACATGACAAATGTTTGGTTTTGCATTGAATCTTCCTAGTTTTACAACAACCTCGAAGTCATACTCCTGTAACAACAACAACCATATGCATATTAAGCCCCCCACCACTGGCTTATTAACCAAATATATTAGTAAAAAATGGTTTATATACATTCTGAAGTGTGAACCTAATAGGTAGTTCCAGAACTTCTAGAACACATATATCATTGGTAACTCTTCTCTCTCTCTAGTGGTGTAATTTTGCTCAATTCTAGATAGTTTTTGGATAGAAAACATAATAGGGTGATCTATATCCCCTTAGCTTGGTTGGGCTAATACTACACCCAAGGTTATGGATGAGACATCCACATGAACATGGAAGTCCCTTCCCCATTTTGGAAAGACCAAAATTGGTGTAGTAACCAATTTTTCCTTTAAAGTATCTAAAGCTTGTTGACATTCTTCATTCCATTGAAACTTTACTTATTTCTTCAACAAATTCTCTAGGGGAGTTGTAATCTTTGCATACCCTTGTAATAATTTTCTATAGTAGCTCGTATGTCCCAATGTCATGTGCAATTAACATAGTGATTTTGGTGGAGGTAAATCTATTATGACAGTAATCTTCGTAGGGTTGACCAAAAGACCTTTCTTACATAACACGTGGCCCAATAAAATACCAAATGGTGAACAAAAAATTTGCTTCTCCATATTTAACAAGATTTGTATTTTCAAACATCAATCAAGCATGAGGAAAAAAAATTCAATGTGTTTCTTTAGTAAACTAAAAATTATCCAATCATCAACATGTTCCTCTAAGAACTTGTGGATAAACTCTTTGAAAGTTGCTATGACCACCCTAGAAAATACTACAGATGCATCTTTCAACTGAAAGGCATCACCACATATTGGAAATATCCCCATTTTTTTGCAAAGGTAGTCTTATTCCTATCTTATGGCATAATATTGATCTAATGGTACCAAAAAAACTCATCCATAAAAGATTAAGCCTTTTGTCCTCCAACATTTTTTATTACTTCATCTATGAACGAGGAGGGGAATAGATAATGTACACATGCATTTTCTAGCTTCCTTAAGTCCACACATATACTGATTTCAATTTTCTTCTTATTCTACACCACCATTGGACCTACCCACTCCAATTGTTCTACTGATTCAATAATTCTTGCTTCTAACATTTTGTCCAATTCTTTGCACACTTTTTACTTGTAAACTAGGTTCAACTTATATGGTCATTGTTTGACCAGATTTGTGTCCAGCTTCAACAAGATCTTCATTTCTCTAAGCTCTCCTACATTTCCTTTCATCTCCGAAGAAGTTGTTGGGAACAAGTACAAATATTCATGTAATAAATCAATAATTTTCTCTATTCTCCTCATCCCAATAGTCTCCAAATAATAACAAGCTTTAGATTCTCTTCAGTTCTAGTGTTTACCTTGTGCATCTTGATAGTCTTGGAATAATTTGCATATTATAACCCCACTAGTGTGTGTTACCCTTATATCTTAGGTATATGCAAATTTCTGAAGTCTTCTTCTTCTTCATATTCCTTTTTTACATTGTAGCATTAGGTTATATGAGAGGCTAAGAATATTAGTGTGTGAGACAAAATGGTATTGATTTCTACACAATGGGACCTTCTCATGTTAAAATATTTCCTTTAATAACATGTAATATTGCATCTATGAATGTATAATCATATTCGAAAGCTAAAATTTACGATTAAGTTTTGCGTCATCTTTTCCAAATCTATTGTCCCTCTATACACTTGTAATTTGGTATACCAATTTTTGGGGATAGTGTCAAGTGTATATACAAACCTATGCACCCACTCTTCTTCTAGTGTCTTCTCCCTGGTCCATATTGTGACACACTCCTTCAAATGAGTAGTTGGACATCCCAAGCTAGTATGTTTATATATTTCATTTTATATAGTTAGCGTGATTATATATGTAGAAAATTTCTACATGTTTGCAATTTTTCTATCCTCTCCTTGTGCATGGCCCACCATTGTGCAGGAGTCACCTCCAACGCATCATCCAATTCTAGAAATCGGAGATACTCTAGTGTTTGTGACTCAAAATATTTTAAAAAGGCACAAACATTTGTCATCTTGTCATAATTTGGGGGATCATGCACCTCTACTTTGATCCAACACTATGCGCATGTAATAGAGGCACATCTTTTGGTGGATATTCCATGTAACCTATGTTTCCAACATCTAAATATGATGCCTAGGAGTTAAACTTTTGTCATCTTAGCACTCTGTCAATGGTTGTATTGACATAATCATCTCTACGAGTTGTTACATTGTAAATATTATCAATATATTTTGTGCTAAATCCATCCCTTACTAGCTTAACATATCACTTTCCTTCCATTATATCTATTGATGTTGTCAACCTCAAGTCTCTTGATTTGGAGACCATCTAAATTTTTTTAAGGTTGATTATAACTTTATTTTCAACGGCCCAGTAAATCTCAAGTAATGAAGGAAAAGGATTAGCGTCATTCATAATGTCAATTACCTTGAGATCAATTTTTTTTTACTCCATCAATATTGGCTTCTACTCCCACCAATCTCCCAATCAGAAAGATTCTTAATTGATTAGCCATTTTTAGCTGGATAGGTGACCAAATCAACTTCAGTTTACTGTCATTTCCCATGTTTTCTTCAGAAGGATGTTCACATCTAATCCTAGATCTAGGATAATATGGTCCATATCATATTCTATGCTCTTCGCATTAGGTTTGAACTCCCTACTCGTTCTCTTCTTGCACATAAGCTACTTAGCCGCATACCTGGGGTTATGTACTCTAGGAACTTATTGTCATTGCACGCTTTGGTTAATCATCTTATGCATCTTATCTATAGTCAACCTATCCTTTATTAAGTATAAACAAATTTCCAATAAATTCTTGATGGGAATTACATTTGCTCCCTCCCATCTTACTACGAACTTGTCATATACAAGGGGCATAGTGTATACCTGTTATGCATGTTGTGTGATCAAACTTGGCAGATCCCATTATGTCATAAGAAACTCTCTTTTTTCTTCCTTGTATGTTTCTTTTTCCCTTGATGGATCAAACTTGGGAGGTGGCTCTGCTACTTTTCTCACCCACTGGTATGGTTGATTCCCTAATCCATTAATCGTCTCTTCTCCTTGCACCTCCACACATAATTTATCCTATTTGTGGTCAATATATGCACTCTTTAGTAGCTATCACCTGCAAATTTTGTCCCTTCTTCTCCTACCACTTCGCAATAATCTAAGGACATTCCTCAATAGTATGGTCCAATTTCTTATGTTAGGTACATGTCATGCAAGGGTTAGGGAAATATAATGCATAATGTCTTGGTTTCTTGCAGTTATAACAAATGATTAGGCCCCTGAATCTTCCAAATCCCCCTCTACCTCTACCTTGAAACCCCTAAACTCTTCCCTGTATCCCTTGGACTCTTCTGAGATTGTATCCTCTACGTGTGTTATAAAATGGCATTACAACTTCACAACCCTCTACCTCTTGCACGTGATATGTATCAATAGTTCACTCCCTCAATAAATCCAATGTGTAGCAAGTATGTATGTCATTCCTTACAGCCTTGCAACAGTCAAAACAATGTTTTTATTGAGCTTTCATATTTTTTCATCATCGAGAAATATGTTCGTATATGTCCCCATACTCTACACACCTCACACCATAGTCCTCTACCTTGCACCAATGGATTTGTAGCTCTCATAACCATGTATCTTGTGATAGTTGGACATTCATTCCTATGGTGTCCCTCCTTATACAAATAGTGAACCAAAATTCTTTGTGCTTCTCTTTTCCTTTTTCCAGGTCTTGCAATTGTATGGTTAATGTTGCTAGTTACGGCTAAACGTGTGGAATCTCTACATTGTTTTCACTACCCATAGGGGATGCTTCTAACTTCATAGTAGTTTCCAAAGCTTTAGAATATGTGGTGAATTTATGCTAAGTTAATGGAACACATAAATGTGGCAACAAAATTGTAATAAACCATTCTCTATGTTAAAAACCTAGAATTAGAAATGATAACCAATCGAAAAAACAACGAACCTCTTATCAAAGTCCCATACTATGTCACCAACATGCTGCTTAATATCCTTAATTTTTTTAGTGCACTAAGATTCTAATTTTGGTCTATGTAACTCCTTTAATAACACTTGTTTAATTTCTCCCAATTCTCTACCTTGTCCTCCTGGCATGGTATTTTTAAATTTCATGCACTAAGTTAATGTACGATCCCTAAAAGTGGTATCCAGTTGCACCACCTTTGTCTATTCATATTGTACCTATTTGACAATCCAAACTACCTATCACAACAAAAGGATATCGCTTAAGATCCTTCGATCTAGTGTCTAAAATATTGGCATTTTCATGGAAGGATCAATATTAGTCATGGTTCTTTGTGTAGTTATGTTCTGTGATAGCTTCTGCTGATTTAATTGTACCTTAGTCCCTGCATGACTACTTCCATATTATCTTCACTAACTAAAACTAACTACAACATACTGAGTGATCTTACTTCTTGGCTTGGTGATCCATAGGGGGTCATGGGTTAAATTCAAGGTATGGCCTGAGAATGGTCATTGGGATACACCAGTTCTTCTTGTTCCAAGTTGAGCCAAGGGTCTCCTTCCTTGTCCTTTCCTTTGTGCAATCTCTCATTATCCTCTAGGTGTGGCACTACATCGAATTGGTGATGGATGTATATTTATTCCTAATTTCATCCACTATGCTACCTTCTCATTCCTTCTATGACCTTTCCTACTATCCTTCTATCTATCACATGCATTGACACAAACCTTTATCTCTCTTCACTACTACACCAAAATATCACTCCACTACACAACACTCCAACTTCTTCTATCATGTTCTCCTCCTGCTTTGATGTACATGCTCTATCCATTCTTATTTATTTTGTGCATCTTCCCCTTTGATACATCAACATCCTCAGTTCATTCATTCCTTTCCTTACTCTACTATGCCCCTCGCCTTCGTTCCCTTAGGCCTCAAAATATATTTCATTACATTGCAACTATCATGGATCACCATCCCGATACATCAAGTTATAGTGTGAATATTTACAAAACATTAATATGTAATATTTCTTTATCTCTATTTATTTATCTCTTTTATATCGTGGCTTTGGGTATTTATAGATTTACATTAGGGCATAGACAACAAACAACCTTCTTTTACTATGGGAAATCCCTATTACCATGGGTAAAACATCCTAATCTAATCTTTGATTAGTTTTTCCTATTTTCTGGTTTATGTGCGCTAACCTTGAGTCGACTTTTCCACGTGATATCCTTTTTTGTGGTGCTCATTTACATGGAATCCTCAAAATCCTTCATCAAAATTTTGCTCCAACAGGGGGGAGGTCTAATGTAGGCACTCAACGCAAGGAATACCATGGCCTCCTAAGAGGGGAGGACTAATCTTGGCAGCCACCCACCTATTCCATTAGCTCATAGCATAATGTTCTATTTTGGAATTTTTTCTATAGTTTTTCAAGACCTATACTTTTGGAGTTATTTTGAGCCCTAAACATTGTTTTTTTGGGAAACAAGCACTTGACAGTCATAAACTGTCGATTGCAATTGAAAAGTGTACTTCTTAGTTAGAAATTTATAATGATATACCAAACATGGCAAACAAAGATTGTATGTCAATGTTACGACCATGGGAAGTTGATGTTCGATCTTACCTCATTGGGGTTGTCAAGCTTTTTAGTGCTTCATCTTATAGGGTTAGGTTTTTGGATATTTAGGGCTTCTCATTGCTTCTTGATGATAAAAAGGCCTTCAAGCTTGATCCATATTGGTTCATTATATTGTTTGGAGTTTATATCGATGCATTCAGAGTGGAAGGAGTTGAGGAATCATCTCACGAGACTGTTTTTACCAACGGAAGCCAGTTTGGAAAAAAAAGGTTCGAAACCTTCCAGGAGAATTTTGAGGCATCGAATAACGTTTTCTAGGGGTAAAATTTACCTCTTTAGTGTGAAACCATTTCATGCTATTCCACACACATAGATATTTCCAACGATGCAAGAAGCGCATCAATCAAAGTCTGTATGAAAAATTTATGTCACTCAGAAGTTGACCTTCCTATTTTCACACCTATAGTTCGGGAGGATGTCACATCACCCCCCACTATTCATGGAAAATGGGCTAGACACATGATTATTATGTAAAATATTCTAGAAGAGTCTATATTGTAACTCTAGTTAAGAGTTTATGTAGTCAAAATTAACCACTGGTAGGCTATCGAGTTGTGTTATAACGAGGCCACTAGGAGGAAGAGGAATTCCATTCTTTCTAGAGAATTTTGTTCCATAGCTGAGCAAAGATATCCAGGAGAGATAACATGTAGAGAAAACAGAGAGTATCTATGCATTGTAGCATCCCATGGGCCACAGGCATTACTTCTTTGTACCTACAACCATATCTCTAGATAGAGAAAGAGAGTGAAGTGACCTCACCTTCCAACTAGGTTTTCTCCCGAAAGGGTTTCCCAAAGAGCATATCTTGTGTCTTATGTGTGTGTGATATTATTTTGTAGTTCTATAATTTTATGGATAATTTCCATTTGCATGCACTAATTACAGTTAAATCTAAAGATCTTAAAGTTTAATAAAACTGTAATAGTGTAGAATCTCATTTTTTTAACATAATACTATCAGATCTTTTGTGACGAACTGTCCAATGGAATATCCATGACAGTTTATGAATCAAATCCTCATTGTAAAAAATTCGGTGAAGGTGCATATGCATCACATATCTTATCTGTAATAAGCTACCACCATTCAAGCTAGTTTGTTTTCAATATGCACTTATACAGTTTCAGTATTTTCCATTTATAATAGAAGTCAAGTTTCACTATATCTTTGTATTTGGTTGTAAATATGTATATCATTTTTTTCCCTTCATAAATTTAGTTCAGTGGTATCAAAGTGGTCTTGCACGTTATATGTTTATGTTTCTCTGCATTTATCTACTCTTTATTTGTTTTCTACATTTATACAGTTTCAACATTTTCCATTTATTAATAGAAGTCAAGTTTCATTGTATCTTTGTGTTTTGGTTGTAAATTTGTATATCAATCATTCAAGCTAGTTTGTTTGAAAATTAGGCTCAAAGGCCATTTTATCATCAAGAAGAAATGAGAAACCCTAAACATACAAAAACATAACTGTTGGCTTATAGGGGCATGACCCAGGTTTAGAGTTAAGTTAGCCAAACAAATCCGGTACTACTGGCCCTTTCGGAAACATCCTGTGGAACGCGGAATGAGGTCTCACTTGAAGTAGTATGGGAGGGTGCTAGAACCAGGTTTCCGCACCTTGGAGATGATTGATCAGTTTCAGTGGTCTGTGGTTTCGATCCTGCGTGCAAGTCGCTTCACGCACTTTCTCGTACCTCGCAGCCTAATATACTGCCTTTGTGCAGCCCTGCTCAGGGGCAAAATGCTACGCTTCTATGTTATTACCCAAGACCTTACTGTTATTCCAATGTTAGTTGATTATTTTAGCCTACTTGCATGCTTTCAGTTATACTTAACAACATAAACCATTCATACAAGTGCGCGCAGTAAATAAATAGTATATTTGCAAATTATATCAAACACGCATTAACTCAAGAACATATAAACATAATTATGATAAAACTTCTCTTTATTAATTCCTTCTTTGGTTACAAACTCGACTCCACCCTGCACACTCAACTGCAGGGGTCAGCGCACTCAACTGTGGACTACTAAGCCTATGCGCACTCATCTGCAGAGCCTTATCCTACTCTACAGCCCAAAGACACAATTCACCTTACTTCCTTAGCCTCTCTTTCTATCTCTCTACTTCCTCTCTTTACACTTAGAGCCTCGCTCTATTTCATCTACCTCTGAGGCTTTCCAAACTGTATGAGCATCATCCTTCTGCACTCACGCCAGTCCTCAAAACTTCTTTGATGCGTACCCCACCATCTTGTGGGTGTAGCATGCAGTACCCATTTCAGAGCGTCAAAACACTGTTGTTCTGGTACTTCTCTTTCAAATTGGTTTAATAAATCATCCACCTCGGTCAATCCATCATACATAGGCAGATCTCTTATCTCTATTGTCATGCAGTGCAATGAACTTGTCATCATGTTGCAGTTGAGCGTGGTTACCTCATGTAATTGGTTCTACCACCGTTCTATATCTTCATTCAAATTTGAGGTGCAGGAGCTTTCGCGCTCCCACGAAATCTTTCCATCCACTATTGGATTCACCCAATCCTACTCCTGCGTGGTTATCTTGTAGATACAGTCTAGATCACCGTTGCTTTCGTAGTCACGCACAGGCTCTGTGTAGCGCGATCCTTCCGCAGGGTCTAAAGGTACCACTACGCGTAGTGACTTTTTCTCGAAAATAATCTTGCACTTCTTTAGATTTATCACTCCATTTATGTCAGTGGCCCAATCTATTCCCAGTAGGACGAGATAGGGATTTATATCATCAACAATCTCTATCACTTCGAAATCTGCAAGCGAGCTCACACCTTCGATATCCATCATTATTCCCTGCAATTTTCCCATGGGTAGGATCTTTTGCTTGTTCACCATTTGCAATTGAATAGGAGACCATTGCAAAGCAGGCCTACCCATGTGCTCCCATGTCTTCTTTGGAAGGGCATCCGCGTCCGATCCTAGATCCAAAATCACTTGATCCATTTCATATTCCCCGTTCTATGTGGTCAATCTCACCCCCCTTCCTATTTGCGTTGTGTGCTTCCCGAGCTTCCAAACTATGCATGGTTCTCCTGGTCCAGCACATCTAGTGATGAGTTCTTGCAGTCCCTTCATAGCTTTGCTTTCGCGCGGTAGCTTCATGCATGTCTCCAAAAATGTAGTGAGCATTGATGGGTCCATTTCCGGTTCCAGTTTGTCCTTACTTCCTGAAGTGGAGGCATCCATGAAACTCTTCTTAGCTTCCATGAATGTCTCCTTAGCGCGCTCTAAATCAAATTCTGGTTCCTTTGTTGAAGCCTTGCGAACCCAGGCACTTTCTTCGGTCTGCTTTCCTTTGTCATCTCCTGTCATGATACCACTTCGGAGCACGATATTTACATTCAGGTCTTCCTAGCTTGGCTCAGACCTCATAATTTGCAGGTTCTGAGTCGGGGGAGGTCGGAGCGCTCCTTTATTGCACAACCTTGTTATTAGTGTGGGACAGTCCTCCGTCTCATGATCAAACTATGTACAATATAAGCATGATGGTCTCATCATATTTGTACAATCACGAGCATAATTCCCTGGCCCTCCGCAATTGTAACATATCAACTGTCCATGACCTCTTCCTGGTCCCATCCCACCTCAACCTTGTCTGCGCCCTTGAAATCCAGTGCGTGCATCCTTGCATTTTGATTGAGGGCCCGTGTTTAGGGCTGAACTCTGTAGGTAGGAGTCCAATCCATCATCAATTCATAACTTTTACAGGTACTCTCATCATGGCCTACTGACCTGCATAAATTACAAAACAACTGCTGGAAGTTTTGCATATACTTCTGTAATATATGGCTGTTATCTGTAGCATGCTTCCCTCCTATCTGACAAATCACGCACCATAATGTAGGTGCCGCACTATGTCCTAATTGTGCCTCTGGTCTCAATGGCATTGGTCCTCCTGCCGCCAGGTAGTTCGCGAATACTAGACAATAGTCCTTGTCATGTCCCTAGCCTTTGCACTTTACGCACCATACCTCCTCGTGCGCTTTTGGGTGAGCCATCTTGTCTTGTTTCAAACTCTACATCTCAAGGCACAAGTTTGTCAACTGCGTGTGGATCTGTTGGACTCCCAGGTTAGGATCTTGTATCAGGGTCTCATGCAGTCTCATTGCGATTTCCATGGCCTTGGCCTGAGTGGATAGCTTCTGCTGTGACAATGCGTTCCTTAAATGCAGCGTTAGTGATGTTACGAACCATGTGCGTTGTTGCCCATCTGTTAAGGTCATGTTGGCTTCACAAATCATACACTTGAGTCTCTGATCTAGCTCCCAGGGGGTCTTGCCTGGAAGCATCACGATTTCCTTAAATCCAATAATAGACTATGTCTTTGATTTTGGCCTGCTAAATTCCCTGTTTAGCGTAGCTCGGATATCTGTGATCCCTGCGTTTGGGTCGTCATTGGAATGCTTAATGTACCACATCAATGCACGATCCTGCAAAGCACTGACCAACATTTTTTTCTTTATATTGTCATCCGTGACTCCCTGTGCTTCCCATACAGCCTTTACCACAAACCAAAACTGGTCCGGATCTTCGTTCCCTACTCCTTTGAACACCGATAACTTTATCGTGCTCACCATATTGAACTGTGGTGGTGGCGGATGTGGTGTGGGCAAAGACGAGGGTGATGATGGTGAAATTGGTGGTGGTGTAGGTGGGGGTGGTATGCGTGGAATTCGCTGCTTTATCAGACTGATAGCACTTCTTGGTGAAACTTTCGCAAGCTCTTCCTCGCTTTCCCACGGAGGTGAAATTAGGGGGCTAGACTCTAGTTCTGCACTACCTTCGTTTATGTAGATCCTCCCACCTTGCATAGCCCCAAACATCAATTTATTCGCATAACCTGCTTTTCATGCAGTAACATTTTAATCCAAGTGTTTAAAGATTTAACATACTTACCTCATGGTCCTTTGAGGAAGCGTCGTTCCGCCTCACTATAGCAGACTGAAGTATCTATCGTGAACTCGGTGATAAACCCTCCTATAATGCGATCGAGCCAATGGTCCAGAACACGCGCGATCTTATATTCTGATGCTTTTAGTCTATGTAGCAACTCTGGAGTCCACACGATAGGTTTGTCGAGCCTACACCTTCCTTGACTATCTACTAGCTTCGCAATCCACTCGTACAACTTAGAGGGGAAGGATGCAAAGAAAATTTCATGGATTTCCATATATAAGTAGCAATATAACCACTCTTCCTTTGATAAATGCGGATTCCTGTTCTCCTGCACTGCAAACTTGTGAATCTTTCTGTCCAACCACTCTTTAATTCCTTTCTTTGTCGGATTCCAGTGATATGACATCAGACATCTCTTATGCAGATCCCAGTCCCAGCAACGAAACCATTTGTTGGCTTATAGGGGCTTGACCTAGGTTCAGAGTTAAGTTAGCCAAACAAATCTTGGTACTACTGGCCCTTTCGGCAACAGCCTGCGGAGCGCGGACTGACATCTCACCTGAAGTAGTATGGGAGGGTGCTAGGATCAGGTTTCTGCACCCTAGAGATGTCTGATGAGTTTCAGTGGTCCGCGGTTTCGATCCTGCACACAAGTCTCTTCGCGCACTTTCCCGTACCTCACAGCTTGATATACTGCCTTCGCGCAACCCTTCTTGGGGGCCGAACGCTATGCTTCTACGTTATTACCCAAGACCTTGTTGTTATTCCAATGTTAGTTGATTATTTTAGCCTACTTGCGTGCTTTCATCTATACTTAACAACATAAACCATTCATACAAGTGCGCGCAGTAAATAAACAATATATTTGTAAATTATATCAAACACGAATTAACTCAAGAATGGATAAACAAAATTATGATAAAACTTCTCTTTATTAATTCCTTCTTTGGTTACAAACTCGACTCCACCCTGCGCACTCAGCTGCAGGGGTCCATGCACTCAGCTACGGACTATTAGACCTCTATGCACTCGGCTGCAGAGCCTTCTCCTACTCTACAACCCAAAGACACACTTCACCTTACTTCCTTAGCCTCTCTTTCTATCTCTCTACTTCCTCTCTTTACACTTAGAGCCTCGCTCTATTTATACAATCCCATGGTCTGTGGACCATGGGTAGCTCGATCCAGCCAACATTACATTACAAAACTAGGGCAGACAACCCTGTGACTTTATCATACATTTTGTGCTCCGCGCCCGCAATTCACGGAGCTTTACAACAATATTGAGTCAAAACTTGGGCTTTAAGCCCCAAAACATGCCTTGGGGGGGATTCCATGCCCAACAATAACCCTAGGAGATGAAGCACCAAAATACTTTATCGTTTTGATGGAGTAAGTTGGAATGTCAAGTTCTTAGGGTTGTAACTTTATATGATCTTCATTTGGCACACCTAATAACCTGTTGGAAAGGTTTAACTAAGAAGTACAATTTTTGACTATACTTGGCAGTCTATGATTGTTGAGTGCCTATTTACCCCCAAAAAATAATGTTTAGGGCCTTAAAACAACTACAGAAGTTTGGAACCTAAAAAATTGTAGAGAAACTGCCAAAATAGAAAATTGTGTTGTGAGTCATTGGAAAGTGTGGGTGGCCACTGATATCCACAATGATCATTACAACTGCACCACCCAACCAAGGATGATTTCTCTTTTAAAATCTTAGGTACGGCTATTGCCACAACATAACTCCAGCATGACCTTAAGCCATGGCATCCAAAATCATCCACATACATATGCCATTATTCTTTTAACATATATGCAAGTGCATTCATTGCACTTTTCATCCTTTTATTCTTCCTTGATGATTTCATTATCAACACTAATCAAATAAGTTACACCCCTTTATATAAACTTCTTCAAGGAAAAATTCCAAAGCATAACTCTCCTTCCCAGAGAGCACTCCTTTATTTACATGGTTTGTTACATTCCAAGCAACATAACCCTTTGTCTGATATTAATTCTATTGAGTATTATTGTTGCCACAAATAACCCTTTGTCTGATATTAATTCTATGGAGTATTATTGTTGCCACACATAACCAACAAGCTTTATCTTCGAATTCATTTATGTGGTGTGTCTCTAACCTTTTAGACCTAGCATTGAACCACTACTTTGATATCACTCTATTACATACCCAAGCCCCTAGATCACTTTAATGAGGTGGGGTATAAAATTTGCACTGCCTCCATTCACTTCAAGTCCCTTATATAAGGTTTTCGATGTATTTTATTTATCAAAATATTTTTAATGATGTAAATTTTGTCTCAATCAAAACTCAAGGCACAAAATAATAACCCTTAATTTTTTTTACCATTACCACATCAACATGTTTATATGCTCAACGCATAGCTAATGACATGACACACTAAATCCACATATCACTCCAAAATTGAGGCTTAGTGAATGCTCAAGCCACCTTTCTCACCTTGTCATTCTGTAGCATCATTAGCATTCAGTTTACATTTAATTCATTAGATTAAATTACACCCTCTTCGTCTACAGTTGCGAACTATGGGCCAACAATACATCCGACATGGAATGGAAACAAATTGAGAAAATTTAGAAGTGTTTGATTACAAACAAATTCAACATTAAAAGGGAAGTTCCTTATGTTATGTTGTTAAGTGAAACAGGGGCTGCTCCTATTGAAGCAATTTCTATGATGCGAGTCATAAGGCATTTAAAAAAATTGAGCAAATGGAAGAGGGCATATGGCCTAAGGTTGTCTTTAATGACACGTTGTGCAAAAGAAAAAAGGCTTGGATGCAACAAAATAACAAATGGTTTAGTAAACGGGGTATTTTCTTGAACACGTGTCCCATAAAAGTAAAGAGATAAAATCTTTTGTTATGGATAAGTTCCACAAGCGTACTTGGGATAAGGAGCTAGGGAGAAAGAAAAAGTACTACATTGAAGTGTTTAATCCCACTCATAATCATCAACAAAAAGCGTACACAGAGGCCAATATTTATTGGAGAGACAAAATTATTATTACTCAGTTGTGGACTAATTCTCATCAACTCTGTTGTGAAACAGGGCATTGGAAAAGGCTAAAAGAAGTGTGGGAGGAAAGAGTATGTATTTTTAGTTCTTTCGGAAAAGTGAAAACAGAAAAGCATTTCATTTTAGAATACAAGGCCTTCAAAGACAACAAGGACAGTTATGGAGACACTATGGCAGCTAGGTCTTGGGATAATCTATTTAGCGAGAGTTTTTTCAAGAAATTGGGAGAGTTTATTATGAGGATTCATATGAAAAGCACTGAATACATCAACCCGTTGAAGAAGCAATCTATCCCCTAATATATCTTTAGCTTCATGGACGTTAAAATAATTTTATTTCTTTCTTTCTTACATTGTTTAACCCTTAAAAAGTCGTGTATATAAAAAAATATATTAAATATTACAGATATATTTATATTTTTATTAAGGTTACTTTATATACCCAATATTGCATGGAGGGGAAAGGTTATAGTTAATATATATGAATATGCACTTCCATTCATAAAATGATTTCAATTTATTTAGGGAGGGCACACTCCGAAAAGTTGACTCAATAGAACTTGGCACATAGCAAGATCTTAGCCACTATAAAGATGGTTGTAAATTCATATCGAGAGTTTTAAGTGGTGAAGATATCATTTCCCGAAAAGGTCCCACCACGGAAATTGGAGCCATATGATCAAGGGGTTACATGGCATTCCTTCAACCATATTGGGCGAACTCGACATGGTCCCAAACAAGTCGCCCAACGGTCCGACAAAGCTCCACCGCTTTTCATGTTTTAACATTATATTTACGACACCTTTTTGGTTAAGTCTTTTTTTTTTTTGGTGTAAAAATTATATTTACGGGTAGTGTAAGGATGGGACGTTTTTTTTTGTTGGAAAATACTTGAAATTCTTGCACAATTTTGATAAAATTTGAGGGAAATATTTGGAAATCTAAGTTATAGTTATAAAGTTTCAGGATTTTGGGTGTCCGAGGGTTTTTTTTGATGGTTTTGAATCTATTTCCACCATAAAAAATGATTCAAACACTTTTTGGTTGGATTTCCGCGAGAAATGATCATCCGAGTGAAATTGTCGCCTCAATAGACAACACCTTATATTTACCACAAGTTTTTGGTTAAGCTCTTTATGTGGGAAGATGGAATGGTTGTTATAATGAGATGTTATCACCTCTCTTTTAAACCTTTCCCAAAAAAAATTAAATTGAACTAAAGCTTAAACCACAAGGATAACTTGTTGGACATTGGATAAACCAATCCTCCCTGTGTGTTTCATGACATGGACTAACCGTCTCTCGTGGATTCTTATCTCTAGTGGTGTTATCGTTGACTAACACCTGCGAGTTTTGATCTAATGACAATCATGATTCCCAACAATTGGTATCAAAGCATAGGTCATGAGTTCGATACACACCCAACTCACGTTGGGGGAGAGATTTTTGGACATTGGATAAACCAACTCTCTCTGTGTGTTTCATGATATGGACTAACCGCCTCTTGTGGATCCTTATCTCTGGCGATGCGATCATTGACTAACAACTACAGGTTTTGGTTCAATGGAAATCATGATTCCCAACACAAATTCTACCTAGTTTAAAATCTTCTCGATGTTCCATGTTAAAAGTAGGTTTTTAAATGCTTAGTTTAACGAGGTGACAATTTTTCCCCAAAAAATGGAAATTCTAACATGATTTTGACAAAATCTAGCATAAGTTTTTGGAATTCCGGGTTACAGTTGTCAAACTTTAAGATTTTGAGTTCCTTAGAGTTTTTGATGACGTTGAATCCATTTCCGCCATAAAAAGACAATTCTAACACTCCTACACTAAATTAAAAAAAAAAAAAAAAACAAAATATGACCCCAAAAAAAAAAATTACTTTCCAATAAAATTATCGCATAAAAAAACGTTGTTTTCAAAACCGGAATTCGTTTACGGTACAATTTGGGTTATGATTCCCACGAGCCTCGAGCATTCCTGGACCCATTTCACACCCACGGATCCAGGAGGCCAAGGGGATCTCCCCTGCCATGATTTCATGTGAAGGTCCATAACACCCTCGTTAACGTCCCATGAATATAGCTTAATGGAATTCAATGCCCTTCTCTTAATTCTCCGTAATGTCTAATTGGCCATTCAAAATACACACCATTATACTTTATTAACATCCTTACATATAGAGGCCAACTTGAACATAGTTATTGGGCTTTCATGGAGTTTACCGGTTGCAATTAACTTTTTCTCTTACCAAATCTCATTAACAATTATTTTTAATTAACATCCTTACTTACCAAGTCAAACAAAATTATTGGGTATTAGTGTATGGAGTTTCTTAATTACAATTACCTTTTTCTCCTACCAAAATCCATTCATAATTACCTTTTTCTCTGACTAAAATTCATTAGCAATTAGAAATTTAATGTACCAAATTCTCCTTTTCCTTATTATTATGCTTTTGCTATTTTTTTTTATTATTATTAACATCTTTATTTACATATAGAGATAATCCCAAACACAATTATTGGGCATTTGTTTACGAATTTTTTTAATTGCAATTACCTTTTTCTCTTACCAAAATCCATTAACAATTACATTTTTTCTTGCCAAAATCCATTAACAATCATAAATGTTAGAAGTCTCCAATTATTTCCCTATATTCTTGGGATAAGAGCCAAAAAAATTGGTTTCTTTGGTTTGGGTTTGTTTTTCCTAATCTAAGTTTCTAGGAAAAACATATAAAAGGAATTTTTTTTGTTTTATGTAAAAAGTTTGTCATGCAACTACTTTAAAAATTGTGGACAGAAAAAATCTATTTGGTTGTTATTTATCCATGTAAGCCTATAAATGCAAAGAGAACACATAAAACAAATGGAGAGTGGGTCGAATGGTTGGATAATGTATGCCTGTGAGTTGGTTGTTGTAAATCTCCCTTGAATAACAAGAATATTGATTATTATTGCTCTGTGGATGTTTCCCTCAAAAGGAGAGTTTTACCACGTAAAACATTGTGTCAATTAAGGTGCTTAATTGTTCTACTATCTTGTTTATTTGCCATTATTTTCATATTTGCAAGTTATGCTTTCGCTGCTCAACTCAACAATTTGTATCAAAGCTTTCGGGAAAAGTTTGTGTTAATGGCGAATATGCAAAGTGCGAAGTTTGAAATCGAAAAGTTCAATGGAAGTAATAGCTTTGAGTTATGGAAGGTTAAGATGCAAGACATGCTTGTGCAATAAGGAGTTGAAAAGAAATTGTTGGGAAGGCCAAAGAAACCCATGGACATGGATGATGACGACTAAGAGGACATGGATGCAAGATCCCTCAGTGTTATTCATCTTTTCTTGGAAGATGATATGTTGTTTAACATTGTTGGAGAGAAAAAAACTACAAGATTATGGACCAAGTTAGAAAGCCTTTACATGAAAAAATCCTTGACCAATAGAATCTACTTGAACCGACAGTTATACAGTTTGCGGACGAAGGAAGGTACAATGATCTCTAATCATTTGAATTATTTCAATACTCTTTTATGTTAGTTGTCTAGTATATATGTAAACCTCGAAGGGGAAGACAAAGCAATTACACTATTGTGCTCTATGCCTAAGTCTTGGGATCATTTTGTAACCTCTATTAGTTTTAGTTCTACTGATACCATTGATTTTGATGCTGTTGTGGGAGATTTGTTGTCTGAGGAAACTCAACGGAAATATAGCCTTGAAACCTCAACATCAGAAGTAATGGTGGCAAGAGGTCAATTAAAAAATATATATCAAAATTTGAGAGACACATCAAGATCAAAGTCAAGAGGCAAGAAGAGTAATTTAAAGTTTTGGTACTATAACAAATCAGGGCATCTTAAGAAGGATTGCTGGAAAAGAAAGGAACAATATGCTAAAAAGGACTCTACAAAGGAAGCTAATTCGGTTGAAACTAGTGCAAGTATTGTTGATGAGGTATTCCCTGCTTTTATTGTTTCTCAACATCATCATAATTGATTGTTAGATTATGGTGCTTCACATCATATGTGTCCTCATAGGAATTGGTTCTCTTCATACCAAGCTATTGATGACAGTGTGGTTTTCATGGGTAATGATGTTACATGAAAAACTGTTGGGATTGGTAGTATCGGCATTAAAATGTATAATGGTGTTGTTAGAACGCTAACAAAGGTGAGGCATGTGCCTAAGCTTAGAAATAACTTAATATCTTTGGGAGTGTTAGATTCTACTGGTCATAAATGTATAGTTCAAGGTGGAGTTATGAAGGTGATGAAAGAAATATTAGTAGTCATGAAGGCTAAAAGGTTTGGGAACCTTTATAAGCTTGAAGGAAGGACAACAACAGATCATGCAACAATAGAATCTGAAGGTGCAAGTGTCTATACTCGTTAATGGATTCAACGCTTGGGTCATATGAGCAAGAAAGGGATGAAGGTATTGGTTGCCACATAAGTTACGTCCAATCTTGAAATATTTGAATTTAAAATTTTATGAGCATTGTATTTATGGAAAGCAAGCTAGACAAAAATTCAAAACAGGAAACATGTTAGTAAGTGTATCCTTGATTACATCCATTAATATCTTTGGGGATCATCTCCTAAAGTCTCTTTTGGAGGATCTTCATATTTTGTAACGTTTATAGATGATTACTCTAGAAAGGTGTGGATCTATTTACTGAAAAGAAAGTTGATATATTTTATGCTTTTAAGCAGTATAGAGCTTTGGTTGAAAAGAGAACTTGCATGTTAATTAAATGTTTGAGAACTAAAAATGGAACCGAGTTTAAGTCAAAGGAATTACAAAATTATTGCAAAAAAGCTAGGATCGAAAGACATAAAACCATGGTTTATACTTAGAAAATTGGTGTTGTTGGATGCATGAATAAGACTCTTCTAGAGAGAGAAAGGAGGATGCTCAATAATGCCAAGTTGCATAAGGAATTGTGGGTAGAAGAAGTTATTACAACATGCTATCTAGAAAATCGGTCACCATCAACTACAATTAATTGTAACATTTCGGAAGAGGTATGGATAGGTCAACTTTGAGATTATTCAAATCTTAAAGTTTTTGGTTGTGATGCATATTATGCTCTTATTCCAAAGAATCAAATTTCTAAGTTAGATAAAAAATAAAAAAGACCAATCTTTGTTCGATATGGTGATGGAGCTAAGGGATATAGGTTGTGGGAATACACTACCCACGAACTCATCATTAATAGAGATGTCATATTTGATGAATCATCACTCATGAAATCAGATGTAGATGGTGAAATGAAACAGGAAAAAGTACCACAGATTCAACAAGTTCAATTGGAAACTCAATCATCTTCAAGGGAGGAGGATCATGAAGATGTTCATGAAGAAACTCCTACAGAAGCATATGAGGACACATAAATTTATCAGGAAATTGAGGAAATACCACAACAAATTGTACGAAGGTCTACACGGATCAGATCTTTTCCTAAAAGGTATGATGATTTTGCTACATATTTTGCTTTAATTGTTAATGATGGAGAACCTAGTTGTTATGAGGAAGCAATGGAAGTATATAATAGTGATAAATGGAATTAGAAATGAAAGAGGAAATGGATTCCTTTACGTAAGAAATAAGACATGGGATTTGGTGGAACTTCCTAAGGACAGGAAAGTTGTCGGTTGCAAGTGGGTTTAAAAATTGAAGAAAGGAACTGATGACATTGTTCAGAAGTACAAAGAAAGACTGATTGGAAAAGGATATTCTC
The DNA here is from genome assembly GCA_031772625.1 of Pinus tabuliformis. Classification (NCBI taxonomy): domain Eukaryota; kingdom Viridiplantae; phylum Streptophyta; class Pinopsida; order Pinales; family Pinaceae; genus Pinus; species Pinus tabuliformis. Next base: position 278,973,677 of record CM062819.1, on the reverse strand, counting down.
GAAAGGAATGTATTGATTTCCATGAAATTTTTCGGTGAGTTGTTAAGTTTGTTTCAATTAGAGTTGTTTTAGAATTAGTTGTACTACTTGATCTAGAGTTAGAGCAACTAGATGTTAAAACAACATTCTCACATGGAGATGTGGATGAGGATATATATATGGAACAACTAGAAGGGTTTATTCAAAATCTCAATAAGAGGTTTGTTTGAAAACTCAAGAAGTCATTATATGGCTTGAAGCAGTCTCTCAAGAAATGGTACAAGAAGTTTGATTCCTTCATGATGAGCCACAATTTTACCAGAAGTGAGTATGATCATTCTGTTTACTTTCAAAAGTTGGAAAATGGCATATTCATTATTTTGGTGTTATATGTTTACGGTAGGATTGTAGCAAGAAAAAGCATGGTTGAGATCAACACGTTAAAGGCTGAGTTGGCTAGGACTTTCGAAATGAATTATCTTGGAGCAGCAAAACAAATATTGGGCATGGAGATACATAGAGACAGGAAAAATGGTAAGTTTTGGCTATCCCAACAGATGTATCTAGAGAAAATACTTCTAAGATTTGGTATGAATAATGTGAAACTTGTTTAAATCCCTTTAGCTTCCCATTTCAAGATTTCTTCAGGTTTGTGTCCTAGTAATGATGGAGAAAAGGAGTATATGTCTCGTGTACCAAATGCTAATGCAGTAGGATGCTTAATGTATCTGGTGGTTAGTACAAGGCCATATATTTCACATGGAATTGGTGTTGTCAGTAGATACATGGAAAATCTAGGTAAAGAGCATTGTTCAGGAGTGAACTTGGTGCTTCGGTATCTTAAAGGCACAAGCAATTACTGTATCACCTATAATGGTAGTAGTGATTCGGTCTTTGGTTATGTTGATTCAGATTTTGCAGGGGACTTGGACAAGAGGAGAGCCACTTCTGGTTATGTTTTTACTCTTGCAAGTGTAGCTGTTAGTTGGGTGTCAAAGATTCAGAATGTAGTTTCTTTATCCACTACTGAGGCATAATACATAGTTGTCTCACATGCATGCAAAGAGGAAATTTGGTTAAAAGGTTTGTTAGGTGATTTTGGAAGGATGTGGGACAAGGTGAAAGTATTTTGTGATAGTCAAAATGCTATTCATTTGGAAAGGAATCCAGCTTATCATTGTAAGAAAAAACATATACCTATTAAAAACCATTTTGTAATATATGTTATTGATGAAAGTGGGGTGGTGGCTCTGTAAAAAGTCCATACAAAGCAAAATTTTGCAGACATGCTCATAAACCTATCTTGCATGAGAAATTGCGTAGACATGGTCACAAACTTGTCTTGTAAGATAAGCTAAAATGGTGCCTAGATTCTCTTGGCTTGAAAGGAAGGTGATGAATATTTTGGGCATAATATATCAGGTAAATTGTTGTCAAGGTGGATATTGTTAGAAGTTGCCAACTATTTCCTTATATACTTGGGATAATAGCCAAAAAAATAGGTTCCTTTGTTTTGGGTTTGTTTTTCCTAATCTAAGTTTTTGGAAATAACATATAAAATGGACTCTTTTGTTTTATGTAAAAATTTTCTCATGTAACTACTTTAAAAGTTGTGGAGGGATTTAGAAAAAATATGACAGGTTGCTATTTATCCATGTAAGCCTATAGAGGTAAAGAGAACAAATAAAACAAGTGGAGAGTGGGTTGAATGGTTGGATAATGTATGCCTGTGAGTTGGCTATTGTAAATCTCCCTTGAATAATAAGAATATCGATTATCATTGCCCCGTGGATGTTTCCCTCACAAGGAGGGTTTTACCACGTAAAACACTATGTCAATTTATGTGTTTGATTGTTCTTCTATCTTGTTTATTTTTCATTATTTTCTAGAATTTCAATTTATTTGTAGGTTATGTTTTCCTTGCTCAACTCAAAAATAAATTAATGTACCAAATTCCCCTTTTTCTTATTATTATTCTCTTAATAATTAGAGGTTAGCTCAATTTGGAGTTTATTGGAGCACTCATGGAAATGCCATTACATATTTTATATTAGCATATCTATAATAATGTTTAGCTTCCTCAAATAATTTTAGTTGAGGCCATAAGATCCATTACTCCAAGGTAGATGAGTGTGTTGAGAGAGACTCAATACCCAACTAAACTTAGTACTACAAGGCTCCAACAACCCATCACGAAATTAGCTAAGTGTTACACGTCCTTTTGTCACATTAGAAAAATGACCATCGGTTTGGATCTTTCTCTATCTGTAAATGTGTTCCAAATTATCCCCTTGCAAGTATAGAACCCAAACTATCCCAAAGAGAATGAAATTCCTAGATCCTATGGCTCAAAATCCTATTTTTGGCTTCCTGCACAATTCCCTAGTCAATTTCTACGCATATGCAGAAGGGTCCATTAGGAGTTGCGCATAACTGCGCTTTGTCTTACACTATGGCCTGCGCACATGACTTAATGCATGAAAAAATAAAAGGTAATGTCTATAAGCATTGCTAGTCATATCTTTCCTAACTTGCAAGATTTGAATGGATGCCTATTCAACCCTGATCCCACCCATCATGGAGCTACTCCCTCTCTTTGTGGAACCCCTATCCCACCATTAGTGGATCTCCTCCCTTGGGAAATGGATCCCAAAGTTCCCACTCTTGGCCTATAAATCTAACATAGGCTTGAGGATTGAGGAGGACTGTTGTAAGTAGGCTTATGATACAAAAATAAGGCATGGAGGTTATTCATTCAAGGAGAGGGTTGGATATTGTGAGTAGAGACTTGTAAGATCAAGGCTTTGAGGTTGTAAGTTTATTCTCCATTTTATTAATATTAAAGCAATTGTTCTTTCCCAATTATGTCATCTTTGATATCACTTGTGGGATTCCTTGATCACCCACATAGGTTATGATTGTATATTGATCAATTTATGATATATGATTGAGTTAATTAGTTCATTTATCTTTTATGCTATATACTATATGCTTTGATATTTTGTATGTTTTTTTCTATGTATATCTCCTTAAGGACATCATGGAGAAGTTATGGGAAGCACTGGAAAGATAGATAAAGCATCGAGGAGAAGCGAATGGTCGAAAGTTCTGAAAGGGACTTCATTAGGAATTTCGATTAAATGGTAAGTGACCTCTATCATATTGTTTGTTTAAGTCAATTGTAAGCTAGGGAAATGTAGCAATTATTTGTTGTTTGTTACTAGATTTCTCTAAGGTCTAGGGAGATCGCTCTTGTTCGCAAGAGGGAGTTGTCTGCCTAACACTAAAAAGGTGTGGATCTATTCATTGAAAATAAAATCTGATGTATTTGGTGCTTTTAAGAAGTATAGAGAGTTGTTAGAAAAGAGCATTGGAATGTTAATTAAATGTTTAAGAACTAAAAATGGAACTGAGTTTACTTCAAAGGATTTTGAAAATTATTGCAAGGACGTTGGGATCGAAAGACATAAAACCGCGGTTTATACTCGTCAACAAAATGGTGTTGTTGAACGCATGAATATGACTCTTCTAGAGAGAGTAAGGAGGATGCTCAATAATTCAAAGTTGCTGCAGGAATTGTGGGCAGAAGAAGTTCTTAGAATGTGCTATCTGGTAAATTGATCACCATCAACTACAATTAATTATAAGATTTCAGATGAGATATGGACGTGTCAACCTTGTCATTATTCAAATATTAAAGTTTTTGTTTCTGATGTCTATGATCTTATTCCAAAGAATCATTGTTATAAGTTAGATCCAAAATTGAAAAGACTAATCTTTGTTCGATATGGTGATAGAGTTAAGGGATGTAGATTGTGGGATCCTGTTACCCACAAAATCATCATTAACGGAGATGTCATATTTGATGAATCATCACTCATGATGTAGATGGTGAAATGAAACAGGGAAAAGTACCACAGGTTCAACAAGTTCAATTGGAAACTCAATCATCTTCAAGGGAGGAGGAACATGAATATGTTCATGAAGTAACTCCTATAGACACAGATGAGGATACATAAATTTCTCAGGAAACTAAGGAAATGCCACAACAAATTGTATGAAGGTCTACTCAGATCAAATCTTTTCCTAAAAGGTATGTTGATTTTGTTACATTTGTTGCTTTAATTGCTAAAGATGGATAGCCTAGTTGTTATCAAGAAGCAATGGAAGTATATGATAGTGATAAATGGAAAGTAGAAATTAAAGAGGAAATGGATGCCTTACAAAGAAATAAGACATGGGATCTAGTGGAACATCCTAAGGACAGGAAAGTTTTCAGTTGCAAGTGGGTTTACAAATTGAAGAAATGAATTGATGATATTGTTTAGAAGTACAAAGCAAGACTGGTTGCAAAAGGATATTCTCAAAAGGAAGGTATTTATTTCCATGGGATTTATTCACTAGTTGTTAAGATTGTTTCAATTAGAGTTGTGTTAGCATTAAATGCATTACTTGATCTAGAGTTAGAGAAACTAGATGTTAAAACAACATTACTACATGGAGATTTGGATTAGGATATATATATATATATATATATATATATATATATATATATATATATATATATATATATATAGATAGATAGATAGATATGGAACAACCAAAAGGCTTTGTTCAAAATCACAATAAGAGGTTTGTTTGCAAACTCAAGAGGTCATTGTATGGCCTGAAGCAGTCTCCTAGGCAATGGTACAAGAATTTTGATTCCTTCATGATGAGCCAAAATTTTACTAGAAGTGAGTATGATCATTGTGTTTAATTTCAAAAGTTAGAAAATGACATATTCATTATTTTGGTGTTATATGTTTATGGTGTGCTTGTAGCAAGAAAAATCATGGTTGAGATCAACATGTTAAAGGCTTAGTTAGCTAGGACTTTTGAAATGAAGTATCTTGGATTAGCAAAACTAATCTTGGGCATGGAGATACACAAAGACAGTAAAAATGGTAAGTTGTGGTTATCACAATAGCATTATGTGGAGAAAATAATTCTAAGATTCGATATAAATAATGTGAAACCTGTTCAAATCCCTTTAAATTCCCATTTCAATATTTCTTCAGGTTTGTATCCTAGTAATGATGGAGAAAAGGAGTATATGTCTTGTGTACCATATGCTAATGCAATAGGAAGCTTAATGTATGTGTTGGTTAGTACAAGACCAGATATTTCACATGGAATTGGTGTTGTCATTAGATACATGAAAAATGTAAGTAAAAGCATTGGGAAACAGTTAAATGGGTGTTTCAGTATATTAAAGGCACAAGTAATTATTGTATCACCTATAATGGTAGTAGTGATTCAGTCTGTGGTTATGTTGATTTAGATTTTGCAGGTGACTTCGACAAGAGGAGATCCACTTCTGGTTATGTTTTTACTCTTGCAGGTGTAGATGTTAGTTGGATGTCAAAGTTTCAAAATGTAGTTTCTTTATCCACTACTGAGGAAGAATACATAGCTTTCTCACATGATTGAAAAGAGGCAATTTTATTAAAAGGTTTGTTAGGTGAGTTTGGAAGGATGCAGGACAAGGTGAAATTATTTTGTGATAGTAAAAGTTTTATTCATTTGGTAAGGAATCCATATTATCATAGTAAGACAAAACATATACCTATTAAATACCATTTTTTAAGATATGTTATTGATGAAAGTGGAGTGGTGGCTCTGGAAAAAGTCCATACAAAGAAAAATTGTGCAGACATGTTCACAAACTAGTCTTGTCAGAGAAGCTAAAATGGTGCCTAGCTTCTCTTGGCTTGCAAGGAAGGTGATGAATATTTTGTGCATGATATATCAGGTAAATTGTTTTCAAGGTGGAGATTGTTATAAGTTGCCAACTATTTCCCTATCTTCTTTGGATAATAACTAAAAATTTGGTTCCTTTGGTTCGGGTTTTTTTCCTAATCTAAGTTTTTGGAAAAAACATATAAAAGGAAATTTTTTGTTTTATGTAAAATTTTCTCATGTAACTACTTTAAAAGTTGTGGAGGGATTTAGAAAAAATATGATAGGTTGTTATTTATCCATGTAAGCCTATAGAGGCAAATAGAACACATAAAACAAATGGAGAGTGGGTTGAATGGTTGGATAATGTATGCCTATTAGTTGCCTATTGTAAATATCCCTTGAATAATAATAATACCGATTATCATTTCCACGTGGATGTTTCACTCACAAGGAGGGTTTTACCACATAAAACACTGTGCTAACTTATGTGTTTGATTGTTCTGCGATCTTGTTTATTTGCCATTATTTTATGCAATTTCAATTTATTTGCAGGTTGTGCTTTCATTGCTCAATTCAACAATAAGTTAATGTACCAAATTTCCCTTTTTTTTATTATTATGCTCTTAATAATTAGAGGCTAACTCAATTTGGAGTTTATTGGATCACTCATGGACATGCCATTACATATTTATATTAGAATATCTATAATAATGTTTAGCTTCCTCAAAGAATTTTAGTTGAGGCCATAAGATCCATTACTCCAACGTAGACGAGAGTGGAGAGTGAGACTCAATACCCAAATATACTTAGTAATACAAGGCTCCAACAACCCATCACAAAATTAGTTAAGTGTTACACGTCATTTCATCGCATTAGGAAAATGACCATTGGTTTAGATATTTTTCTATCCATAAATGTGTTCCAAAGCATCCCCTTGCAAGGCTAGAACCCAAACTATCCCAAAGAGAATGAAATTCCTAGATCCCATGGCTCAAAATCCTATTTTTGGCTTCTCGTGTAGTTCCCTAGTCAATTTTTGCGCATACATAGAAGGGTCCATTAGAAATTGTGCATACTTATGCTCTATCTTACACTGTGGCCTGCGCACATGACTTAATGCATGTAAAAATAAAAAGTAAAGTCTAGAATAATTGCTAGTAGTATATTTCCCAAGTAACAAGCTTCGAATGGATGCCTATTCAACCCTGATCCCACCCATCATGGAGATACTCCCTCTCTTTGTGGAGACCCTATCCCACCATTAGTGGATCTCCTCCCTTGGGAAATGGATGCCAAACTTCTCACTCTTGGCCTATAAAGCTAACACGGGCCTGAGGATTGAAGAGGACCATTAGAAGTAGGCTTATTGTGTAGAAATAAGTCTAGGAGGATATTCATTCAAGGAGATGGTTGGAGATTGTGAGAAGAGACTTATAACATCAAGGCTTTGAGGTTGTAAGTTTATTCTTAATTTTATTAATATTAAAGAAACTTTTCTTTCCCAATTTTGTCTTCTTTGATATCATTTGTGGGATTCCTTGATCACCCACATAGGTTATGATTGCATATTGATCAATTTATGATATATGATTGAGTTAATTAGTTCATTTGTCTTTTACGCTATATGTTGGATGCTTTGATCTTGTGTATGTTTGTGTATATGCAGATCTCCTTCAAAACATCATGGAGAAGTTGTGGGAAGAGATGGAATGATCTCTAAAGCATCGAGGATAATGGCATGGTCAAAAGTTTTGAAAGGGACTTCATCAGGAATTTTGATTAAATCGTAAGTGACCTTTATCATATTGTTTGTTTCAGTTAATCGTAAGCTAGGGAAATGTAGTAGATTTTTGTTATTTGTTACTAGATTTTTTTGTGTTGAAAAAGTGTAACTAGGTTCGGTCTTCATAATAACATGTAATTGTGTGTTATGAAACCAGCTCACAAAAAGATAGAAAAGAGAGATAAATTCCTTAGAATTCAACCTCTTCGAGGGGGCAACCTCCTTTACATTACACAAATGAACAATTCTTGGATGATTCAAATGACAAATCCTCCTTTCTATATATAGGAGTCTAAGGGGTCACAATATAACCAAGCCGACCTAACAATAATAATATAAAGGCATAAAAATAACAATAGAGGGATTCTATGGGGCACAATAATAACAATATGGGGACAATAGGGGCACAACAATATTAATAAGGGATACAACTACAATAGTAATGGGGGCATCACTAGTATTATAGGGACCTAACATGCCCCTCTCCTTCAAAAAAGTTTTGTCCTCAACGCTTGAGTAGTTCTGGATTTTTCTGTATAAAATTCTCATCCTCCCATGTGGAATCTTCAGCGGATAAGTTCTTCCACTTGATGAGATACTCCAAAATGGATCTATTTCGTAGCTGTCGAGTTCTTGTTTCTGTGACTGTTTCTGGTTCCAATATAATTTTTCCTTCCTCGTCAAGTTCTGGAAATATTGTTTGAACTGGGAGCTTGTCACCTATAACCTTCTTTAAACATGAAACATGGAAAACTAGGTGAACTCGAGAAGCTACAGGAAGCTCCAATTTGTATGCCATAGTACCAATCTTTTGCAACACCTTGTACGGACCATAATACTTTGGGATAATTTATTATCCTTCTTAGCTTGCTTGAGGGACATTTGTTTATATGGTTGTAGCCGTAGGAATACCCAGTCACCTACATCAAAAATTCTTTCGTTGTGATGTTGATATTCCTGTTGTTTCATTATATTCTACGCCAACATGAGGTTATCCTTTAAGAGTTGGAGAACTTGTTGTTATTGCTCGATGTGATGTTCCACTACTTGAACCTTAGAATTTTCTCTTAAATATGATGTGATGGATGGTGGATGATATCCATAAAGTGCCATAAATGGGGTCATTTTTGTTGCAGTATGGAAGGAAGTGTTATACCACCATTCAGCCAGAGGCAACCATTTGACCCATTGTGTCTGTTTATCAGATACAAAGAAACGAAGATATCCTTCCAAAAATTTGTTTACTATCTCAGTTTGCCCATCAGATTGAGGATGATAAAATGAGCTATGATCTAACTGAGTACCAAGACAAGAAAATAATTTTGTCCAAAAATTTCCAGTAAAAATGGGATCTCTATCACTTACAATAATCGTTGGGTTTCCATGTAGTTTTTGAATTGTTTCCATAAATGCAGTAGAAACTTTACTGGCTTTAAATGGATGTGATAATGCACAAAAGTGTGCATACTTGGTAAGTTTATCAACTACCACCATGATGACACTCTTTCCCTCATACTTGGGTAAACTTGTGATAAAATCCATAGAAACCTCCTCCCAACGTTGGCTTGGAATAGATAAAGGTTGTAATAGACCTGGTGTCTTAATTGTTTCAACTTTATTTTGTTGGTAAACCAAACATTCTGCCACAAAATTTTGAATATCCAATTTAAGGCCATCCCAAAAAAATTCCTTCTTAACCCTGTGGTAAGTTTTTAAAAATCCTGAGTGCCCTCCTAAGGGAGAAGCATGCAATTCCAGAAGAATCTTTTGTTTGAGTTGGGAATTCTTACAGAGGTATAAGCGATCTTTGTACCATAACGAATCATTTTTCATGCTAAATGTATTAGATGTGCTAGAATCTTGTTGTAACTTTCGAATAAGTGCCCACACTTCTTCATCATTCTTCCATTCCTCCCTTGCTTCATTTATCCAATCTGGTTGGATAATAGAAATGGCGCACAACAATGCTTCCACATCCTCATCATTCCTTGAGAGTGCATCTGCCACAACATTTTGCTTCCCTTTTTTGAAGATGATTTCAAAGTCATAACCCAACATCTTTGTGACCCATATTTGTTGCTCTTTAGAGGATAATATTTGTTCTAAAAAGTATTTAAGGCTATCATGATCCGTTTTTACCTTGAAGTGTCCTCCCATTAGGTAGGGTCGCCATTTCTTAAGTGCATGTAGTATTGCCAACATTTCCTTCTCATAAATAACTTTGTGTAAATACTTTCCCTTGATTGGACGACTTTTGAAAGCAAAGGGTCTTTCATCTTGCAATAAAACAACACCAATTCCATTTCTTGAAGCATCACATTCCACAATAAAACTTTTTGTGAAGTCTGGTGTAGCTAAGACTAGTGCTTGGCACATTGCCTCTTTAAGATGTTCGAAGGCCTTTGTTGCTTCTGGAGTCCATGAAAATGCATCTTTCTTCAATAATGTTGTTAGAGGTGCTACTATTTTCCCATAATTCTTAACAAACTTGTGATTTTACCTTGTCAACCTGAGAAATCTTCGCAGATGCTTTATGGATGTGGGGATTTTCTATTCCTTAATGGCTTTAATTTTGCTAGGGTCTACCTTAACTCTTTCATGAGATACAATATGACCCAGATATTCCACCTCTTGTACTCCAAAGAAACATTTGGATCTTTTTGCATATAATTGTTTCTCCTCCAATAGTTGTAGCAGCCTGTCAACATGTTCAACATGATCCTTCCAAGACTTACTGTAGATTAGTATATCATCAAAAAAAACAAACACAAATTTTCTAAGGAAGGGTTTGAAATGGAATTCATCAAACCTTGAAATGTAGAAGGTGCATTGGTAAGGCCAAAAGGCATGACCAAAAATTCATATTGACCCTCATGAGTTCTAAATGTTGTTTTCAGAATGTCTTCAGTCTTCATTCTGATTTGATGATATCCTGAACGAAGATCCAACTTGGTGAAGTAAATTGATCCATGCAATTCATCCAATAATTCATTAATGACAGGAATGGGAGACTTATCTTTAATAGTGAGATTTTTGAGCTCCCTATAATCCGAACACATGCGCCATGATCCATCCTTCTTGTGCACCAATACTACTGGAGAAGAGAAAGAACTTTGGCTAGGTTGAATTATACCAACCTCTAGCATTTCTGCAACCATACGTTCAATTTCACTCTTTTGGGCATAGGGATATCTGTACGGCCTGATGTTTGGAGGAAAACTTCTTGGAATCAAATGAATAGCATGATCACGATCACGAATAGGTGGGATACCTTTGGGAGTCTCAAATATATTGGAATGGTTGTCCAAGACTTTTTGGAGATCTAGATAAATAGATGATTTCGATGTGGAAATATCTAGCGAACATAATTGTGCAATTACACCTCATTGTTCCTTTTTTAGAAGCTTTGTCATACTGTTAGAGCTGATTATCTTTCCTGGTTTCCCTGCAATACCCCTTAATTCAACTTCCTTTCCTTCTGTAGAAAATTTCATGAAAAGTTCTTGGAAGTTAAAAGCTATTGTACCCAAGGATTGTAGCCATTGGACTCCTACTACAACATAAGCACCTCCCATTGGAATGGAAAGCATTGGGCTATTCAATACATATTATCCCATGGATAGCTTGATATTATGGCACTTTCCAAAGCAATTTATGGTTCCTCCACTTGCAACCATCACTTGACACTCTGGTGCTAGATATAGGAAGCAATTCAATTCTTTTTCTATCTTACAATGAATAAAATTGTGGGTACTTCCTGAATCAATCAACATTATTACCTTTTTCTTCTTGATATGTCCTTCTGTCAGGCGGAAAAGTCGTTTGTGCAGACACAACCAACCTCCCTAGGAGCCTAAGACTCTCTAGTGACAACCAAGACAAACAAGAGCAATCCTTCTCTAAACATGCATTTACTATATAAGAAATCAAGTGTTTAGATCCTACCTGTAATCCAACGCCGTTGTAGCAGTCCAGCTCCGCTGATCCGGATGAGCTCCTCCTTCACTTTGAAACCTGCATTCACTAACAATCAAACGATTAAATAGCACTTGATAATCTCATAGAATAAAACATATTTAACACATAGACCAAGGAGTACATGAAACAACTCATAAATAACAAGTTATTGAGAAGAATGGACTCATTTGCATTAATAGGTAACAAAAGGAACAAATACAACCTGAGCCTTGGTGTTGTGCAAGTTCCTCCCAAGGGTCCTTCAAGATTTTCCTCTACTTTGACAAAGCTCACCCCACTTCCAAGTAGAACAAGTAAAGATGGCAATCTCTCCTCACAAGCTTCTAAATGGGAGTCTCTATTTCGACAGCATTTACCCTTAGAAATGTATAGCTTTCAACCTATCCTCCTTCTGGCCCAAGGCCTTTATTTATAGTGCTCAGGAAGAAGTTATTCAGGTCCACCATCAATGGGATAAGTCCCTCTTTGGGTGGGATAGTTCCCCTCTTGATGGGATAAGTTCCTCCTTCATAGGGATACATGAACCATCTGGAGGCGCTCAATACACGTCGAACAACCTTCTAGAATGCTCTAGAAATGACCACAAGTAACTTTTTAAAGATGAAACTTGCGCATTTTGACCTTTACAGGGGGACGCACCTGCTCCTTTACATACAGAGCGTCCAAGGACGCAGCTTTTGTGAACATTGGGTGCGTACCCGCAGGTAAGGTTGAGAGAACCTGCGTACCCAGAGATAAATACATTTATAAAGACTTTCTCTCTTTTTGGAGTTTGACATGGAGAGCAGAGGTATAAGACTTGCCTAAGAGGATAGCATGACTGTTGATAGAGCCATACTAACTGTAAATAGTCATGGTGACATTTTTTAGTGTAACAGATTGCCCCCTAAAGTGCGAAGCCTGTAATAGATTAGGGTTTTGTATTATCTAGGAAGGGTGAAGCGCTTTATCATTTCAAGGATTATCTCGTGGAGAGCCTGGTCAGAACCTGCAATTTTCAACACAAAATACATGTATAAGATTATATCATCACTGAGGTAGGCATTCCCATACTCAGATCAAAACTTTAACTAACAGACTAACTACTCTGATACAGGAATGATCTTGCAGTACATCATAATCATAGACTTTTGTAGACACAGTATGGGCGCAGCCATCTGTTTATGATTAGTCTACTTAGATAATGAATACAAAACTCCTCGCAGCCTGGATGGTGGAAACTAGATCCAGGGTCTTCATTTCTACTTCCCGAATTGGTACGATTCTAGCCATGCGAATAAATGAGTTGATGTCGAGCATGGTAGAAACCACTTGATTACCAGTCGATGATGTAAACTGTTAACAAGTGTGAGAGAAACCACCAGTAATGTCAATGGTTCTCAAAGTACCCAGTACAATCCATGAGATGTGAATGAATGAGTTGATGTCGAACATTTCACGGAACCCTTCGATTGAAAGTCAATGATGTAAACTAACGTCAAAGGCGAGAAACCTGCCATTGATGCATGCAGAATTCAAGGTACTGACGATTTCTAAGTCATCTCTCTAGATAATGTGCTGATGTCGATAGAAAGCGACCCGTTGCAGGCAAGCCCACAACACGAAATCATAGTTCAAGTTGGAGAAAATGTTGCTGTAAGGACTGACTCAGGGATGGTCAAAATGGATGACAAGTATTTTGCAGATGAAAGTTTTGTTTGCAGACCTCTTGAACACATAATGACATAACAGATGGCTTGGTAACGAATGACTCAAAGTTAATCCCCGGAACCCGGTTGAAGACTTTCAATGTGGTTTGATCAACTGTGAGGCAAAGGATTTCCCAACCCAGGTGAATGAAAAGTGTCGTGTTCAAGAGTGGTAATAAGGTTTCTTTTGAGACAAAGGATAACAAATAGGCTCATTCTTCTCTTTTTTCCCCCACCATTTCTGGCAAGTACCTCTTTATTTTTAACAAGCTTGAGGAGGATAACATATGCTTGATTATAAGCTCATCCTTCGGATGAGTCCAACCTAGTTTTGATTCGAACCCTAGGAAGGAGTGGTTCGTTCCTGTTTGTAATTGAACAGGTCCTTTACTGTGAAATTTTAACGAGCCCATTATAGGAGAAACTCGGCGTTTTTCAATTTTAGGGAGTCTGAAAAACTTAAGAAGACTCCAAGTTGAACTTTTTCGTAGATTTGTGTCCCTCAAGCCCGAAAAAAGTATAAAATAATACCTGGGGGAACCGCTTGATCTTGCGACCAAGGAGTACTTTCATGATTAGTGCCTCTGACCTAAAAAGTAAAAAGCGATCAAAGACACGTCGTTCTATTTCCAGTATCGAGTTTGAAACGACAAAAACCCGGCGATCTTTTCCTGTTTTTACGGTCAGAAAAGGGCTGTAAGAGGACCGTCTTTTTAGTTCCGTTTTAACGAGTTTAAAAAGAAAAACTCGGCAATCTTTTCATATTTTGAGAGTCTGAAAAGGGCTTAAAAGAGAACTCCAAGGTTTCACTTTTTCGTAAGTTTTAACGAGTTCGAAAAAGGGATAAAAACGTACTCATGGTTTTCATTTTCTCGCAAGTTTTAACGAGTTCGAAAAAATGATAAAAATGTACTCATATGGCCAACTTTCAATTTAATTTACGAGCAGGAAAAGACGGAAAGAACTCGGTATTTTCGTTTGTTTTACGAGAATGAAAGATAGCAAAATAATCTCGGGATTTTCATGAGTTTAACGAGTCTTGAAAATAACTGAAATTGACTCGAGATAGGTTTCATTTTTACAAAAGCTTGAAACAAAGAAAAACTGTGCTTCAAAGTAGTTTCATTTTTACACAAGCTTGAAACAGAGAGAAAACTGTGCTTGATGCCCCCTAAGCATAAGTGCTAGAGCGCATGCCCCCCAGCTTCATTTCATTCAACCAGTTGGATGAAATGAAGGTTGAGTTACGAGATCATTTGAAAGACTGGACCTAAAACAAAAAACTGAAATAACTAACCTAAATATACAACTTAACATCTACGAGATCTAGTCAAACTCTTGACTCAATTAGAGGAGGATTTGTTTCATTTTTTAACGAGCTTGACACAGGAAAAGAACTATGCTCGGATTCGGTTTCATGTTTACACAAGCTTGAAACGAAAAACTATGCTTGTTACAAGTTCACATGCCCCCAGCATAAAGATGCAAACCAAGGTACATGCCCCCCAAGCTTCATTGCATTCAATGAGGTGGATGGAATGAAGCTTTACTTTCAAGATCTTGGAAAGACTTGTGGGAGTTGTTTCATTTTTTAGTGAGCTTGACACAAGACAAGGAACTATGCTCATACCTGATTCATTTTTTAACGAGGTTGACTCAGTAATAGGAACTGTCCTCAAAATCCTACTTTCTACAATCTGCCTAACAAAAAATTCTACTCTAAAAACCTTGATTCATTTTTTAGCGAGCTTGACACAAGACAAGGAACTATGCTCTAAAATCCTTGTTTCATTTTTTAATGAGCTTGACACAAGACAAGAAACTATGCTCATGACTACTTTCTATAATCTACCTACTTAACCTACCCTTGTTTTATTTTTTAAACGAGCTTGACACAAGACAAGGAACTATGCTCAAAAAGTTCGCATGCCCCCAGGCCTCATACTCACTGATTCATTTTTTAACGAGGTTGACACAGTAAAAAGAACTTTCCTCGTTCACACTGATTCATTTTTTAACGAGGTTGACACAGTCAAAGGAACTTTCCTCGCACTCACTGATTCATTTTTTAACGAGGTTGACACAGTAAAAGGAACTTTCCTCGTTCACACTGATTCATTTTTTAACGAGGTTGATACAGGTAAAAACTATCCTCGTACAGCCTATTTCATTTTTTAACGAGGTTGATACAGGAAAAAACTATCCTCGCACTAACTGATTCATTTTTTAACGAGGTTGACACAGTAAAAGGAACTTTCCTCGGAACATCCAATTTCATTTTTTAACGAGGTTGAGAGAGGAACAAACTATCCTCGTTGACACCTGTTTCATTTTTTAACGAGGTTGACACAGGAAAAGAACTATCCTCGTTCACACTGATTCATTTTTTAACGAGGTCGACATAGTAAAAGGAACTTTCCTCGGTACATCCAGTTTCATTTTTTAACGAGGTTGAGACGGGAACAAACTATCCTCACAACACTGATCATGGCTTCCAACTGGAAGAAAGACATGTCAATGGACACACCTTGATCATGGCTTCCAAGAGGTCTTCATCAGAAGGAAGAATAGTTCTCTGGAAGGAACACATGTCAAGGGACTCAAAAGGGATAAGAACATCGTGTTCAAGTAATCCCATAGAGTTTTCCATGTCAATTACCGGATCTAAATCAATGGAAGATGAGCAAACAGTGAGAGGCTCACTTACATCGGTAACTGAAAACATGGGACCAGTTGCCACATAATTAACCCGTGGCAGGGTAGATACCACTTTAGCATCAGGAACATTTAGGGGTGTCATATTATTGGTAGTTGAGACAAGAATAGGGAACGAAAGCTGGTCTACAGTCACAATACTGCCATTGTGAGGGAAAGACATCACGCGAAAGAGTGTCGATACGACAGCTTTCATTGCATAAACATAGTCTCGCCCAAGGAGTAAATTGAAATCCAAGGGACCTCGAACTACCATAAGATCAATACAGACAGTTTTACCTTCCAAGGTAATAGAAAACTTAGGAAGGATCCCTAAAGGTTCACTAATGGTTCTGTTAAAAGCTTTCAGATTCTGTGTAATAGGCGCAAGCTGAGGGGAGCCCAAAGCTTTCCAAACAGTTGAGGATAAAATACTAACAGAAGCACCTTCATCTACCTGAGTACGATGTATGTCCCTACCACCAGCCTTAACAATGATTTGGAAGGGGATGGAGGAAGGAAGACGAGGTTCTGTCAGTCTACTCCAATCAAAGGAAAAGACCTCAGTACTTGGAGGGGGTTCTGTAGAAACAGGTGAAATGCCCCCCGGAATAGAAGAATCCGATGTAACAAGAAGAACATCAGCGGTATGAAATTTACTCTCGAAAGGGAGAGTGTGATCGACTGAATGTGAAGTTGAATCGACCACATGATCAACTAATTGATCATCAACCTGAGTGACATGAGTTTCACTCTCCAATGGAAGAGTGTGATCGACCGTACTTAAATTTAGATCAATCACTCCGTCAGTTGACGGTAGGTTGGGAGAAAGTCTACGGTAACCAGTTGGAAATTCTTGCTATGGAATAGTAAGGTTTTCCAACAATGTTGAGGCTTCATCCATGTGAGGGCAAATGTGAGTTTGATGACTCCCTTTGCATAACTTACAAGGAAACCTAAAAAATGTCACCATGACTATTTACAGTTAGTATGGCTCTATCAACAGTCATGCTATCCTCTTAGGCAAGTCTTATACCTCTGCTCTCCATGTCAAACTCCAAAAAGAGAGAAAGTCTTTATAAATGTATTTATCTCTGGGTACGCAGGTTCTCTCAACCTTACCTGCGGGTACGCACCCAATGTTCACAAAAGCTGCGTCCTTGGACGCTCTGTATGTAAAGGAGCAGGTGCGTCCCCCTGTAAAGGTCAAAATGCGCAAGTTTCATCTTTAAAAAGTTACTTGTGGTCATTTCTAGAGCATTCTAGAAGGTTGTTCGACGTGTATTGAGCGTCCCCAGTATGGTCGCCATTTTGTCAGGCGGAAAAGTCGTTTGTGCGGACACAACCAACCTCCCTAGGAGCCTAAGACTCTCTAGTGACAAACAAGACAAACAAGAGCAATCCTTCTCTAAACATGCATTTACTATATAAGAAATCAAGTGTTTAGATCCTACCTATAATCCAACGCCGTTGTAGCAGTCTAGCTCCGCTGATCCGGATGAGCTCCTCCTTCACTTTGAAACCTGCATTCACTAACAATCAAACGATTAAATAGCACTTGATAATCTCATAGAATAAAACATATTTAACACATAGACCAAGGAGTACATGAAACAACTCATAAATAACAAGTTATTGAGAAGAATGGACTCATTTGCATTAATAGGTAACAAAAGGAACAAATACAACCTGAGCCTTGGTGTTGTGCAGGTTCCACCCAAGGGTCCTTCAAGATTTTCCTCTACTTTGACAAAGCTCACCCCACTTCCAAGTAGAACAAGTAAAGATGGCAATCTCTCCTCACAAGCTTCTAAATGGGAGTCTCTATTTCGACAGCATTTACCCTTAGAAATGTATAGCTTTCAACCTCTCCTCCTTCTGGCCCAAGGACTTTATTTATAGTGCTCAGGAAGAAGTTATTCAGGTCCACCATCAATGGGATAAGTCCCTCTTTGGGTGGGATAGTTCCCCTCTTGATGGGATAAGTTCCTCCTTCATAGGGATACTTGAACCATCTGGAGGCGCTCAATACACGTCGAACAACCTTCTAGAATGCTCTAGAAATGACCACAAGTAACTTTTTAAAGATGAAACTTGCGCATTTTGACCTTTACAGGGGGACGCACCTGCTCCTTTACATACAGAGCGTCCAAGGACGCAGCTTTTGTGAACATTGGGTGCGTACCCGCAGGTAAGGTTGAGAGAACCTGCGTACCCAGAGATAAATACATTTATAAAGACTTTCTCTCTTTTTGGAGTTTGACATGGAGAGCAGAGGTATAAGACTTGCCTAAGAGGATAGCATGACTGTTGATAGAGCCATACTAACTGTAAATAGTCATGGTGACATTTTTTAGTGTAACACCTTCTATCTTGATGGTTTAAGGAGTGGTAATTCTAGCCAATGCATTACAAGATATGGTCAGATTCATTTCTTCTTTATCTATGCTTTGTTCCTAGAGTATATCCTCTTCTTTTGACCTTTCTTGTTCCTTTTTCTTCCTCCTCTTCACAATCTATGTAGAATAATTTCTTCTCAGCACACTTATGACCTTTAGTGTATTTACTATCACAACTGTAACAAAGCCCTTTTACTCTTTTTTCTTCCAATTGTTGTGGTGTCAACCTTATAGGTTGTGGAAGGCTAGGGGCAACAACACTTCCATATTTATAGTTATGAGTGGTAGGCTTCCTGGTTGCCAAAATTTTGCTTTCCATTTTTCTTGCTAACCTGAATGCCTTCTCCAATGAATTAGGTTCCCAAATGCAAACCTCATGTTGGATATTATCCTTTAAAGTCCCTATGAATACATCAATCCTATGCTCCTCTGGAATATCTTTTACCCTTATGTTCAATTTTTGGAACTCCTCAATGTGCTCTATCATTGAACCCTTTTGTTTGAGACTTATCAATTGGCTAAAAAAAGTGTTGCTTTTTGTATCCTCGTAATGTGCTGTCATTTCTTCCATAAAAGTTGCCCAAGTGACAATTTGTTTACGAGAGTAAAGCCATCGATACCATACAAACTGATTTGGTTCCAAATATAAAGTTGCAATACGTACCTTTTGTGTGTTTTGCACATTATGGAGATTGAAAAATTGCTCCATCTATAGTATCCATGTTGCGGGATCCTTGCCATCAAGCTTCCTCATATCGATTTTTGGAATATGGTGGGTCTTAAATCCAACATTAGAGCCTATGAAATCATGATTAACATTTCTTTTGTTCTCATCATGAGTTTCCTTTACTACCCTTTCACCATTAGCAACCATTTCTTGCAGCAACTTATTCAAATTTATCTTCAATTCTTCCATCTTATCATCCATGCCATCCATCTTAGCATCCATGCCATTCATCTTAGCTTCCATGCCATTCATCTTAGCTTCCATGTCATCCATCTTAGTTTCTACGCCTTTCTTTAAACCATCCATCTTAGCTTCCACGCCATACATCTTAGCTTCTACATCTTTCTTTAAACCATCCATCTTAGATTCTGTTACTTTTTGTGCAAGTGACATTTGTTGCACTTGGTCTCGTAATTTTGATATATCAGGTTGCATTTCTTCCTCTTCTTCATGAGTCATGCTAGAGCTTTTAGGTTGCTTACTAGGTGTTTGCATTTTTTTTCCTCGGGGCATCAATTACCGATAATAATGCTTTACTATGCCCTTTGAATTCCTTCAAAATAAGTTTTCTAACCAAGCTTATGCAAAATTTAAAAAAAAAACTACACATTTTTTTTTCACTTTGTAGGAGCTCGATATTGAATCTGATGTATCTCTGTAACTTCAGATCATCTAGTTCTGAAATTGTGATCTGTAGTAGCCCTCTGTGTCCTCTTTCCAATGCCACTAGTCTGATCGAATTTAGATTCTCCAAGGTAGAGTTATGAACAATCTCACAATCTCTAGAAGAGTGAACTTGTATGAAGTGCCACGTGTCACTGTTTTGACCTTCGGCTCTAAAAAATATACACAGGAAACTACAGTCCGTCCTCTTTCTGTAACTTCTTTCAAAATTTCAATCTGATGCTCAAAACAAAAGTTATGACGATTTTCCCCAGGTCACCTATTTGGAATGAAATTCAGGAGTCTACAAAAAGGTCCACTTCCTCAGATCATAACTTTGCAAATATAGCGCTAAAAGCTCTGAAATTTGGACCCGAGGTTCATCCCGATTTCGGCCCAAATGGGGTTTTTTTGTAGCGTCTGAAACGTCGCATAAAAAATGTTATAGCGCAAATGCCACGATGACCTTTTTGGAGTAGCAACCCTAGAATCCAAAGCTCTGATACCAAATGCTATGAAACCAGCTCACAAAAAGATAGAAAAGAGAGATAAACGCCTTAGAATTTAGCCTCTTCGAGGGGAAACCTCCTTTACATTACACAAATGAACAATTCTTGGATGATTTAAATGACAAAACCTCCTTTCTATATATAGGAGTCTAAGTTATCACAATATAACCAAGCTGACCTAACAATAATAATATACAGGCACAAAAATAACAATAGAGGGATTCTATGGGGCACAGTAATAAAAATATGGGGACAATAGGGGCACAACAATATTAATAAGGGATACAACTACAATAGTAATGGGGGAATCACTAGTATGATAGGGACCTAACATTGTGACTTTTGTAAATGATGTAATGAAGAAAATAAAATTATGTTTGTAAGCCTTGCTTCATGGGTTTCATGAGCAAGTGAGTTTATTTTAGAAGGCTCCTATTGAGAGCCTTATGATTGGTCATTACAAGTCAAAGAGTATTTTTCATGTATGAAGAAACCTTCTCAGGGATAAAAAATGTATATGAGTCAACTAAGTGTCTAGAAAGCCCTCCAATAACAAGCACAATCCTCTTCTCTTGATTTCATCTCTTATATTGATGACAAACTCATTGTTAGCTCACATTAAGGAGACACACAAATTTGAATTCTCATGTCGGCTTGTGTATATGGACGAAACACTATATATAAGAGGTTAGTCTCTTCACATAAATATAATCAACATCTTCGCATATCTCTGAATTTTCGAGAGTAGGAAAGGAGACTCGGGTTACCTCTATTTCGGTTAAGGCTACAAGGTTACATGCTACAGTTCTATAAGGGAATTCAGATCCCTCTTATTTAGAGATCATAGTAACAAAACAGAACAAGTTTTGGTATTTATGAAGAAAAACCACATTCAGAAATCTGGTGGTCTCTCACTGTGATTTCAGAGAACAAAGACAATGAACAATTTAGATACCTCTATTCGGGTGGCCTAGTGTAGAAGACAAGTTCATATAGGAGAATGCAGTGACACTGTTTTGGTGTTGAGGAGAGTCCACTATTCAGTAAGATAAGAAGACTATGTTTCGGTTCAATTTCTATTTAGATAAAGAAGTCTCGGTGTTGCCACAGGGAGAAGGATCCAGTGCTAACCTCGCTCAAGTCACAGTCTCAATGATGCTACAGTTTGGACATGATTACCATTCATGAAGTCTCGGTGCTCCTACAAAGTAACAAGATCTTGGTAATGAAGATCTCAGTACAATGATGAAGTCTTTAATGGTATTACAGTGATGGATTTTAGAGCTCTCTCATTGCTATCACAGTGAAGGTCTCAAGTGATGTAGTCTCAACAATGGAAGAGGAATCTAGAAGACAGAAGCAGAAGAGGACTTGTGTCTTGATCGTGGAGTGGCTAATAGTTCAAGGGTTTTGGTCTTGGTATTCAACAATTTGAATCTCTATAAGAAGGATTTGTGTGGGTTTTGGCCCTCGCTCATAGCCTACATGATGTGTCTCTTGTCTATTTATATTAATGCATTGGTTACTGTTTGATGAAGAATATCACTAATAATATAATATGAAGAAGATCCTAATCTAAAGAAGTAAAATGGATTCACAAATAGTTACTAATCGAAGAGAAATCACGTAATGCTAATGCCCTAGATTTCTCAACTTGGTATTAGATCTAAGGTGCCGAAGTCAAAGGAAGGGAATCTAATCAAAGAGACACTCAAGAATTGAGTTCCAAGAAAGGAATCGAAGCAAGTCGAAGGTTATCAAAGCAAAAGATCAAGATCTACATTAAAGAATAAAACCCTAGATCGAAGAAGCAGTATACAACAAGAATAGTTTTGGATCCTCTAATCATCATGAAAATAAGATCATCCAAAAGCAAGGTAGCTTGAATGACTTTAATGATGAAGATCACATCATCTTGGAGAAAGTCAAAACCCTAGAGGAAATTATGATCTGCACTCATTCACTACCAAAGTAGTTGAATTATGTTAAAAGCAAGAAGGCATTATCATCATCTTCAAAGATATGAGGCAAGTTCCCTCTCATTGAAGCAAGGATCCTCTCCCTACCCTTGAATAATATCATTCAAGGAAGCATAAAATACATCTTCAACCATCATCAAAGAGCACAAGTAGAATATTTCAGCTTCACTTTTCAAGTAAGTATCTTTCATTGTTTAATTAAAATTGGTAAAATGACTTTGTATTTGCAAGGAGATCTATAATCTAGTTGGTTCATTGAAATTCCTTGCATGAAAAAGGAGGATAAACATAGTCCTCAAAGAAAGTGAAGTCATTGAACACATCAAAAGGCCTACTCTGAATTCATGGAAAGTGATTCTTATGAAAGATCCCCTCATATAGAAGTATTGGAGACATCAAAGAGATGTATATGATAAGCTCGTAAGGATATTCTCTGAAGATGCGATAAAGAAGGTCACATTAATTAGATTCGATCTACACAAAATTGGAGGTATCAAAGAATGAAGGATATCTTCATAAGGTCTCAACTGTGAGATCTGGGAGGGATCATAAGAAGATAATCATCATTGTTCTAAATGCAGTAATTGATGAACAAGGTAAAAAATATTCACAATGATAAGAAAGTTACCTCATTTGACAACTTGTGGTTTCTATGCAAGATAGAAGAAGACAAGTTGAGGGAAAAAGTGTTCAAGGTTAAAGGACTCAAACATTTGCAGAAAGGAAAGGGAAGTTTGGAAAATTTGTTCCTCGAAAAAAGAAAGAAGAGGATAGATGAGATTCAATGCTATGGATGTAAAATTATGGGCATTACAAAAAATATTTTCTTAAAAATACAATATCAAAAGAAGAGAAGAATCCCATATCACCGAAGAAGAGGAGGAAGTTAAAAATAAGAAGTGTAAGAAAAGAGGAATTAAGAGATCTCTACTATGTATGAGATAGCCTCCCTCACAAAGGGTATTGACATATCTTCTAAATATTATGTTATAGAATATGGCTATAATAAATAATTAGATGCATCATGCCATCATGGAAGCATTACAAACAAGAGCTCATGACATCACCATAGGAAACATGAAGGATGTTTGATAGTCAACTTTGAAGGATATAACTCTTGGTGACCTCATTGAAAGATCAAAGGAAGAATTCATCCAAGACAAGTCTCATCATACATCAGTTAAAAGGGGAAGCATATGATGAAAAAGGATATGCAGAATGGAATCCCCATTAGATTCATCGATCTAGAGAGGAATCAAGTGTTTCATCAGGAACTCCAACTTGTGGAGTTCATGGGATGATGGTATGATGACCTAAGAGATGAAGCAAATCAAGGGGTTGAAGATATTTTCAATCAAGGAAGCTATTGAAAGAAGCCTAGATGACCTAAAGAGGTATGTATGCTTGTATTTAATATTATAATGTCATGTTGCAAGATCATTACTTCTATCTTGAGAAGCATGATCAAGGGAAAAGGATCTCCTCCTATGAAAGGATGCAGGAAGGCATAAGTCACACTAGATGAAATCAACATAATATGTCCTCATATGAAGTATGAGGTGGTTGACTACAATTAAGGAACTTTGATTGGAATCTCTTAGGGATGGAATGTGTGAAGAAATAAAGGAAGAAATCACAAGATATGCAACCATGATAAAGGTAATCAACATCCAAAACACCAATAAGATTTGACTAGGAAATCTCTCGAAAATATATGAAGACTTTGATAGAAGTCGGAAAAGTATGGAGACCCTTGACAATGTATATATTTAGGAGATGTGTCAAAATGTATGCAGGATGTTGATACCTACAGGAATATGTCATGATGAAAGACCATCGCAAAGGTAATTTTTATTTAAGTGTTCATTTTGTATTTTTTAACTAATATCTGGATGGGCTTATGTAGGACTGCCAAAGTGAAGATTTGTGGATAACTTCCAAGAGGACCATATTGAGGATGTAAGATCCTTTTGGAAAATATGGCATGAAAGCAGTATAACATGAAACAAATTGAGATGGAAAAATGATGGATCACTTTCTAATGATATACTCATGGATGAAAGTGATGGATGGTCTCTAATCTATGAAGAAGCTACAAAAGATGAAGACTCCTTGACAAAGAAATTTGTGACATTGAAGGAATAAGCTCTTCAAGCAACTGGTTGAGGATATGATTCAGGTCCATAGTTAAGAGGGAGCTTGTAAATAAGTTTCTTACTTGGAAGAAACTTGAATGTCCTAAGTCAAGAGGCAGCTTAGGTACATTCCTTCTGTAGAAATGAGTACATTCCATTGTTGGAATTGATATGTCCTCCCTAATTGAGAGGGAAAGATAGACACATCATTTTGGTCTTCACCTGGGAAGACAAAATGAAGGATAGGGTAATCATCTCGCATATGATTCTCTTTGGGGATGATATAGGGCATCCAACATAAGAGTAGTCATAGTAGACCGATATTATTTGAGGACTAGCTACCCAAGGTAAGAATAGTCCAACGAAGTTCATACTTTGTGAACACTCGGGTGGAGTATGTACCTTGAGAGAAAATGATTTTGGTGTCTATGAATCATTGGTCTCTCTAACATTGTGCTTTGATAATGTGGATAGAGCTATTAGTCAAGGCCTTGCTATGTGACAATTTTGGTTGATATGATGTTAGATAGATGGGTTACCAATCTGATTTTTCTTATGAGAAATTATTCAAATTGAGAATGACCAAGTACGATTATGAATACCTCCCTAGTTAAGAGGGAGTGTTGAAAAAGTGTAACTAGGTTCGGTCTTCATAATGACATGTAATTATGGCTATTGTAAACAATGTAATGAAGGAAATAAAATTATGTTTGTAAGCCCTGCTTCATGGGTTTCATGAGCAAGTGATTTTATTTCAGATGGCTACCATTGAGAGCCTTAGGATTGGTCATTAAAAGTCAAAGAGTCTATTTCATGTATGAATAACCCTTCTTGGGGATATAAAAATGTATATGGGTGAACTAAATGTCTAGAAAACCCTCCAATAACAAGCACAATCCTCTTCTCTTGATGTCGACTTCTATATCGGTGAAAAACTCATGTTAGCTCACATTAAGGAGACCCACCCATTTGAATGCTCATGTCAGCTTGAGTATATGGACTAACCACTATATATAAGAGGCTAGGCCCTTTGTATAAAGATAGTCAAGATATTCACATATCTCTGAATTTTCAGGAGTAGGAAAGGAGAATCGGGTTACCTCTGTTTCAGTGAAGGCTACAAGGTTACATGCTACAGTTCTATAAGGGAATTCAGATCCCTCTTATCTAGAGATCACAGTAACAATGAAGAAGAAGTTTTGGTATTTCTAAAGAAAAACCACAGTCAGAAATTTGATGGTCTCTCACTGTGATTTCAGAGGACAAAGACAGTGAACAATTCAAATACCTCTATTTGGGTGGCCTAGTGCAGAATACAAGTTCATATAAGAGAATGTACTGATACTGTTTTGGTGTTGAGGAGAGTCCACTCTTCGGTAATATAAGAATACTATGTTTCAGTTGAATGTCTGTTTAGATAAAGAAGTCTCAGCATTGCCACAGGGAGAAGGATCCAGTGCTAACCTCGCTCAGTCACAGTCTCAATGATGCGACAGTTTGGACATGATTACCATTCATGATGTCTCGGTGCTCCTACAAAGTGACAAGATCTCGATAATGAAGATATTGGTATAATGATGAAGTCTTTAATGGTATTCTAGTGATGAATTTCGGAGCTCTCTCATTACTATCATAGTGAAGGTCTCAATTGATGTAGTCTCAGCAGTGGAAGAGGAATCTAGAAGACAGAAGCAGAAGAGGACTTCTGGCTTGATCATGGAGTGGCTAATAGGTCAAGGGTCTTCGTCTTGGTATTTTCTAATTGGAATATTTATAAGAAGAATTTGTTGGGGTTTTCCTCTCAAAGAGAGAGATTTTGGCCCTGGTTCATAACCTACATGATGTGTATATTTTCTATTTATATTCATGCATTGGTTACTATTTGATGAAGAAGATCTCTAATAGTCTAACGGAAGAAGATCCTAATCTAAATAAGTAAAATGAATTCACAAACAATTACTAATCGAAGAGAAATCACCTAATGTTGATTCCCTATACTTCTCAACACTCTGAGGTCTAGGGAGATCACCCTTATCTATAAGAGGGATTTGTCTGCCTAACACTAGAAAGGTGTGGATCTATTTACTTAAAAGAAAAGTTGATGTATTTGGTGCTTTTAAGCAGTATAGGGCTCTGGCTTAAAAGAGCACTGACATGTTAATTAAATGTTTGAGAACTGAAAATGAAACCGAGTTTACTTCTAAGGAATTTGAAAATTATTGCAAGGAAGCTTGGATATAAAGAATTAAAACCACGGTTTATACTCCTCAACAAAATGGTGTTGTTGAACACATGCATATGAATATTCTAGAGAGAGAAATGAGTATGCTTAATACTTCCCAGTTGTAGCAGGAATTGTGGGCAGATGAAGTTCTTACAATGTGCTATCTGGTAAATCGATCACCATCAAATACAATTAATTGTAATATTTTGGAAAAGGTATGGATAGGTCAACCTTGTGATTATTCAAACCTTAAAGTTTTTGTTTGTGATGCCTATTCTCTTATTCCAAAGAATCATCATTCTAAGTTAGATCCAAAACTGAAAAGACTAATATTTGTTCGATATGGTGATGGAGTTTAGGGATGTAGGTTTTGGGATCCTATTACCCACAAAATCATCATTAACAGAGATGTCATATTTGATGAATGATCACTCATGAAATCAAATGTAGATGGTGAAATAAATAGGAAAAAGTACCACATATTCAACAAGTTCAAATGGAAACTCAATCATCTTCAAGGGAGGAGGATCATAAACATGTCATGAAGAAACTCCTACAGAAGCAGATGAGGATACATAAATTTCTCAGGAAACTAAGGAAATGCCACAACAAATTATATGAAGGTCTACACGTATTAGATCTTTTCCTAAAAGGTATGATTATTTTGCTACATTTGTTGCTTTAATTTCTAATGATGGAGAACCTAGTTGTTATAGGAAGCAATGGAAGTATCTGACAGTAATAAATGAAAAGTAGAAATGAAAGAGGAAATGGATTCCTTACAAAGAAATAAGACATGGGATATGGTGGAACTTCCTAAGGACAGGAAAGTTCTTAGTTGCAAGTAGGTTTACAAATTAAAGAAAGGAATTGATGATATTGTTCATAAGTACAAAGCAAGACTGGTTGGAAAAGGATATTCTCAAAAGGAAGGTATTGATTTCCATTAGATTTTTTTCACCAGTTGTTAAGCTTGTTTCAATTAGAGTTGTGTTAAAATTAGTTGCATTACTTGATCTAGAGTTAGAGCAACTAGATTTTAAAACAACATTCTTACATGGAGCTTTGGATGAGGATATATATATGGAAAAACCAGAAGGATTTATTCAAATCGTAACAAGAGGTTTGTTTGCAAACTCAATAAGTCATTGCATGGCCTAAAGCAGTCTCCCAGGAAATGCTACAAGAAGTTTGATTTGTTCATGATGAGCGACAATTTTACCAGGAGTGAGTGATCATTTTGTTTACTTTCAAAAGTTTGAAAATGGCATATTCATTATTTTGGTTTTATATGTTTATGGTATGCTTGTAGCAAGTAAAAACATGGTTGATATAAACATGTTAAAAACTTAGTTGGATATAACTTTTGAAATGAAGCATATTGGAGTAGAAAAACAAATATGTGGCATGGAGATACACAAATATAGGAAAAATGGTTGTGGTTATCACAAATGAAGAATGTGAAGAAAATACTTTTGAGATTCGGTATGAATAATGTGAAACCTGTTCAAATCCCTTTAGCTTCCCATTTCATTATTTCTTGAGGTTTGTGTCCTAGTAATGATGAAGAAAAGGAGTATATGTCTCATGTACCATATGCTAATGCAATAGGATGCTTAATGTATGTGGTGGTTAGTACAAGGCCAAATATTTCACATGGAATTGGTGTTGCGAGTATATACATGGAAAATCCAAGTAAATAGAATTGGGCAATAGTGAAATGGGTGCTTCGATATCTTAAAGGCATAAGTAATTACTATATCACCTATAATGGTAGTAGTGATTCATTCTGTGGTTATGTTGATTCAGATTTTGCAGGTGACTTGGACAAGAGGAGATCCAGTTCTGGTTATTTTTTTACTCTTGCAAGTGTAGGTGTTAGTTTGATGCCAAAGCTTCAAAATGTATTTTCTTTATCCACTACTAAGGCAGAATACATAGTTGTCTCACATGCTTGCAAAGAGGCAATTTGGTTAAAAGGTTTGCTAGGTGAGTTTGGAAGGATGCAGGACAAGGTGAAAGTATTTTGTGATAGTAAAAGTGCTATTCATTTGGAAAGGAATCCAGTTTATCATTGTAAGAAAAAACATATACCTGTTAAATACCATTTTGTAAGATATGTTATTGATGAAAATGGAGTGGTGGCTCTCGAAAAAGTTCATACAAAGCAAAATTATGCAGACATGTTCACAAACCAGTCTTGTCAGAGAAGCTAAAATGGTACCTAGATTCTCTTGGCTTGCAAGGAAGTCGATGAATATGTATGGCATGATATATTAGGTAAATTGTAGTCAGGGTGGAGATTGATAGAAGTTGCCAACTATTTCCCTATATTATTGGGATAATAGGAAAAAAATTGGTTCCTTTGGTTTGTGTTTGTTTTTCCCAATCTAATTTTTTGGAAAAAACATATAAAGGGAAATAATTTGTTTTATGTAAATATTTTCTCATGTAACTACTTTAAAAGTTGTGGAGGGATTTAGAACAAATATGACAGTTTGATATTTATCCATCTAAGCCTATATAGAAAAAGATAACTCATAAAACAAATGGAGAGTGGGTTGAATGGTTGGATAATGTATGCCTGTGAGTTGGCAATTTTAAATCTCCTTTGAATAATAAGAATACCGATTATCATTTCCCCGTGGATGTTTCCCTCAAAAGGAGGGTTTTTCCACATAAACATTGTTTCAATTTATGTGTTTGATTGTTCTGCTATCTTGTTTAGTTGCCATTATTTTCTGCAATTTCAATTTATTTGCAGGTTATGCTTTCGTTGCTCAACTCAAAAATAAATTGATGTATTAAATTCCCCTTTTTTTTATTATTATGCTCTTAATAATTAGAGGCTAGATCAATTTGGAGTTTTTTGGAGCACTCATTGACATGCCATTACATATTTTATATTAGCATATCTATAATAATGTTTAGCTTCCTCAAATAATTTTAGTTGAAGCCATAATATCCATTACTCCAAGGTAGACGAGTGTGGAAAGAGAGACTCAATACCCAACTAAACTTAGTAGTACAAGGCTCCAACAACCCATCATGAAATTGGCTAAGTGTTACACATCATTTTTTCGCATTAGGAAAATGACCATCAATTTCATCTTTCTCTATCCATAAATGTGTTCTAAAGAATCCCCTTGCAAGGTTAGAACCCAACTATCCCAAAGAGAATGAAATTCTTGGATTCCAGGGCTCAAAGTCCTATCTTTGGCTTCCTGTGCAGTTCCCTAGTCAATTTTTGCGCATATGCAGAAGGGTCCATTAGAAACTTCACATAATTGTGCTCTGTCTTACACTGTGGCCTGCACACATGACATAACACATGTAAAACTAAAAATTAAAGTCTAGAAGCATTGTTAGTCATATCTTTCCCAACTAACAAGCTTAAAATGGATGCCTATTCAACCCTGATCCCACCCATCATGGAGCTACTCCCTCTGTTTGTGGAACCATGATCCCACCATTAGTGGATCTCCTCCCTTGGGAAATGGATCCCAAATTTCCTACTCTTGGCCTATAAATCTAACATAGGCCTGAGGATTGAGGAGGACTGTTGGAAGTAGGCTTATGCTACAAAAATAAGGTAGGGAGGTTATTCATTCAAGGAGAGGGTTGGATATTGTGAGTAGAGACTTGTAAGATCAAGGCTTTGAGGTTGTAAGTTTATTCTCCATTTTATTAATATTAAAGAAATTGTTCTTTCCCAATTATGTCATATTTGATATCATTTGTGGGATTCCTTGATCACCACATAGGTTCTGATTGCATATTGATCAATTTATGATGTATGCTTGAGTTAATTAGTTCATTTACCTTTTACGCTATATACTAAATGCTTTGATCTTGTGTATGTTTTTGTCTATGCAGGTCTCCTTCAGGAAATCATGGAGAAGCTATGGGAAGTGTTTGAATGATATTTAATTCATAGAGGAGAATTCGATGGTTGAAAGTTATGAAAGGGACTTCATCAATAATTTTGATTAAACGGTAAGTGACCTCTATCATATTTTTTGTTTCAGCCAATCGTAAGCTAGGGAAACGTAGAAGTTATTTGTTGTTTGTTACTAGATTTCTTTGAGGTCTAGGGATATCTCTCTTGTCCACAAGAGGGATTTGTCTGCCTAACACTAAGAGACCATGTTTCAGACTTAATGTACTAAGAACAAAGCCCTCATGAGTATTTTTTCCAGTTGCAACAAAATGTCATCTATAACTTTTCCAACATTATGATAGCTCATATAACTCTTGATTTCCCTCAATTGATCTTGAGATATGCTCATAGCAGTCCCAATGCTTGGTCTACCTCCATATCCATATTGAGGCATAAACACAAGAAGACCTCTAAGTCTTCTTTTTGCAAACCAACGACTAAGTTTCAATTGCCCAAACAACATAGCTATATTGGAAGGCTCTAAAGAGTTCAATTAATTCCTTCAGCCAATTTTACAACCATATGTTTATTAGTGAACTTTTAATTAATTCATTTTAGATGTTTTATGAATACTCCTCTCACTGAGTCTTCACTCTCAAACTATGATTTAAATCCCATTTCAGATTTATTTATTTTCTTGGGTAGTTTGTCTTTAAATAACATGTTATGGATTATTTTCCTCTATATGGTGCAAACCCAACCTTATTTAATACCCTAATAAATTGTTTATTTGTATACCAACCATTATGGCTGTCCAAAGAGATGATGAGATGTGATCCCTTACTTTTTTAGGCATAGAAATTTGCTTCAAAAGTATTGCAATTGCCATACATCAAGACAATTAATAATTAAAATTTTGTTGTAAGTCATTTTCTCATATTAACTGTTACTTTATGCACTCAACCATAAACATGTATGAGAAGAACACATTCAAAATTTCTACAAAAATACAAACAAATATTACTATCAATAATATATGTCTCTTTTAATTCATTTAATAAAATTTCATTACATAATACAATTCATAGAGGCACGTGTCTTGTTAAATCACATTGTTTCCTACAACTAATAAATAATAAGCCATTTTCCATCCAATCATAGTCACAACTATCTACTCAATCATTTTATAGTTGGTCACCCCCTAGTTAGACCATGAAGCAACGAAGGGAAATATTTTTCCTAGTCAACAAATGGTGGATTCACGAAGGTCGTGCTCCTTCATCAACAAAACATTGAAAAGTTCCCCTTAAAACCCACCGAGCTAAGAGCCTACACATAGTTATGATTTTTTTCTTAGCTAGCTTGCACAACTCAAGGAAGTCCCTTAATAACCTCTGTGTCTCACCCAAAAAGCAACCAAAAATACATCTCAATATTGCATCTTCGGTTTGAGACACTTATACCTTATTTTCTTAACCAAAAATGCATTTAATGATTTCTTACTATGCTTCCATCAACCAACAACCTTTTTGGCACCCATTTTCATCTATATTAGGTACTTATATCCATTAATTTGTAGCCCAATCTCTCTGCACATGAGAACATTGCATTCTTTTCCTTCCTACCCAAGTTATCATGGGTCTCCTTTTCAAATTCAAGAGTTAGGTTTACATATTCATGGATCAATATCAAAGGATTCTAGATTGGTTGTTGGCCCATACCTTGGTGAGACAATGGGGTATAAGTCCCAACTACCTCCCATAATTATAGGAGTTGGTAGTTCAACTACCAATTCTCCTAGGAATTGTTTTCTTGGGAAATTGAAATTTTAAGTTAGGTTTTTAAATATGCATCTTAGCAAAATTATTACTAGCATGGGTTATTTCAGTAGGAGAGGATTTTCCACTATTCCCTCTTGCTAGCTCCCACTCAGAGCTCATGGTCCATTTTAGTGCTAACCTTCATTAGTTGTTCGACATTTTCATTCAAAATAAAACAAATTACACATTATTATGGGTTTTACCTGTTTTTCATATGCATGACCATTATAGGAAGCATTAATATAATTAATTGCATTATCAACGGGGAATCAAGAAAGTGGCATTGATATTTATGTTTGGAAATTACTGAGAGGGGTGGTGAATCAATAATTTTAAAAAATTACTTTTTCCTCAACTTAATCTAATAGTTTATGTATATGCTCCATTATTATTGGACTCCTTTTAGAAGTGGCATTGATATTTATGTTTGGAAATTACTGAGAGGGGTGATGAATCAATAATTTAAAAAAATTACTTTTTCCTCAACTTAATCTAATAGTTTATGTATATGCTCCATTATTATTGGACTCCTTTTACAAGTGTCAGAGAGGGAAATTTACATATATACTTATCAAGAATTCAAGAACATTCACACAACATTCAAGAACCAACACATGAAGACACCAGATATAAGTGGAAACCTCGAAGGGAGAAAACCACTAATTTTAGGCTGAAAGTGATGTGAAGAAAAGCTACTACTCCTTATTGTTGTAGGGAAAAGTATCCAATATGGAATGACCCTATCCCACTCTAAGGGTGATAGTACCTCAGCAACAACTGAAAGCAAAGCTATCTAAGATTTCTTCTTTACGAAAGTAAAAGGGGAGAAAGGGATCCACCAACCGATGTCTTTTGCTTAGTGTTTGATCCAATCTTCTCTCCTTGCTGCTTGCTCCCAGCTCCTTGCTCTTTCACCGGCCCAGCTACACAAAGATCCTGCAAGAGAACAAGAAAGGGAAACTACAAGAAGCATACATTCATAATTGATTCAAGGATTAGAATAAATCAAATACACAAGTATAACAATACATCATTGAGACACATGCATATAGAAGAACCTCAAATGCTTTATTAATGGAAGAAGTAAAGTTCTGAGAGTGTTACAACCATAAGAGGCCCAATCCAGCAACACCTCCCAGCAGAAAGAAATCTCCTCTTCACCTCCTTCAAAGCAATCACCCAATAGTTCTAACCTCAAACCAACAGCATTTCCTTGCATTCACCAAATTCCAGCCTCCCTAGACCTCATGAGAGAGCTCTATATATAGGAGAAGTAGAGAAAGGATGAGTCAGCTTGAGACTGGTGTGAAGCTGACTTGTGTCCTCTCCCACTTTAGTTAAACTTCAGTTCTTGAGTCCACTTGGAGATCCTTGCTTCCACTTGGAGTTTTAGATCCTCTTACTCATCACAGGGCGAATTCCTTGATCCAAGTGTCATTTTGGAAGCTTCCTGGGCATTGACACCTTGAGAAATGAATGTGCCATTTGTCCAATCTCGCTCAGCGCAAGTAGCCTTCATTAGAGTTGACATTCAGCGCAGGTACAGAGAGGAGCAGTTGACATTCAGCGCAGATGCTCAGTGGAGCAGTTGACATGATCCCGAAATTGCTTGTTTTTGAGTGTTTTCAGGTGGAGAACTGATCTGAAGTGCTGTGGTTTGCTGACCTTGTTCCTCTATGGGTAGGAACATCATGTTTAGGGACTTTGGATCCCTTAGATTATGGACATTTCATGCTTCATGCTGTAAGGCACAAAAATGTCTATAACAGATGCCCCCTAAAGTATGAGGTCGTTTATCGGGTGAAATGCTTTATCCAGAGGATCCGAAGTTCATTCAATCGCTGAGAGGTGACCTGTCATAAGATACAATACAATACATTATTTTTCATTCTGCTTTCATGATCTAGCTGAGGCGGGCATCCCCATGCTCAGCTTTATAAATTCATTTTGGTACATAGAACAGACGATCGTCTGATGGTAGACTGATAATTCTCTGCTGAAATTATCATCCTTTGAGTAGGATGATCATCTGCTGCAATGATGTACATGTCAAATGTTTTTATATTTCCTGAATATATATCGCAGCCCGGATGGATGAAACTAGATCCGGGGTCTTCAAACTCGTTCGATCTTCACTCTAAGTACAAGTCGATCCATGTGAGAATTGCGCTGAAGTCGAACATGGAAAGACATCGCTTGATTACCGGTCAATAATGTAAACCGTTAACAAGCGCGAGAGGAATCACCGATAATGATAATGACCCTCAAGGTACTGCAGTACAATTCACGTGGTGTGAATAAAGGACTTGGCGTCGAACACCACGCAAAATCTTTCGGTCGAAGGTCATTGATGTATACCTGTCGCCGGAAGTGAGAAACTTGCCATTGAGGCATGCAAGCTTCAAAGTACTGAGGGGGGTGTTCCTAGATCAACTTCTTGGATAATGAGCTGAAGTCGACAAGAAGCGATCCGTCAAAGGAGGGCCTTAATGAATCCCACATCAGTGACACGGAACGGAGCTAATGATTTTAGTGGAGGTGAAAACAATCTGTGACATATGATTCAGGGTGGCGATCATGGGTGGATGAAGGATAATGTATGGCAGTGGATGGGACACGGTTGACTCTTGCTGAACGACATCTCTTGAACATATAACGACACTGATGTGATGGATCGGTAGCATTACCCCAAATGGATGGTGTGGCGAGGACCATGGTGATGAGACCGGTGAATGAAACAACCCAACCCGATGTGATACGGAGGACAAAGTGTCATGTTCAAGAGTGACTTGCTACCATTAAAGCTTTGAGGTTCTCCCAATTTTTCCCCAGTCATTTCTGACCAGTACCTCTTTATTTTTGTCAAGCTTGAGGAGGATAACATGTGCTTGTTCTATAACCTGCCCTTCGGGCAAGCCCATCGCTATGTTTTAACGAGCCTAGCGATAGGGAAACTCATTCTCGTCTAAAGACAAGTTTGTCGCTATTTAATCATTTTAACGAGTCTAACGACAAGGAAAACTCGGTCTTTTTCATTTTTAGAGAGTCTGAAAAGGTACAGAAAGTTAACTCCAAAATTCCTTTTTCGTCATCTAATCCCTTAAGTCCGAAAAAGTATAAAACAATACAGAAGGGATGAGTTTTCGGTACTTTTAATGAGCCGAACAAAACAAGCGCTCAATCTTTTGTGCAATAATCCCTCAGGTCCAAAAAGATTAAAATCTAGAGGAGGGATAGCTCTTCCGATCGTTTAACGAGCTGGAAGGCCAAAACTCGGCAAACTTTTCATATTTTACGAGTCAGGAGAAAAGAGCTCAAAGAAGACTCGTCTTTTGAGGAACGAGTGATAAACAGGGATAGCAGCAGATTCCAGGTACAGGTTGGAATTTTCCAATCACGGCAGTGTCACAAGGATGGCTAAGTGAAATCACTCTTCGCAGCTATTCCTCAAAATGGGTAAACAATCATATGGAGGTGAACGATTGGCCAAATGACGGTGGAGGTGGCGGGTGCAAACACGACCAAGGCTTTTATGGCTGATAGGTTACATTTACCAAGGTTATTTACCGGGATGGGTTCGTTTTTTTAACGAGCTTGAACACTGCTCAAACTTATGTTTATTTTTTAACGAGCATGAACTATGCGCTAAAACTGCTCGGATCTTGCGTTTATTTTTTAACGAGCATGAACTTTATGCTAAAACTGCTCGATATACCAGTCATAAGATACGAAATGTCTCCTGTGAGATAGCTATTTTTTATGGAGCTTTATCTCACGAAGCTGTGCTCCTAATTTGGCAAATTTTGACCTTTGCCCCACATCCTTTCTTTATGCAAGTTCGGAAACGACTAATCCAAAAAACAGATAAATAACCGCTCTTTGCTTGCACTCCAAAAGGTTTGCATGCCCCCAGGTATGAAATACAATTTCAAGGCTGCCCCTACTTATCCTTCAAAACATTCGTTTTGATGGGTGAGGCTTGCCTCTTTCTGGTTACCCAAAGAATGGTTTTGTTTGCTGCCGCGAACGAAACTCTTTCTTCGGTGATGTCTATCATTAGGTTACACAAAGATGGTTACAATTTGTTTCAGCAATAGAATCTCTTTCTTTGGAGGCTGCCCCTACTTATCCTTCAAAACATTTGTTTTAATGGGTGAGGCTTGCCTTTTACCCAAAGATGGTTACTACTTGCTGCCGCAAACGGATCCCCTTCTTTGGCAGAGCCTACTTTTTTAGACAAAGTTGAGTGACCTTTGTCAAACAAGTAACCTTGACAAAAGAATCTTATTCTAGAACAACCCCTCTTCCAACCACGGATGGGGTACGGACTAGTCATACTCTTTTGCGGAAATTCTACCCTATACCCAAGGTTTTTTCTGCCCAAAGCAGACCAGGATGCATGCCCCCTGGGTTCCAGTCCCATCTTTCTGAATCACTCGCACTCATCGGGAAGAAGGACTGGGGGTGGAGACATTTCTTGAGTGAATAGACCATTAAGGGTTGGTATGTGACTATTTGCGATGCGAGATCCCGGAAATGAAAGTTGGTCTACGAGCTTGACCATTCTTCCTTCGTGTGGAAAACACATTACTCTAAAGGGTGAGGAGACTACTGCTCCCATGCAATACATATAGTCTCGTCCAAGGAGTAGGTTATAATCCAAGGGTCCTTGAATGACCATCACGTTCATTTGAACGGTCTTCCCTTTCAATGTAACAGGCACATTGGGGAGGATCCCTAATGGTCGACTGGTTCCTTTATCAAAACCTGAGAGATTTCTTATCTCAGGTAAAAGCGCCGGGGGAACCCAGTGCTTTCCAAGCAATAGAGGAAAGGATACTCACAGATGCCCCTTCATCAATGATAGTTCCAGCCACGACCATTCTGTATATTTGTACGATGATTCTGAATGGTATACTGGCTGGTAACCGGGGTCTGCCTAATTGGTTCCAATCAAAGGATACAACCAGGTTGCTTGGTGGTGGGACCGAATACACGGCCGGATATGACCCTGACGATGTTCCTTCCTGCGATAAAGGAATGGGCGCATTGCCCTGATGCTCATCAGAGTCTGTGTTGACGAAAAGAATCTGGATGGTGTCATCCTTATTCTCTTCGGTGAGGGTGTCATTTGAAGATGAATCTTCAATGACGGTGTCATTTGAGGATGAAACCTCTGAAGGAAGAACCGGGTCAACTGCCGTATCGACCTTTAGACTTTCGTCTGGTCTGGATTCAGTAGGTTCATTTTCAATGACTGACACTTCAGCTGACCACTTGAGCGGGCCAGCTAGATTTCAACCAACGAAGGACTTGGCACGAGTTTTTTGTATCCAGGAGGAAGTCTCAACGGTGAAACCGGACGATCTTCCAAAACTCTCTTCGCTTCGTCTAAGAAGGGACAACGGTGGATGGCGTGATCGCCTTCACACAGTCTGCAGGGAGATCTTGCTCCCCCTCTTTGTCTTGAACCTTCACTTTCGCTGGTTGACGGTAAGCAATCAACATGGCTATCAGAGGTTGATGCTCCCGAATTGTGCAAACGAGGGGACCAGTCCTTTAGTATCCGGGGAATACAGGGACAATCTCTATGGAAGTGGTCTCCTCTACATATGACACATGGCGATTTAGGCCCGGTCTGTGCTGTGTGTGGATTTTTGTCAGATGTCTTTTGCTTGCCCCCAGTCGCCTTAGGCTCCTTCTTCTTCTTCTCTCTCTTCTTCTTCTCCTTCTTCTCCATGGGAGCTTGGCTTTTTCCGGCTCTACCTTGCGAAGATGAAGGATTGGAGGAAGAGTTATAGGAAGTTGAAGGCTGGTGGGCAGCCCTAGACTCATCTAACTGTTGACTCGATTGTTCAGGAACCATGGTGTTATGAACTACACTGGTTGAGAATAGCCAAACTGGCAGGCCAATTGTCAGTCCTGGAAGCGACAATGTGGCCAAGTGGGGCGCACCAACTTCTCCCCAAGAGGAGAAAGGACTAGGATTTCCATCATGTGGAATTCCTTGGTTGGGGCGTTCCATGTTCTCAACCTAAAGATCAACGCGGGAATAGGAGGTGATTATGTTCCGTTTAAAATAAATTTTATAACGACGCTTTAGACACAACTTGCTTTTTCACTTTTTAAGAGTCGAGAAAAAGCTAAAGATGACTCTAGTCTCCTTCGATGTTTTAACGAGCCCGAAGTGACAAATGCTCGGTTGGACTTTTTTAGTTATAGAGTTTGAAAAAGGCCAAAAGAAACTACTCTGGAGTTCTAGGCAGAGGGTGTGCCAAACCTTTCGCGAAACCACAGAATACGTTTTACGGTACGGGTGGTCGATCTTCGTGAATGTTGTGTTCACTGCATCGCGATCAGTAGGGCGGCTGACACGGCTTCCTATGGATAAAGGCTTTGTTCCTATAGGGGTCTCCCAATATATACGCGACGGTACGTGGGAGCACAAGTCCGTATTGATACTTATCATTTCACCGTGGAGGAATCACCCAACCACTCAACGCTAAGATATCACATTTAACGACGCCGGAACACGTCTCTAGCTTAGACCTCTATGTGTTTGCGTTATGTTTCAATGCGTTGTTATGTAAATTCAATTTATTTTAAGGTTGATCTTGTTTAGCAGTTTGCCTTTATGGATCACCATGAGATGTATGGTAACACTCCTAAATGCAGTCTAAGATGATAAGCAAGCTTTTCAATCTTTCAACTTTGAAAATCTTAACTACTGAGGGAAAAGAAAGACATCATCTTTTCACACAGATCATAGAGCACACACTAATGCACTTTTTCCTAAATCAACATGCAAACTGTCAAAATGCACATGCACAATGCAGGTATTTCTTTTCTCTTTCTTAATGTTGATGTATTACAAAAAGAAAGCTGTTGTATAACTTTGAATTCAATTTCAAGTGAAAGCAAACAAGTTTGTCCAAAATCAAAAGACACCTTAAGATTTACTTGTTTCGACACTAGAAATATGTAAATTCAAACCATATGACAAAATAAAAAGCTCAATCAATCAGCTATGAACAGCAAACAAACTCACTCTTAAGATCAGAAAGACACCTATCACAGGTCTAGATCTAAGAGGCCACAGCAAGAATAGTTCACTTTCGTTATGGGAAACTGTAAATGATGTAAGAAATACACAAAGAACAAACACAGTTTCTTTATACAACCGAGGCGGAATAGTGGCAAGGAAAGTTGGTTTCAGATAGGTACATTGACTGGTAACAGGCAGCAAAAAAAAAGGTGAAAACAGGGCAAGAAATAGCAGGAAACCCCAGTAGCACAAGGCAAGACTGGTTCAGCGCAGGTGGTACACTGTCAGTTTGACATTCAGCGCAGGTAGCCCCTTCGGGAACTGCGCTGAAATGCAGACTGCCTTCACAACACTTGCACTGAAGAACGAAACTTTCGTTTCTCTTAGTTTCCGGGTCACAGATTGCTCAAAAATTCACAGTTTTTGGCCAAATCAGAAGCTATCAGTCAAGTACACACAAAGGGATGATAAGGAGGATGAAAAGCTATCACTAAGAGCTGTTCAGAGTCCTTGTGGATCAGCTCTTCAAATCATAAACATGCCCAGAAACTGAGCTAGAGTAGATGCCCTCTACTTTGCATTTGAAAGATCCAAATGCAGTTCTATTCGGTACTCCCTGTGTTTAGGAAATGAATAGCTAAAACACAAACAACCAACAAGATACGATCCCCAGCGGAGTCGCCAGTTTGTTGTAGGGAAAAGTATCCAATACGGAATGACCCTATCCCACTCTAAGGGTGATAGTACCTCAACAACAACTGAAAGCAAAGCTATCTAAGATTTCTTCTTTACGAAAGTAAAAGGGGAGAAAGGGATCCACCAACCGATGTCTTTCGCTTAGTGTTTGATCCAATCTTCTCTCCTTGCTGCTTGCTCCCAGCTCCTTGCTCTTTCACTGGCCCAGCTACACAAAGATCCTGCAAGAGAACAAGAAAGGGAAACTACAAGAAGCATACATTCATAATTGATTCAAGGATTAGAATAAATCAAATACACAAGTATAACAATACATCATTGAGACACATGCATATAGAAGAACCTCAAATGCTTTATTAATGGAAGAAGTAAAGTTCTGAGAGTGTTACAACCATAAGAGGCCCAATCCAGCAACACCTCCCAGCAGAAAGAAATCTCCTCTTCACCTCCTTCAAAGCAATCACCCAATAGTTCTAACCTCAAACCAACAACATTTCCTTGCATTCACCAAATTACAGCCTCCCTAGACCTCATGAGAGAGCTCTATATATAGGAGAAGTGGAGAAAGGATGAGTCAGCTTGAGACTGGTGTGAAGCTGACTTGTGTCCTCTCCCACTTTAGTTAAACTTCAGTTCTTGAGTCCACTTGGAGATCCTTGCTTCCACTTGGAGTTTTAGATCCTCTTACTCATCACAGGGCGATTTCCTTGATCCAAGTGTCATTTTGGAAGCTTCCTGGGCATTGACACCTTGAGAAATGAATGTGCCATTTGTCCAATCTCGCTCAGCGCAGGTAGCCTTCATTAGAGTTGACATTCAACGCAGGTACAGAGAGGAGCAGTTGACATTCAGCGCAGATGCTCAGTGGAGCAGTTGACATGATCCCGAAATTGCTTGTTTTTGAGTGTTTTCAGGTGGAGAACTGATCTGAAGTGCTGTGGTTTGCTGACCTTGTTCCTCTAGGGGTAGGAACATCATGTTTAGGGACTTTGGATCCCTTAGATTATGGACATTTCATGCTTCATGCTGTAAGGCACAAAAATGTCTATAACACTTATTACATCATATTTTTGTAGGCTCAACCCTAAAAGAGGCTCCTACCTCAAAGGAAGCTCCAACTCCCACAATTTTTAAGGAAGCTCCAACTCCCACAATTTTTTAGCAGGCTACAACCTACATGAGGCTCTTGCCTGAACATGATACAACATGTTATTTATCAAGCTACAACATAGAAAGGGACAACAATCTCTCAATCACAATATCAAGTCAAAATTGTTGGTTACTTGATATACACTTTTATTGTCAAGTCTACTGCAAATATTTACTGCTCCTTTTCAACTTTGTGCCTCTTCAAGCCTTATTGGTTGTTTGCATTCTTTGAAGGAATATGAAATGATGCATTGTCTCTTGGTCTTCTAACATTGTTCACAAGCTTGCCTCTTCAAAAAAATAAAAGTAAAAATAATATATATATATATATATATATATATATATAAAGATGAAATAAAACAACTCAACTAGTAATGATTACAAGAAACAAATCAAATTCTTATTATCTTGTATACTACATTTTTCTATTTAATGAAAGCATATATTTTTATCTTGTGTCTCAATATTTTATATTCCATTTTACAATGTTTAGCCTTCACGTCTATTATCATAGCCTTTGCACTTCACATCACTTTGCATTTCAATCACTCTTGCAACACTGGCATACATCATGAATTAATGTCAACACATCCATCAATTATGACAATTTGACATCAATGCCAACATTACCAACATTCTCCCCCTTTGACATTGATGCCAACACAGTGGTTCTTTCTATTACCTCTTCTTTTGCATTCATTTTGTCTCCATACCTTTACTTACCTCCCCCTTTGACATCAATGACAAGGGATTTAGCTTTAACATGTTAAAGTATTAATGTTGGGCAATATAATGTCCTATACTTGTAGATGCTGCTCCAGAAACATATTCTAGTCTTTGCATGTGGAAAGGAAGCCCAAAAGCCTAATTCATAAAAACATTCTCGAGTGATTCCTCCATAAATCAATTTCAATGACAATTAATAAAAGTTATAAGAAGTATTATGTATACTACCAATAATGTTAGATGATAAGGCTTCAACAATAAAGCTTCAATTTAGGAAACCATGTCAAGTATAGATGTCAAGGTATTAATGCTCTGTCGTTGTAGTATGATGTTCTCCATAAATCAACGGGAATTAATATAGGCCACATTATGTATTATGATTGGTGTATTCCGCAATATATCAACGCTGACCAAATTAAATGCTGGAGGTAGTAAAATTACATCATATGTTGACACCATATGTGGAATTATAACAACGTTTCCAATGACAATATTAATGATAATGTTCTTGTCCAGGAAAACGAACCGATGCTAATGTTGCTGTAAAAAAAAAATGATTAGGCTTAGAGGCAGTCCTGATTGATTCATCTGGTTGTGACTGTGAGCTAAATCGTTGAGTTGGGAGATTGGGCATGGTTGATTCCGTTGATCTGAAGAAGAAAAGTTGTGAAGAGAATCTGGAACGATACTCTGGGAAGCAAGAGGTAGACACGAATGCGAACATGGTAGCCATTATTGATGGAAGGGTTGCCTGCAACAATGATAATGATGATGAAGTAAAAAATGATCATATCGATGGCCACCCTCATGTTCGTGTTATTTACAATAGTCTGCCAACACAAAGTTGCCAGAGCATGCCCAGCATGTTGATGAATCCAATAGTCACGAAAAATCCCTGGGCCATGAAATTCATCATTGCAGATTACAAATGAAAATGGACCAAAAAAAAAAAAACAAGTATACATATCATAATTTATGGATGGACGAGGAGCCTGTGGCAAAATCAAAATA
The DNA here is from genome assembly GCA_031772625.1 of Pinus tabuliformis. NCBI lineage: Eukaryota > Viridiplantae > Streptophyta > Pinopsida > Pinales > Pinaceae > Pinus > Pinus tabuliformis. The sequence goes on along the minus strand of CM062819.1, from coordinate 278,930,868 downwards.
TTTTTATTGGACCCCCATGAAGCAGCCGCTTGTGGAATCCTCCATATATTTCAATTGTAATTCATAGCCTATAATCCATAGTGAAGGAATGGCCGAAATTCCTAGATAACAAAAGGGTAGCCATTGCTCACCAAGAATATAACAAATTAAAGAGAAAACGAGCAGTTTCTCTGATTCTGCGTCGAATATATTTTGAGGATCAAAATTCATGGAAGTTTGACAGAATACAGGTTGGCATTCTTGGAAAGGAGATCAGAGAGGCCCTGGGTGATACCATTATCAAATATGAAACAATAATAATCTCGCACTACTTCAATATGCCAGTTAGTAATTCTGCAAGGAGAATGTGCTCAAATTAGGGCATAAAGCCCTAAAATTTTAATTCGTTCCTAAACGGCTTGCTCTAATTAAAAGTATGTTTCATAAATTCTAACACATAACTATCATCAATTTAAGGATTAATTAAGGACCAACTCACATCAACTTCTGTGTAAAACAGGATGGAGGAAAAGGCCTAAAGAAGCTTGGGAAGAATTGGTGTGTACATTTTGCACTTCTAGGGCTGTGGAATCCGAAAAACATTTCATTTTGAAATGTGATGCATTCAAAGTGTTAACACCCAGGTTGTTCCCTTTGACTCCCAAGGGAATACGGCCGGGGTAACCACTAACCAATCTTTGGATCACTGTTTCTAGCCAAACTGTGATCAGAGAGGGCTCTCTCTTTATGATTTGTAACTGTTTATGATAGGGTTTTAGGCTAGCTATTATGCACAAGTTTTGTTTATGTTTTGGTTGAAGAATTTCCTTCAGATCTCTTGTGATGTGATATTCAGAGAGTCCAGTATCATTGGGCAATGGAGTCTGTAGCAGTAGGTATCTAGAAACTTTGAGATGAACCGGTGAAACTTACAGGGCCATTTGGATGTTTCATAGAACAAATTTTGATTAATAACAGGAAACAGGTAAGACAAACAATGAAAGCATTCAAGAATTTTCACTCATTTTTAACTGTTTCCACCAAACTGGTTATGAGAAAAAGACAGATGTCACAGGGGCAAACTTGAATCCCTGGGAATATCTATCACAGCGAAAGATATAGTTTCAAAGTGCAGCAATTAAGAATTACACTTCTGTTACTGTATCTGAGGAAAACATGGATAATAGCTCAGTTTGAGTTCAGGGTAATCATGGATTAAGTCCTGGAACTATTCTTCTACTTTGCTATTAAGTGTAAAACATCTGGACAATGAAAGAGAACAAAAGACTCGAAAACATGTAATACAGAGATTTGAGAAAACTTATTGTTTTATGAAACACTCTGGAATCTTGCAACATTCACCATTCATCACAACGCATCAAAGTACACCAAGCTTTGGAAATTCCATTCTCCTTTTGTATTATTTCTCTGAGAATTTTTACAGCAAGTGAGAGCTCTTCAAAGGAAAATTACAACAACCCCTTAAGCTTCTATGAGGGGCGAATATATACTTGCGATTCTTTACAAAAATATCTGAGTCCTGAGTTATCTCAGATTTAATGCTCGTACCAACTTTGAGATATTATTATCAGAAATTTATTACAGCATTGAATACAAAATAAAGGCGCTTTAATGTTCTGTCAGAAGATATTTTGGCCTTTGGGATCTGCTGAGTCGGTTGAGATATTTTGATTGAATGCTGGAGAACCCGACTTTATGGCTTGTGCGCTGTATGCTGTGTTTGTCACCTATGATTGTGACTGCTGCAGTGGTGAGAGAATAGCTCTGCTGAGTTGGCTCAGCTTCTGCCTCTTCCTTGTAGATTTTATTCATCAAAATTGTGCCTGCGTATGACTGATCATGTGCTGGAGAAAAACCAACCTCACGGGTTCGGACCTGATAAGATTACCTGTGTCAGATTCCTCCACTCTTCCTGTGTGGGCAATTGGTGTCTTATGATTGCTCCCATAGTCTCATCTGCCCCAGTATACTTAAAGAAATTCGGTGGTGTATCAAACAGATGATGAATTTCATTCATAATAAAAAACAGACTATCCACCCTATCATACAGATTCTGCCCCGATGCTGGCCCTGTGTCTGCTGAAGTACTGGGCTGTTTTGCAATTTGTGCTACCGCATAGGCATCAATCCTTTTGTTGTAATTTTCTAGGGTGAGCAGTCTTCCTACACTGCTTAAAATGTTGGGGAGGCCTCTGTTCTGTAATGCCAGGAATCTGTCCAGGAATTTGTTGATTTCAGTCTGCATGTCCTGTGTTCTCCTCTCCAGTGTTCCAACTAGGTTTCTTAGTGTCAGGACTCGTTTAACTACTGAGATTGTTTCAGTCCTGTTAGTAATTCCCATGGCAGCTAGTTGAGAGCTAGTTTTGTTATTTAAAACATTGACCATTCTGTTGGCAGCATCTGGCATGTGGCCAAGGCTTGCTCTTGCTCTGTGTATTTCCTTGTTTGCCTTGGTGATGAGTGCTATTTGCTCATCCATAGTCTCAATGTACTGCCACTGATTGGTGATGGATCGACCGATGTTACTCCAGAGGACTGCCTTTAGTTCTGCTGTTACCTTCTCTAGTGCAAGCTCTTTTTCTAGTTCAGCTATTCTCTTTTTTAGAGCTTTTATCTCTCTCTCCTTTGTTGCTTCATTCTGCTTGCTTTTGTCAAATTTATCATTTACCTTGGCCAAAGTCTTCTTGACTTCATCAAGCTCTTTCATTTGGGATTCAAGAATTTGGATCTCAGCTTGTAGCTTCTGCATATCCAGACTGGGAGTCTGTCCTGGTGTTGGTGTAGTCGTTGCTGTAGATGGTGCTGTAGTTCCCGTTTGCTGAGGAGGAGGAGTAGTTGTTGGAGGGACTTCCTCAAGATTAATTATCACAGGAGGAGGCTGGGAGGGTTGGCCCTCTTCTCTTTGCTTCATTGCTGTTTGTAGTGCTGCCTTTGCAGCTTCTGATTGTCCTAGCTGGTCTTGAGTTCGAACCAGCTCCTTGTACAGGGATACCAGCAGGTCTGTAGCATCCTTTTCCTGCCTTTGCTGGGCAACCTCATCTGTTTGTGGATGGATGGTAGCTGGGAGCTTGATTTTCTTTCTTAAAGCTGCCATGTCTGCATCCCTTATCTTCAGGAGTTCTTGGATACCCTTAACATCTTTAGGATCATGTCCTATTTCGATAATTACCTCTTCCAAGGACTTGATCCGGTTGTCCTTGGCTTGTGATGATGCTCTCTCCAATTCCAGCTGAGAGGCTGTATTATCAAGGCTGCTCTTCAATTTGTAGTTCTCCAATGTCTCACCTGCCAAGGAGGCATACACCATTTCACCAGTTTGTTTATGTAATTCAATCTTATCCATAGGGTGTATGTCTTTGGCCAGCACCTCCATGTTGGTTCTTAGGTAATCCGAGGTGGATTGAGGATGCAGTGTTGTGGGCATGAAGTGACTCATGATCATCTTGCCTTCACTTACATCAAAGGCAGACATGAGTCTTTGCTGATTTGTAGGAGCCAGGTTCAGCAAATGATCGTACAGCCGAATTTTAATAGGATCACTCCTCCTCTTGATGTCAATAAATTGCTGCTTGATGCTTGTCTGTCCCTCTCTGTGCTGGCTGGAGGAGCTGACCTCTCCTCTTATAGTTCTATCATGTTCATGCTGAGATGAACTGGCTGAAACTTCTCCACTGGGTGGGCCCATGCCCATTGCTTGCCTCACTGCTATGTCATCCTCTTGGGAGTCATTTAGTCTTTGTCTTTTCTCTCCCCGATTAATGGATGAAGTCAGGGGAGTCTCTCTATCCCTTTTCCTGGTGAAGTCCTCCTTTTGTGGGGTTTGGAGGACCGAGGTATCAACAGTGGTTTCTGCTCTAGGAGGCACCACTGTCTGAGCCTGTTGCTCAGTGGAGCTTGGAGGATCAGTCACTTTTTCTTGCTGCAAGGGCTGCTGTTCACTAAACTGTTCCTCTTCCTGTTGCTGCCCGAATTCCTGCTGCTCCATCTCTTCTTGCTGCTGTAGTAATGTGTCCACTTGTTCTTCTGTCAGTGGAGGTGGCTGTTCCACCTGCTTCCCTTTATCTCTGCTTGCTGTCTGTGGTGCTTTCTCGGCAGTTTGCTGCTGTGCTGTTGATGATGTAGCAGCTGCTCCAAGTTGCTTTTTGTAGGAGAGGGGCACCTGTCCACAAGTTTCCAAGTCAGCTTCCTTTTGCATATTTCTAGCCTCTCTCTCAAGTAACTCTTCATTAGTAATTCCCTCCTCTAGGGTACCCTCCTCCCAATTTGATGCATTGGCATACTGTTCAATCTCAGGTTGTCTCTTGTGTGCATAGCTACCCAATTTGTATCTAATCCTCCTGAGGGAGATAGCATGATTGGGGTCATAGGGTATCCATTCAAAGCTGGTTTGCAGTCTGAGGCCTTCCAGGATAGTGTTTGCCTCTTTCCATCCCTCTTCTTTCTTGTTATATAGGAAAGGACCCAGCTGGTTCCTTACCTTCAACTGTGACTTCTTGTTGTTGCTCTGAAAATGAAGATAGTCTGAGTTCCCAAACTGTCTGAAATATTCCAAGGCAAAAAGCCTCATGGGGACATACCTTGGCAACCTAAATGGGTTCAACTCACAGCCATATATCCTGATGACTGTGTGGTTTTGGTAGAAGTACCAATTACCAATGCTGTAGGACTTATTCAAATGGAGAATTCTCCTCATGTCATCAGTTAGTCTAGGAGGAGGAGTACCATGCAATACTGTCATGACTGGATAGATGAATAAGTCAATGAACTCAGTGTATGTGTAAGGTGATACAGAGATATGATGAAAAATAGAAGTCCAGAATACAACTGACCTTGGAATTCCCTGGGCATTGAGTGGTTTCAAAGGAACAGAGAAGGTGGCTGGCTGATAGAACAAGAACAGATGGTATATATATGAAGTATACCTGAATAGTCTTTCCCTCTTCAAGTTCATAAACTGCTCATGGATTTTATCTGCAATGTAGGTTGCATAGTCATAATGTACAGCTGGGGGTTTACCAGGAGAGAATATAGACAGCATTGCCATTAGGCTATCATCCACATCCTCTATCCCCCTGAATCCTAGGACATAACTGATTAAATCCACTAACATCCTGCCCAAATCATTCAAGTAGTGATACCCAATAGGAGGGGTTCTGACTGATTCAGAGCCTGGTCTTACAAACAACTGATTGATTTTAATGATTTGGTCATTTGACAGCTTGGTCCCTTTGTTTATCAAATTCTGCATAGAGAGGGGAGTCAATTGCTTGGCAGTTTGGAAGTGCAGCATTCCATTTATACTTTCTGGGGTAATCTGGAACAGGATTGAGCCTGTGGGGCTGATGACAGCTCTTTGGGTTGGGTCATAACATTCCTGGCAGCTGTAGATGAGTTCTGGCATAGGATTTACTTGGGGAAGGTTGAAGATGGGTAAATTTGAGTCCCAAATTCCCAAGATGTCTGCCCCACTCAGGTGCTGGGCTTTTAACTCATTCATCATCTGGATATTGTATTTGGTTCCCATAGGGAACCAGTCCAGCATTTGGTAATCCATGTCTCCCAGGGGTTTCCATGCTAATTCCTGGTGAGGAGCATTGAGGGGCTTGATATTTAGAGCAATAGGAGTCTCCATAGTTCTTCAAAGTGCAACAATTGTAGGTGAATAGTCAAAATGGAAGCAACACAGAATAGAGGTGATTCTCTGTAAAGACAGTTTGTATTTTGGACACCAGAGGGGAATTTACTCAACAGCAATTGAAATACTGTTTGTTTTTTTAGGAGCAGAGCTTCTCTTAAGGTCTAACTATGTCCTCTTTTTGCGGGTAAATTGAGACCAACAAGGAATTTTCCGAGAATACACAGTGAATATTGCTTTTGGGTGAATTTACCAGAATTATGGCTCGGCTGGTGTTTTTCGACTTCACAGTGGCAAATGTGGACTTGCAGAGGGAAATGGGCGGTGTAAATATAGTTTTTGAGGTGCCTTTATCCTTCTGAACAAATTAAAGTTCGATAACAGTGGTATGGAGGGCAAGACAACTGTAAATACCTGTAAATTGGCGAGCGGAGGTCGAGCAGGTGTGCACGTTTGCTGCTGAGGAGGTCGCCCGGGTTAAATCAACAGGTTGGCGGAAATTCGGACGTAAACAGCCATGCAGGGAGAACAATAGCGACAGGAGCGAAAGTGAGAAAAACGCGGCTTTTTTGGGTAAATATGGGTTTTTTACCATTTTGGCGCTTTTTCATGATGACGTCAGCATGATGTCATGGTGGGTCACGGTGAGGTGACGTCAGCTGACGTCGTCGGGTGACGTGGCAGTGAATTATTGGTCCAAGGGGTGATGAGGTGGCAACCACGTCAGCGGACAGGTGGACGAATGGCAGAGGTGAGTACGAGCGGACGCGACGTGGCGATGAATTAGCGGAGAATAGGTGGCAGTTAGGACCGTAGTGGTTACGGTTAAAGCTAACCGCTACGGTTTCTCGGGGCGGTTTGGGTACGGCGGGGAAGTTGTCAGGCCCGGCTCCGAGATACCTCAGTGTTTGACGCGTGGAGAGGCCCTGACGTGACGCAACGTCAGCATCTCGGGCGGTAAAGTACAGCAGTGGGAGCCGCTCCGATATTGACGTGGATCGTCAGATCTTCAGGCCTTGATCCGACGGTGGGCGGAGTATGGAGGTGCTCGGGTTATATGCGGGCGGGGAACTTTAGGTTTTATGGGTTTTTTGTTGGTTTTCGAATGATTTTTCATTAAACCCATAATGCGTTAACCCTTTGGAAATGCGCCAGAGGCGGGTTTTTTAACTTTGGTAACTTTTGCAAAGGATTTGAAGGCGGAATAGGGTTTTGTAAGGGTTTTTCAATGCAAATGGTGGTTTGAGGAGCTGTTTGACTTGCAGCAAGGGGGAATGGGATGGGACAGGTTCACCAAAGTGACCAGATGTCACTTTGGTCCCTTTTGAAGACCATATGGCTATAATGCCAAGGGGAGGGAGTATATATAAGATTTGGGGCTTTATACACCTTAGTGTTAGTATTATTAGGGGAAGGGGTAAAATAGGGGAGCTATATAGTAAAATTAGAGGTTAATATGAATGAAGGGAGCAAATGAAAGGGATTTTACTGAGTTTATCTGAAATTGACTTGGTTTTGAGAGTAGATCAAAATGAAAAGGTCTTAGACAAGAAATGTGGATTCTGAATGAACTAGAACCACCATAAAACCATGATCTCTCTTCATAAATCTCAGCTGAAAGAAAGGGAGTGTTAGTAATGGAATAAAGGGGAAGAAGGAAGTTAGTCATGCTCCTTGCTGTAATATGATGGAATTAACCACTTTTTCTATTGATAGATTTTGCCTTGGCAACACCTGTTGACATATGTGTAATGGTGAAAATATCCTTTCTGCAACCACAACTGCCTACCCAGCTATTTCCCTAGCATTTTTTGTTTCTCCATAGAGGGTGCATTTGGACTTGCAAACCCTTACTTGCCTTTTCTTTTCTTTGGCTTTTTCTTTTTTCTTTTCTATCTACTTCTACCCTTATCTCTTCCAAGGTCCCAGATTAAGCTGTTGGGAACCTTTGCTTCTCTACCTAAACTACTTTTCTGCCAAGATTAAACAGTTTGGACAGACTTCTTTCTCTATTCTGTAACTCAAAATTGAACACATGGCATGATCCAGATTAGACTGTTGAATCATCCACAAAATTGAAATAAGGTCCTCAATACTTGAAACACTTTACCCACCTCTTGCTTTCTAGGAAATATGGGATCTTTGGGATACCAAAGCAGAGCATATTTGGCCTTTCTTGCCAATCATGAAATATGAAACCTATTGGTATAGGTATCCAACAGTGGCTCCACATGGGGATGGTTTTTCTTTTGAAAGACCAAGAACAGCAGGTCAGATTGCCTTGTTCCTTGACTGCCCATCTTTGTCTTTGAAATCTGCTGCATGAATGTGTCAAAATAGTGTGTTTCTCTTTTGGAAGACCTCTGATTCTATTTGCCTTTGACTGCTTGGTAAATCACTTGGGAAAACTGCTTTTTACAATCTAAAACAGAAAACAATATGTACATCTACATATATACAAAGAATCCTTAGGTTCCACTCATGGGGAATAGTCAAAGTAGTGCTTCAGCATCCTGCCATTAACAGGACCTTCATCCAAGTCAGTTTCAGTAAGACTTTTGAGGAAATAAGTGTTGTTACCTTGTACTGCTTGGACAGCAAATGGTCCTTTCCATAAAGAGTCAAACTTTCCATGTTTCCCTTTCTCTTCTCTTCTTGCATCCCACTTTAAAACTTTGTCCCCCACATTGAAATCTTCTGCTTTGGTTCTTCTATCAAAAGCCCTTTTCAGTTTCTCTTGTAGTATCTGCACTCTGCTGAAAACTTGTTCTCTGGTCTGATGTAAACAAATTATCTGGTTAATCCTTCTTTGCATGTCATTTGGCTCTGCTTGGCTTTCCTGCAGAAGTTTCATAACCGGCACTCCTAGTGATGAAGGAAATCTAGCCTCTAATCCATAGACTAACTCATATGGGCTGGTCCCAATTGATCTTTTAGTTGTTAGTCTGTCTGCCCATAAGGCATTTACTAGTTTCTTATGCCAGTTCTTTTTGTTCTCTTCCAGCACTTTCTTTATGATATTTATCAAACTTTTGTTTGATGATTCAGCAAGGCCATTTCCTTGAGGATAGTAAGCTGTAGAATGGCCCAAAGTAATGTGAAATTTATGGCAGAAGTTTACCATCTTTTTGGATCTGAAGGCAGCAGCATTGTCTGTTATTATCTTGTCTGGGCAGCCAAATCTAGCCAGTATATTGTTTTCCAAAAACTGAATGATTACTGAATCATTTGCTTGTCTGCATGGGGCAGCTTCAATCCACTTGGTGAAGTAGTCTGTTGCTGTTAGAATCCATCTGTGTTGCCCTGAAGATGAGGGATGAATTTCTCCAATGAAATCCAAACCCCATTGTTGGAAAGGTTTCTCTGTTGCAATAGGCTTCAAAGGAAGTGGCAGCAACTGTCTTTTGCCTTCAAACAGTTGGCATTTGTGGCATGAGGCTGTAAATTTCTTAACATCAGAGAACATAGTAGGCCAGTAATAACCAGCCCTCAATATCTTGTCCACAGTGGACTTCCAGTACAAATGTCCACCACAGTCTCCAGCATGGAAGTCTTGCATGATTTTGTTAGTTTCATTCTCTATTAGACAGTGCAGCAAAATACCTTCATGGTTTTTCCACAGTAGATTTTCATCCATCACACAAAATCTAGATGTTTTCATTTTTAGGAACCTACACTTAGTTCTGGACAGTCCTGGGGGAGCACACAGGTTTTGTAACACATAACAGATATCAGAGTACCAAGGAGATTGTTCAAAGGCTACATTGATCTTTGGAGTCGCCAGCTCTGTTTCACTGTCCAGTTGGTTAATGTCTAAGGCTTGGAAATTTGCTTCTGTCATTAACTTGGCCAAACCTTGTCCTTTTATCAGCTTTGTAGGCTTTATTTCAATGTCAAATTCTAGTATATTGGCAATCCATTTTCCTCTCCTGCCCTCTAAGTTTTCTTGGGTGAGAATGTCTTTGACAATAGGACTTGGTACATAAGCCACAACATGGGAGTAAAGGATGTAAATCCTAAAGTCTTTAATAGCCTTGATCAAAGCATAGGCTTGTTTTTCCATTATTTGATACTTTAGGGGGGCATCTCTAAGAGCTCTGCTGAAAAAAGCAATGGGCTTTTCATTCCCTTGGTCATCTTTCTGCAATAATACAGCAGCAATAGTATGCTGGGAGGCAAATGAGAAGATAATAAAGTCTCTGTCAAACTGAGGATTAGTTAACACTGGGGTTTGAGTCAGGGCCAATTTTATACTTTCGAAAGCTTGTTTTGCTTCAACAGTCCATTTGACCTTTGAATCTTTCTTTAGCATATTGTTTAGTAATCTGATTAATTCTGCTAAATTTGGGATAAACCTTCTTAAAAAGTTGATTTTTCCTAAAAATCCTTGCAGCTCCTTGACATTCCTTGGGTGAGGCATTTGTAGGATAGCTTGTATCCTATCTGGATCAATTCTTATGCCATTTTTTGAAATAATATGCCCTAGAAGTTTCCCTTCTTCCAAGCCAAATAATGACTTCTTGGGGTTTAAGGAAATACCATATTTTCTGCATGTTATGAAGATTTGTCTTAAATGTTTCAAGTGTTCTTGGTCAGATTTTGAAAAGGGTGTTAGATCATCTAAGTAAATGACCAAGAAGTCATGAATCTCTTTTGCAAAAGCAATGTCCATTGCTCTCTGAAATGTTGCCCCTGCATTTTTCAATCCAAAGGGCATTTTCACATACTTGAAAGTGCCCCATGGGGTAGTAAATGCAGTTTTGTCTTGATCATCAGGGTGTACCAGGATTTGATTGAAACCTGAGAAACCATCCAGCAATGATATTCTTGAAGCTCCTACTACTCTTTGAAGAATGTGATCCATTTTGGGTAAGGGGTAGTTGTCTTTAAGTGACACTTGGTTCAAATTCCTTAAGTCTACACAAAGTCTAATCCCACCAGTTTTCTTTCTTGTAGGGACCAAATTTGAAATCCACTCAGAAAACCTAATTGGTGCTATGATACCAGCTTTGAACATTTTCTGTAATTCCTTTTCAATGGAAGGAAGGAGCACAGGATTGATTCTTCTCAATTTCTGTTTGAATGGTTTTTGATTAGGCTTGAGGGGAATGGTATGCTGGATAACAGAGGTATCATAAGACTTCAAGTCCTCATAACCCCAAGCAAAGACATCTTGGAACTCTTTAAAGAGATCAATATATTTGGGTTTTTGATCAGGGGGCAAAGCAGCAGATAGCTTTATTATTTTAGGCTTGTCAGTGGTGCCAATGTTACATTCTTCAATTGTTGCATCTAATGGCTGCATCTTTGGTTTCCTGGGGACATCATTTGAGTCAAAAATGTCCTCTAGTGGGGTAAGGCCTGCTGGAAGGAGATTGTCTTTGAGTTGTATGATTTCATCTTCAGCGTTGCTCACCTCTTCACAGTCAATTTGGTGAATTTGCTGAATGTTTTCTTTGTTGAAAATGGTTGGACTGAGTAATTGTTTGGCTGTTCTAGGTGACATTGGGTGGGCAGACTGTTGAAACTGTAATTGTGATGGACTTGCTCCATCAAATATTTGTGATTGATTTGCTGTCTCAAGCTTTTGTGATTGACTTGCTGTCTCAAGGTCAATATTTAATCCTGTAAACTCTTGTTGCAAGGTTAAAAAGTTGTTTATTTGCATGTCATTCTCAAATACTTGCCACTCTTTGACATTGTTTGGAATAGAAGGCCTATATTTGACCTCTGCCGTGAAACAATTGTTGGGTTCTAATGGGAATTTGAAGGTGCTGGCAAATGTTGCCAAGCTGTGTGCATGGAGATTGTGGCCCCTTGGAATTTTTGTGATAACAAACTCGGAGAAAGTCTCTAGTATTTCAATTACAACAGACCTATAGGACCTCAATCTTTTGTCGTTGGTAACAAAATTTCCTTTCACTTGTTGAATTACTAGATCAGAGTCTCCCATGATGGAGAGTTTAGGAGCCTGTAGTGATTTTGCTAGCTTTAGGCCCAACAGCAGAGCTTCATATTCTGCTATGTTGTTAGTGCATCTAAACTTCAATCTGTAAGCCCTGCCTTCTGCATAGCCTTTCTCTTTGTTATGTATCCATACTCCAGCTCCTGCCCCTAACTTGTTGACTGAGCCATCAAACTCTAGGGCCCACAGAATGTCTTGCTGAATAGGAGATTTAACATTCTGTTCATGGGATGGCAATGTGAGCATGAGTTGAGGTTTCTTTTCCCATTTGTTTCCTGGGATAATTTCATCATTTGTTTGACAATCTTTGACAACTAGAGGAGGGTTTATGTGTATTGTTGGGTTGATTGAAATTTGGCAGGTGCTACTTGTTTGATCAATGTTTTGTTCTTGTATGAGTGTTTCGGTCTTAATGTCATTGTTTGAGAGGCTTGCGCTGTCATTGAAGAGGATGAAGGAGTCTATGTCCGAATGGACAGCATATATTGGAAAATTTTGAGGCTTTTCTTCACTGCTGACCATATACTTTATGAGTGTTTCCCTATAAAGTCTTTTTGGTTGCCCAAATACAGAGATGGTTGCATATGACATATCTAATTGCAGGGAGCCTTGGAGTTTGGCTCCCCATGATCTTGATAAGAGCATCCCGTATTTGGGTGGGATATCAGCAACTACAACATCCATTAGTATGGTTTTGTTGGGAAATTGAACCAGGGACACACATAAATCTTTTATTAGGCCCAAACATTTGACTTGACTAGAATCAAAAGAAAACAGGTCTTTGTATGGTCTTGTTATATCCAAGTTTAATCTTTCCATGACAGCTTTTGGCATAAGGTTGTGAGAGGCACCTGAGTCAAACATTGCATTATGCAGTATTTTATCATGAACATGCAGGCTGACATAAAAAGGTAAAACCCCTGTGACTACTGTTTTTCCATCTACCTCTGGGCCAAACAGTAATTCTGGAGTGTCATCTAGCACATTTACATCATCTTTGTTGTTGGTGAGCTGAAGGGATTTTTTGATCTGTTGCTTATATATGTCATGCTTGGCTAGCTCTGAAAGGGGAATTGCTATCTTTAACTTGCCAATCTCTGCTCCTAGGTCAAAGGGTTTGTCAACTTGGATTTTAGAATCACGGATAGCAGTCCTTTCTCTGTTCATTAAATCTTCTTGTTGGATTTCATCTTGATTTCGGAACCTGCCCCTCATACCCATGTCTTGAGGGGTAATGTTCGGATTTGGGTGGGAGGATGAGGTTGCCGTGGGCTGTTGTAGTGGGGACAGTAATTCAGTGACTTCCTCAACCACTACTTCTTTTGTAGGCAAGTTTGTTTTGTCATTAGGTTCAGTGACTAAGGTTTCTTTAGATTGCTGTTTCTCCTTTATCTTTTCGGGCTGATTTACATTTACAGTCCTACTCCTTAGTTTGTATTGTTTATGGACTTCATAGACAGCAGTATCATACCCTTGTTTAAAGTCAAAGGATTCTCCTGATTTTGTTTGGAATGTTTTGCTTTCATCCTCCTCATGGTCTTCTTGTGTTAAGAAAACATGGCTTTTACCGTCCAGACCCATTAAGTTAATTTCAGGATCTTCATTGAGCTGATTGGCCGAGGAAGTTTCTGCATAGTTTTCTTGAAAAGGGGGTCTGATATCTTGGTCAGCACTTGTTTTTCCTATGTTTGGGTTCTGCGTTCTCCTAAAATTTGGGTTTCTAGGAGGATTGCTTTGTGATGCCTCCCATGATGACTTTCTTTCAACTGATTCCACTCTTTCACCCAGTCTCTTCATGCTGTTTAGTATTGCATCCAACTTTTGATCAAAGCCTGAGGGCTCTTCTCTCAAACCAGCCTTCTTTTCCAGCTTTGCCCTGTTTCTCTTGGCAATTAGGTTGGCCTCTACAGTGACTGCAACTCTTTGGGCTTCTGCAAGGGTTGGAGGATCTCTTTCTTTCAACTGATAGGCCATGTCAGAATCAAAACCATCAGGGAAGTTATACAGGGCCAAATCAGGAGGGGGCCTTAAGTTCTGGGGGATAGCATTATATACATTGTTAAACCTAGCACAATATTCCAAGACTGTTTCTTGGGGACCTCTTTTGATAGTGTTATATTCACCGAGTATGTGTAGAGGATCTTTCTTCTTCTCCCATCTGTTGGTAAACTCTTGGTACAGGAACTCAGGGGTTGCAATGGAATTTGCATTCAGGGATCTAAACCAAGTTCTGACATCCCCGGTTAAGCTTTGAACAAAAATTCTCATCCTGACACTGTCATCATCTATTTCAAAGGTCTCAAAGTGGTCTTGCATCTTCTTAGCATGCTGGACAGCTGTCAAAGGGCCATTGGAGTCAAAAAATGAGATTTTGGTTTGGTAGTCTTGAGGTAGAGCCGGTGCATTGGCTGGTATCTGCAGAGGTGCATATCTGTTAGCCATGTTTATGGGGTTTATAGGGTTAATAAGAACAAATGGGACAGCTGGGATTACAGGTGTAACAGGGGTAACAAGCGGGAAACTGGTTGAAAGAGTATGTGCAGATGGTGAAGATGGGAGAGGAGGGCTTTGAGGGGTTGATGATGAACTAGGGGAATTGGGTGTGGAACGGAAAAGGACTTTGCAAGGAGTTGGAATGAGGATAGGTTGGTCTGAACTTATATCTGAATCAGCAGGCTTCTCCTGCTTTTGCTGTCTCCTTATGTTCTTTGGAATGATATTTGGGTTATCAACAATGATGGGTTGATCAGGGTCAGGGTTTGCCCTAGTGTGCCTTGGGTTTCTTTTGGGAGCCAGCTTCTACGTATTCTTTCAGAACTTTATACAGGAGGGTTTATATGTACAAGGACTAGGTAAGAATTCTGGAATGACTATATATGTTTCAAAGCTAGGATGAAGATTCCCTAGTTAGCTCTTCCCTAAAGCTGTCCTTGTGTTTGCAGAAACAGTCCTAAGGCCTCTTGGCTAGTTTCAGGCTTGATGGTAGCTTTGGAAGATAGATAGTATCTAAAAACTTTTAAGAAGTCCCCAGTGGAGTCGCCAATTATGTTAACACCCAGGTTGTTCCCTTTGACTCCCAAGGGAATACGGCCGGGGTAACCACTAACCAATCTTTGGATCACTGTTTCTAGCCAAACTGTGATCAGAGAGGGCTCTCTCTTTATGATTTGTAACTGTTTATGATAGGGTTTTAGGCTAGCTATTATGCACAAGTTTTGTTTATGTTTTGGTTGAAGAATTTCCTTCAGATCTCTTGTGATGTGATATTCAGAGAGTCCAGTATCATTGGGCAATGGAGTCTGTAGCAGTAGGTGTCTAGAAACTTTGAGATGAACCGGTGAAACTTACAGGGCCATTTGGATGTTTCATAGAACAAATTTTGATTAATAACAGGAAACAGGTAAGACAAACAATGAAAGCATTCAAGAATTTTCACTCATTTTTAACTGTTTCCACCAAACTGGTTATGAGAAAAAGACAGATGTCACAGGGGCAAACTTGAATCCCTGGGAATATCTATCACAGCGAAAGATATAGTTTCAAAGTGCAGCAATTAAGAATTACACTTCTGTTACTGTATCTGAGGAAAACATGGATAATAGCTCAGTTTGAGTTCAGGGTAATCATGGATTAAGTCCTGGAACTATTCTTCTACTTTGCTATTAAGTGTAAAACATCTGGACAATGAAAGAGAACAAAAGACTCGAAAACATGTAATACAGAGATTTGAGAAAACTTATTGTTTTATGAAACACTCTGGAATCCTGCAACATTCACCATTCATCACAATGCATCAAAGTACACCAAGCTTTGGAAATTCCATTCTCCTTTTGTATTATTTCTCTGAGAATTTTTACAGCAAGTGAGAGCTCTTCAAAGGAAAATTACAACAACCCCTTAAGCTTCTATGAGGGGCGAATATATACTTGCGATTCTTTACAAAAATATCTGAGTCCTGAGTTATCTCAGACTTAATGCTCGTACCAACTTTGAGATATTATTATCAGAAATTTATTACAGCATTGAATGCAAAATAAAGGCACTTTAATGTTCTGTCAGAAGATATTTTGGCCTTTGGGATCTGCTGAGTCGGTTGAGATATTTTGATTGAATGCTGGAGAACCCGACTTTATGGCTTGTGCGCTGTATGCTGTGTTTGTCACCTATGATTGTGACTGCTGCAGTGGTGAGAGAATAGCTCTGCTGAGTTGGCTCAGCTTCTGCCTCTTCCTTGTAGATTTTATTCATCAAAATTGTGCCTGCGTATGACTGATCATGTGCTGGAGAAAAACCAACCTCACGGGTTCGGACCTGATAAGATTACCTGTGTCAGATTCCTCCACTCTTCCTGTGTGGGCAATTGGTGTCTTATGATTGCTCCCATAGTCTCATCTGCCTCAGTATACTTAAAGAAATTCGGTGGTGTATCAAACAGATGATGAATTTCATTCATAATAAAAAACAGACTATCCACCCTATCATACAGATTCTGCCCCGATGCTGGCCCTGTGTCTGCTGAAGTACTGGGCTGTTTTGCAATTTGTGCTACCGCATAGGCATCAATCCTTTTGTTGTAATTTTCTAGGGTGAGCAGTCTTCCTACACTGCTTAAAATGCTGGGGAGGCCTCTGTTCTGTAATGCCAGGAATCTGTCCAGGAATTTGTTGATTTCAGTCTACATGTCCTGTGTTCTCCTCTCCAGTGTTCCAACTAGGTTTCTTAGTGTCAGGACTCGTTTAACTACTGAGATTGTTTCAGTCCTGTTAGTAATTCCCATGGCAGCTAGTTGAGAGCTAGTTTTGTTATTTAAAACATTGACCATTCTGTTGGCAGCATCTGGCATGTGGCCAAGGCTTGCTCTTGCTCTGTGTATTTCCTTGTTTGCCTTGGTGATGAGTGCTATTTGCTCATCCATAGTCTCAATGTACTGCCACTGATTGGTGATGGATCGACCGATGTTACTCCAGAGGACTGCCTTTAGTTCTGCTGTTACCTTCTCTAGTGCAAGCTCTTTTTCTAGTTCAGCTATTCTCTTTTTTAGAGCTTTTATCTCTCTCTCCTTTGTTGCTTCATTCTGCTTGCTTTTGTCAAATTTATCATTTACCTTGGCCAAAGTCTTCTTGACTTCATCAAGCTCTTTCATTTGGGATTCAAGAATTTGGATCTCAGCTTGTAGCTTCTGCATATCCAGACTGGGAGTCTGTCCTGGTGTTGGTGTAGTCGTTGCTGTAGATGGTGTTGTAGTTCCCGTTTGCTGAGGAGGAGGAGTAGTTGTTGGAGGGACTTCCTTAAGATTAATTATCACAGGAGGAGGCTGGGAGGGTTGGCCCTCTTCTCTTTGCTTCATTGCTGTTTGTAGTGCTGCCTTTGCAGCTTCTGATTGTCCTAGCTGGTCTTGAGTTCGAACCAGCTCCTTGTACAGGGATACCAGCAGGTCTGTAGCATCCTTTTCCTGCCTTTGCTGGGCAACCTCATCTGTTTGTGGATGGATGGTAGCTGGGAGCTTGATTTTCTTTCTTAAAGCTGCCATGTCTGCATCCCTTATCTTCAGGAGTTCTTGGATACCCTTAACATCTTTAGGATCATGTCCTATTTCGATAATTACCTCTTCCAAGGACTTGATCCGGTTGTCCTTGGCTTGTGATGATGCTCTCTCCAATTCCAGCTGAGAGGCTGTATTATCAAGGCTGCTCTTCAATTTGTAGTTCTCCAATGTCTCACCTGCCAAGGAGGCATACACCATTTCACCAGTTTGTTTATGTAATTCAATCTTATCCATAGGGTGTATGTCTTTGGCCAGCACCTCCATGTTGGTTCTTAGGTAATCCGAGGTGGATTGAGGATGCAGTGTTGTGGGCATGAAGTGACTCATGATCATCTTGCCCTCACTTACATCAAAGGCAGACATGAGTCTTTGCTGATTTGTAGGAGCCAGGTTCAGCAAATGATCGTACAGCCGAATTTTAATAGGATCACTCCTCCTCTTGATGTCAATAAATTGCTGCTTGATGCTTGACTGTCCCTCTCTGTGCTGGCTGGAGGAGCTGACCTCTCCTCTTATAGTTCTATCATGTTCATGCTGAGATGAACTGGCTGAAACTTCTCCACTGGGTGGGCCCATGCCCATTGCTTGCCTCACTGCTATGTCATCCTCTTGGGAGTCATTTAGTCTTTGTCTTTTCTCTCCCCGATTAATGGATGAAGTCAGGGGAGTCTCTCTATCCCTTTTCCTGGTGAAGTCCTCCTTTTGTGGGGTTTGGAGGACCGAGGTATCAACAGTGGTTTCTGCTCTAGGAGGCACCACTGTCTGAGCCTGTTGCTCAGTGGAGCTTGGAGGATCAGTCACTTTTTCTTGCTGCAAGGGCTGCTGTTCACTAAACTGTTCCTCTTCCTGTTGCTGCCCGAATTCCTGCTGCTCCATCTCTTCTTGCTGCTGTAGTAATGTGTCCACTTGTTCTTCTGTCAGTGGAGGTGGCTGTTCCACCTGCTTCCCTTTATCTCTGCTTGCTGTCTGTGGTGCTTTCTCGGCAGTTTGCTGCTGTGCTGTTGATGATGTAGCAGCTGCTCCAAGTTGCTTTTTGTAGGAGAGGGGCACCTGTCCACAAGTTTCCAAGTCAGCTTCCTTTTGCATATTTCTAGCCTCTCTCTCAAGTAACTCTTCATTAGTAATTCCCTCCTCTAGGGTACCCTCCTCCCAATTTGATGCATTGGCATACTGTTCAATCTCAGGTTGTCTCTTGTGTGCATAGCTACCCAATTTGTATCTAATCCTCCTGAGGGAGATAGCATGATTGGGGTCATAGGGTATCCATTCAAAGCTGGTTTGCAGTCTGAGGCCTTCCAGGATAGTGTTTGCCTCTTTCCATCCCTCTTCTTTCTTGTTATATAGGAAAGGACCCAGCTGGTTCCTTACCTTCAACTGTGACTTCTTGTTGTTGCTCTGAAAATGAAGATAGCCTGAGTTCCCAAACTGTCTGAAATATTCCAAGGCAAAAAGCCTCATGGGGACATACCTTGGCAACCTAAATGGGTTCAACTCACAGCCATATATCCTGATGACTGTGTGGTTTTGGTAGAAGTACCAATTACCAATGCTGTAGGACTTATTCAAATGGAGAATTCTCCTCATGTCATCAGTTAGTCTAGGAGGAGGAGTACCATGCAATACTGTCATGACTGGATAGATGAATAAGTCAATGAACTCAGTGTATGTGTAAGGTGATACAGAGATATGATGAAAAATAGAAGTCCAGAACACAACTGACCTTGGAATTCCCTGGGCATTGAGTGGTTTCAAAGGAACAGAGAAGGTGGCTGGCTGATAGAACAAGAACAGATGGTATATATATGAAGTATACCTGAATAGTCTTTCCCTCTTCAAGTTCATAAACTGCTCATGGATTTTATCTGCAATGTAGGTTGCATAGTCATAATGTACAGCTGGGGGTTTACCAGGAGAGAATATAGACAGCATTGCCATTAGGCTATCATCCACATCCTCTATCCCCCTGAATCCTAGGACATAACTGATTAAATCCACTAACATCCTGCCCAAATCATTCAAGTAGTGATACCCAATAGGAGGGGTTCTGACTGATTCAGAGCCTGGTCTTACAAACAACTGATTGATTTTAATGATTTGGTCATTTGACAGCTTGGTCCCTTTGTTTATCAAATTCTGCATAGAGAGGGGAGTCAATTGCTTGGCAGTTTGGAAGTGCAGCATTCCATTTATACTTTCTGGGGTAATCTGGAACAGGATTGAGCCTGTGGGGCTGATGACAGCTCTTTGGGTTGGGTCATAACATTCCTGGCAGCTGTAGATGAGTTCTGGCATAGGATTTACTTGGGGAAGGTTGAAGATGGGTAAATTTGAGTCCCAAATTCCCAAGATGTCTGCCCCACTCAGGTGCTGGGCTTTTAACTCATTCATCATCTGGATATTGTATTTGGTTCCCATAGGGAACCAGTCCAGCATTTGGTAATCCATGTCTCCCAGGGGTTTCCATGCTAATTCCTGGTGACGAGCATTGAGGGGCTTGATATTTAGAGCAATAGGAGTCTCCATAGTTCTTCAAAGTGCAACAATTGTAGGTGAATAGTCAAAATGGAAGCAACACAGAATAGAGGTGATTCTCTATAAAGACAGTTTGTATTTTGGACACCAGAGGGGAATTTACTCAACAGCAATTGAAATACTGTTTGTTTTTTTAGGAGCAGAGCTTCTCTTAAGGTCTAACTATGTCCTCTTTTTGCGGGTAAATTGAGACCAACAAGGAATTTTCTGAGAATACACAGTGAATATTGCTTTTGGGTGAATTTACCGGAATTATGGCTCGGCTGGTGTTTTTCGACTTCACAGTGGCAAATGTGGACTTGCAGAGGGAAATGGGCGGTGTAAATATAGTTTTTGAGGTGCCTTTATCCTTCTGAACAAATTGAAGTTCGATAACAGTGGTATGGAGGGCAAGACAACTGTAAATACCTGTAAATTGGCGAGCGGAGGTCGAGCAGGTGTGCACGTTTGCTGCTGAGGAGGTCGCCCGGGTTAAATCAACAGGTTGGCGGAAATTCGGACGTAAACAGCCATGCAGGGAGAACAATAGCGACAGGAGCGAAAGTGAGAAAAACGCGGCTTTTTTGGGTAAATATGGGTTTTTTACCATTTTGGCGCTTTTTCATGATGACGTCAGAATGACGTCATGGTGGGTCACGGTGAGGTGACGTCAGCTGACGTCGTGGGTGACGTGGCAGTGAATTATTGGTCCAAGGGGTGATGAGGTGGCAACCACGTCAGCGGACAGGTGGACGAATGGCAGAGGTGAGTACGAGCGGACGCGACGTGGCGATGAATTAGCGGAGAATAGGTGGCAGTTAGGACCGTAGCGGTTACGGTTAAAGCTAACCGCTACGGTTTCTCGGGGCGGTTTGGGTACGGCGGGGAAGTTGTCAGGCCCGGCTCCGAGATACCTCAGTGTTTGACGCGTGGAGAGGCCCTGACGTGACGCAACGTCAGCATCTCGGGCGGTAAAGTACAGCAGTGGGAGCCGCTCCGATATTGACGTGGATCGTCAGATCTTCAGGCCTTGATCCGACGGTGGGCGGAGTATGGAGGTGCTCGGGTTATATGCGGGCGGGGAACTTTAGGTTTTATGGGTTTTCATTGGTTTTTCGAATGATTTTTCATTAAACCCATAATGCGTTAACCCTTTGGAAATGCGCCAGAGGCGGGTTTTTTAACTTTGGTAACTTTTGCAAAGGATTTGAAGGAGGAATAGGGTTTTGTAAGGGTTTTTCAATGCAAATGGTGGTTTGAGGAGCTGTTTGACTTGCAGCAAGGGGGAATGGGATGGGACAGGTTCACCAAAGTGACCAGATGTCACTTTGGTCCCTTTTGAAGACCATATGGCTATAATGCCAAGGGGAGGGAGTATATAAGATTTGGGGCTTTATACACCTTAGTGTTAGTATTATTAGGGGAAGGGGTAAAATAGGGGAGCTATATAGTAAAATTAGAGGTTAATATGAATGAAGGGAGCAAATGAAAGGGATTTTACTGAGTTTATCTGAAATTGACTTGGTTTTGAGAGTAGATCAAAATGAAAAGATCTTAGACAAGAAATGTGGATTCTGAATGAACTAGAACCACCATAAAACCATGATCTCTCTTCATAAATCTCAGCTGAAAGAAAGGGAGTGTTAGTAATGGAATAAAGGGGAAGAAGGAAGTTAGTCATGCTCCTTGCTGTAATATGATGGAATTAACCACTTTTTCTATTGATAGATTTTGCCTTGGCAACACCTGTTGACATATGTGTAATGGTGAAAATATCCTTTCTGCAACCACAACTGCCTACCCAGCTATTTCCCTAGCATTTTTTGTTTCTCCATAGAGGGTGCATTTGGACTTGCAAACCCTTACTTGCCTTTTCTTTTCTTTGGCTTTTTCTTTTTTCTTTTCTATCTACTTCTACCCTTATCTCTTCCAAGGTCCCAGATTAAGCTGTTGGGAACCTTTGCTTCTCTACCTAAACTACTTGTCTGCCAAGATTAAACAGTTTGGACAGACTTCTTTCTCTATTCTGTAACTCAAAATTGAACACATGGCATGATCCAGATTAGACTGTTGAATCATCCACAAAATTGAAATAAGGTCCTCAATACTTGAAACACTTTACCCACCTCTTGCTTTCTAGGAAATATGGGATCTTTGGGATACCAAAGCAGAGCATATTTGGCCTTTCTTGCCAATCATGAAATATGAAACCTATTGGTATAGGTATCCAACACAAAGACATCAGAGAAAGTTATGAGAACATGTTAGCATCAGTTTCTTGGCAGTTAGGGAGGGGATTGTTGGAAGGTTGGGTGAGTTAGCATCAGTTTTTTGGCATTGTCTTTTTAGCTAGGGGATTATTGGAAGTTTGGGTCAGCTCATCATCAATTTGAATTAGAAAAAGACGGAATTGCAAAGCACGAAAAACAAGAAACTAATGGTCTCATAGACTATTTTTAATCTAGTGAACCTTAAAATATCATTTCATTACTGAATGCACAAGTATTAACCCTTTAAAGATGTTAAACCCACACACAAGTAATCATGATATCCAAAGGCCACGATATGCCAATTCCATATGGATGTTGTCCAATATAATAAAAGAACCAATGTATAGTGCACTTCAATATATTAATGTTGTTCAATATTTATTTGCGCTAACATTCTTTTTCTTGCCTTATTGTTGATGTTGTTATGCATTACTTTGCTACAAATTTCCTCAACGTATAGTGTTGCCCAATTAAAATTATGATCGGTGCTTCCCAATAAATTTATATGCAAATTATTCACTGACTATCTTGTTTGTATTTCTATCCTTGTCAGTTCTAAAATAGTCATAATAATATCCATACCACACAATCATTACTTTTTTCCGCGTTACTTTTCCATCAACAATTCATTGAGAATTAATTTGAGCGCTCAGTGGCCTTTGGCCTGCCATTTCTTTCTTTGAGATTCTTGCTTGATCTTTTAGATTTTGGTTTCAATTCTTCAATCTTGGTGATGCCTTTTTCAATGGAATTCACTAGTGAAGAGAAGTGATTGTAAAGAATATGCTATCCAACCTTGAATGATTGTTCATTTGCTTCTTCTTCTTTTTTTTTATTTTTTATTTTTATAGATTTTGAATGTATGCACTTATTTAATTGTTGAATGTATCAATGTTGGTGATGTCCCTTTTCAATGGAATGCACTGGTAAAATTTGTATTCTCTCCCCTCTATTTTCAATGCATTCTAGTTTGCTAGTGAAATATCTTTGCAAAATTATGCTTCCCTCTATTTTCAATACATTCTAGTTTGCTAGTGAAATATCTTTGCAAAATTTTGCTTCATGGTAAGCTTTAGATTTTTGCAATGGCTCATTAACTATCATTTGCATTTAGATCTACATTTTCCCCCTTCTTCTTTTTCTTTAAAACATATACTGAACTCATTGTGCCAAGGATAACTAACAATACCACATGTTGCGGAAGCAATTCAAGGAATTTATTTTCCAATACTTCCAACATTCATCTTTTAAATTCATTCACATTCCTGCATTCTAATATAACATAACAAACGAATATTTTACTTCATGATACATGCTGAAGGATTTAGAGGAGTCATGGTGATGTTGTCTAATGTAGCAATGTAGTTTTATCACATGTTGTTTTTCTGATTGTAGAAAGATGTTCATAATTTTCTTCTGTAGTAGTTCTTTGTAATCATAGAAAGGATTTATGCATGAAATAATCTTTGCAACAATTTGTACTTGATCTTCTGTTGATATAGATTTCTTCATATGAAACTTGCAAATAGTGTGGTTCATATGTTGATCTCATGATTCTTCATGATAAATACTTCTTGGAAACTCGACAGAAAGATGAATAAAATTTTCTCCTCTAGGCTTGATGGTAGCATACATGTTTGAAGATATCTTAGTTTTGAATGTAGCATTATAGCTTAATTACTTGTTTTCCTTTTGATTTAAGAGCCATTTTTATTTCCATAGTAGTCTCTTTGCTTCTTCTTCCAAGTATATATTTGAGTGGATCTAAGGTTTTCATAGATCAAATGTCAATTAAATATAGGGATCATCATAATGTACATTAATCCATTCCATATATGTAGGAATTTACAGGGTAAGTTCCTCAGACAGAACACCAAAGGACACCGCTCACAAACAGATCACAGATCAATACACCAGTATTTTGATGTGGTTAAAACCCTAAAAAAGGGAAACAGTCCATGGCCTGAGCCAATGCGGCCACTTCAGCCAATTTATTAATAAAAGAATGAAAATTTACATATGCTTCTCTCATAAACGGATTACCCTACAAATGACCCTCCATGCTCTTTAAATAGAGATCATGGACCAATCGGGTGTTAAGCCACGGATCAAGTGTCGGTAATACCGAGGAGAGAATGAACCGTCGGATCACTACATATCGTGACCGTCGGATTGTAAGTTACAAAATGTACATAGTAAATAAACACACTTTACCTAACTCTATACCTAACTCTATACTAGACCAAGTTGTACTTAACTATTTCCTATGTGTCGAAATATCCTAACAATATAAACATTTAGACTTACGAGAAGATGAAGTATTTTGAGAAATTTCCGATGATGAAATCATACAATGAGTTAGCCTTATCTTCCAACATGCTTTGAATGGATATGCAAATGTCTTAGCAGGACTATGTATGTTTCAAAATATTTATTTACAAGCTTATGTATAGGATATATACATGTGTACATAAATAAAAAAAATCCATTAAAGAATGAACTTTTGAATGGTGAACCTAATTGATGTTGCTAGCTCATGAAGAAAGTGACTTGATCTCATAATTTGATGATACCATTGTTCTTGTTGCTTCTTAACTACTTCAAATTATTGACATAACCATAGGCTTCTTATTCCTCTTCATTACTCCTTCCTACTCATATAATATACCCGTTAGATCATGCTTAATTTCATATACTTTGTAATGTTTTAGGTTCTCCTTTTGAAATCACATTAGTGAAAAGAATTTGTAGGAACTATCCATAACTTGTTTCTCATATATTCAGACGGTTCTCTAGCAAGAGGCTTTGTAAATATATCTGTTGTTTTTTCTTTTGTGGGTGTGTACTCCATCTTCACTATTTTCTTAGCCACTTGCTCTCTGACAAAGTGGTACTTTATAGGGATATTTTTAATCTTTGAGTGAATCATAAGATTTTTCGAAATGTTTATTGCACTTGTATTTCACATTTGATAGATATAGGTTCACTGAAATTTACCTTCATACCTTGTAGTGTTTGTTTCATCCACAACACTGGTTTGCAACAAGATGTAACTGCTATGTATTCAACTTCTGTTATAGATAAAGAAAATGATGATTGTTTCTTGCTTAACCATACTACCAAAGACTCTCCTAGGTAGAATGCACCACCACTTTTACTTTTTTTGTCATCCACACAGCTTGCCCAATCTGCATCTGTGTATGTTTTTATTATAAAGTCCTTACCTTTGGATACTATAGTTGGTAGTTTGTAGTCCCTTTCAAATATATGAATATCTTGTTTTCTACTAATAGATGATTATGTTTATGTGTTGATTGATATCGTGCCACTAGTCCAACTGCCAACATTATGCGTGGTAAAGAAGTTGTTAGGTATAACAAACTTCCTATCATCGATATATAAATCTTCTAGTCAACATCAAGCGATTCATCATCTGCAAATAGCTTGCATCTAGTTTCCATTAGGGTATAGACAGATTTACAGTCATCCATTTGAAATTTTTTCAACATATATTTTAGGTATTTCTCTTGGGAAATAAATATGCCTGTTGGGATGGGGTCCCTTGGGTCAAATTTGGGGAAAAAGCCCAAGTTTTGGGGCAAAAATCCCAAGTTTTGATGTAAAAAATATAAAGTCTCTATGAATTATGGTCGTGGAGTGCATAGATAATTAAAGATTCATAAAGGGTTTTACCCTTCTTTATGTAAGTTGAGTAAGCTTTTTGAGGATCTACCCATGGTCTACGAACCATGGGATTGTATAAATAGGTGTGTCTTAGGATGTCTAAGAAAGTAAGAGAAGAGAAGAGGAAGATGCTTGTAATGGGTCAATAGAAGAAAGATCGTAGAAGTCTTAGAGTAGAAGGAAGGCTCTGCAGCTCTGTGCGCAGAGGCCTAGAGTAGAGTCTGCAACTGAGTGCGCAGGGAAGTTTTGAGTCTACAAGTTAAACTAAATATTAATAAAGAAGATTGTTGCAGAAATACCCGTGTTTATCTATTTACTTTTTTTTATATGAATGCACTTTATGTTGTGATGGGTTTATGAAATAATGGTGTATTTATGCGCAACCTTACATGATTTATATTGTTATATGAACGCAATTGATGTTAACTGTTTACGCGAAGATTATCTTGTTGTATGTTAAAGTTATTGAACACTTAGGCCGATCTGAGTAATTGTTGGATTAAGAGTAATCTTTGATGCACGTAAGTAGATGATTAGTCTATTCAAGGTCCGCCAAAGACTGTTGTAGATATTTGTGGAGGTCCTGAGGCTGATTAAGGGGAGTTATATCAATAAGCCATAAAGGCTTATCGATATGCGCGAAGGCATATTTAGGGAATAAAATGACATCATGCTGATATCTGGGTGTAGAAACTTGGTTCCAACATCCCCCCATACTACCTCGGGTGAGACTTCAGTCCGCGCTCTGTGGATTGATGCTAAAAGGGCTAGTAGTGTAGGGATTTTTTGGTGCAACTAACTCTGAACCTGGGTCAGGACCCACTAAGCCAACAAATGGTTTCGTTGTCGGGACTAGGATCTGCATAAAGAGATGTGTGATGTCGCATCACTAGAATCTGACAAAGAAATAAATTAAGAAGTGGTTGGATAGAAAGATCCATGAATTTGTGGCGCAAGAAAACAAAAATCCATGCCTAATGAAAGAACAATGGTTGGACAGATATCTGTACACAGAGATACACGAAATTTTATTTTGCACCTTCCTGATCGAACTATACGAGTGGATCACTAAATTGGCAGACGGCCAAGGAAGGTGGATGCTTGACGGTCCAATAGTGTGGACCCTGGAGCTGGTGCGAAGGTTGGAAGCTTCTAAAGATAAGATTGCGTGCGTTGTCGATCACTGGCTTGATCGAGTCATAGGAGGATTTGTGAAAGAATTTGCGGTCGATACCTTAGTCAGCTACAATGAAGCAGAGCGACTCTTTTTCAAAGGACCGCAGGGTAAGTATTTGAAATCTTTGAATACTTGGATTGAAATGCTCTTTTGTGAAAAGTAGGTTATGCCACTACCTTGATGTTTGAATCTACGCGAAGTGGACGATTCTTTAGAAATATGGAGAGAGCAGGTCCTGAATACATCCCATTGATAGAACCTCCTTCGAGTGACGAAGAGGGAGCGGTGTACAGTTGATAAAGCATGGTTTTCCACGAATATCTCATCCTTCCACACCACCTCCACCTTCACCGACACCACCACCACCTCTGCCACCGTTCAATATGTCGAATACCATGAAGTTGCCAGTTTTCAAGGGCTTGGGAAGTGAGGACCCATATTAATTTTGGTTTTGTTGCGAAGGTTGTATGGACGACATGGAATATTATAGATGATCATATAAATAAGGCGCAGTTGGTTACTACTCTACAAGATCACGCGTTGACATGATACATTAAGTATTGTACTGATAATCCACTGACATCGTTAGTGGACACTCAGACTGCTCTGAATAAGGAATTTGGTAGGCCCAAGTCTAAATTGCAATCAGTCATTGGATTCAAGGAAATCATGATGAGGCCTGGAAAAACACCCTGGGAGTTGGATGAGAGACTGAAGTGCCAGATGTGTGAAGCTAACATGAATATCACAGATATCCAGCACCACGAATGGATTGTAGCCTCACTCCTGCCCCACTCAAGGATTTCATTATCACAACAAAAGATAGGGACCGAGGCGGAAGCATTGGTGATTGTGATGAGATTGCATGAAACACCTATTCAGGACACTGCTTTGGGAGTTCAACAAATTCATGTGGAGTTGAAAAACCCTTGCTTGGAGTTGCAAAGCTTGAAGAAGGAAAAAATTGCTTGGCCGGAGGTGCGTGAAGAAGTTTGGTGCCTAAAATGTAAAATCCAAGGGCATCATAAAGATCACTGCCCTATTTTTGTGAATTATATTACAAGGGGAGGGCCAATGCCCCTAAGATAGGAGGCTGCCGCAGGACCAAGTACAGGTCCCATGCTATGGTGCAATATCTGCTAGGTAGCTGGAAAACATGTAATGAACAATTGTCACTTGCTGTAAAAATTTGTACAGACACCGCAACAATTATTCTACAATTTTTGTAAATCGGTGGGCCACAATGAGCGCAACTGTCGTAGCTGTGAATTAATGATGGAAAGAACGCCCGCGTATCAAATACAAATAGACCTTGGCCTCCAGATCAAGGTGCTGGGGGAGCGTGCAGAGGATATCAGGGGCATGGATGAGATCGAGGAGGAGGAGGACCTGGTAGAGGTCGAGGGCAAGTTATTTTCTATAATTGCGGGGTGTCAGGACACTACACATGGGGGTGTACAAGCCATACATGCCCATAATGCTGATACTGTACTTAGTTTGACCACACAATAGAATAATTTCGTACAATGATAGCTAAGATGCAGGAGAAGAAGGCACAACCTCAGCAGCCTACCCAGAATTTACAGATGATGAGGGCTGAGCCCCGCGAGGAGGATCCTAATGTGAATATTGGGTTGCGAAGTGGAATGATGACTAGTGATGATAAAGGAAAGCAACCTAAAGAGAGTGAGTGGGTTCACAAGGCTCCAAAAAAGGAGGTTGGGTTTGATTTCGAGCACGTGGAGGAAATGTTCATGGAAGCAAAGAAAAGATTTGTTGAGGCCTCTACCTCAAGAAGTCAAGACAAGATATCTAAAGAGGTTGACCTCTCCATCAAGGTCATGAAAGGGCTACAAGAACTGATAAATAAGAGGTTGCGTGATAGCAAGGTCATGCAAGGGCTACAAGAACTGATAAATAAGTGTGTCGGTAAGGAAGGTGCTTCCGAAGGACACCACGAAGTAAAAAATATAGGCAAACACAAGACAAGAACAAGGCACGAGATGAGGCTTGCCACGCAAATAGGAGACTATGAGATGGATCAAGTTATTTTGGATTTGGGGTTGTATGTGACTGTTTGTAGTGGTCTCCAATTTAATTGAGAATGGAAAATCAACAAAATATTATCCTTATGGGGAGATTGCATGGAGTGACCGTGGATATAGAAGGTGCGAGCGCGTTGGCCGATTTTGAGGTAATAGAGATTGTTGATGACAACAATCCATATCCCACGCTCCTGTGAATTTATTGGTCTATCAACATGAATTGGGTCATCAACTTGAAGAAGTGGACTATGTCATTTGAAAGAAAATCGCTCTGTGTTGTAGTTCCATTGGACCCTGCAGAAGGATTGCGCTATACTGAACTGGTCCGTGACTATGAGGAAAGCGATGATGATCTGGATTAGATCTATAAGATAACAACACGAGATCAAGACTGGGTTAATCCGACAGCTTATGGATGAATTGCATGGGACCGTGAAAGATCCTGCACCTCAGATTCAGACGAAGAGTTAGAGCATTGGTAGAATAGATTGCACGAAGTATCTACGCTGCATTGTAATATGATGACTAAATCATTGCACTGTGTGTCATCGGAGGTAAGAAATTTACCTTATTAATTCAGTTTGACTGATGTAGATAAATTTTTGGATGCATTTGAAAGGGAAGTACCGGAGAAGCATCGCTTCCAAGTGCTGGATTTGGCGCTGCGTGCTACGCCTGCACGGTGGTGGGGTACGCATAAAGATAGTTTTGATGAATGGCACGAGTACAAAAGAATGATGAGATTGTGGTTTGGTCGCTCGAAAGTTCAGCTAACTGAAAAATATGATGGAAGAAATGATCTGCACGATCATTTAGCAAAATGGACTAAGGTCTATGGAATGGAGCCACAACCAGAGTGGGTGCATATTTTTTGTCACACTTTGGACATCATTCCTATGAATTGGTACTTGGAAACAGAGCTCCGCCATGGTACCGCGGAGTGGGACATCTTGAGAGAAGGATTTTTGATGACCTTCAACTTTGAGGATGGGTTCGAAAGCATCGACGAAGCGCTACAGGAGGTTAAGGCAACAATCTTCAGAATACCGCAGGATCCTTTAGAATTGATTCAACCAGATTGGAGCACCCAACTGCATCATGCGATGGAATGCTATAATGTGATTTCTGAAGGAGAAGATGAGGATCCAATGAATATTAACATCCCAAAGGTAGAAGGCCACTGCGAAGTTGAGGGACCACAGATAGGGAATCCAGACATCACCGCACCATTGAGGACAAGACAAGTGAACATTGGCACAGAGGTGGAGACAGAATTTGCAAAGATTGGGGATTACTGGGATGATGCTACAGTAGATAAAGTCATTGAGTTGCTTCACAAATATCAAGACTTATTTCCTACCAAATGTTCGGACTTAAAAGGCATCATAGGTGATCTAGGAGTGATTAAAATAACTTTGAAACCAGATACAAAGCCCGTTAAGAAAAGGCCATATCTCCTTAATCCCAAATACAAGGAAAAGGTCCGCTTGGAGTTGGACAAGATGCTTGCAGCAGGTATTATTGAACCAGTGGAGGTATATGATTGGGTAATTCCAATGGTCATTCAAGAAAAGGAGTAGAAGAATGAAATAAGGATTTTTGTAGATATCAAGAAGCTTAACGATGCTTGCGTTCATGATCCTTTTCCAACTCCGTTCACAGATGAAGTACTGGATAATGTTGGAGGGCAGGAGGCCTATTCATTCACTAATGGGTTCTCTAGATACCATCAGATAAGATCACGCCAGAAGACATGAGTAATACTACCTTCATGATAGAATGGGGATGTTTCTAGTATAAAGTGATGCCTTTTGGACTTAAGAATGCACCAGAGATCTTCTTGCGCGTATTCATCACGGCGTTCAAAGAATTCATTCACAAGTTCTTGGAGGTATATTTTGATGATTGGACAGTGTTTGGTCTAGTAAAGTGCCATGTAGCTAGTTTGCGATTGATGTTGGATACATGCTGAAGGTATCAGATTGTGCTAAACCTGAAGAAATGCTTATTCTGCATCCCTTTCGAAATATTTTTGGGTCAAGTGGTGTGCAAACAAGGATTAGTAGTGGACCCTGCTAAGATCATTGTCATAATTAATTTGGAGGTGCCAAGAAGTGTTAAGAAGTTGCACGCAACATTGGGACATACTGGATACTATAGGAAGTTCATCAAAAGTTATGCTAAGATTACCACGCTTATGGAAAATATATTGAAGAAGGACGCTACATTCTATTGGGATGAAGAATGTCAGTGCAGCCTAGATGTACTGAAGGAGAAAACACCGATCCTAGTCTTCCTGGATTTGAAGAAGGAATTTCATGTGCATGTGGATGCCTCATGTATTGCGCTAGGAGCAGTGCTGACACAGGCTGGCGAAGGAGATATGGATCATCCTATAGTGTTTGCAAGAAGGAAGTTGTCAAAAGAAAAAAAGAAGTATTCAATGACAGAGCACGAAGGGTTGTCTATGGTGTACGCGCTCTAGAAATTCAGGCATTACCTACTAGGTGGATATTTCAAGATGTACACAAACCATTTTGCATTAAAGTATCTAGTCAATAAGCCTGTGTTGGGGGGGGGGGGGGGGGGGAATATGCATGTGGCTATTGTTGTTTCAAGAATATGATTTTGAAGTAATTGTGAATCTAGGAAGCTTGAACGCGGGACTAAACCATATATCGTGCATTGAAACATGAGAAGAACATACTAATTTGGAGGAAGGGACGCCTGAAACATAGCTCTTCATGGTGTTCATAGAGGATAATCACTTTGTGGATATTATCCACTTTTTGACTACAGGGACGGCTCCAGAATGATATACCAATCAACAGAAGAAAGAATTGGCGGTGCGCGCGACAGATTTCTCTGTAATTGCAGGGCATTTGTATAAGATGGGATTAGATGAGATACTTCGATGTTATGTGTTTGATTTTGAACGAACCAATATCCTCACTGAAGCTCATGGAGGAGATGCGGGAGGGAATTATGCGGGGAAAGCAACAGTGCAAAAGATTTTGCACGTTGCGTTGTGGTGGTCGAAGCTGCATAAAGACTCTAAAGCATATTGTAGGGCATGTGATGCATGTCAGAGGATGGGCAGGACATTGTTGATGGATGAGATGCCTCTAAATCCGCAGGTGTCATTGCAGCCATTTGAGAAATGGGAAATTAATTTTGTAGGACTGATTCAGCCTCCAGGCAAGAAAACAAGTGCACGGTATATCATCACTACGATTGAATAATTGAACAGAAGGGAAGAGGCACAGCTTGTGAAGGTCTGTACAGGGGAAATAACAGAGAAATTTATATTCTAATATGTGTTGACCTGGTTTGGTTGCCCAAAGGTACTAATGAGTGATCACAGTACACATTTTCTCAATGAGACGATCAGTATGCTGACAAAAGAGTTCCAGGTTTACCATCAAAAGAGTACACCTTATCATCCTCATGCCAATGGAATGGTTGAAGCTTTTAATAAGATATTGGAGAACATGCTAACAAATTATTTCAACGTGCAGTTGAATGATTTGGACGTGCATGTACCAACAGTATTATGGGCTTAGAAAACTAGTTGTAAAAAGCTTACTGATCAGACACCTTTTAGGTTGGTCTATGGCATGGAAGCTATCATGCCTATGGAGTATATTGTGCCTAGTGTACGCATAGCAGCTTTCATAGGAATGGTGGACCACAGAGCCTTAGAAGAAAGGATCACACAGCTAATGGAGCTTTAGGAACATAGGTTTTTGGCTGGATTCTATCAGCAGGTTCAAAAGGAACACGAAAAAGCTTGGCACGATCGACACATCAAACTGCGCACCTTCAAGGTAAATGATTTGGTTTTACTATATGACAGTCAGTTTTATAAGTTTCGAGGGAAATTTCAGATGCACTGGCTGGGACCATATGCTATCAAAGAGATTATAGATGGTGGAGTAGTTCATCTCGTGAAGTTGAATGGAGAACCCATTTCCGGGAAGGGTAAATGGAAGCTAATTGAAGCCATACACTAGGGATCTGACCCAATGACTACATGATGGTAGCACAGTCTTCAAACAAATGTTCACTGAGAAGTCGTAGGCATTGCAGGCCAAGGAGAAAATTCAAGCGCAAAGCACCCATATTGCGGCCACGGTGGCAGAAGCCTATAGAACAGTGCCAGAATTGCTTATCCCAAAGGAAGCGTTGTTGGAGGCAAAGATACAAAAG
The DNA here is from genome assembly GCA_031772625.1 of Pinus tabuliformis. Lineage (NCBI taxonomy): Eukaryota > Viridiplantae > Streptophyta > Pinopsida > Pinales > Pinaceae > Pinus > Pinus tabuliformis. Next base: position 278,897,827 of record CM062819.1, on the reverse strand, counting down.
CTTGCTATGGGTTTGCGTGATGCCAAGGTAGAAGTGGCTAGAGTCCAGTTTGAGTTGAACCTGAATATAACAGAATTGGAGCTCAAGTCGTAGCCTTTAACCCTTCCAGAGGTAAGGGAACAACATGAATCTGCTGTCAAAATAACAATATCCATATAAAAAATATTTGTACCTAGTAGTGGATGTTGTTTAATAATATAACCATCTTTGCATTTGATAATTCTATTTCCTGAAGAAGTATGGTCTTTGATAGTTTGTTAGTTGATTGTCCATTCCTTTTGTCTTCTTTACTTTTCCAACATTTTTGTTACATCAGACAATCCCTCTTGCGGACAAGAGCGATCTCCCTAGATCCTAAATGGAAACTAGAAACAATCATGACAAATGAATTGACTCTTTTCCTAAGTTGAACTTGTTCAAATTATAAGTAGTCTAGATAATGGATAGACCTCTTACCAATTTCACGAAGTGCCTGATGAAGATCCCTAGTTGTGACATGATGCAGCTCTTCAATCCTTGATAAGACCTGCAAACATAAACCATAAAAGTATCAAAATCACATGTGATATAATAATTCAAACAACTTAACCTAATAATTAAGAAAATTAGGGATTGAACTTGCCTTAATGAACATAATAAATAATTGCAAACTATTCATCATTCACAAAAGACAAAATCAATGGGAGAAAGTGCTCATTTGTATTAATCAGAAGATAATAGGAGCCTTACGACCTTTGCCTTGATTTCGCGACGTCCCTTCCAAATGCCTTCAATCTCCTCCATAAATGAAAAGCTCTCTAATCTCAAACTAACAACATAAGTTTGTATTCTCTGAATTCCGACCTCCTTCATCCCTCAACCCTTTAGTCCTTTTATAGATCAAAGAGGGGGAAGTTTCAGATCCCTAAGAAGAGGATGAACCTCCTTTAATGAAGGATTAGGTTACCATGAGAAAAGGGATATAGATGCATCTTATGAGGGTTATCGTTTGAATATTCATCACCTGGAAGCATTCAACTGGGAAATATTCGACCAACTATGTTTCTAGAATGTACGTTTTATTTTTATTTTCTTGACTTCACCTACGCGGGTTTATAGTTACAGATAGAGCATAGCTCTGCGTTGTTCTCAAAGTCAATTTCAGCACATGCGCGGGAAACACTAGAGAAATCAACGCAGGTGGAACTTATCAAGGTGTAAGGGCTATTTGACCCAAATTTCTCATGTACTTTAACATAATTTGAGTTGTTTAACTTCTAAGGGAGATGGTTTCAACATGTTCACAGATGGTAAAAATATCCATAAACTGACCAAGTGCCATGGCAACAAATTGACGTGTAACAAATTGTCACCTAAGGTGCAAAGTCTAAAAATAAAGTTTAAAAGATTGAAGTGCTTTATCATTCTGAGGATCGGATCAGAGGCAATGGTCAAAAACCTGCAAGGAACATTCAAGGGAACATAATGCAAAATATATATCAAAAATCATCTTTGAGGTAGGTATTCCCATACTTAGAGTAAAGCATATAGATGGTAGACACAACATGGAAACAACCATCTATCTACATAATCATCAATATAAAATATCCTTGCAACTTGGATTGATGAAACTAGATCCAGGGTCTTGATCTCCATCTCTCGATCCATAGTACGATTCTAACCATGCTAGTGAACGCATCGAAGTTGAACATGGCAGAAACCACTTAATTATTGGTCAATGATGTGAACTGTGAACAAGCGCGAGAGAAACCACCAATAATGACAATGGTTCTCAAGGTACTCCTAGTACAATCGATGAAGTGCGAATATGTGATACGAAGTTGAACACTCATAGAATCATGCGATCAAAGGCCAATGATGAGAACTTGTCTTCGAAAGCGAAAAACCTGCCATTAAGGCATGCATGCTTCAAGGTACTAAAGGTTTCTAAATCAGCTTCGTAGATAATGAGTTGAAGTCGATAGGAATCAATTCATCATAGGAAAGCCTATGACATGAAACATTATATCAAGTTTTGAAAATAATTGCAGAGACTGACTTAAGGATGGCTGACGCGAGTGAAGGTAAAGATTTTTCAAAAGGATTTGAACCAAGGTTGAACTTCTCTTGAACACATAATGACACTATAATGATTTGGCAGCATTTGACTTAACGATAATACCCAAAACCATGAAGAATTTCAATGAGGTTTGATTAACTGTAAGGAAAATGGATTTCCCAACCTGGACATGAATGTGATGGAGCACCGTGTTCAAGAGCGACATGCTACCTTTTAACTGATGATGTAGAATGGACATTTTTCCCAATTTCCCCCACCATTATTTCCAAGTACCTCTTTATTTTTACAAGCTTGAGGAGGATAACATATGCTTGGACTGTAAGCTCATCCTTCGGATGAGTCCATCGAAGTATTTTTAACGAACCCTAAGAAGGAATGGTTTGGTCTCGTCATGCTTAATGAGTCCTATAATGTTTAATTTTTTACAAGTCTAGTAAAGGGGTAACTTTATGTATTTTTATTTTAAGAGTTTGAAAAAGACACAAAAAGAAAACTCATTCACTTTTTAACCGTAAAATTTTATAGAGCCTGGAGAAAGTAAAACTTGACATTTTTCATTTTTAGTGAGTTAGAAGAAAAACATAAGTAGACTCCATCAGGTTCTTTTTTTTAGTTTAGTCTCTCGGGTCCGAAAAAGGATAAAATAATATAAGAGAGAACTCTATTGACCATGTTTGATCAACGTATACCTTTTTCGTAAACAGTCCTCGCTCAGTTCGTAAAAGGGGTAAACTTATACTGAGTGGACGATTTGTTCATTTACTTTTACGAGTTCTAACAAGAAAGTACTCAACAACCTTTTCGTTTTTGAAAAAGTATGAAAAGGGCTTAAAAGAAGACCCTATGATTTTCACTTTTCGTAATTTTTAAAGAGCATAAAAAGCAATAAAAGTCTGCTAAAATGTCAAAAATTATTTATCTTGACTCCGTAAACGATCCTGCACATTTAAAATAATAACCCATCATAACTACTTCAAAAGGTGTTTTCCTTCTTAAAAATATTCAAACTATAAAAAATAATATTTTTTAAGCTAAAAAAATTATAAAAGTGGGAAAAAGTAATTTATTTTTACCATTTTCATTTTCACCAGTTCAGAGCAGAGAGAGGGGTTTTTACTATGAAACTTCCAAGACTGATTCTGAGCCAACCGGTGGATGAAATCACACACCATTTCCTCCAGGTAGAAGATCTCTCCATAACTTAGCTTTCTATCCGTTTATTTTTTCATTTTAAGCTTTCATTTGGTTTTTTGGGACAAATATTTGTCCAAAAATGCACCCTCGACCCTGCGTGGGTTTCGTTCAATCGGGTTCACGTAGGTGATGCAAACCTAAGGCTGCACAACCAATATACCTTATCGGGACTTAATTTTCCCCTTTTGTAGCCCCTTAAAGCTTCATGCCCACATATATATATATATATATATATATATATATATATATATATATATATATATATATATATATATATATATATATATATATATATATATATAGGAAGCATTGATATGCATTCAGCCTTAAACATCCCAAACAGATCGAAAATGATCCATTCAATCACCCCGTCGAACACCCCTGTTCTTTGATAAATAGGCATTTACATATCGGGAGTGGAAAGCCTACGAAAAAACTCAAAACCATGCCTTTTCCCTTTCGGGACTGAAATGCCTTCAAGAAACCTTAAGACAATGATTTTTCACCTTTTTACACCATTATATGTATTAGCGTTGTGGATCCATATTTGGCCGATCGAACGGTCCAGAATGAATCGAAATATCGGCCATCGGGGTTCTGGTGATCCACTCTATCGGCACTAGTCTTCGGCGGAGGTCCGACGCGATAAATCTTAATCGCTATTGGCGATGGTAATAGCCTAATTTACAATACACAACTTCCACTCTGATGTGTCGATGCAATTTATGTCGACAATCGCAATCGTAAAGGGTTTGGGGACAAGCCTTTGTTGGTGCTGATACAATTGCGAGATGTGACTTATATATGCCGGACCTGATATTGCCCAAAAATCCCATACATAATATTTCAAATCTGCTTTAATGAATCCGCTAAGTGTTAACGTGATTTTCCCGTGTAAAGGCTTTCGGCGATATAACAAATAAACACAAAAGCAGTGTGGTTTGGACTCTATGGACCTGATAACTTTAATCTCCCATCTTTAATGATTTGAAGTTCGGATACTTCAATCCAACTGTGTTTTATGCTCGATACTTAGTGTATTTGGGTTTTTCTGCCTGCGAACCCAAAACGATGGAATGCATTCACCAATTGATCCCTTAACACCAGATCTCCATTAAAACATACGAAAAACGCAGGCCAAAACCAAATTCATTGGAATACAGGAAAAAAACAAACATTCAAGGCCTCCATGGGCTGGTTAGATACCTATGCATGCAACACTGGTTTTTCCACAATAAACGATAACAGAGGTTTCAGCCTTAGGCCTGATCACATAGGAAAAACCCTTTGTCTCAAAGGAATGCATCCATTATACAGTTCCACACTCAAATCAATTCTCTGTACAAACATAATTACAAACTTTATTTGGGTTCTCTGCCCTCTCTGGTCCGATTATTCTAATTAGTGGCCTTTCCCTCCTATGCAGCCCGTAGGTTTACAAATGCCTCGATTCCACTCTCTGTCTCTCCTGTCGCTCTCCCTTTCAGAAAATAAAGGAAACACATATATGCTAAGCTAACCATCTCCTCCACAATTGGAGGAATAAATTATACATTTAGAATTCAATCCTATCCTAATCTAAACAAACTAGAATACTTGGCTTGATCTCCACACAGGGAGGATCATTTGCCATTTTATTCCCAATTGTGTTCAGAATTAGGCCACTCTTAACTACTTACATTTATTTGAAATAATACAATTTAACAACCAAGTCTTCCTCCAAAATTGTATTAGCCACAACATGTGACCACTCCATCACATTGTTGGCTAAGCCTAGATGCTCCTGCATCAGACTCCCAAAGTTTAAATTAATCATGATCTCCTAATCATGCCCTTCTGATCTGTGTCTTCCTGTATCCCATACTTTGTTTGGTATTCTGTCCTTGGTTGCTGCTATTGTTGTTTGTCCTTCAAGTCTCCCTCCTTTGTGCTGTAATGCCCCATTTTCTATGCTCTCACTGTCTGTTGCTGTCCTTTTCACATATTTTGTTGTGATTTTTCTCACTCTAATTCTCAGTTTTCCATTCCCTTCACTTGTACCATTCTTTCCAGCCAATCTTCCTTTCTTCTTTTGTCCTGTATTTGTTTTATTGGAATGTTGTCATATGAGTTTCCACAACTCATCCAATTCTTTGTCCACTTCACTTCTCATGTGTTGAATACTATTCTCCTACAACTGATTGTGTTCTTGAATAAGAAAATCATAATCCCTGTACCAGTATTTTCCCATATACATTTCTAAAATGTCATCTTCAGCTTCTTCTTTATTAATAAATCCTTGTGGTATAATAGTAATTCTTTTACTATCACCTCTTGAATTCATTTCTAGTTCAACACTCTCATACTGTAGATTCAACATCATTCAATCTTTTTGAGACGTTTTGATCTCATCCTTCATTAATTCGATCTGTTCCTCAGAGTTAACTCCTTGGTTCAAATTGACTTCACATTGCCTTCTTCCTGCATGTAAATCTTCATCAAAATTAATCAATTCAATAGACACAAATGCTTTACCTTGCTTCCTAATTATTCCAACAATTCTGACAACTCCGTCATCCTCATTCAATTCTGTTTGTACATTCTGATCACTTATTCTTTGGCTTTCTTGCCTCCTCTTCAAAAGACTTGGCTTATGCCACAAATCTGTCATATTATTTGGAATTTCTTCCAAGAGTTCTGCACAATCTTCATTGTCTGCATCATTTGTCTTTAATCCTTCTTTACTTTGGCTTTCTTCAAGTCAATGATCTCCAATGAATGTTTAACCTCTACAAAGTTTTCTATGTCAATATTCAGAAGTTGTCCTCTTTTGGCTTCAGTTTTAAACAATTGTCTAAAATCTACATAATTTACTACATCTATGTTTAACAGCTGCTCTTCCCCCTCAGTGTATCCTTTGATTTCAATAATTCTTTTGCCATGATCCTTTTGACTTATCCTTTGGATGTCATCTGATTGGACATCTTCCTGCACTTGGCTGTAACTTCCATCCTTATTCTGCATATGACTATGAGTAGTCATCTCTCCACTTGTTAATATAACAGTTTCCAATAACTGCTTGTCTTTCCTCAAGTTTATATGACCTGCAAACACACAACAACTTTCAGTTTTCAAAATACAATACCCTTCATTTTATTTTGATGCTTCAAGCACCAATCCTCCATCATAGATCTTTTGGATTTCAACAGATTCTTCTTGCTATGACTCTATTTCTGTGAGTCCTTCCTCCTTTAACAAATCAATATGAATTTGTTCAAGTTATTTAAACTCATTTATCAGCTTGCCATTCCACCTCTGTTGCAATAACCTCCACTTGACTCTTTTTTTCATTCTCCATATGTATCTTCGGTCTTCTCTTGTCTTTCTTTGTACTGCCAGACTAATCTCTGGTTCTTCATTTTGCTGCCAATTGCTATACTTCTACAATCTAGTGTCTTCCTCAAATTCACTCTCATGTAGGTGATCATCCCTTTCAAATTGCTGGTTCTTTCCATCTTCATCTTGCTGGATTAATACTTCTGTCTCCTTCATGTCTCTGAGGACATAACTTCCTTGTTTCTCCTGATCTTTCATCTCACCTTCAAATAATCTCTACTCATTTTCTCTGATTTCAGCATCATATTTATGAATGTTGTCTTTCACACCTTTTTCTCCATCAGGTTCTACAAGCTTCATTTCTCCTTCAGGTTCCTTGAGCAATCTTTTCAAGAATTCTATTTCCCTGTGAAATCTCTCCAGCAGTTCATCACAATTTCCATTCTCAACTTCATTCCTTTCCTGGAAATCCTCCCAAGTTGTCCTGTTTTCTACACTATCATATTGCAAGCATCTTTCATCAATTCCATTAAACAAATTCATTGGTTTACCTTCTTGTAGTACCACTTTGGCATTGTCATTAGACTTCTGGTCTATATCAACCTCATCTGACTGTTTCACACCAAACATAATTTCATATATGAACTCCTTCTGCTGCAATAGATCATCACCTTCTTCCTCTATAAGGCATTTTCCATCATACTTCATCTCAAGAGCTTCATTCCTGTTTGTGACAGTTTCACCAGACTGTCCATCATCCTCCACATATCCTGCAAACATACACAAACTATGAGAATTAAAATCACAAGGCTTCATTGCCTCATCTGCTTCCCTTGTCAACATATCTTCGAATTGTTCTGAACTATGCCAATAGTCCATGAGATATTCAGTTGATCTCTCATTATCCTCTTCACCCAACATTTCACCTTGTTCTGGTCTACAAATGGAAACTTCCATTTCTGCTTCTACTTCTCTGAGTTCCTATGATTCCTCTTGAGCACTCAATATCTGCTCAATCTTTCTCAATTATTTTGCTATCTCTAGCTTCACTTGTTGATTTCTCTTTTCTCGTAGCCTCTGCCACTTTACTCTTTTCCTCATGGTCCAAACATGCTTCTGGTCTTCATCACTTCTCTGTAGCATCTCCATCAATATTCCAATCTGGAAATCTATCTTAGCTTACTCTCTGTCAAACTCTTCTTGACTCATCCTCATGCCATTTGCTTTAGCATCTTTCCTTCTGCTGTGGCTTCTTTCTGAACCTCTGCTATGAATATTTGTAGTCATCTTCTTCTCCTCTCTTTCCATGAGCTCCTCACTCCACTGCAACAAGTCTCTGCAACAACAAGTCCTCCTTACTGCAATCTTACCTCACTAAGCTCTCCTCACTCAATCTTTTGGTAAGCACGGTCCTCTATCTGGAACCTTCTCTTGAGAAACACCTTTGCTCCTTCTAGGCTTCTGCAATCTCTCACTCTCTCTTTCGAGAACACTTTAGTTGTCCTCTCTATCTAATCTCTTTTTGGATTCTTCAGGTTCACTGCCACTTCTGAGTGTTTTTCCTGCTTTGTTTTAAGAACACATCTGGTTCTTCTCTCACAACTTCTCTTGTTCTATTGTGCTGTAGTCTTCACACTTTCTTATGCTATCACCTGTGTTTTGAATGGATTTCTTCTGCCTCTTCATCTGCAAGTTCTGATACAATCTCTAAGAACTTCCCAAAAGTTCTTCTACAGTCTCACTGCTATGATATGTTACCAAACTTCATTCATTGAACATGCTGCTTTTTCCATACCTGTGTAGTCTTAAATATTCATAAGCTAACATCTCTTCGTAGGAAATTTCTTCTTTTTCCTGCTCTGATACCAAAATTTGATGCAACCCTAAGGCTGCACAACCAATATACCTTATTGGGACTTAATTTTCCCCTTTATAGCCCCTTAAAGCTTCATGCCCACACACACACACACACACACACATATATATATATCAGAAGCGTTGATATGCATTCAACCTTAAACATCCCAAACAGATCGAAAATGATCCATTCAATCACCCCACCGAACACCCCTATTCTTTGATAACTAGGCCTTTACATATCGGGAGTGGAAAGCCTTCGAAAAAACTAAAAACCATGCCTTTTCCCTTTCAGGACTGAAATGCCTTCAAGAAGCCTTAAGACAATGCTTTTCTTCCTTTTTACTCCATTATATGTATTAGTGTTGTGGATCCATATCTGGCCGATTGAACCGTCCAGAATGAATCGCAATAGTCTTTGGTGGAGGTCCGACGCGATAAAGCTTAATTTCTATTGGCGATGGTAATAGCCCTCTTTACAATATACAACTCCCGCTCCAATGTGTTGATGTGATTTACGTCGGCAATCACAATCGCAAAGGGTTTGGGGACAAGCCTTTGCCAGTGCCGATACAACTGCGCGATGCGACTTATATATGTCGGACCCGATATGGCCCAAAACTCCCATACATAATATTTCAAATCCGCTTCAATGAATCCGCTAAGTGTTAGCGTGATTTTCCCGTGTAAAGGATTTAAACAATATAAAAATAAACACGAAGGTGGTGTGGTTTGGGCTCTATGGACCCAATAACTATAAACTCCCATCTATAATAATTTGAAGTCGGATTCTTCAATCCGACTATGTTTTACGCCCGATAGTCAGTGTATTTGGGTTTTTCCACCTACGAACTGAAAGCAGTGGAATGCGTTCACCAATTGATCCTTTAACACCAGATCTCCATTAAAACATATGAAAAACGCAGGCCAACACCAAATTCATCAGAATACAGGAAAAAAAACAAACATTCTGTTCAGAATTAGGCCACTCTTAACTACCTACATGTTGTTGGGAAAAGTATCTACTCAGAACGCCCCTATCCCACTCTAAGGTGTGACAGTGCCTTAGCAACAAACAAGGAAAACTATTTTCGTATTCTTCTTTATGAAATGTAAACGAAGAGGAAGAATGAACTAACTTGTGTCTTGCGCTAGTTTGTTGATCCAATTGCTCTCCTCTTTGTTTGTTTCCCGCTACCTGCTCCCTCACTCGCCCAACTTCACCAAGTTCCTGCAAGATCACAGAAGAGGAAAACTACACAAAGACATAGATTTATATTCATAAATAGCTTAGGATCAGATTTAAGCTAAACATGCAAATATAACAAAACATCATTGATACACAAGCATGTAGGAGAAACTCAAATAGTTTTATTGATATAATAAGAAGATCCAAGAGGAGATAAAACCAAGTGAGTCCCGATCCAGCATCTACCTCCCAGCAAAGGAATCCCTTCCTCACCTCCAACAAAGCATAAATCACCCAATGCACTAATCTCAATCTCGAAACCAACAACAATTCTCTGCAAAGTACAAAATTCCAACCTCTGGATCTCTGGGATGAGGGATCCATATATAGATGTATGCAAAGAGGATGAGTCAGCTTATGTTTTGACTTGTGGCTTCTCTCTGTCAATTCTTGCTTCCACTTGGAGGCTGAGAGCCTCTTACTCATCCTTGGTCGAACTCAGTAAGGCAAGTGTCATTGAGGAAGATTCTGGAAGCTTCCATTGTCTGTCCACCTCACGGAATGACACTGCCATTTGGCATTTCTCGTTCAGCGCACCCTGGTAGTTCATTTAGGTGCGTTGCAACGCACCTAGCTAGTGTACTGGGGTGCTATGCAACGCAGGTAGCTAGTGTAGCAGCTGAAATGATCCTGATTTGACTGATTCTGAGTAGTTTCTGGTGGAGAACTTCTGGGAGAAGTTGTCATTAGTTGACCTTGTTCCTTTAGGGGCAGGAACAACACTTTTAGGGACTTTGGATCCCTTGGATTATGGACATTTCATGCTCAAAGCTGTAAGGCACAAAAATGTCTATAACACTACATTTATTTGAAATTAATACAATTTAACAACCAAGTCTTCCTCCAAATTTGTATTAGCCACAACATGTGACCACTCCATCACATTGTTGGCTAAGCCTAGATGCTCCTGCATCAGCAGGTTGATAAAATTTTCCATACATAAATTCTCAGCCTGCGTGGAATTATAATGGAAATTTTTGCGCAGCTGCGCCCTATTTATAAAAGGGTGGTAGTGCAAGCGCTATGGGATATTTTTAAAGAAAATTTTGAAGCCCAAAAACATGAAATGAATTTAAAAAAATCTTCTAATTGCTTTAAAATGGTCATTTCAGGTCGTTTGTTTGCTTAAAAATGGAATGGAGGAAAAGAGAGCACGAAGCCAATAATGTGGCTGCTTTAGTGGATTCAGCCACTTTGCAGGCTCTGAGGACTTCTGGCCTCCTGAAATACTGGCTAAACCGTGGGATGAAAGCCCAGGTAGATCTGATGACATGGATGGTGAGGACTTGGAATGTCTAGGAACAATGTTTTGTAATTGTTGATCATCACCTCACCATTGATGTCGATGACATCTATTTCCTGACTGGGTTGTCTCACTAGGGATTCGATCTTTCATCATATGGATCGAGAGTAGGGGGAGATACTACTGATGGATACTTACAATGCTTTTGTAGGGGTGAACCGCCCAAAGATGGATGGATTGACATTTAGTTCACCAAACTTTTACCCTTGAGGACCATTACTGTTGGCCTGTCGAGGCCTGACCCAGGTTCGGAAGAAATATTATCCAACAAATCCCACACTACCAGCCCTTTCGGCAACAGCCCATGGAGTGTGGACTGAAGTCTCACCCGAGGTTGTAGGGGAGGGTGCTGGAACCAGGTTTCCACACCCTTGGGATGTCTAGATGTGGTCTGGAGGGGTTGCGAACCATTCTATGGCCTCGCGCCACTATGTTTTGCTGTTAGGTTTCCGCATAGATCCGCACAAAGGCACTTTTAGTATTAATGAATTTATTACAGATATGATATTCCTCTTACAGTATTTAAGCAAACATTTAATAATAAAACCCAATGCGCGCAATCATAATCTCTAAAGATAGTGCATAAATTTAGAACATAAGGAACAGATAGATTCACAATAAAGCACACAATGATTCAGAAATTCTTATCTTTATTTATCTTCTGTCAATACAACCAGATCCGCCCTGTGTACTCTGTTGCAGGGGTCCACGCACACAACTACAGACTCTACCAGGCCTCTGCACACAAAACTACGGACTTTACTGGGCCTCTGCGCACACAGCTGCAGAGCCTCTATCTATCTACCAACACCCTTGACTCAGACTTAAAAACGCAGAGAGAACATTGCCTTCATATACCCATCACATTCAAGATCAAAACCAAAAAATTGACTTCTAACCATAGAGCCTTGCTCTATTTATATATTCCCATGGTCCGTGGACCATGGGCAGGCCGACTCACTTTCTATTTTCTTACATTATTTTCGGGCGGACAACCATTTGACTTGACTCATTATAATTTTCGCTCCATGCACCTCGCAGAGCCTTTACCATACTTTTACCCAAAATTGTGGTCTTTGAGCCCCAAAACTGTTACGCGGGGCCTCTGCTACCTAACAGGCCCCCAACAAAATCATCGTGACTTGTCCCGAGTCACTTGGATGGTGCAACAATCTTCACGCGGAGGTCATTCAACAACTTTTGTGCTTCGCTTACCCTCACAACAAAATCTTCTGCCATCTGCTTTACTCATTCTACACGATCCATCGATGCATCAGTATCAGATTCAGTTGCTTGCCTGGGTTCAGATGCTCCTGCATGTGTGCTAACTTTCCCCAGATGTTGGTGGAGACCGCGAATGCCTCATCAAGCCAAGGCTGGATGCATTCTTTAAGCACCGCTTCCTTTTGTCGAGCGGCGTCAACTTGTGCCTTGAGAACCCGATCCTCCCTCATTTTGGCTAGTTGTTGTGTGATGGCAACCGTTTGCACAGTCCCCTGGACTTTGTCATAAACCTGCTGTAACTCCTGCGCTTTTGTTTCTACCTAATGTAGCGTTGGGTCGTCTTGTAGGGATGTGAGCATAAGGAGGGATGGATCCAACAATCCTGAGCAATCTTGGACAACGTGCTTTATTACTTCCAATCTTGCTTGAATTTCACCACGGTGCTGCTCTCAAACTTCCGGGGGTGTGCATGGTTGCACCTTCAGTCTTAGATTTGCAATTTGTAAATTTAATTCCCACTAAGCTTTTGTGGCCTCCTCTTGGGCCATACGGAATCCTATAGCCATGTGATGTATCTTGTCAGTTATTGGAAGTTCCACTGGGACAGCCAACTCTGGTACCTTGCTGCAAGCCTCCGCCACGGCCTGTTCCACTTCCTGGTTGTGTGCGACCAAGTCATCACGTTGTAGACTGACCTGCTCCAAATTTGCCTTATGCTCCATTAAGATTTGGAGGGCACAGCCTTCCTTGGCAAGAAGCTTAGCGGTTACCCCTTCCTACAGTTGGTATAGGGTTTCTCTAGGCAGAGCAGACAAATTCAACCCCCAACTTCGCATGTCACCCTCGACTTCAGCTAGGACAGCGCCTACTGGCAACACTAAAGTGTTCATTGTGTGAGTAAGCACCATTTGCTTAGCTGTGGCTGTGTCATCTACTAGGTTTGGTATCATCCCTCCCGAGGGTTGCACCTGTAATGCCTACCGCTGTGCTCTGAGATCCCCCAACACAGTTGTCTGCTCTGTCATTAGCTCCTCCCATGTGCTTGTAGTGACATTGCACGCCGGTTCGCTGCTGTCAAGAAATTCTTTCTCCAAAGTCTTTGCTGTTTTTTACTTTTTGCGTGTATATGGAAATTCCTTGCTGCGTGGCCTCTTGCCTTGGGTCAATTTTGTGGTAAAGTTTGTGTGTTCCTGTGTCTTTGATTCCCTCTGCATGTCCTATTCCGAGGACATTTCTTGATCTTTCGTGATCTCCTCAGCAATTACTTCCTGGGTCGCCACCTGCTGCGAAGCGACCTTTTGTCCCTGACGTGTCCTTTCCGCCATTTTAGTGAGTCGCAGTTGGATTTCGTTCTTTTGCTGTTGTGCTACCATCCTTTCTAATGCAGCCATGTCCAGGGCATGCCACTCTGGAGGCCATGTTGCCAATACATTGTAAATCGCATCATCCGTTGAAATGAACGGAAGCTTGACCCATGTTCATTTTGGATCCTTCCACGCCCGGATATATAGGTTGTGCATGGCCACTTTGAACTCGGTCGTGCTTTGCAAATTGTTGTATACTATTGGGGACATCCACGGTCTACGAGCGATCCATGTCCAGATACTTGCCTCAATGAATATTCAAAATACCTTGATCTCCCGAACCCTTGTGGTGTCCTTTATAGCCCAGAGCGAGGTATACCGCACTGCTTCAGGTAGGTTGTGCTCAATGCTGGGAAATTGGCTACCCTGCTGCAGTTCTCCTACAACTAGAAGGATTTATAGTAGAAACCATGCATAATGGAAAGTCTTACCTTTTTCCTGTGCTTCCTTACAATTTTTCAAAAAATTGTCGCATAAGAACTGCACCCAATTGAACTGAACCCCTTCTGCACACTACTCCGTAAGTGTAATGATAGGGGCTGTCACCTCATCTGTGTGTCATTTCCTCATGAGTTTACTGGCTAGTAGCTGGGTGGTGACTCGCACCCCTCGGTCTTTGATGCTTGCTATTACATACCCACACTTTCGTTTTTCCAGCTTATATTTAGCCTTCATTGCTTCTACGAGACCCACATCGCTACTTGTTCCGGCTATGTCTGTGGGGTTGTTCCCTCTAATAGGAAGGTGAGTAATCTGGTGTACTAAATCGGCTCTTCCAACCAGAGAAACCCATCATGTACCAGACAGAGTAACTGTTGGGTAACAAAAATGGTGATGGTTGCGTAGTGATAGTTGGGTATCCACCTCAAATTAAGTAATCCTGCCTTTTCCACACCTAGTAACCACTTCCGCAGCAATAATTTGTCGTCGGCCAATTGGGGGAACTTTTCGCTATCTGCAAGATCTCAATCTTCGAACTTGATACTCAGTACTCGGCCCAGCGGCAAACCATCAAACCTTATCTCGTCCGGAAGAAGTGGGGTCTGGAGCGTACTCTTCGCAGCGTCCAAGTCCTTTGGTATCTTGGTCGTCCCATTCCATGGAGAGACATATGGGGGTAGTGAAGGTATTTGGAAAGCATCCTCTTCTTCCTCATCCTGTGCTTCAATCTGAGCGATCAGGGCTTGAAAATCTTCTTTGTTCTCCTTGTGTTTGATGGTGATTGCTTTGCCCTTTTCGACTTCTGATAATTTACTGAATCTCACTGATACCCTGACTATCCCCATCGTTTGCTTGTCTTTCCGGGGCCGCGGTGTGCGTGGGGACTTTGGAACCCCGGGGGCCACAACCGCTTCATCTGGCTCCTCCTAGTTTGGATACAGCTCTTCCGTGAACTGTGCTCAGGTTCTCGCCATGGTACTCACGGGGTGCCTGGTAGCTGGGTGTTTGCTGGTCTTTACTAGTTCAAATCTCAAATATCCTAGTGTTGTCCACGGGTTTGTGAATTTGAATGTATCCCTTCCCTCCACTTCCAGTTCATTAATATCATCTAGGTGGCAGATCTTTTCATATCTGATTTGGAACTCCTATCTTAATGACCCACTGCCCGCTCCTCTTTGCCGTAACTCGAACTTCTTGTCAGGAATAGTGGCGTTAATGGTCACCTCCCAAGCTTCCCATGTGGCAGTGCAACCCCTTTGGTGCAGCCGCGATCTTCCTGACCGAATGGCCCTACACGGAACCTTATTTCTGAACCGGACTCCCGCAGCCTTATTTATAGTTTCGTGCCCTCTTCCAACTGCTTGGGGCGGTGAGACTGTGCTTTCCAAAGCTAGTCAGGTGGTTGTGCCCCAGGTGTGAGGTCTCAGCATTCCTGCTAGCTCGGGCTATGAGCACCTTTCGAGTGCCTTCATATCCATTAGCTCCTTAGGTGTTGTTGTATGGGGTACACTCCTCCGTTGGTGCGGTTGCATCCATGATAGCAGGATCGTGGCTCGCTCTATTATTGAGGTAGACCTGGCCAGATCTGGTTCCCTTATGTGTAGATTCAAGCGGCCCACTAGTGTGACGCCACTCTTCATTTTGCTGATTCCTTCCCTTAACATCACACTTTTCCTTCTCAGTTCTGCCCATTCTTCATTGATTTCTCGAAGCCTACTTCTACCGCACCCCTTCTGGGTTCCTTCGTGTCTCACCATTGATAAGATCACCTTTGCCCCCCTCCTGTTATAGGCCCATCGCATCCCTGGTTTCTGCAGATTCCCAAAAGGTTGTCTTATCAGGCGGATGCTATTTGTGCTCCCCCCTATTTTCCTGTTGACTTTGTCGTGGAGAGCTAGCAGACTGCATTGCTGCAGTGAATTTGGATTTTTGATTTTTATTTGGTTAGGCGTCTGCACAACATACACCTTCACCCTACGCCATTGATAGATTCTCACCTCGTTTTGTCCTCCAAACCATACACGCGCTGGCCTTCAACATTCGTGCCACTTTCCCATAGTCTTTTGGCGTGTACTACACCCTTGTGCAATTGTTGCACACGAAGCCCTCGTTTGCGCACCCTGCTGCTTTTGTTCCAAACTTGCCATTTTGAAGTGGTCTACCAGCTCCTTCACTTTCGTTGCGCCCTCATCGGTTGGCTGCTCCCTTACTTCTATCGTTACACGACGTAGTGATCTAATCATAATATTACAATTTAGAATTGTTACCTCATGCAGTGAGTTCTGCCATCGTTCGATCTCCTCATCTGAATCCAATGTGCAGGAACTATCACGCTCCCATGAGATTCTCCTATCTGCTGTCAGATTCACCCGATCCTGATCTTGCGTTGTGATCTGGTAGATACAGTCCAATTCATC
Source organism: Pinus tabuliformis (assembly GCA_031772625.1). Taxonomy (NCBI): domain Eukaryota; kingdom Viridiplantae; phylum Streptophyta; class Pinopsida; order Pinales; family Pinaceae; genus Pinus; species Pinus tabuliformis. The sequence continues at coordinate 278,881,404 of CM062819.1, read as the reverse complement.
GTCACTATCCTCATCGCGCATAGGCTCAGTGTAGCACGACCCTTCAGCTGGGTCCAGCGGAACCATTACGCGGAGAGAATTTTTCTCGAATATCATTTTTTATCTCTTTAGGTTGATGACTCCATTCATATCCATGGCCCAGTCTATCCCTAACAATGTAGGATATGGGTTACTTTTATCCACAATTTCTATTATATCAAAATCAGTTTGTGTGTTTTCACCTTCGATGTCTACTGTAACTCCTTGCAGTCTCCCCATAGGAAAGATCTTCTATTGGTTCGCCATCTGTAATTGGATAGGAGACCATTGTAGTGCGGGCCTACCCATGCGCTCCCAGGTCTGTTTAGGTAGGACATTCGCATTTGACCCCAAGTCCAGAACGACCTGATCCATCTCATAGTCACCAATCTAGGCAGTCAACCGCATTTCCCGCCTAGTGCGCAAAGCATGCTTGCCTAGTTTTTGGACCATGCAAGGTTCATTCGACCCTGTGCACCTAGTTATCAACTCTTGCAATCCCTTCATTGCTTTAGTGTCTCATAGTAGCTTCTTACATGTCTCTAAAAAGGTAGTTAACATAGAAGTATCCATCTCTGGCTCAGTTTGATCCTTGCTACCCAAAGTAGAAGCCTCCACGAAGCTCTTCTTAGCTTCCATAAATGTTTCCTTCGCACGTTCCAAATCAAATTTAGGTTGCTTTGTAGGGGCCTTTCGAACCCATGCATCCTCCTCAGGTTGCTTCTTATCCTCCTGTAGTTGCACCACTTCTGAGCATCATGTTCACGTTAGGATCCTCCTTGCGCGATTCCGCCTTCATCATTTGGATGTTTTGAGTGGGAGTAGCCTGAAGCACCCCTTTTTCCCACATCTGTGCAATTAGTGTGGGGCAATATACTGCTTCATGATCAAATTGGTAACAGTACGGGCAACATGTTTTGGTCGGGTTCGTGCAATCACGTGCATAGTGCCCAGGTCCTCCACAATTGTAGCAGATTAATTGTCCCTGCCCTCGTCCGGGTCCCATTCCTCCTCGTCCTCGTCCGCGTCCCTGGAATCCACCCCACGCTATTGCTGCAGCTGGATCTTGACCTCGTGCCTCAGTCTGCATCCTATAAGCAGGTGTTCGATCCATCAGCAACTCATAACTTCAAAAATTTCATTCGTCATGGCCCATCAATCTACAAAAATTGCAAAATAGCTACTAAGGGGGTTGTATAAGTTTCTGCAATAGATGACAGTTGTTCGTGGTGTGCTTTCCTCCCACCTGGCAGATCGCACACCAGAGTGTGGGCACCGTGCTTGGCCCCACTTGTGCCTCTGGTCACAATGGCATTGGTCCCCTTCCTGCCAGATAGTTCGTGAATATCGAACAATGATCCTTATCATGGCCCTGGCCTTTACATTTTATGCACCACACCTCTATGTGCGCATCTGACCGGGGTGTCTTATCTTGTTTCAAACTTTGCATCTGTAAGAATTGGTTTTGTAGTTGCGCATGGATTTTCTGAAATCCTAACCTCGGATCCTGTATTGGATTTTCATGCAACCTCATCGCTGTCTCTAATGCTTCAACTTGGGATGAGATCATTTGCTATGACAGTGCCATCCTCAGATGTGGTGTCAAAGACGCCACAAACCACGCATAGTGCTACGCATCCGTTAGTGTCATGTTAGCCTCACGGATTGTACTCTTTAATCTCTGATCTAGATCCCATGGGGTTTCACCAGGTAACATCACGATCTCCTTGAACTCGATGATTGACTGTGTCTTTGATTTTGGCCAGCTAAATTATTTGTTCAATGCATCCTGGATTGCCACTATTCCCACATTCGGGTGATCGCTCGACTACTTTATATACCACGTCAATGCACAGTCTTGCAGTGTGCTAACTAGAGTAGGCTTTTTGATGTTATCATCCGTTACGCCTTGGGCTTCCCATATAGCCTTTACTACGAACCAGAACTGATCTGGTTCCTCATTTCCTACTCCTCTAAATACTGGCAACTTGATCGCACTCGCCATTCCAACCCTTGGTGGTGGCGGAGGTGGGGTAGGTGAAGATGTTTTTGATGTAGGTGAAGTAGGTGATGGTGTGGACAACGGTGGTATCAATGGAATGGATTGGTTTATCAATCGGATTGCGCTTCTTGGAGAGAACCCTATGAGCTCCTCCTCACTTTCTCGCGAAAGTGAAATCAGAGGACTATTTTCTAATCCTTCGGTCCCTTGATAGCATCTTCTGCTCTTCGTTACCCTAGACATCAATGGATGGGCATAACCCATTTTTCACATAACAACATTTTAATCCAAGTATTCAACAATTTGATGTACTTACCCCACGGTCCTTAGAGAAATCACCTTTCTACTTCATTGTAACTCACAGTGGTGTCTATCACGAATTCAGTGATAAACCCTCCTATTATTCAATCCAACTAGTGATCTATTGCTCAAGCGATTTTATCTTCAGATGCTTCTAGCCTATGCACCAACTCTGGAGTCTACACTATGGGATGATCCAGTCTGCACCTTCCCTGATTGTTAGCTAGCCTCGTGATCCACTCATACAGTTCTGTCGAGAAGGACGCGAAGAAGATCTCGTGGATCTATGTGTATATGTAGCGATCCGGCCACCTTTCCTCCGATATTCGCGGATTCCTGTTTTCCTGGACCACGAACTCGTGAAGCTTCTGATCCAACCAATCTTCAAGTTATTTCTTTATAGGGTTCCAGTGTTCTGACATTAGACATCCCTTAGGCAGATCCCAGTCCTGGCAACGGAATGATTTGTTGGCTTTTTGGGGCCTGACCCAAGTTCGGAAGAAGTATTAGCCAACAAATCCTACACTACCAACCCTTTCGGCAACAACCCGCGGAGCGCGAACTGGAGTCTCACCCAAGGTAGTAGGGGAGGGTGCTAGAACCATGTTTCCACACCCTTGGGATGTCTTGATGTGGTCTGGAGGGGTCGTGAACCATTCTGCAGCCTTGTGCCAATATGTTCTGTTGTTAGGCTTCCACGTAGATCCGCACAGAGGCACTTTTCTTATTAATGAATTTATTATAGATTTGACCTTCCTCTTACAGTGTTTAAGCAAAAATTTAATAATAAAACCCAGTGCACACAATCATAATCTCTAAAGGCAGTGCATAAATTTAGAACATAAGCAACATATAGATTCGCGATAAAGCACACAATGATTCAGAAATTCTTATCTTTATTTATCTTCTGTCAATACAACCAGATCTGCCCTGCGGACTCAACTGCAAGGGTCCGCACACACAGCTGTGGACTCTACCGAGCCTCTACGCACATAGATGTAGAGCCTCTATCTATCTACCAACACCCTTGACTCGGACTTACAGACACAGAGAGAACATTTCCTTCATATACCCATCACATTCAAGATCAAAACCAAAAAATTGACTTCTAACCATAGAGCCTTGCTCTATTTATATATTCCCATGGTCCGCGGACCATGGGTAGGTCGACTCACTTTCTATTTTCTTACACTATTTTTGGGTAGAAAAACCTTTGACTTGACTCATTATAATTCGTGCTCCGCACACCTCGTGGAGCCTTTACCATACTTTTACCCAAAACTGTGGTCTTTGAGCCCCAAAACCGTTACGCGGAGCCTCCGCTACCCAACAATTACTTTTATTGTTTTCAAACTGTGTGGCAATTATTCCCTTCATCTATTCACAGGGGCACAGATGCATATGATTGTGGAATGTTGGGAGTCCATTATATACAATTGGTGCGAGGCAGTAGTGGTAAATATGAAGGGCCAACTAACTAGGTGCAAGAATGGTAAACTGAAAAATTTAAGTTATGGTAACATTCTAGTTACTTTTTCCCAAAAGAGGGTTCCTATTCTTTGGTCACAACAGATTTGGGCAGATAAGGGGGGTTAGAGGGATCCACACTTGATGAGGTGGGTTTCATTGATGGCACGCCATGGCGGTGATGGTCCTGTAGTAAGGTTTACGACAGAGTTTTTTGATTCGCTAAGACAACAGATTGTTCCGATCGAAGAATTTCCGTATGCCAGGATAGATTACAGAGGTGATCCTAATATCCCACTTCCAGCTGGAGCTCAGTGGGGTGATCTAGGTAAAATTTTTTCATTTTGACATATTTTCAAAATTTTCAATTTTAAGTGTTTTTGTCTTCAGAGGCTAATTATCCGAAATTCATGTGAAGATGTGGGTCCAACACAACCAACCGAGATGAGATGGTATGATAGATGAGGCGAGCAACCTATAGTAGCTGCGGTAGCGAATCCAGAGGTAGATGACATCCTAACAGATTTGGAGCATAACCTTGAGAGGTTTACTACCAACATCCCAGAGACTGGAGTTGATGACATTCCACGCGCCTATCAGAGGCATGTAGTTGGGGTTCCAGGGCCTCTTAGAAATTTGTTGCATCGAGTTGCGCAGACTATCGTGTGTTATCATGAGCATCACCATGCCTAGTTGTTCTAGTTTCTAGGACCATTTTTGACTTTTTGGTGTTAGCATATTCAGAAAATAAAAGGCCATGGGCCTTATGTCCTCGGATGACATATTTTGTAGACACACCCAAACTCTATTTTAATGAAAATTCTGCTACTTTTATCTATGTTTATCTCGATAAATGTATGAATGAATATTGTTTTTAATTTACAAATGTTGCAAATGTCTATTTAACACATGATTCACCAATGCATCTGTCAATGTGTTTAAATATCTTGGAATGTGTTGATATTCGATATAATCAAATTGCCTTTCCAAGAGACGAACTCGTAAAAACATCCTTAACATGGTTGGACTCCTTACTGAATAGACATCATTTAAATGTAATACTACAAGCTGCGAATCTAACCTAATGATCAAATGTCGGATACCAAATGTAATGGCATCAACTAATAGCTCAATGACTGCACTATATTCTGCTATATTGTTCGTTGTTCAACCAAGATATATTCCATGAATAGAGACTACCTCATCACTCGGTGAATAGATAAACCCGGATGCAGAAGATAAATTCTGAGTACTACGACTAGCACCATCAGCAAAGCCAATGTAAGTTGGGGAAAATGTCAACATCTACAAATCAAGTGTAAAAACGAGATAAGTAGGAGAAGTAGTAAAAAACAATACTTTATCACACATACCAAAAATGGTAAATAATGTACAAATATTCACCAAAATTTTATGCAAAATATTTCTTTAGGTAATGACCATTTCTGGGCTTTCCCAAAGGAACAACATCATAATCAACCAGCTCATAGGCACCTTTATCTAACATGTGTTTTATGATGTAAGGGCCATGCCACATGGGCTCGAATTTCCCTGCACCTAACTTGTCATGAGCTTGATCATATACCAAGACTAGGTCACCTTCTGAATATGTACGAGGATTAACGTTTTGATCATATTGGGCTTTGACATGCTTCTGGTGAGCTTCACTAGCCAATATTGCATTACATCGATTTTCATCTAGATGGGTTAAATGTACAAAACGTTCTTCGTCTACATATGTAGCAGGTAATAATTCAATAGCTAGTTTAAGAGATGGAATTTCACATTCAATAGGTAATACAACTTCCAAGCCATAAACAAGTTCGAAAGGGGTAAAACTGGTCGATGTTTTTATAGTAGCGTGGTAAGCCCACAATGCTGAAAAGAGCATAGAGTACCGATTTCCTTTATGCATACCAACTATCTGTTTAATAATATTAGTTAAAAATTTATTGACAGCTTCGACCTAACCATTAGATTGTGGATAGTACAGAGTATAGCGATCATGGCAGAGGCTGAGTTGCATGGATAGTTTGACCATCCTAAAGTTACAAAAATGACTACCGTGGTTTGTAACAATAGCTTATGGAACGCCAAACTGATAAATCACATGATTGAAAATGAAAATAGTTGCAGTTTCGCTGTCATCTCGATATGTAGGCATCTACTCAGACCATTTTGTAAAGCAATTGACTGCATGGATGATATATCCATGCCCCCCAAGCGAGTGAGGGTTACAAGTGATGAAGTCGATGCCCCATTTGGCAAAAGGACTGAAAAATACAATTGGGTGAAGAGGAGCGGGCGGTGCTCACATTTTGCGATCATAAATTTGGCAATTATGGCATTTTCAAACTGTAGTGATGCAATATTTAAACATTGACAACCAAAAATAGCCAACACATATTATCTTTTGGGAAGTATCATACCCAGACATGTGACCGCCACATGCTCTAGAGTGGCAGTCATTCAAAGTTTTTTCAGCTTCTTGAAAATTTAAACAATGTCAGAATACAGAATTGGCACCACGATGGTAAAAAGTGTCGCCAATAATATTGTATTGTTGGGATTTGTATCGAACTCGCCGACGATCAATTTTGGTTATATCAGGCCTAAAATTTTGTGTTTGGATATATATAATGATGTCTCCATACCATAGATCTATCATACTAATTAGAAAGAGAGATTCGTCAACAAAATAATCTTCTGCTACAATTTCTATATTAGTATGGGGGAAGTCCCAAAATAGTTAAGAAAAAACCAAGGATTTGTTTTATTTGGACTTTTCAAATTCCATATCAAAATCTTGTAGAATGAATATCCACTTCGAGTATTTGCCCCCTAGCAGTTGTTTCGTGAGAATGTACATCATGCGGTTGCAATCTGAAATAACAATGGTTTTTCGGAGAATTATATAATGATGGAATCGTTGAACAACTTGTACAACTACCAAATATATCTTCTCCACGTGTGCGTATTTAATCTCAGTTTTCATGAGGCTCCTACTCAAATAGTAAATCACATGTTCACTGCTAGAATCATCCTCTTTGACTAATACCATGTCAATGGTGGCATCAGATACAGCTAAGTACATAAAATAGTCTCTCTGATAATCGGGTGGATGCAGTAAAGGCGTATTAGTCAGTGCATGCTTTAATGCATCAAAAGCTTTATCAGCAAGCTCATCCCAAAAAAATGGAATACCCTTTTTCAGCGGTCGAGTAAAAGCCTGTGTTAGTTTAGCATGATTGTGGATGAATCTACGCAAAAAGTTTTCCTTGCAAACTTTGGAGTTGAGTAAGGCTAGAAGGAGCAGGAAAATTCAAAATTTCCTCTACCTTGATGGGATCGACACGAATGCCTTCCTTTGAAACGATGAATGCTAGAAGCCGATCAGATTGAAAAAAAAACACATTTGTGTGGATTCAAGCAAACATTGCAATGCCTAAAACTAATGAAAATCTCTTTTAAGTGCAATCAGTGATCCTGCCATTTCATGGAATGAACCGGGAGGTCATCTAAATAAGGCTGAACAATATGCTTGATATCGTGGAATGCATAAGACATTTCTCATTGAAAATTTGCGCCAACATTTTTTAGGCCAAATGGGAGTTTGCGATAAGAAAAAGTTCCCCATGGGCATATAAATGTGGTTTTATATTGATCGGCAGGGAGTATGTTTATCTGATTGTAGCCAGAAAATCCATCCATAAAGGAAAAAAATTCATTTCCAGCACAATCGTCGACAATTTGGTCGATATACTGAGTTGGATAATTGTCCTTGGGACAAGCTTTATTGATATCTCGGTAATCAACACACACTCGAATAGTTCCTTGATTTTTATTAACGGGCACAATATTTGATACCCAATCAGTTAAAGGAACAGGGTAAATAAATGCTTCTTTTAGCAATTTCTCAATCTTAGTTTTGATAACAACAACTTTTCGCGGATGTATAGGACGTAATCATTGTCTAACTGGCTTAGCATCCAGATAAGTTTTATTTCATCTAGAACAATGTTAGGGTTTATTCCTAGAACATCTTCGTAGGACCAGGAAAAAATGTCACATAATCCCTGAAATAGGGCTTTGAAAGTTGAAATCTCTTATAATGAACAAGAATCTCCTATATGAATATTTTCAATTATTCCGAGTTTCACTGAGATATCGATAGGTACCGTTTCTGATATGTTCCCTAAATTCTATTCAGAACTGGAAGAAAGGGTAGATACTGGATTTTGACAATCGCTAAGGATCTTAGATGAAAATAATGATGAGAAATTATTCTCAATTTTATCAAAGGATGGTAATAAAGTTGAATGATGATGAGTATCATTCCACAACATTTCATCCAAGGTCATAACTTCCATGATCCCTTCATCAGTTGAAAAATATTTGTTAAAAGGATCAGGCATAGAGATTGGTTCCAAGCGTGACAAATGAGAATATTCATCAATGAACATATTCATTTGATCATCATCAGATGTTGATGGGTTGGAAAAACACTGAATGGCCTCATAGGCTAACTCAAAAGGACTACAAGGCATTTCATCGCCATATAAGATCATTTCTAATTCTGACGGTACTTTCCATGGATCTCCCATTTTGAAAGTACTTGATGTAATCATGTTAATCTGTGCTTCATTATGAAGAAGAACGGGTGGAGGGAGCGTGGAATTTCCCATCAAAGATGAGTCTTTGAGCAGGCCAACACCAACTTCTTCATATGGAGTGGTGGATTTTCCAACAAATGGGATATTGCCGGTAGAATTAGGGTCAGAGGTATAGTAGGACAATTGATCTACTTTCACAATTATTCCTTTGTGAAGAAACATAATCATCCTAAAATATGATGAGACTACTGCTGCCATGGCATAATCCCAGCTCCGACCAAGCAAAAGGTTATTGTCAAGTTGAGCATCAACAACCTCAACATCTATTATAAATGTTTTTCCCTCTAACTCAATTGGAAAATAATTTAAAAGTCCATATGGACGAAAACCTCTTCCATCGAAGGCTTTCAAAGTCGTGGGAGATTGATTGATTGTTGGAGAACCCAAGGCTTTCCAACAGGAAATGGACATAATACATTTCGACGCTCCTTCAACAATCATTGTTTGAAAAACTTGTCCAGTTTTGACGTGAAATGGTATCTGAAAAGCCAGTTGGTATGGGAGACGTGGGACATGATTCTCGATATTGAAAACAATAAAATGGGAGTCTTGAGGATCTACAACTCCTATTGTTGATAATAATAATTTCCCTTTTGCTGGACAAATTTGTAGCACTTCAAGGGAAGACACGGCAGAAGGTGACATAACCAGATCTTTGACGATGTCATAATTTTGGGCAGCCCTCGCATGAGGATTAAAGGCTGAATTATGAAGCATACCCTTAGGAGGTAGACGAATTATCATATCAGGATTTGGTTTTGCAATATGTAATGATTCATAAGGAGTAGACGCGGAAGTTTGACGAGGTGAACTCGAGTCATCTCCATTTTCAACAGGACTCTTTGACACGTAATCTTTGGATATCATTGCTACCATAACTCTGGAAGACATCATCATGATATCTGCTGATGGGGATGAGGAGGATTGGTCATGAGAGACCATTTTACTATCTTAAGGAAAAGGATCCTTCAAAACAATGGGTGTGGGTGAACTTTTGACAAATTTGGAAACTTCGGCACGATGAGGGAACTCCTTAGTGTAATGATCTTCCTCACAAATCAAGCAAGGATATCGAGGTTTCCTCTTTTCTTTAGATGGTTCGTTCTTGGTTGATTTCTCCTTAGAGCGGTTGTCTTGTTTAGTTTTTCCTTTTCCATTTTTGTTTTATTTCTGGATGACTTAACCTTGCTAGTAGATGAATCTATGGCTTTGAATTCAGAATTAATTCCTGGAGAAGGATCTTTGTTAGGTGAATAAGATAGAGCCAAAACCTGAACATTCTTAGAATTTTTCTTTTTGTTCTTATATTTATGGCTCACATAACCAATCATGTCATCTGTGTCATGTGATCCTGGAAGAGGTGGATTACTTGGAGTATATCGGGGTAAATCTAGGATATTTTCATATAAAGTACCAGATTGAGTATAAACAAGATCGAGATATTGAGCGCGGGCAATTACCTGCTCTTTAGTTACAACATCCCCTTTGGCCACATATTCATTTATTACTGGGAAAAGTGACTTTATGAACCATTCGGCCAAAATCTGGTCCATAATGTAAACTTTAACTAGGTGATGTCTTCGCCTTCATTCGTGAATGTGATCTGAGATATGGGTTGACGTTGACTGCTTTAAAGAAGTCAAAAGTTTAGTTCCATTGTCATACCAAATAGGTAATTGAAAGTGGGTCAAAAAGGCTATAGCAAGGGCATTGAATGTATTGAAGGAAGCATGCGACAATTATACATACCATTTGGCTGCCGAACCAATTAAGGTTCGTTGAAAAAGTCGTAATCTAATAGAATCTTCATTTAATGAGTTGGGTGCACACCAAAGATGGTAGGTCATGACATGGTTGGACAGATATTCACCTGAATTACCTGCGAACTTAGGAATATCACTGGGAAAGTTAGTAGGAATAGCTAACCAATAGGGTAAATAAAGAAGTGGATCATTAGTTAACTGAGAGAGGTCATGCAAATCCAGAGTCACAATGAAATGAAACTAGAGATTAGGGTCCTGCAATGGATATTGATAACCCTGAGGGGTGAGTCCTGTACCAAGAGGAGGATATCCAGGATATCCTGGGATAGCTTGAGCAGTTGGAATCTGAACACCTCATGGGTATCCAGGATGAGCCATATCATATTTCTGTTGAATAGGTTGTTGAAACGTATGACCTGGGTATGGTTGATTTTGGAGGGGGAGATTCTGACCCATATGACCTTGAAGAATTTTTCCTTGAAAGGGTTTACTTTGCAAGGGTTTACCTTGGATAAATTGAGTTTGAAAAGGTGTACCTTGAAAAAACTGACTCTGGGGTAAACCTTGAAAAGGTACTTGCATATATGGAATGCTAGGCTAAACAATAGGTATTTGAGGTGCTGATAGAATCGTATGAATGGATTGAACATCAGATGCCTGAGGTAAAGACTAAACAAGTGGTTGCATAGTAATTTGTGATGTAAGTTGGACAGTTATTTGTGATACTCCTGGAATGGGAGTTTTAGATGAACTTGAACCTAGGTTCTGAACAGTCGTTGACATGGCACACTGCCCTACGGTTTGATGAGTGCTCAGAGTGGATTACTGAAGATATTTCTGGACAGGTGTCGATGGGTTAGCCTAGATGGTTGGTTGGACTTGAGAAGATATATCTTGAAAACGCATTTTCTACATAGGTTTTCCAAGAAGTTGGCTAGTTGATATAAAGGAACTTGAGAAGCAACATGAATTGACTATTGAGAAGGGTTCCAGATTGTATTCAATCCATGGTAAGGCATTCCAACGGTGGGTTGAGGCATAATAGGCTGACCAAAACCGGTTTGAGGCATTTGAACATAATTAAAGTAGTTTCCAGCAGGGGGTTTTCCCCCAGCTGCAGGGCAAGGTCGACCAAAAGGTTGTCCTCTAGGTGGAGGATATGACAGTTGCCCTCCAGGTGGATAATAACCACCTATTGGGTTAGCTTTTGTATTGTGAACATTACCAGAAATCATATTAATGACTTGTTCAAATGCTAAACCTTCATTGGTAGGGTTAATTACACTAGTTGACATGTTTGAAGATGAGTTCAAGGAAGAAGCTCCTAAATAAGCTCCTGCGAGAGAGTGATATCTAGGTGGTAAAAAACCACCATACAATGTGGACTCTGGAGAAGTGGAATACATGGATGTATCTGACACAACACTTCTAGGAATCATTGTGGACCAGTCAAAACCGGGTACAGTAGAATAAGGAGTCATGTAACGCGGAATCCCTTGCCCTAAAAAGTTCAAGGGTGTAAAATACCAAGGGTCAGGGTGAAGAGATCGAAACAAAAGTTCTGAGATATCTGTAGGTTCACTGGTAGAAACTATAGGTTCTTCCTCTTTGTCTGAAACAAGTTCTTCAATGGAAATAAGACCAGGAGGGAGACTATCAGTAATGATAAGTTTCACACACGGTGAAAGTGGAGGATCCAAAATATGTGTTATAGCAGGTGTATGAATTTTAGGCTCAAAAATATCAGACTCAAGTTCATCAATATTTGGTTCAGAAATGAGGTTTCTATTGGAAGAAACTCCAGTATCTGATTCAGTTTGAATGAGTTCAGTAATTTGTAAATCAGTTGCAACTGAGTGTGATGTTAAATTTCGAGTTTGATCAAATTCAGTTTGTTACTTCAGGGCCTAAAATAGTAGATGTTATAGGTTGATTAACTTCAGTTCCTCTTATGTCAAAATCTATAATAGTAGAAGTTTCAGTTTCTGCTGCAGTTCCAGTTTTTGATGATTTAGATTTTTCTGCTTTAATCTTTTGTAACTGACTTGGTGTATACTCAGGGGGATCCTCGAGTATCCTACGTGATTGTCTTGGTAGTTCCACCACAAATTAAAAATTTTCAATTTATTAATCACACAATATCTAAATTACACCTAAAGTCTCTAAAAAGTAAAAAACAACACAGAAAGTAACACACGATAAAAATCTAGGAGTTCAAACCATACAAACTTACTCTTCATAGAGATCAATATTTACTAGTTGGTGATGAAATCCAACATCGAAGAGATCAAGGTGATTTTTTTATTATAGAAAATGAGTGTTTGGAATCAGTTACCCTGACAACTTGCTTAATGAAATGGTATGGTGCAAGTAACTATGTTATAAAGCATCTCGAGCAAATATTACCCTCTAGAGAGTCCAAGTGAGTCTAGCCAACGTCTGTTCTAGGTACAACAGGACTCTCCCTCTTCCATTACCTTAGGTAGATCCCTAGGATTATAGTCACTATGTTCACTAAATACAAAAAATTTACCTGGGGGGATAGTCGTAGATCAGACGTACATGCAAGGGCAGAGTAACAAGATTAATCCCCATGAAGGCTCCTCCACATGATCAATTGGAGGTTTACTTTCAAGTGATCCCAATTACATTTCGGTACCATTGTAATACGTGTAAATCAATGTATCTAGGCTAGTGAAGTGGGTTGGATCACTTCACCATATTCGACATGACCTCATGCTTAACTCATGTCTAAGAAGAGATTCCTAGAGAAATACGGAAATAATTGGATTTTCTTTCCCAAACTCAAGATTCTATTGTTCATTTGTAGCTTTGGAAAGTTAAATTCCTTCCCTATTCCAAAGCCCTACACTTAAGCTATTGTAGGTGAAAAGAGCCCTAAAAATTATAAAGTTCTAGGTGAATTTTAATTAACGTTGTATTATTAAGATATTCTTTTACTCAATGGGTGATGAAGGTGAAACTTATGATGTTATGACACGACTTGAAATATTAATGCACTCTAAAATTCAAAAGAAACTTTAAATTTCGATGAAATTCTATTTAGAGAAAATAAAGAGTTTTCTTTGATTTTGAGAAATAAAATGCAACAACTCACAACTTTTCCAATTTTATCAAAGCAACCAATTTCACTATTTTGTAATGAAAAACGTAGTCAACAAACTAATTTCCAGATTTCCCTAATTATCAAAATAAACTAAAACACTCTTTTCTTCTAATCACTCAAAACTTTCAAGCATACATAAATCAATCAAGAAGGTTGGAGAAAAGAAATATTCTCCAATGAATGCTTTGATTCAATGACAGTAATAGTGCAGTCACGAAAATATTCCCAAGATGAAAGCAACAACTCCTTTTATCAAGCAAAAATAACCACGATTCCTTCATAAAAGCACAAGGCCTTTAGAGACCCTAATTTGCAATTCAAAGTGATTTTGACTACAAATAAGCAATTTTTAAGGCTTAACCAGTGTATTTGATAGAACAAAATAAGAATATCACTTACAAAAAGAAATTCAAAGTTGTTTTGATGAATCAGCAAATCAACCAGGCATAACCCTAGGGTATTCTTTCAAGAAGACCTAATCTTCAAAAAATCATCAACAAAGCAATCAACTGAGTTCGGAAAAGAAAACACACAGTCCAAACAAATAGAATGACACTTTCATAAAGAAAAATTCAAGTCAAGGTTGAAGCTAGCACAAAATTTTCAGAAAAAATCAAGACATGCACGGGTTTCTAGTAGAGAACAAACCATGTGCTCTTAGTTGCTACAACAAAAAGGGCGGAGAGCTGTGCTCTATGTACAAATAGAAACAACACAGGGAGGAAAAACTAAAGAAAAAATAAAAAATCAAGAATCAACCAATTAGATTGGTGAGCACCAGTATTGTAGCAAGAATTCAACAACTCCTAGGCTACCAACTTTACTTTTATCAACCTGGTAGCTCATAAAAAACATGGAAGCGTCGATGCTATATGCACAAGTACTAGTTATCACTGCAAGTTGTCACTTGGTCAGCCGACGCGAGATCACTAGGAGCTCAAGCCAACTTCTATAGATTTCAGAAGAAGCTCTATGTGTGATGAAAGGAAAGAAAGATTACTCTACAGATGCTATTCTAACTGCAGAAAGGAGAAAGACTGGAATGTAAAGCAAAACCTAGTAAACCCTAATTAACAAGCTAATTCTACTTTTGCCAAAAACACTATGAAAACCATGAAAGAAATGCCATTACCTATTCAAGGAAGTAAAAAACATCTAACCATGCTATTTCTGGAATTAAATAATAAAAAAACATATTTTTGGATTTTTATGTGTTTTTATGTGAATTTAACATGCATCTAATTTATTGTGTGTGAGTGTGGAAGTGAACAGGTGGCGTTAGAAGGTGGTTTTGGAGCTTGGGAGGATGTAGGATGGTGTGGATGGGTCCTAAGAGGTCTTAGGTGGCCTTTTGGAGGCTTTTCCCACGGTCAGCCTTCAAAAGAAAACCTACAGGGAAAACTACAGGAGGACACACGAAAACTACAGGAGGAAAACAGGGAAACTACAGGAGGCCGAGAGCAATTTTCACTGTTTTGAGAGTGTGAGAGTGGGTGGAAAAGGTGGATGAAGGTTGGAATGAGGTGGTAGGGTGCCTAAGGTCTACCATGAATCACCAAGAGAGAGAAAGATGATTGGGTTTGCTCAAGGAGAGAGGAAGAAGTTCTATGAAAAATGAAGGAAACTAGGGCAGAATTGAAGTGAGGTTTGGGAGGCCTATAGGGCATGGATCAAATGGAGGGTGTGATTTCTGGTAAGATGGCCTACTGTTGGAAGAGATCTGCTACATAGAGACTGACAATCAACCAAGAAAATCAAGCAACCAATGAAATGAGTGCATCCTAGGAAAAACAGAGTTTTGCATTAAAATGACCTAAACTATGATGTATAGAAGGAAATGCTGGGAAATGTTGTAAGAAAAGAAAGCACGCAAAAGGAATATTTCAAATCAGGAAGTGAACATGATAAAGAAGATCTAAAGCAAAGAAAAACTGCACTATCAACCTACTAGAGAGCTGTAAACACTAGAATTCCTAGGAATGAGGAAAATCTGTGTTTTTGGGGCAGAAAGATAGTCTTTGCCTCAAATCATGGTCCCAGAGGGAGGAAGAGAGGCCAAGGCACTGTTGCTAGCCTTTTGAATCTTCTCTGATTACTGCTTAACTTGATACAGAAAGCACAAATGGAAGCAAGCTACTAAATCATCAAAAGCAACCTATTCTTAACCATAAGAGAAATACATCTAATATAAAACTAATCTACAAACTGAATTAAAGCATACAAATACAAGTAAATAGAAGTTTGGTTACTTGGATTGGGCCCTAACCCAAGAGCTTCATCCCTCTGAGGTAACTCAGTGGTAGTTCAAAAAGGATTCCATCTTCATTATCAAAAAATAGCAAGATTACATAAAACTGTCATAAAATAGTAAGCTCGAAATTTGAGCAGAGTTTACACAAGCAAAAAGAAATTCGACCCTAGTGAGGCCCTAGGCCTCTCTACTTATACATCTAAATCTACCAACAACTTCCTTAAAATCAGGGAGGCTTGGCTCCCAAAGCTCGAGATAACTATCAGTCATCTTCCACTTGCTTGGTTGCCTTTTAGTGCATGATTCGATTGCTTGTACTCCGAGCTGAATGAAGGGGAATTCGAAGTGAGGAGAAATAAATGAGGGGGATTCCCTCCTATAAGTCCTCTCCTCTATCTACTTTGAGTTATTGTTGCAGTTTGACCACTAGATCCTTGACTTTTACCTCGAAATCCATCAATAATATGCATTAAATACATGTTAGACCACATGGCATAATAACTAACTCAACTCACCCTATAAGCATAAATATAATCAGAAAATCATATAATAAGCTAAGAGAATGGTTGATTTGACTAGGTTAGGAGGTAAAATGAGCCCATATAATTACCCATTTATGAGGCTCATCATCACCCCCCTATTGAAGGTGTTGCTCATCCTCTGAGCAACCGAGTCAATCTCTTGCTCTTTCATGGCCCTGGTGGCCTCCCTAGCATTCCAGGCTTTTGATGTGGTCTACTCATGTTCTTCATAAAATGCTGCCTTTCTGTCTATGTCCTTCCACTGCTCCTTCTCTTCTTCTTCTCTTCTACCTTCCAGCGTGCCTAATATGAGTGGAGGACTCAGTTTGAGGCCAATCCAGTTGACCTTTAGCCTTTGCATGGAGCACTTGTACATTGGCACTCTTTTCAATGCCTCCTTCAGCCTCATGGGGGAACAGTATTCTCTGATCTGCAAGTTGTTGGGTAGGGTGTTCCATCTTCTCATGCATGCATGCACATAGTCATCCCCAAGTAGCCTAAGCATATCTTCAAAGTGTGTAATGGCTTGTTCCTGATTGGATAGATATTTAGGGGAAATCTAAGGGTCATTGGCAAGCAGGTTGTGTGTGCTGATGAGTGCCATATGATCTGATGGCTCAGCTTTTATCATCAATGGTTCATTTTGCTCTTTTATTAACAATATTTTCATTTCTACTGCTCTCAATTCTTCATGGTTCATACATGATGCCATGGACATTAATTGCAGATCCCCTAGCTTGGCATTGGGGTCCCACACATTCAGGTCTCTGAGGGCCATGTTGTGTAGATAGAACTCTACCATCTTTGCTTTGTCCTCGGAGGTGCTTTGGTCACACAAATCCATGAATTACCTGTAGCCTTGGAAAGGAATTATGCCTCTTTGTGCCAAAGTTTTTATTTGGAATTGAAGCCATTGATCCTTCAGATAGAGGCCATAAGATTTGGCTAGTGTTCTGCATTGTAAAGCTTCTATGGATAAGTTGGCCATGTAAGCCAAATGAGTCTCTTTCTCCTGCAACTGCCTCCTTAGTAATTCATTCTCATTCTCAAGGTGGCTTCTTGTAATGGCTTCTCTGTCTATGAGAGCACTCAATTCCCTACCCATTTCCCTGATTTTGTCTTCCATGTGGGCAATATCCTCAACTCCTATGCGTTCTCACTCTCTCTTTTTCCAATTCAAAAAACAATGGAATTGAAAATTTCTGTGGGATTATCTTGCCTCCCTCAAGTAGTCTGTAATAGGAGTCAAGATTAGGCTGGGGGTCAGGTTCTTGTAGCTCTTGTGCTTCCTCTTTCACCTCTGGCTATCCTCCTATCTTTTCCTCAAGTTTTTGTGTCTCCTGTAGTTTGGACAGTGTCTCCTGTAGGACTGTTTTAGCCTCCTGTAGGTCTGGTTTGGGGTCTTGTAGAATTGTCTTTCCCTTCCATGTAGAAGATCTTGTAGTCCTCCTTTCATAGGTTATGGGTGTCTTGGAAGGATATTCTTTCACCTTGGTAGATGGTGAATCTTCAATGTTAATGGGAGTCTTTGATGAGGGCTAAGGTTTGCCTGTTTTAATTCTGGTACTCTTCCTTGCCCTGAAATACATGGAGGTTTTCCTTTTCCTCTTCTGCTTCTGCTTGATTAGTGTATTGAGGGCAGTGAGGGCAGCTGCTGCTTCTCTTTCCAAAGTTTCAGTGGACTCTTCTCTTTTCTCTACCCTCCCTACCTCCTTTTCTCCCTCTTCTGTCTCTTTTTCCTCCTCCTGCTCTGTCTCTTTTTCTACCTCCTGTTCTGTCTCTTCAACTCTCCCCTCCTCTATTTATTTTCTTTCCTCCTTCCTCTCTTGCTCTGATATGTCACCACTAGCTTCATCTTCTCCTCCTTGTTGTTCTCCCTCCTCACTAACAATAGGACTGACATCATAGGTTAATGCTTTGATGTCATCCTCAACTATCATATTTCTGAAAACTTCCCATGCTATAGGGATTGTAAGGGTATGGAAGGCTTCTTCTACTAGGATCTTGATTAGGCCATGATGAGCTAGCTATTATGAATTTCCTTCTTGTACCTTGGTGCTAGAATCAATGAAGGACTGAAGGAGAAAGTAAGGGATACTGAGCTTTTGATGTGCTGGGGTATCCATGCCATATCTCAATTCTTGGAGGATTCTGAAATGATATCCATAAACAATTTTGTGCCTCCCCTCACAAGAAATATATTTGATGACTTGGTAGCTAACCTCATCCCAGGGATATGGTACACTAGCCCTCCTAATTCCATTTTTGTCTTCAACAGGGGTTTCATTATCTTGGAAAAATTTCCTCTTGGCAACCTGGTCAATTATTTTCTCATCTTTACTCCAAGGCAGCCCAAGAGGAAGGGTAGTGACCCTACTGATGAATTCAGGGGTTATTTCAATGGAGAGGCCTCTAATGGTTACAGTAGCATGAGTTCTTGTGTGAGGGACCAGAGAGAGAGAAAATTCATGGGCAATTTCATCATCAAACCCTCTAAACTTCTCAAAGAAATTCATCCAGTTTTCCCTTGTAAATATTTCCACCACTTGAGGATGTGCATGGAGTCTAGTGGAGTTAGTGGGATCTTTTCTCATAAACCCCCCTGTCATACTACCTGTACTTCTTTTGAAAAACTAGATATGGAGGTGGAGACAAAGAATTTTGAGTGAAATAGAAAAATAGAGGGGACTGTGTTTTTTTTTTTTTTTAACGTTTTTTTTAATGTATTTCTACCCTCTTAAAGACTCATTTTATCTTCAATTTGAGACAAACTCTTTCACATTTTGATATTCAACAAAGGGAATTCATGAACCCTACCTATTCAGGCTGAAATTCGTGCCAAAAATCATGTTTTCTCCCTTCAAAATGACTCACTGCCCCTCCTGTAGAAGCTCGTTATCCCTCCTATAGATTTCCTATAGGTTCTCATGTAGAAAACCTGTAGGGCTCCTGTAGAAGATGCTAAGAGAAAAAATATGGAGGAAATCAATGGAGGATGGTGGATACAAGGATGTGGGGGCATAAGAAGACTATTGTGTGGCTGAGTTATGAGGAGAAACTCAAGAAAAGGTGGTGAGAATGCACAGGGAGGAGTGCTCATTACCTTTTATGGTTGTTTTCGGTTATGAGTGCTGAGCTGGCAAGGTGTACATTGCCTAGATTAGGGCCATTGGTCCCCACCTACTTGATGATCATGACCCCCCTCATAATCATCCCCTCATTACTGTATCGGAGTTAACTCTTCCTCCCACTACCTGTCCTTCGCATGTTTTGCTTGAGTTGACTGTGCACACATGTGGGTGATATCTCGGTTAAGTGGAGTCAACTAAATGAAGGTGGCCAAGTTAACTGGACACCTTTCCCTCTTTCAATTTCAACCAGCTTGTTGCCTTCATATGATTCCTAATTACACAAATGTAGATAGAGGAGTGACTTAGCTACTTACCTGTAATCCAAGTGTATTTGTTTCCATCGACTGTGAGGTGTTGTGGCTTTCTCTGCTGCATGCCTTCATTTTCCTTCATGCATGCTGTCTCTACTTGCTGATGTGTTGTTGTGAGTTTTTTTAGGTTCTTATTTTGCTGGAGTTGAGATGCATGTGCCTTTTCAACCTTCAGATGTGTTGTCCCTTACTGTTGGTGTTGGACTTCTATAGGATCACCTTCTACAGGAATTCCTACAGGAGCTCTTGTAGCTGCTTCTCCCCTTGAAACTTCAACTATTTCCCTGTGCTTGGAGCTTGAGAATGATGCCAGAGGCAGAGATGAATGATGGAGGGATAGTAGGTAAGCTTCAGGTAAAGTTAATGGTGCCTTTTCCTCTTATTTTTGTTTTTTTTCAAAACTGAAAAATTGTTTTTCTGTGTTTTTTCTTGGAAAGGAAAAAATAAATAAATAATAATCATGATGCTTGGAGTGTGATGCAGGCTTGGAAATGATGGAGAGGAGGTTTGAATATGGTAAGAGGGATTATAGGTTCCTCATGAAGCTTTTCTTGTCCCTCAAACTGCCTCCTATAGACATTTTTGGCTCTTTGTAATTCCTACAGGAACCTCCTGTAGAAAAAACAGAGCCTTTTGTAGAAAACATAGTTTTGGAAGAAGAGATACAATGGGGTGAAAGAGATGCCAAAAATGATGGAGGAAGGTGTGGAGAAGATGATATGGACGCTGGTATGAATGTTAGGCTCCCCTTGGCACCTTCTTTTGCTCCCTGTAGTCCTCCTGCAAACCTGCAATGCAATAAAAATTCATTTTTATTTTTTTTGAAAACAACTAGGGCACCTCAGAGAGGTTTTCACCTTAATTGTCTACCCTGGGCACCTCCAAGGGAGGTTTTTCACCCAAGGATATTATTCTTTTCCTTTTTTTTTTTTGACATCACTGGGCTACTTCAGAAGAGTTTTTCAACTGAATGATGGGACTTAAGCGCCTCATGGAGGTTTTCACTTGAGTCCTTATTTTTTTATCTTTTTTCTTCAGTGAGTGGGTGAAGTGGAAGCTAAGACATGCTCCACTACCATCACTATTTTATTCAAATCCTCAATAAACTCTCGCTTGGAGAGGGGTTTCTTGTAGACTTTCAACCGATGTCCATTGACAAGCCTGGGGATGGCTTCATCATCAATGGTTCTATTCAGAACTGAACCATTTTCATTGCATTTCTCCACAGTGTAGGGTCCCAACCATCTTGTCCTCAGCTTGCCTTTGAAATCCTTGTATCTTGAATCATAGAGTAGTGCCCAATCTCCCTCTTGGAATTGCTTCTCCCTGATATTTTTGTCATGCCATGTCTTTCTCTGAAGCTGAACTACCTCTGTATGGAGAAGGGCTTGCAATCTGTATTCATCCAATCAATTGAGCTAAAGTAGTCTCTCCTTCTGTGCATGGCTGAGGTCTAGGTCCAGCTGAGCTGCCATCCTTAGGATATTGAATTCAAACTCTATTGACAACAAAGCCTTCTTCCCATAGACTAGTTCATAGGGTGTGGACCTGGTGGTGGTCTTCTGAATAGGGAAGGTGCCCTCTATTCTCTCTCCATTTCGCTTAGCATTTTTGTTTTTAGCCATTGGCTCTAGAGGAATGTTTTCTTCTTCTTCTTCCCCTATAGGTTCTTCAAATATGTATGGATGTTCACCTAAGGGTTCTTCTTAATTGCAGCCACCGAAGAAGAGAGAAGGTTGGTTGTGTGAAGCAATGGGGGTGTTGGGAAATTTTTTTGCTAAGTTATCTCTACTCCTATGAGGCATGAAAGGAAATATTTTTGGTTGGTTTTTTGTTTCTTTTATCCCACACTGAAAGTACCTGCAGAAACTGAAATTGTGATTGAACAAAACAAATCGCAACTAGCTGAAATGATGTTGCGATAGGAAATAGAAGAAAGCAGTAATGGCAGAATACTCTGGCGCTTCCCTGGCAACGACGCCAAAAAATTGGTGAGCACCAATATTGCAGAAAGAATGCTACAACTCTTGGGCTACCAACCTTACTTTTATCAACCTGGTAGTTCATAACAAACTTGGAAGCGTCGGTGCTATATGCACAAGTACTAGTTCTACCTGCAGGTTGTCACTTGGTCAGCCGGCACGAGATCACTAGGAGCTCAAGCCAATTTCTATAGATTTCAGAAGAAGCTTTATGTGTGATGAAAGGAAAGAAATATTACTCTATAGATGCTATTCTAACTGCAGAAAGGAGAAATACTGGAATGTAAAGCAAAACCTAGCAAACCCTAATTAACAAGCTAATTCTACTTTTGCCAAAAACACTATGAAAACCATGAAAGAAATGCCATTACCTACTCAAGGAAGTAAAAAACATCTAACCATGCTATTTTTTGAAGTAAATAAGCAAAAAACATATTTTTGGATTTTTATGTGGTTTTATGTGAATTTAACATGCATCTAATTTATTGTGTGTGAGTGTGGCAGCGAACAAGTGGCATTAGAGGATGGTTTTGGAGCTTGGGAGGATTAGGATGGTGTGGATGGGCCCTAGGATGTCTTAGGTGGCCTTCTGGAGGCTTTTTCCACACTCGGCCTTCAAAAGAAAGCCTACAGGAAAAACTACAGGAGGACACAGGAAAACTA
Organism: Pinus tabuliformis; assembly: GCA_031772625.1. Lineage (NCBI taxonomy): Eukaryota > Viridiplantae > Streptophyta > Pinopsida > Pinales > Pinaceae > Pinus > Pinus tabuliformis. Next base: position 278,859,195 of record CM062819.1, on the reverse strand, counting down.
CAGGAGGAAAATAGGGAAACTACAGGAGGCCTATAGGAGGAGGCCGAGAGAAATTTTCGTTGTTTTGAGGGTGTGAGAGTGGGTGGAAAAGGTGGATGAAGGTTGGAATGAGGTGTTAGGGTGCCTAAGGTCTACCATGAATCACCAGGAGAGAGAAAGATGATTGGGTTTGCTCAAGGAGAGAGGAAGAAGTTCTATGAAAAATGAAGGAAACTAGGGCAGAATTGAGGTGAGGTTTGGGAGACCTATAGGGCATGGATCAGATGGAGGGTGTGATTGCTGGTAAGTTGGCCTACTTTTGGAAGATATCTGTTGCATAGAAATTGACAGTCAACCAAGAAAATCAAGCAACCAATGAAATGAGTGCATCCTAGGAAAAACAAAGTTTTGCATTAAAATGGCCTAAACTATGATGTATAGAAGGAAATGCTGGGAAATGTTGTAAGAAAGAAAAGCATGAAAAAGGAATATTGCAAATTAGGAAGTGAACATGATATAAAATATCTAAATCAAAGCAAAACTGGACTATCAACCTACTAGAGAGCTGCAGACACTAGAAGTCCTAGGAAGAGAAAAATTTGTGTTTTTGGGGCAGAAAGAGAGTCTTTGCCTCAAATCATGGTCCCAAAGGGAGGAAGAGAGGCCAAGGCACTGTTGCTAGCCTTTTGAATCTTCTCTGATCACTTCTTAGCCTGCTATAGAAATCACAAATGGAAGCAAGCTACTAAATCATCAAAAGCAACCTATTCTTAACCATAAGAGAAATACATACTAATCTACAAACTGAGGTAAATCATACAAATACAAGTAAAGAGAAGCTTGGCTACTTGGATTAGGCCCTAACCCAATAGCTTCAACCCTCTGAGGTAACTCATTGCTATCTCAAAAAGGATTCCATCTTCATTATCAAAAAATAGCAAGATTACATAAAACTATCATAAAATAGTAAGCTCGAAATTTGAGCAGAGTTTACACAAGCAAAAAAAAGGTCGACCCTAGTGAGGCCCTAGGCCTATCTAATTATACATATGAAACTACCAATAGCTTCCTTAAAATCAGGGAGGCTTGGCTCCCAAAACTCGAGATAACTATCAATCATCTTCCACTTGCTCGGCTACCTTCTAGTGCATGATTCGACTGCTTGTACTCCGAGCTGAAAGAAGGGGAATTCGAGGTGAGGAGAAATAAATGAGGGGGATTCCCTCCTATAAGTCCTCTCCTCTATCTACTTCAAGTTATTGCTATATTTTGACCACTAGATGCTTGACTTTGACCTCGAAATCCATCAATAATCCGCATTAAATACATGTTAGACCACATGGCATAATAACTAACTCAACTCACCATATAAGCATAAATATAATCAGAAAATCATACAATAAACTAAGAGAATGGTTGATTTGACTATGTTAGGAGGTAAAATTAGCCCATATAATTACCCATTTATGAGGCTCATCACAGGTCTAAAAGGACATTAATTTATGAAGACTCAGGTCTGGATAAATAAAAAATATCAGAAAGCGAGGCTAAGGAAAAAGACGAGGACAAAGACATTCACCAGTATGGTTTCCAGTTTGTTACACCGGAAAAACCCTCTTGCAGACAAGAGAGATCTCTCTTAAATGGAAACTAGAAACAATCATGACAAATGAAATGACTCTTTCCATAAGTTAAACTTGTTTGAATTACAAGCAGTCTAGTTAATGGATAGACCTATTACCAGTTTCACGAAGTGCCTGATGAAGATCCCTGGTTGTGACTTGGTGCAACTCTTCAATGCTTGATAAGACCTACAAACATAAACCATAAAAGGATCAAAATCACATGTGATATAATAATTCAAACAACTTAGCCTAATGATCAAGGAAATTAGGGATTGAACTTGCTTTAATGAACATAATAAACAATTGCAAAATATTCATCATTCACAAAATACAAAATTAATGAGAGAAAGTGCTCATTTGTATTAATCATAAGATAAGAGGAGTCTTACAACCTTTGCCTTGATTCCATGAGGTCCCTCCTAAATGACTTAAATATCCTCCTCAGATGACAAGCTCTCCAATCTCAAACTAACAGCATAAGTTTGTATTCTCTGAATTCTGACCTCCTTCATCCCTCAACCCTCTAGTCCTTTTATAGATCAAAGAGGGGGAAGTTTCAGATCCCTAAGAAGAGGATGAACCTCCTTTAATGAAGGATTAGGTTACCATGAGAAAAGGGATGGAGATGCATCTTATGAGGGTTATAGTTTGAATAGTCATCACCTGGAAGCATTTAGTTGGGAAATATTCGACCAACTATGTTTCTAGAATGTACTTTTTATTTTTACTTTCTAGAATTCACTTGCACGGGTTTATAGTTACAGATAGAGCGCAACTCTGTGCTGTTCTCAGAGTTAATTTCAACGCATGCACGTGAAACGCTAGAGAAATCAACACAGGTGGAACTTAACAAGGTGTAAGGCCTATTTGACCCAAATTTCTCATGTACTTTAACATATTTTGAGTTGTTTGACTTCTAAGGGAGCTAGTTTCAACATGTTCATAGATGGTAAAAATATCCATAAACTGATCAAGTGTCATGGTGAAAAATTCACGTGTAACAATTGTTTCTTTGTAGATGTCCATTTGATGTTTAAGTGTTGTTGAAATTTTTGTTCTTATATTGATGTGAGCTATCATTCTCTTCCCTAACAACTTTTACAAAAGTGATTGTCCTTTTATCCTCTACCTTGGAGTCAATTGATTCTCCTTCATATCCTAACTTAGTCTTTATGAGTGGATATCTCTGAGAATTTAATATCACATCCAATCTTCTAGACCCTTTTATTTGCTAAATATTCTTGTTTAATTCACTTTGTGCCTTCTCTAGCCTCTTCTTAAGACTTACCACCTCGTTTTCCAATCTTTCACACTCATGGATTTTCACTTTTATTTGTTGCATAAAAATATCTTCCACCTTATTTTCTTCTTCAAGTTTAACTTTCAACTTGATAATTTCTTATGAATTTGATTCCTCTTTTACATATTTAAATATGATCTCTTTCTGCCTTATATTCCTTAGTTAAAGCCTTTCTATTTCATCTAGGGCACTAATCAACTCCCCATCAAGATCTACCTCACCTTCCTCTTCTTCTTCATATTCTTGAAATATTTTTCAAGTTCTTCCAAGGCCATCCACATGGATTCAATGATTCCATCTTCACTAGAGGATTCATTGGAACTTTTAGATACACTATTATCTTCTTGAGCATATAATATTTTTCTTTTAACTTTTCTCTCTTTCTGCATTTTATTAGACTTGTTCTTCTCTTTCCCTTTAGGCTTATTTTATTCTTTCTTATAAGGGAATTTTGAGGCATAATGCCCCACTCTTCCACAATTAAAACACTTAATGGAAGTTTTCCTTTGTACTTACGTGTACATTTATTCAACCTTCTAGAAAGTTTTTTGTCTTCTTCATCAGAACCTGAGCATGAACATTCCTCTTATTCTATGGACTTGTCAACCTTGAAAGATGTCTCTCTAGTGACTACATTCCCTTTTGGAATTCTCATCTCATATGTTGTCAAAGAGACAAGTAGTTGATCCTTGTTCAAAGTCTAAAATTTTGTTGTCTCTTTTATAGTTGAAACATTAGGATTGAATTTAGAAGGTAATGACTTCAATATTTTCTGAACTATTACACTTTCTTTGATTATTTCTCCTAGACTCATGATGACATTTACGACTTCATCAACTCTTAAAAATAATTTAGGTATATCATCATCTTCATTCATTTTTAAGGTCTCAAATTATGTTCTATATACTTGTAATTTGGCCATCTCTACCTTTCTATCTCCTTCATGAATATTTTCTAATTTAAACCAGATATCTTTGGTTGTCTCAAAATGCATTACTTTAATAAATTCAAACTCACATAGACCATTCAGAAGTGCATTCATAGATTTTTCATTATCCATAGAATTCAACTTGGTATCTTTGTCACTAGTCGTTTCCTTTGGTTCTTCATACCCTACTATCAGAGCTGCCAAGACTTCTACTCCTAAAGACATTAAATATGTCTTCATTCTCACTTTCCAGAAAGCATATTTTGTACCAGTAAATAGAGGAGCTTATTTGTTGAGCATCCTTCTTGACTAGCCATTTTACTAACTTAGGACCTCCTTCGAGATGTTACATTTCTACTGAAGGAACCTTGATCTAATACCAATTGATGTTTATGTTTGGAAATTAATGGGGGGAGGGGGGGTGCGTGAATCAGTAATTTAAAAACTTTAATTTTTTCTCAACTTACTTTTATTTTTATGAAACTAATAGTTTATGTATATGCTTCATTATTATTGGACTTTTGTTGCAGGTGTCAAAGAGAGAAATTTGTAGATATACTTATCAATAATTCAAGAACATTCACACAACATTAAAGAACCAACACATGAAGACACCTGATATAAGTGGAAACCCCGAAGGGAGAAAATCACGAATTTTAGGATGAAAGTGATGTGAGGGAAAGATACTACTCCTTATTACATAATATTTTTGTAGGCTCCAACCTACAGGAGGATCCTACTTCAAAGGAAGCTCCAAATCCCACAATTTTTTTCCACGCTACAACCCACAAGAGGCTCCTACCTCAACAAGCTATAACTTGTTCTTTATCAAGCTACAACATAGAAAGGAACAACAATCTCTCAATCACAATATCAAGTCAAAAGTGTCAGTTAACTGATATACACTTCTGTTTTCAAGTCTACTGCAAATCTTAACTACTTCTCCTTTTCAACTCTGTGCCTCTTTTGTTGCTGCTCATCAAATTTCTCATACAAACTGCTTCTCTTTCAAAGTTCTCTTTCCATTCAACAATGTATATTTTAGAAGTAAGTCTTATTGGTTGTTTGTATTCTTTGCAGGAAAATGAAATGAGGCATTGTCTCTTGGTCTTCTAACATTTTTCATGGGATTTTCTCTTCATTTTCAATTTTGGAAAAAAAAAAAAAAACAAAAAAAAAAAGCTCAACCAGTAATGATTATAAGAGACAAATTAGATTCGTATTATCTTGTATCATACATTTTTATATTTAATGAAAGCATATATTTTTCAGCTTGTGTCTCAATATTTTATATTCCATTTGACAACGTTTATCCTTCACATTGATTATCATAGCCTTTTCACTTCACATCACTTTCAACCTTTGCATTTCAAGCACTCTTGCAAGTATGGAATACATCATGAATTAATTTCAACGCATCCATTAGTTGTAGAAATTCCTTGTAGATTCAAATTGCTAATTGTAATTTACTAAAACAATAGACTTGAATCTACTTTACTCATCAGCGGAAACAATTAAATGATCATGAAATCATGAAGCATGCAAGAGAAAGAGTTTAATCAACACATTAAACAATGATTTCTTGGGGAAAGCCACAGCTAAAAACCCTGCTATCTGTATATTTCATTAGTCAGAAAATATGAGAAGATTACAATGCTTTGCTCAAGCCCGAGCAACCTCTGCAATATCTCTATCTATCTCACAACTTCCTAGACAATCTTGGGCCAATACTTAATCAATTCGTATCTTTCCCAAGTCCCTATTTCCTTGCATTGTTTCATTGGGAATTATCCCCATATTAATTATAGAAATTCCTTAAAGGAATTACACAATCCATCATAGGCCTTCCTTTGAATGCATGCACCACTTGTATAATTTGGATGATTATACCATCGATAGTACACTGTCCCTGAACTCCAATATCAACGGGGTAAATCTCATATCGGACATGCATGAGATATTTATTAGTGAATCATAAATTAATTGGTTGATCATTGTAGGCAACACCCCACTCCTAGACCTCCCACTAGTTCCTCCAACAATTGGAACTAATTTAACTGACTTTAAATCTGTTAAATTGAATTAATAACATCTTAAAATAAACTCAACCAGGGCTCCTATAAAGTAGGAGACACTCTACATGACTCAAGTTAGACCCTCAACTCAAATTAACTGACACAACTAAGTTAAATTAACTTAGTTAACTAAGACAACTTGTCATGAGATGTGGAATTACAATTTTATTCGTAATTTAATTCAAGGATAAAATTAAATTAGGATTTTCTTGTTGCATTTTCAACACTCCTTCTCAACAAGAAGAAGATTATCTGCTACCCCGATCATGTCTCTATGAAACTCGAATTTTCATCTTGACAATGCCTTTTTTAACACCCTCCTCCCACATCTACCCAAGTAACTGACCAACGGGGTAACCATGTGAAAAAGAGTTACTACGATATGATTCAATTACCCATGTGTGATCTGAATTTAAACAAGAATGCAAACAATTACAGATATAACCATAAATACAAAGATGCATAAGAATAACACTTCGTTTCATTAATATCAAATACTAAAATATGCTTACAAACAGAATGGAAATAAGACTAGATTGGGTGTTGGTAGCTTATCTGTGAGAAGAGATGTGGCGGCTACATGCCTCTAAACTATGCTACAATGAGGCTCCAAGGCCTATTTATTATTGAGAAACAATGGAAAACCCTAAACATCCAGAAACTTAACTATAGGAGATGAAGCGCCAAAACTGTGGGCCCCATTTGGGTAAATTGGTACATCAATTTCCCACGGTCATAACTTTGGCATACGATTTTTGTTTGTCTATCATAATACCTCGTTTCGAAGATCTCAAAGATTAGGTCGAAAACAAACTTAATATCTAGTTTGGGATGTTTTTGGTCTCTTTGTTTTCCCTAAAAACGTTGTTTAGGGCCTCAAAACTACTTCAAAAGTTCAGGACCCAAAAAAATGCGAAAAATAGTCAATTGTGATATGGTTAAGGAAACTAAAAAACTAAAGGAGACGGTGTTGGGGGTCCAAGTGGAATAGGAGGGTGGCCACCAATATCCACCTGGATCAATCCTCCCCCCTTAGGAAGCAATGGTTCCCATTATGTTGAGTGCCTCCATGTGATGGGGAAACTTATGTTGAACTTGATCCCTAGTGAGCCACTTGCCTTGGTGCAGGAGTTGGACACCTTTGACATCCCAATATAGTTGGATCTTTTGTTGGAAAGTGATCTTGACTTGTGTGTCCATAATCTGATTAGCTGTGGCATTTTCCATGTAATCGTGGTTTAACTCTGTTGGTGTGAGTTATTCACACATCTGATCCTGATGATGAACCACAGAGGTTGGTTCGAAACATTGGTACAATAAAACATGAATGCGATGACTCCAGAAGACATCACTACACAAAATGAAGATCACAGAAGCCTCAAATCTATAATTATTCTTCAATGTCTGATGTGTCCAACAATGGTGGGAAGTATGGTCAAAGGTGGTCCACATTGAACATTGGGTGAAGGCCAAGGAATGGGGGAATGCTGAGCTCAAAATCATTGTCTCCCACAACCTTGGTAATGGTGTAAGGACTATATCAGAGTGGTTTGAGCTTCTGATGGGCTCCGGTAAGGCATTCTTTCTACAAATGCAACCAGACTCTGTCGCCCACCTAAAATTTGTGCGGCACCCGATGTTGATCATGTTTATGCTTGTACTTGGCATTTGACCTCTCTAGGATGTTGTGAACTTGCTAGTGGATGTGTTGGATGGATTCAATAAATCTGGTCGCTTTATTAGCCTCAAATAGTACATGTGTGGATTCTGTCTGCATAGTCACATGAGGCATGGCAACATCAGTCAGACATAATGGTTGAAATCCTAGACCCAATTGAAATGGATTGTGACCAATCGAGCTATGGAGAGCTCTTTTATAACTTTGTTGCACATATAGAAGACTCTCATCCCAGGTTCGAAGATGCTTGGAGTTGTACATGCGGAGTATGTGCACTATCATCCTATTGAAAACCTTTGTATGACCATTATTCTGGGATGGAAGACAGTTGATTTGGTAAGTTTGGTGTCCAATAGTGTCCAGAGACTTGACTAGAATGTTCTCAGGAACTTGTTAGCTTGATTTGATATAATTCTCTATGGGATCCCAAAATGTACCCATACTCGTTCAAAGAAGAGTTTGGCAGTGTCCTTTACTGTGATACTCTTCTTGCAGGCCACCAATATATCCATCTTAGAAAATTTGTCCACGATCAAAAATAGACAATCATTAGCATGCTTGGTAGAAGGGAGGCCAAACATATATTCCATGGAGAATGATGCGCATGGTTGGATGGGAGTAGGCAGAGGAGTGTACATGCCTTTCTTCTTAATGGTTGGCTTGGCGATGGTGCAGGAAGTGTAAGATCTAATATATTTCCTGACATCTAGTTGAAGTTTGGGCCAATAAAAGTACTTTTGTAGTACAACCAAAGTTTTCTCCACACCAAAGTGTCCTGCGACTCGACTGTAGTGAGCCTCCCAAATCAGCGTGGCACGCTTGCTTGAAGGAACAAAAAGGTGGCCCACATAGCATAATAATGCATCCTGAAGGTGGAAATTAGGAACTTGTTTTCCAGCTACTAGCATCTGGTATGTCAAGGCGAAATCTAGATCATTTTTGTATAGTTGCAGCCATCTAGAGGTCTCGTGTCTACAAGAATTGAGAACAATAGTCAGTGTTGCAACTGGGGGCCAATTGAGGTAGTCTACGACATGATTGGTGCTACTCTTTTTTTATTTATGTTCAAATGGAATTGTTGCATATAAGTAGACCACTTTTGATGGCAATCGTTCTGCAAATTCTCCTGTGTTTGTATAAACTAAAGAGGTGAGTGACTGGTGTGGATGACCGTATCTTTCCCCAGAATGTAGTGCTTCCATTATCGGCAAGCCTACACAATGGAATACATCTCTTTATCATAGGTGGGGTACTTGCAAATTGTATCGGAAAGTGTCTCACTATGATAGGCCACCGGATGCCCGTGTTGGGTTAGGACTGCACCAATAGCATAGTTTGAGGCATTTGTATCGATTTCAAATGCTTGTTGTAGGTTTGGAAGTGTGAGTACCAGTGCAGAGAAGAGGTGGTGCTTCAATTCAACGAATTCCTTCTGTTGGGGCCTTGACTAGGAAAACTTTTCTTTCATCCCACCCTTAGTAATCTAACTCAAAGGCCAAGTGATATGGGAGAATTCCAACACGAACCTTCAATAGAAATTTGCAAGGCCCAAAAAGCTACGAAACTCTATTAGAGTGGTTGGGGCTCATGCTAAAGGCAAATTTCTCCAAGTTGGTACACAGTTTGTGCTGCTAAAGGGTTTGAAGGACTTGCCAAATGTGTTGCAACTGTTCTTCCCAACTCTTGATGAAGATGAGGATGTCATCCAGATAAACCACCATGAATGAGTTGGTGAAGGGTAGAAAGATGTCATCCATTGGCCTCATAAAAGTAGCAGTAGCATTTATCAACCCAAAGGGAAGAACCAACCATTTAAAAAGGCCTTACTTGGATTTAAATTTGGTCTTCCATACATATATGGGCTCTATTGGAACCTGGTGATAACCAGACTTCATATTGATCTTGCTGAAATACTTCGCCCCATTAAGTTGGTCCAGTAGGTCATGAATCCATGTGATTGAATACCTATTCCTAATAGTGTTTTTTTAGTGCCCGATAATCAATGCAGAGCCTCCAAGTCCCATCCTTATTTTGTACAAGTATAATCGGGCTCCCACAAGGCAAGGAACTTGGTCGGATGTGCCCTTTTTGCAGAAACTCCTAGATTTTCTGCTTGACCTCTTTATTTTCCAGGATGGATCAACGATATATCTGCACGTTCGATATAGGTGCTCCAGGAGTCATATCGATTGAATGGTTGACCTGACAATGAAAGGGTACCCCTGTGGGTGAGGAGAAGATGTCCCTGTATTCTTCCATGACTATATACACCTACTTCTGCTACTTGGAGGAACCCTTCCTAGGGACCATGGATGTGGCTATGACCTTCCCCTTACTTTGAGAGCAAATAAAAATTAAAACAAATTTCCTAGTCTGGGTGATGACCTTATTGCATTTCTTACTAGAGATCGAAGAGTTGGCGGTAGGTGGGGCTACCTCCGGTATCTAGTATAAATTAGTACCCAAAGAAATAATAATAGAGCGAGGTCTAGACTCATATATAGCATGTCAGTTCCATAAGTATAGTTTTCCTAATAATACATCAAAAAATTCAAGAGGAGAAATATCACACAATAACTCATTTGTGAAGGGCTTGATGCTGTAGGGAAGGCGACACTACTGGTTGACGCGGAGATCTCGTCCTTGGTGAAGCCACTCGATGTTGTATGAATTTAGATGTGTTTTAGTTGGTAGACCTATATGCATCGTGACCTCTGCTAAAATGAGGTTCTTTTGGCTCCCATTGTCAACAATGAACTGCAACGGAGAACGCTTCACCCACATCTATGAGTAGAATAGGCACTCCCCTTCTTCTAGATCTTCAGGCTCAATCTTTTGGATCTTGGTGGTGGCCACATTGGCATTAGACTCTGCGTCAATGATCTGCTTCCCTTTGACATTCCCCTTGTCTAGTTCTGACTCAGAGTTGGAACATGCCTCGGACTCAGAAGCCTTCAGCTCGGCCACCAATGACTACTTGGTTTGACACCCACTTGTGTTGTGAGTGGAGCTCTTATGGAACTCACACCACTTTCACGTGTCCTTCTTTGTCTTCGTGGTGTTGTTATTTTATTGTGGCTTTGGTGGGTTATCCTAAGTCACCCCGCCTTGGCTTTTACCTTTTCTCTACGATTTGGGGGTGACTTTCCCTTGCTTCAGATTTAAGATCCAAAGTCTCGCTTTTTCTGTTTAAGGTTATGCTCAATCTTGACAGTGTATCGGTATAGTGTGCCAAGTGATGAGATGTCCAGGAACTCCATCTCATCCTGGATGTACCTATGTAGGCAGTCGTGGTACTTGAGTACCAAATGTTTCTTAGAATCCTTGATACCCAGATTCGTGTGAAGGGTATGAAAAACATTGGTAAGATCCGACACATCTTGGTCCATTCCCCTTCATAGTGTGGTCCACTTTATGTATTTATCCTCATAGCTCCCGAGAGGGTAGTATTGCTCCTTGATGGCATCCCGGAATGAATCCTAAGTGGGTGTGGCCAAAAATAGTGAGGGTGTACTTTCATCCTTCTGCTCACAGTAGGTTTCCCACCAATCCTTGACATGGAGGGTGATTTTGAGAAGAGAAAAAGTAATATTTTCCCAGCTAGAAAAATCATGAACAGAAAAATATCCTTCTAGTTGATTTAACCATTTATCTATGATGTTTGCATTTATCTGACCCTGAAATATGGGAATGTCAAAGTTAACTTGTACCTTAAAGGGTGTGGTTCTTCCATAGTAGCTGTTGGAAGTAGATGCATCGCCCTTTGGTATCCCCTGAAGGATCTGGGAAAATTTGTCCATCATAGCACTCCTTTGTCTCTCAAGGGCTTCTTCGAGAAAGATTTTGAAAGCATCTCATGCCCCCTCGCATTTATTTCTTCTGCCATGGAAGGCTATCAGGATTTGTGAGAATGGTCTTGCAAATTTTCGACCAGTTCAAGCCCTAACTCCTTATATCTTGACTTCGTTGGGGACATGCAAAGAAAAACAGAGAAAGAGCAGACCACTCTGATACCACTAATCCAAATTTAAATAGGAATGCAAAAAATTACAAATATAACCATAAATACAAGGATGCAACAAAATAACACTTTATTTCATGAATATTAAATACTGAAATATGATTACAGACAAAATCAAAATAAGACTAGCTCGGACGATGATAGCTTATCTCTGAGAAAATATGTGGCGACTACATGCCTCTGAACTATGTTACAATGAGACTCTATGACCTATTTATTATTGAGAAAAAATGGAAAACCCTAAAAATCCATAAACCTAACCCTAGGAGATGAAGCGCCAAAACTGTGGGCCCTGTTTGGGTAAATTGGTACATTAATTTCCTGGGGTCGTAACTTTGGCATACAATCTCCATTTGGCTATCATAATACCTTGTTTCAAATATCTTGAAGGGTAGGTATATATATATATATATATATATATATATATATATATATATATATATATATATATATATATATATATATATATATATATATATCACATTTGGGATTTTTTTTCTCTCCATTTTCCCTAAAAACATCGTTTACAGCCTCAAAACAGCTCCGAAAGTTCAGGACTCAAAAAACTGTCAAAAATAGTAAACTACATGTTATGATTAAGGAAATTGAAAAACTAAAAAGAGATGGTGTTGGGGGTCCAAATGGAAGAGGAGGGTGGCCACCAATATCCACCTACATCAATGTGTCAGTTAAGGAAGTGGAACTGACGGAACACACTACACAGACCTTCAAGACATACTACAAAACTCCCAGGAACCATCCAGACCTTCCAGGTGCTAGCCCCTAAGACAAACTGACATTTTACTGCATTATACCCTCAGTTTCTCCCATAAGATGCTCATGAGTGAGACTGGAACCCTATAGTCGCTCCCACAACATGGGCATGGCTACGACTAGGGACTTTTCGAGGTAGTTCTATGCCTACGACTCTGAATTATGTGCCACTTTTTCAGGGCCAAGGCTTAGGTCACTGCCCAGAACTCCATCAAACTTCCAGAAATGAAATTTAACATCATAACAATGATATAAATGCAATTTCTTAAACAAGGAATTAATTAGACCCCTACTAACCATGACAAACATTTCGTCAAACATGTCACAAATATGCATTCTATAGGTGTAAAGAACAAATATTAGCATAGGGGTCTCATACTTATATGAGAATCACTAAGAAGCATCGACACCTCATCACAGTAACTGCATTACAATATATTAAGCCCTATATTCATTATACATTTAGTGATTAACCAAAACATGATGAAATCCATACAATTTCATTGTTATAAAACTCATTCATAACCAACATATAACCAACAAAAATATCAAGGATATAATAGCCATATAAGCCACATATAAACAAGTATATTTACCCATAAAATACCAAGGATAAAGGGAGATCTTATTGATGATTTCATAAGTCAACTCGATATGGGACTTCCACAAACCACCCAACCATAGACTAGGCTGAACCAAATATTTCTTTTAGCCAATCACCCTCATGCCATATTCCAAGGATGAATGCAGGATCTCATAATAGAAATAAATCAAAACATCCAGGGCTTCCAAAGGTCAAACTACCTCAACCCTCAACTAGTGATTCCACCTCACAAACGGACATCACTAACCATCACTATATTGGTCTCTACTCAAGTTTTCTAGGGCTCCTAAACATTTGTTCCAACTAGGGCTTCCAGGACTAGTAACTCAACCCACAACTGTTGTCAAGCTTCTAGGGCTTCTAGGACTAGTAACTCAACCCACCAAGGGCTTCTAGAGAGTTTTTCCAACCAAGGCTTCCAAGACCAGTAACTCAACCCAAGATGTTACATGGCTTCCATAGTTTTTGTCCAACCAAGGCTTCCAGGACCTAGTAACTCAACCCATAGCCAAAGGAACATGAGAACCAACCAAAAAACAAAAGAATGAAACCCACAACACCATGAATATCTAGGAAATTGAAAGGCTAAGAAAATTCATTATCAATCTTGGCAATCCTCCATGCCAATGACAAATCATAAACAAGAAACCACATGCATATTCCATGCATGCCAAAACTAGTGAGGAAAACATACATGCAACTTGATACCTACAAGTAAAATCTGTTGTAATTGCTAATCCTGATGTCCTCTTGCACTTTCCTTCTCTTCCTTTACCTTCTTGCTCCAAAACTCCAATTATGTCACACTCCTCCAAGAGTGCTCCAAGAAAACTTTAAGTGTCGAAGAGTATGAGAGAGATAATATAGAGATAGATCCGAAAATGAACTAACAAAAGGTACCAACTGATCCTTAGAAGCCTTTTTATCAATGAGGCCTCTATTTTCTTCAATTTCCATTATTTTCCTTCATTTTCCTCCTCACAAGAAACTTGTGACCTTTCACCTTCCTTTTCTCCTAATTTCCATTATTTTCATAAATAAATTGCCAAAAATGCCATTTTTCCTTTCCAAAGCTTTAGTCAATGCCTTTGCCAATTTCCTTAGCCATTAATTAATCACAAGTGATCCCCATCACTATGTTTTTTTCCCAACATTTAATTTGGAATATGTGTCCCATGACTAAGGTCTTATTTTACCTTTATTAATTTTTACATGGATTTTTTATTAGCGTTGTTATAGAACCCTCCCCCTTCGGGGAAAAACGTCATCGGTGTTCAACGACACCTACAACCACAAGGTTGTTGTAAAAAAAAACATATTGCCCATGGAGCTTTATAACTTAGATCGTTGCAGTATTTACAATGATCAACCTGTTGAGAATCAAACCAACATGACAACATAACAACATGACACCCATATGGCTTATTGGAGCTTTATAACACATCTCATGGCAGTATTTAAATCCATATATATATATATATATATATACACACACACACAGACACATACACCAAAACATATGCCAAACATTCACTCAACCAATGAATAGAGAAGGATACATAGGCCGTATCTGATCTATCATCTCCCATGTAGCTTCATTGGGCCCAAAGTGTTTCCACTAAAATTTAACATGTTTGACTGCTCAGTTCCGAAGAATGAGCATATTTCTTTCTCTGCAGCATACACTAAGGTTCCTACTCGAATTATCCTTCTAGCTCCACCTGCAATACAAACCAGTCAATCACATGATCAACATATTTAACATACTTCTTAAGCAATGACACATGGAAAACATGATGGACTTTCACTGTCGGAGGTAGTGCAAGTTGATAGGCTACTGGCCCAATCATCTCAAGAATCCTGAAAGGTCCACAAAACTGGGGTGCCAACTTGGAAAAGTATCCAATCCGTAAGGAGCTCTTCTTTGGCTTGATGCGTAAGTAAACTTGCTCCTCAACCTAGATCTCCTTAAAATATGTGCTCCATTTTTCATAGCTCTTCTACCTATCCTGTGCTGCTTTCAGATTCTTCTTGATTACCTGCATATTTGATTCCATTTCCTCTAACATGTGCAGTTGAATCAACACCCTGTTAACTGGATCACTCCAAATGATCGAAGTTTTACAACTCTACCCATATAATGACTCAAATAGACTCATCCTCAAAGATTCTTGATACCCATTGTTGTAAGAAAACTCAACCATTGGAAGATACTCTTCCCACTTCCATTGTTGATGCATCACATACATTCTCAACATGTCCTCCAATATCCTGTTGACCCTCTTTGTCTGTCCATCTGTCTGTGGATAATAAGATGTATTGAAGGCCAATTCTATACCTAAACCTGCAAACAATTCCTTCAAAAACTTGGAATTGAACTTCACATCCTTGTATGACACAATATTCTTTGGAACACCATGCAATCTCACCACATCTCTGATGAAGACTTGTGATACATCATTCACTGAATATGTAGACTTCACTAGAATGAAGTGCATTACCTTCATCAACCTGTCCACCACATCCATGATGGAATCATGCTGCCTAGATGTCCTCGACAAATCGATGATAAATTCCATGGAAACGACCTCCTATTTCCACTCTAGAATCAAAATCAGATGTAATAGTCCACCTAGATGCTTACACTTTGTCATCACTTTTTGAAAATCCAAGCACCTAGCCATGAAATCTACCACATCTCTCTTCAAATTCAACCAATAGTAAAAATTCCTCACTACTGTTAGTGTCTTCTGATAGCCTGGGTGACTTGAATATGGTTTCACATGAAACTCCCTCAAGGTCACCTTCTTGAGCGCACTATCATATGGCACATATATCCTGTCCCTAAATCTGACCAAGTCATCTGCTGTAAGATGATATTCTTCATCCTGTATATTGGTAGCTACACCTGTACCTGTACCTGTACTCTGCTACAACCTGTGCTTAAGCTCCATATACCTGACATCCTGCTGACCTACCTGCAAGATCCTATCTTGTAGATTTGTCCCATAGGAGCTTATAGCTGCTATATGATCCAACTGTACCCACCTGTTAAGAGCATCTGAAACAATATTCTCTTTACCTTTAATATCCCTGGTCTCAAAGTCGATCTCACTGATCATGGCCAACCATCTATCTTGCCTAGCATTTAGATTTGGTTGGTCAAATAGATACCATAATCCATTATGATCACTCATCAATACATTTCGTTTACCAAGAAGATAGTGCCTCCACATCTTCAATGCATGAATGATCATTGCCAACTCAAGATCATGTGTCAAATAGTTTTGCTCGTGCTCATTTAGTTTTAGTGACTCGTATCATACTATCTATCCCTCATGCATAAGAACTCCACCAAGTCCTCTTTTACAAGCATTTGTTCATACCACAAATTCTTTGTCCATATCTGCGATCTTTAACACTGTAGCATGTGCCAACAATTTCTTTAACTTCTCAAACTGGCTGCACATTCCTCTGTCCATTCAAACCTCTTTCCTTTCCTTTTCAATGATGTGATAGGATAAGAAATCTATGAGAAGTTCCTGATGAACCTCCTGTAATACCCTTCTAACCCCATGAAGGATCTCACCTCATCCACATTCTTAGGAGCTGCCCATTCAATGATGACTCTTACCTTTTCTGGGTCCCCTGCTATGCCTTCCTTGGAAACCACATGTCCCAAGCAATGTACCTCAGCCTGAAAGAAACTACACTTGTTGAGCTTAGCATACAACTGATGCTCTCTCAACAACCTCAATACTGCTAATAAGTGTTTGACATTCTCTTCTTCATTTTTAGAATATACCAATATATCATCAATGAACACAATAACAAACTTGTCCAAATAAGGATGCAACACACTATTCATCAAGCACATAAAAGTAGCTGGATCATTAGTCAAACTGAATGGAACTAAAACAAACTCATAATGTTTGTACCTAGTCTGGAAATATGTCTTGTAAATGTCATCTTCCTTGATGCATAACAAATGATATCTGGATATCAGATCAAACTTCGAGAACAATGCTTCTCCCTTCCACTGATCAAACAAATCATCAATCATCAGTAATGGATACCCGTTCTTGATAGTCACCTTGTTCAACTGCCTATAGTCAATGCAAAACCTAAGAGTACCATTCTTCTTCTTCAAAAATAATACTGGTGGACCCCATGGTGATACACTTGGCCTAATTCATCCCTTGTCCAACATTTCATTCAACTACAACTTCAACTCTACCAACTCCAATGTGCTCATCATGTAAGGTTCCTTAGATGCTAGTGCTACCCCTAGTACCAACTAAATAGAAAAGTCTACTTCCCTGTGAGGTAGAAAATTTTAAATCTATGTAGGAAATACATCTCGAAACTGATTTAGAACTGGGTACTTGCTCAAAACATCTGCATCCCTAACTTTCTTATCTTTTTCACTAGAAATATGCATTGCAAATAAAACACACCCTTTCCTATGACTACGCTTGGCCTGCATAGCTATCACCATTCTCAATGATGTTGCTTTATTCTTACCCTGAAAGACTCTTTGTTCCCCAATGTCATACGGACACTCAATAAACATATCATAACAATCCACCTTGGTCCTATTAATATACAACCAGTCTCTGCCCAAAAACATATTGTATGATTCCAATAGCAATATATTCAAATGCGCTGAGGTAGGCATACCATTCAAACCAAATGCACAAGCACTTACCCAACTATGAACTTGCTTCTTTGTACCTTTAGTGAACTTCACTAACCAAGGCTCTGCATGTACTTATTTATTCAAACCACACTTATCCACCAGGTCAAGATTAACATAACTATAATTAGATCCAAGGTCAATTAAAATGGAAACAACTTGATCAAAAATCTTACCGTCCATCTTGATAATAGACACCTCATGTTCTGCGTGCCTATTAACCAACTTTTCATAGATCCTAGGAACACTTTGTCCAACATCTCGCAATGTTTGTGCCTCCTGAGCACTATATATCTACGGTCTACCACCCTAATGTTGTGGACAATCTCTCATGTGATTCTCTCCTCCACAAGTCCAACACTGCAAAGGCTTCCAGCCTTCATCCTTATTCTGTTCCTTAGAATGAATTCCTTGTCCTCTGTTAGATGCATTGAACTTCTTAGATGGCATTGAATTCTCTTTATTACTTGTACCCTAAGGTATTTCTCGTTTATTGTCCCATTTTCCTTTGTTCATTTCATTACATTTCTAGTTTGGCTTCATCTTAGAACTACACTTTGATTGCTCATAACAATGCTTTAGCTTCCGAATGGCCTCCTCCAATGATCTAGGCTCAGCAAATCAATCATGTCTTTGAATGCTACTAGAAACCCACTGATGAATCTATGAATCTTGGCCTTCTCCTCCTTGATGTAAGGCACATACCTCAACAAATCCAGAAATATGCTAGTGTACTCCTCATCGGTCATAGAGCCCACCTTTAGCTCATGAAACTCTTTTTCCTTGTCGTTATAATACCTCTTTGAGAGATACTTCTTCCTGAATAGTCTCTCAAAATCACTCCAAGTCAAATCCTCCTCATAAATATCTCTAATGTTCTTTACATCTTCCCACCAGATATCTTTTTTACCTTTAAGATTGAATGTAGTTATTTCGGCCTTCATGTTCTTTGAATAATTGTGCAACCTGAAGAACTTATTCATTCCAAGCAACCATGCTTCTACATCGTGTGACTTCTTCATCTCCCCATCAAATGTAGGTGGATTTTATTTTTTAAACTCATCTAGAAAATATCCCTTGTCACTCCTCATGTAATGATAATAACAATGATGATCATAGTGCCTGTCAAAACTAGAAATAGAATAGTACCTTTGTCTATCACCTCTCCTATCCATATTTCTCAAGGACCTTCCATCTCTAATCATGTCCTCTCTATCCAACTTGTGCCCACCATGAGATCTACTTCCATATGCCCCATTAGTTTTGTCCTCCTACCCATGGTTGATCTGAAGTGGTCCTTGTTTATGCAATTATAAAAAACTCTAAAGGATTATTGCATTGACTTCTGATTGTTTCTCCTGTGCCTGCATGATTCCTTCATTGTATACTTTACAAATCCTTATTTCTGCCTTCAATATTCTCAGTGTGTCTTTTAATTTAAAAGAATTCCCAACACCATGTTGCTCATCTAATCCATAAAGATAATCTCGTGAACTATAGTCTACCATTTTTCTAGTCATCTTCATCTCTTTCATGCAAGGCATCTTATGCCAGCTAAACCAAATCATATACAAACCAACGTACCTTAACATAATTCAGGGAGGATATCACATGTGCAAGATCAACTGATTTAGTGTGATACACATATAAACATAATCATAACAACATATAGATGTATAGAATATAGATATAACATCATATAAACATCATCCTAACCATAGTCCAGTAATCAATGCATGACCAAATCAACTACACATCATGACCTCATGTATGACAAAACCAACCATATAAATGTACACTTGACAACATGTAAGCACTAACTTGCATAAACAACACATAACTAATCATACACTCATGATTACACATTCCACAACAACACCATCAACCTTCACATGGAAACATCACTACAACCCTGATGAACACCATGCATATGAAACCAGCACATAGACCACGCATATGAGTAACACATATGCAACTGACATGAATGCATGACCAACACACCGCCCATGCAGTCTGAGGGCTGAACCATTCTTTGATACCTCTCTGTAACACTTTCCTTCCACATCTACCCAAGTAATTAACTAACCGGAGTAAACTTGTGACAAAGAGTTACTACGATGTGATTCAACTCCCCACGTGTCATTTAAGGAAGTGGAATCGACACAACACACTACTCAGACCTTCTAGAAATATTGCAGAACCCCCAGGAGCCATCCAAACCTTCTAGGTTACTAACCCCTAAGACAAACTAACATTTTACTGCATTAAGCCCTCATTACCTCCCATAACATGGTCATGAGTATGAATGGATTGCTATAGTCTCTCCCACAGCATCGGCATGCCTATGACTAGATACTTTCCCAAGTAGTTTTATGCCTACGACTTCGAATTATGTGTCGCGTTTTCAGGGCCAGGGCTTAGGTCAGTGCCTAGAACTCCATGAAACTCCCATAAATGAGAGATAACATAGGAACAATGATACAAATGCAATTTCTTGAACAAGGACTTGATTGAACCCCTACTAGCCATAACAAAAATTTCGTCAAACATGTCACAAATATGCATTTTATAGGTGTAAAAAATAGGTCTGAACATAGAATTCTCGTACTTATATGAGAATCACTAAGAATAATTGATGCCTTATTACAATAACTGCATTACCATCTATTAAGCCATATATTCATTGTATATTCAGTGATTAATTAAAACATGATGAGAGCCATACATTTTCACTATCATAAAACTCATTCATAACCAACATATAACCAATAGAAATATCAAGGATATAATATCCATATAAGCCACATATAAACAAGTATATTTACCCATAAAATACCAAGGACTAAGGAGATCTTATTGATGATTACATAAGACAACCAATTATGGGACTTCCACGAACCACCCGACCATAGACTAGGCTGAACCAAATATTTCTTTTAGTCAGTCACCCCTGTGCCATATTCCAAGCATGAATGTGGGATCTCATAATACAAATCAATCGAAACCATACAGGGCTTCTAGAGGCCAAACCATCTCAACCCTCAACCAATGATTCCACCTCATGTTCAAACATCACTAACCATCACCAGATTGGTCTCTACCCAAGTTGTCCATGGCTCCAGAGCATTTGTTCCATCCAGGGCTTCCAAGACTAGTAAATCAACCCACGACTACAATTGGGCTTCTAGAGCGTTTGTCAAACTAGGGCTTCTAAGACTAGTCACTCAACCCACCAAGGGATTCCATAGCATTTGTCCAACCAAGGTTTCCAGGACTAGTAACTCAACCCAAGTTGTTACAAGGCTTCTAGAGCGTTGGTCCAACTAAGGCTTCTAGGAACTAGTAACTCAAACCACAACCAAAGGAACATGAGAACCAACCATAAAACAAAAGAAAGGAACCCACAACACCATGACTATCCAGGAAATGGAAAGGCTAGGAAAATCCATTGTCAATCCAGGAAATCCTCCATGCCAATGACATATCATAACCAAGAAACCACATGCATATGCCATGCATGCCAAAACTAGTGAGGAAAACATACATACAACTCGGTACCTACAAGAAAATTTCGTTGTAGTTGCTGATACTGATGTCCTCTTGCACTTCCCAACTCTTCCTTTGCCTTCTTGCTCCAAAACTCCAAGCATGCCACACTCCTCCAAGAGTGCAACAAGAAAAATTCAGGTGTTGAAGAATATGAGAGAGAGATAATATAGAGAGAGCTACACAAATGAACTAACAAAAGGTACCAACTAATCCTTAGAAGCCTTTTTATTAATGAGTCCTCTATTTTCTTAAATTTCCATTAGTTTCCTTCATTTTCCTTCTCACATGAAACTTGTGACCTTTCACCTTCCTTTTCTCCTAATTTCCATTATTTTCATAAATAAATTGCCAAAAATGCCATTTTTCCTTTCCGGATCCTTAGCCATTTCCTTTGCCAACTTCCTTAGCCAATAATTAATCACAAATGATCCCCATCACTATGTTTTTTTTCCCAACATTCAACTTCGAATACATGTCCCATGGCCAAGGTCTTATTTTACCTTTATTAATTTTTACATGGATTTTTTACCAGGGTTTTTACACCTTTGTCCAAATATCTGCATCTTATTCCTCTGTAGGAATGTACTCTAGCAACATGATTCTCCTCTGTACACAATCTCGTAAATGGTGATACCGTATGTCGATATGGTTGGACCGATCATGAAAATATGGATTCTCAGATAGTTTGATTCAACTCTGATTGTCACAGTAAATCACTGTAGGATTCATCTGTTGACCAAATAACCCAACAAGGATCTTCCTCATCCAGATAACCTCACAATTCCCTTGATTATAAACCATGTACTCTGATTCTACTAAAATTAATACAATTGACCTTTGTTTCCTGTTGTACCAAGAAACAAATGCTGACCCAATACTGAATATTCCCCCTGATGTGCTCTTCTTGTTGGATGGACTCCCTGCAATCTGCATCTATGAAGCCTGACAAATTCACTCCCTTTGTCTATCTTTACCAAAGACCAAACTAAGTGGTGACTTTGAGGTATCTCAACACATGTTTAGTTGCCTTCCAATAGAGTTTGGTTGGCTTAACCATTGCTTGACTAAGCTCGTCAACTGCAAAAGATATGTATGGTCGCGTGTTCACCAAATACATAAGTGAGCCCACAAGCTACCTGTAAATAGTATCCTCCACTACTTCACCTGAAGTAGCATCTTCATTCCTCCAATTTCCTACTTAAGGAGTCTCCATGGGTTTGTTTCTCTCCATGTGGAACTTCTTTAGTATCTCGTTGACATACTTTCCCTGAGAGACAAATAGTTCCTCACCTCCTTTCCATACTTCCATACCAAGGAAATAATACATGAGCCCTGGGTCTTCCATCTAGAATTATCTTGCAATATCCTCTTTGCAATATTTTACCAGCTTCTCAACAGCTATTAGAATTAAATCATCGACATATAATACTATAATCAACAATTTACCCTCAACCACAATATGGTAAATGTTTACATCTACTTCACTTTTGGTGAAGCCAAACCTGGTGAAATAGCTATCAATCCTGGTGTACCAAGCACAGTGTGCTTATTTCAATCCATACACCACTCACTTGAGTCTGCACACATGCCACTCTCTATTGAAGGTCTAAAATGCTTCCGGTTGCTCAATGTACACCTCTTCCTCAATCACACCATTAAGGAATGATGTCTTTACATCCATCTGATGTATCTTCCATACCATTTGTGCTAAAAGTGATAGAGTAGATCTGATTGAAGAGTACCTTTCTATTGGAGCAAAGGTATCCTCATACTCAATTCCCTCCACCTGAGAGAACCCTTTGGACATAAATTTGGCCTTGTGCTTCTCCACACTCCATCTGCTGCTTGCTTTACCTAGTAAATCCATATTGAACTCACACTCACTTGTCTGCTGGTCTTGGGACCACTTCCCAAACATTTTTTATAATAATGGAGTCATAATCCTCAATCATGTAATCAACCCATACTGGTTTATGCACTACTTTCTTGAATGAGGATGGCTCAATCTCTACACTCTCTCTCATCAAAGCCATCAACCAATGTATTGATTTAGTGACCTCCTCTTCTTGTGCTCTAATGTGGGTGCTCCCACATTATCTCTAGCATCATGTATCATTATGTAAGCCTCTCTAGTGCACTTCCTTCCATCTTTGGAAGTCTTTTCTTGCGTGGATTCTTCCAGTCTCTACTTCTCTACATGTGGCTTCTCCACATCATCTTGAGGTTTTTCCTTTGGAGCTAAAATCTCATCTTCTCTATGCAACTAAAGCTCCCTCTCAAGAGAAAGTAACATGGCCTTCTCTTCATCAAAATTCACATATTTATGAACCATTGTCATTCTGTGAGATGGAAGGTACACCCGATAGTTGTGAGGTGTATCAATGTACCCCACAAATATGCCCAACTTAGTTCTTGGTTCTAGATTTTTCTTTTCATCAGTTACACAGTATTTTGTCACACCTTCTGCACTTCCCTGTGACATACCCCGAAGTTCCTGAACCATGACCATTATGTAGTGTAATCATTCATATATGCAGCTCAGATCTTTCCTAACACATTGATTGGAAAATGCCTTGAGCTTTCCCTGAAAGAAATAGCTCTATAACCCTAATTTGAGAATCATCATGCTTATGAGACTAAAAACAACGATAATTGCCTGTTGCACTGCACTTGAATTGCAATGGCATCGCTTTGTTCACTTGGATACCCGCAATGATCCCAAAAAGACAATTTTCCCAAAGAGGATGAGAAGATACATGATCTAGAAGCTTCCAGAGCAGCGAGCTGGAGGTTGTTTGGAATAGATGAGGTAAAATTCTCCCAACTTGGCCTCTTGGTCTTATCCCTAGGAGCTACCTCCTTGAGATAAGGATCTATTCCTATCTTTGGAGAGGTCCTAACTCTCTTCCCCAACATATTCGCCATTTTTTTGTCTAGGTAAATCCTCTTTGCGGACAGGATGTGTTACTAAAGAACAAGCTATTGCCCATGCTCAGTATCTAGACTTAGTCTATTCACAATTTGGCACGTTATATGAGACATTTCCTGATGCTCTAAGACCATCTTCAGATCTAGAAACCTCAAAGGCTCCTAATGTACCACCTGTTGATGGTGTAATTGGTTTAGTGTCTCAGACTTCCACTAAGGCTTCTTGGAACCAGAAATTTGTTTCAAACATTGGTTCCAATAATCCTTCGAAAAATTTGTCAAATCCTGGTAAAACCTATAAGGTACATGCTTTTCAATCTATCATAGTGGATAAGGCCTCAAAAGGCAAGAAAAAGGGGAAATTTAAAGCCAAAACCAATACCTTGAGATAGGATCCACCCAAATCATCTGCTAATGATGCTTCTAAGAGAAAACTTAAATATCCTTGCCCCATCTTTGAGGAAGATCATTATACCAAGGATTATCCTCGACGTTTTGAAATTAACTGCTTATTAAAAGGGACTTCGATTGTTTTGAAAGAACCTTTTCCATCTCAGCAGATGCAACTGGTAGACCAACCACAATCCTCTACCTCCTTTGGTTCCCAAGTTTTCATGATGCAAGTTTCATTGCCTATTTCGATTGCTACTTGAACAAAGGACTATCAAACTCCATTGAAGCAGATGGTGGAGAAAGAAGTCACTGATATACCTTCTACTTCCACTCCATCTAGTTCTGGTCCACTCCATATTGAGCATCCTAATAGTGAGTCCATAATCCGACCACCTCCCAAGGGTGTACTTTGGAAATCATCTTATAATTTGAATGCTAGAGTTGCACAACATTATAATATTGTTGAGGATTTAGCTCAAGCACCTTCGACGATGTCTGCTTTGGAGGTTCTCCAAACCTATCCAATGCAGCAAAAGGCATTGTTGTCTACTATAGGTGTTATTGATCCTACAGGTTCGAGTTTAATTACCTTTGAGCTTGAAAGCCACGTTCCTTGTCTTCCTCATCAGATTTCTTTTCTGATTCAGGTTATCATTAAAGGGAATACGATTCATCAGACTATTATTGATGTTCCACATGCATCATGTCTGCTTCATGTTGGAAGGTTATCACCTCTCCTCCCCTCAATCAATCCTCGAACACTTTGGAGGCCTTTGTGGCATATGCTCCCGTCCATATGTTATTCTCACAAACTTGTCTATCACGTTGGAAGGAAATATCATTGAGCTAGAAGTGGAAGTTGTAGATGAGAATCTCAATTACAACCTTCTTCTCGAGTGAAGTTGAACCCACAGTATGTTTTTTGTGGTTTCTTCTTCGTTTCGGGTGCTTTGTTTTCCTCACGAAGGAAAAATTGTCACCGTCGACCAACTATCTTTTTTCTCTTCTGGTACATCGAACAATAATGTCCCATATGTGGGAAATATAGAGTTTCTCCTTCCTAACACTCATAAAAATTACTAGGATGGATTCATTCGAAGAATGAACTTACATGAAAAGTATATGCCATCCCATTCAAGCTTGTGATAAAAATAATTAGGGAACATGCTAGAAATAGTGGGGCAAATGAAGATGAAACATCCTTTGTATAGGCAGCATGTCGCTCTTACACATGAAACTCTTCTGCTTTCATGTCGGGTTTGGGATATCTTCACTCAGTCACTTGTCCTCCCGGGTTTGGGTGATCCATTTTTGCCTCTCATTTGACTATTCCATTTTGTCATCATGACCTTTAGTCCTATGTTGAGTCAAATTCTACCACACTCCAGAGTCGTGTCGCCGATGTTCAAGAGAAGTCCTATCTGCAGTGTTTTACCTATACACTATCTGACCCATTATTACAATCTTGGATCTTATTCATTTCATTCCACTTTATTCCTTGTTTTGTGTTGATGATGGGGGACTCATCATTTCCCTCCTTCGACGGGTCGCTTCCTGTCGACTTCAACTCATTATTCGGGAAGATGACTTAGAAACTCCATTTGAGTACCTTAGAGCTTGCATGACTTAATGGAACGTTCTTCGCATCCGATGACATGTTTTCATCATTGGACTTTGATTGGATGATTCCACGAGTTTTCGACTTCAGTTGCATTATCACATTCACAGATTGTACTGTCGTACCTTTAGAGACATTGTCATTATTGGTGGTTTCTCTCATAACTGTTAATGGTCCACATCATTGGCCGGTAATCAGGTGATTTTTTAGCATGTTCGACTTCAACTTTTTCTTTTGTACATTAGAATTTATACTTTGATCGGGTCGGGATGGAGCACAAGACCCTAAGTCATGTCTCATATGACTTAGGTTGCGTGGAGTTATATGTTATTCATGATTGTACACATGTTTCTGATATATGGGTGGCTGTGACCATACCATGGGACTTTACATTTATTATGATCCTTCTATATCGGATGGTTTCAACCATACATTGGATCTTAGATTCACAGATGATCCGTCTCATTTGGATGGCTGCATCCATACCATGGGTTCATGTTTTTATATCAGATATGTATATGTATATGCGTCCTTGGTTTGTAGGTCTCCTGATAGTGATTGTCCTCATCCTGGAAAAAGCTCATAAAGAATGTCAGCCATCACTCCTCGCTTTGCCTTCATGCTTTAGGGGGAATCTGTTACATAGTATTTTGTAACACCTCCTGCACTTCCCTATGACATACCCCGAAGTGCCCGAAACATGACCATTATACAGTGTACTCATTCATATATGCAATGTAGGAAAACCTCTAGATCCACAAGCTCATGTAATCTACTAAAACAAGAGACAAGAATCTACTTCTACTTATTACAGTGGAAGCCCATAAACATCGAGCAAACAATAATCAATAGAGTAAGAGAACCAAAGGTACATAACACAATAAATATCTAGGGAAAGCCACAACTCAAAACCCCACTATTTGTTTTATATTAATCTGGAAAATCAAGATGAAATTACAATGCTTGTTCTCTCAAGAACAATCCCAACACTAAGAAAATTCAATCTCCAACTCATAAGCAAGCTCAAGGCCAAATCTTAGCCAATTCACAAGTCTTCAAGTCTCTATTCAAATGTGTGTTTCCTATGAAGAATAGCTTATACTTAAAGGGAAATAAAGCCTCTAAAAATAGTGCAAACCATCAAGGATGAGTTCTTGATTGCATGCACTATCAGTGCAACTTAGAAAAATCTAAAACAAATAGTACATTGTCTCTGCACTCTAGTCTCAATTGGGTCTTTCTCAGAATCAACATGCATGAGTTTTTTATTGTGGAATCCTCAGTTAACTAGAGTAGAACTAATTAGGTCACTAGTGTCCCAACTGACTGTTTACTCACAATTAGTTCCTGAAATTGATTGGAACTAATTTAACTAGACTTAACTCAATAAATTGAGTTAACTAATTACAACTCATTCATAACTCATCCTGAACTCCTATAAGTTAGGGAGAACATATACATGTCTTCTAAACAACTTCCAATTCGAATTTCCTAAATTAGTTAACTTAAGTAAACTTAATTAATTATTTTCAAATTGCTATGAGAATAGAATTCTATTTTAATTCATAGTTTAATTCAAGGACAAATTAAACTGGAATTTCTTGTTGCCATTTCTCAACATGCAATTCAAATCCTTCCTAAGAAATTGATTGTAAAATGCCTTGATCTTTCTGTTAGCCACCTATACCAATAGGTTTCATATTTCATGATTGGCAGGGAAAGGTCCAAATATGCTCTGCTTTGATGATGCAAAGATCCCATATTTTCAAAAGAAGACAAGCTGTGCATATAGCTTGATATAGACTCAATTTTGATGGATGGTCCAACTGCCTAATCTGGATCATGCCATGTTTTAAATTTTCAGTTGTAGAATAGAGAAAGAAGTCTGTCCAAACTGTTTAATCTTGGCAGGCAAGTAGCTTAGGTAGAGAAGTAAGGCTCCCAACTGCTTAATCTGGGACCTTGGAAGCAATAAGGGTAGCAGTAGATAGAAAATCAAAAGGAAAAATCCAGAGAAAAGAAAAGGCAAATAAGGGTCTGCAAGTCTAAGTGCACCCTCCAAGAAGAAACAAAAAATGCTAGGAAAATAGATGGGTAGGCAGATGGGGTTGCAGAAGTGTCATCCCTTACAATTGAAGGTGTGCTAACCTATTTCACAAAGCAAAATCAATGGATTGAGAAGCCCTTCTTCTCTATCAGGTTGCAGCGAAGCAGAGAAGCATGTCTAACTTCCCAATTTTCCCCTTTTCCATTCATTACTAACTTCCCCTCATCAGTTGAGATTCATGGAAGAATTGGTGGTTTTATGGTGGTTCTTAGTCCTATTAGAAGCCACATTTCTTGTCTAAATTCTTTTCATTTTGATCTACTTCCTAAGCTAAGTTATTTTCAAATAAACTTAGTAATATCACCCCTCATCCACTCTTCTACCCACATTAATTTCTAACTTCTATTATATAATTCCCCTATGTTACCCCTTCCCCTACTATTATAACACCATGGTGTATAAACCCCCAAGCATTGTATAAATATCCCTCCCCTTGGCATTATAGCCAATAAGTCCTCTGTCAGGGATCAAATGGACATCTGGTCAGTTTGAGTAACCTAAGCCTAACCCTTTTCCCCCTTCTGAATCCATGTTGACCCATTAAACCTTCACTTGCTAAGAAAACATATGAAAAACCCTTTTTACCCATAACCCGCTTCATTTACAAAAAAAAAAGCGCACAAAAAACCCACTTTTTCCATTTTATCCAAAGTATCGGCGCGGTGATATTAATATTTCCATTTTACATTGAAAAACCAAACAAACCCGCCGAAACCCAAAGTCCCGCAGGGCACGCTATTCAAAAAGAAATAATATTTTATTACCTCCCCGCTGCCGTATCGTCCGCACTGTTCGGCGACCCGTCAACCGTCCGATCGGGCGCTTTTGATCGGACGGCCATTATGCATATCGGGTTGGGCCCGACGTCCGAAGAATAGCGCCCGAGAAACTGTCAGAGGGTGACGTCAGGCCTTTGCCACGCGTCGCCCTCACAATTTCTCGGGTCGCCCTCTGACAAAACCCTGACTGTATCAAAGGCGGTTCGAGCAAAACCATTACCGCTTATCATTTACCGCCAGTTCTGTTATGCCTGCGTCATCGCCACGTCGGACCCACGTCAGTGCCACCCCGCCGTCGCGTCAGCAATCTTGTCCGCCCCTGCGCTGATATGTCTGCCACCTCATTATCCCGTGCGCCAATCACAGCTTGCCACCTCACCCGATGACGTCATGCTGACGTCATCCGACCTTGACCCCACCTGATGACGTCATGCTGACGTCATCTCAAAAACGCGCCAATATGCCAAAAATCCATATTTTAGCCAAAAATGCATGTTTTTTCTCACTTTTGTCAAAACTACTATTGGTTTTCCTGCATGCATTTTACGACCAATTTAGCGCCAACCTGCACAATTCGACTCTGAAACCGTGGGCGCCTCCGTCGTACCTGCATTCGCAACTGTTATCAACAATTCGCAAGGTATTTCTCCAAATTCGTTCCCTGCACCTGGTTTTATCCATGTTTCTGTAACCAAACTGTTTAAGAGAGTATAAAACACCAAAATCACCATCAAGCATCTAGTGACTTGCACTCATTTCTGACTAGCAAGGCAACAAACCTTCTGCCAAACCTGCATTTGACCAACTAAACCTGAATTCACTGGTAGTTCGCGCAGTCATGAACTAGAAACCTCCATTACATAATTTCACCATAGAAACACTCCAGTCACTCCTACTACTGTTTTTATCAGTCCCGTAAACGGTATTTCAATTGTTGTTCGTTCAATTCGCCCTTTGTTCCCTACAATTCACAGTTACAGCATCTAGAAACTCCTCTGCGTTTTTCTGCTCACTCAGAGCAGTTTACATACAATTCAGAAGCTTTACTAGCCATGGAAACACCAATAGCCTTGAATATCCAGCCTCTGAATGCCCCTCAAAGGGAGTTAGACTGGAAAGCCCCGGGGGATGTAGATCATCAGATGATAGACTGGTTCCCAATGGGTTCCAAGTTCGATATTCACATGCTAAATGAATTGAAAGCCCAATACCTTGGTGGAGCTGATATTTTGGGGATTTGGGACTCAAATTTTCCCATTTACAACCTCCCTCAAGTCAATGCCCTTCCAGACTTGATCCACAAGTGCCAAGAATGCTATGATCCATGCCAAAGAGCTGTTCTCAGTCCTACAGGCTCAATCTTATTCCATATCACCCCAGAAACCATAAATGAGATGCTACATTTCCACTCTGCAAGGCCATTGACCCCTCTCTCCATGCTGGACTTAGTGAAGAAGGGGAGTAATTTGTCAAGTGCCCAGATCACTAAAATTAATCAGTTATTCATGCAGCCAAGCTCTGAAACTGTGGGGACTCCTCCCATTGGATATCACTACCTGAATGACTTGGGCAGAATGCTAGTGGATCTGATAAGCTACGTTCTGGGGTACAAGGGAATTGAGGATGTTGATGACACTATAATGGCAATGCTGTCCATATTTTCTCCGGGAAAGCCTCCAGCTGTACACTATGACTATGCTACCTATATTGCAGAAAAGATCCATGAACAGCTAATGAATCTGCAAAGGGAAAGGGTGTTCAGATACACCTCATACATCTACCATCTGTTCCTATTTTATCAACCAGACAGTTTCTCCATTCCCCTCAAGAAACTAAATGCCCAGGGGAATCCAAGGTCAGTTGTGTTTTGGACCTCAGTTTTTCATAATGTTTCTCAATCACCATACACATACTGTGAATTTATAGACCTGTTCATTCACCCAGCTATGACATTGCTGTATGGTGTCCCTCCTCCAAGGTTGACCGATGACATGCAGAAAGTTCTCCATCTCTCCAAATCCTACAGCATTGGTGATTGGTATTTTTACCAACACCACACAGTAATCAGAATATATGGCTGTGAATTGGACCCTTACAGGCTGCCAAGGTATGTCCCTATGAGACTCTTTTCCCTAGAATACTTCAGGCAGTTTGGAAATGCAGACTGCTTCCATTTCCAAAGTAGGAATAAGAAGGTACAGCTAACGGTGAGGAACCAGCTAGGCCCTTTTCTATACAATAAAAGAGAGGAGGGATGGAAGGAGGCAGATATGATTTTAGAGGGCTTCAAATTGCAAACCAGTTTCAAATGGATACCCTATGACCCTAATCATTTTATCTCCCTCAGAAGGATAAAATACAAATTGGGTAACTATGCACATGTTAGGTTGCCTCATGTTGAAAAGTATGCAAATGCTTTGAGCTGGAAAGATGGCACTCTAGAAGAGCCAATCTCTAGAGAGCAGATGCTAGAGAGAGAGGCTAGGAATTTGCAAAAAGAAGCTGACTTGGAAACTTGTGGACAGGTTCCTTATCATATCAAAGGCAACTTGGAGCATCTGCCTCTTCTTCAACAACACATCAGCAAGCTGCTATGGACACTCAACAGACATCCAGCAAAGGCAAAGAAAAGCAGGTGGAACAAGAGCAACCACCTCCCATGACTGAAGAGCAAACAGAAAAAGAGGTGGAACAGCAGGAAGTACATCAACAGCAGCAACAACAAGAAGAACAAACACAGGAGCAGCCTGTACAGCAAGAGCAGACAGTGGAAACCCCAAAATCCACTGAGCAACAGCCACAGCAAACTGTGCCTCCAAGGCAAGAAACATCAGCTGAAGCATCAATCCTCCAAACTCCACAAAAGGAGGATACTAGCAGGAAAAGGGACAGAGAGACTCCCTTGACCACATCAATAAGTCATGGTGAGAAAAGACAGAGATTGAATCCTTTCTCTGAGGAGGAAATGCCAATAGGGCAGTCTCTGGGCATGGGCCCACCTAGTAGAGAAGCATCCGCAAGTTCCTTCCAACAGGAACAGGACAGGACAGTGGGAGGAGAAGTCAGCTCCTCAAGCCAGCAGAGAGAAGGTGAAGGAGGAATCAAACAGCAGTTCATATACATAAAGAGGAGGAATGAGCCAATAAAGATACAACTATACAATCATTTGTTGAAAATGGCTCCCACTAACCAGAAAAGACTGATGTCTGCGTATGATGTTAGTGAAGGCAAAATGATCATGAGTCATTTTTTGCCAGCTGTAGCATAGCCCCAGTCTCCTGCAGATTATATAAGTACCAATCTTGAGGTCCTTGCCAAGGACATCCACCCTATGGACAAGATTGAATTACACAAACAAACAGGTGAGATGGTGTATGCCTCCTTGGCAGACAAAACATTGGATAATTATAGGCTAGAGAATAGCCTTCATAATACAGCTGCCCAACTTGAGTTGGAAAGGGCATCCTCTCAAGCTAAGGACAACAGAATTAGGTCCTTAGAAGATATAATCATAGAAATTGGGCATGATCCCAAAGATATCAAGGGCATACAAGAGATATTGAAGTTGAGGGATGCAGACATGGCAGCTTTGAGGAGAAAGATCAAAATTCCAGCCACAATTCACCCTCAAACAGATGAAATTGTCCAGCAGAGGCATGATCAAGATGCCTCAGCCTTGCTGGTATCTCTATATAAGCAGCTAATCCAGACTCAAGAAAAGCTGGGAGAATCAGAGGCTGCACAGGCAGCATTACAGGCAGCTTTGAAGCAAAGAGAAGAAGGTCAGACCTCCCAGCCTCCTCCTGAAATAATAAACCTTGAGGAAACTGCTCCAACTACTGTTCCTCCTCCTCAACAAACAGGACATACAACACCATCCACCTCAGCACCACCAGCAACAACAGAGCAGGCCCCAAGCCTGGACATGCAAAAGCTGAGGAATGAGATCCAGGCCTTGGAAGCACAAATGACAGAATTAAATGAGGCCAGGGAAAAACTAGCCAAAGTCAACGAAAGATATGACAAGTCCAAGCAGACTGTGGCAGAAAAGGGCAGGGAAATAAAAGCCCTCAAAGACAGGATAAAGGAGCTAGAAAAGGAGCTCCAACTGGATAAAGTGGTGGCCGAGATCAAGACAGTGCTATGGGCTAATATTGGCCAGTCTATTACTGACCAATGGCAGTATATTGACACAATCCATGAGCAGTTGGAGCTCATTGGAAAAGCACAGAAGGAAATTCAGAGGTCAAGGGCAGCTCTAGGCAATATGCCTGAAATTGCCACCAGGATGATCAATGTGCTCAATAACAGAACAAGTTCTCAGTTAGCAACCATGGGAATTCCTAACAGGACTGAGACTATTATGTTGGTAAAAAGGGTCCTTACACTAAGAAACTTAGTGCAGACATTGGAGAGAAGGACCCAAGACATGCAGACCGAGGTAAACAGATTTATGGACAAATTTGTGGTATTACAGAACCGAGGTCTCCCTGGCTTACTGAACAGTGCAGGGAAACTGCTTACCCATGAGCAGTATGCCAAGAGGGTCAATACATTTGCCACCAGTCAGATCACTGAAAGGCCCAGCACCTCAGAAGAAACAGGGCCAGCTACAGGACAAAGTCTCTACAATAGAGTAGAGAATTTATTCTTCATAATGAATGAAATTAATCACCTGTTTGAAGTGCCTCCTAAATTCTATAAATACACAGAGGAAGATGAGACTATGGATGCAATTCTCAGGCATCAACTACCCACACAGGAATGGTGGACAAAGGCAATACAGATGATCTTATAGACCAGGAAGCCATTCTTCAAGTTTTGCATCAAAAATACAAGGTGGCATGCACAGGAAAAGCTAGTAAAATCAGCATGCATGAAAAGATACAAGCTGAGCCAACTCAGCAGGACTTTCGGCCAGCAAGTCAAGATGGACAGCTACAGGTGACAGGGCTGAAAAAGTTACAGCAGAGCAGCCACATCAGCGCATTTTCCAGCATTTAAAGCAGATCATTCCAACCGACTCAGTGGCCTCCAAAGGCCAAATATCTTCTGACTGATTTAAATGAACATTTATGATGTATTAAAGACAGCAATAACTTTTTATCTGCTGTTATGTACAAAGTTGGTGAAATATTTATTTCTCAGATGACTCAACGCCATAGATATTTTGTATTACCATTTGTATATATTTTCCCCTCGCATAAGCTTGCAGGGGTTGTTGTTGATTTCTTTTGGAGAAGTTCCTATGCTGTAATCTTTGCAGAGTTTAATAACAGAAGTAATGGAATTTCTGAAGTTCTGAGTTGTTAAATGCGTTCATGGTGTTTTGTTGAAGTTTGCAGGATCCCTGTGCATCTCATATACAATAAGTTTTCTGTAACTCTCTTCGTTCTGTGTTTCAATCTTTTACCACCCATACATGTTTCTAAGTTCTTAGTATTTAGCAGCAAAGAAAAAGAATAGCCTTCAGGATTTATTCTTGCAATACCCTGGGCTCAATCTAAGTTGTTAATGAATGTTTTCCTCAGTTATAATCTTGATAGGTGTAATTCTTAATTGCTACACTTTCAGAATATATCTTTCACAGTGACCCTTGTTTCAGGAATTCAAGTTTGCTCCTGAACAATATATTTCACTTTCACAGCATTAGTTTAATGGAGAATTCTTAATTGTTTTTCATTAGCTAAACATGCATCATCATACATCATCACTTAAACTTTAAATTTTGTTTGTTGAGATACCCAATAGGCCCTGCAGTCTGAACATTCCCATTGAAGCATTTCAAACATTTCACAGTTTTAGACTCTATTGCCCAATGAAATACAACTTTCTAAACATTACATCTTAGGCATTGAAAGACATCCTTCAACCAAAACATAAACAAAAACCTGAGCATAATAGCTAGCCTAAAACACTATCATAACAGAGACAAATCATAAAGAGAGAGCCCTCTCTGATTGCAGTTTGGCTAGAAACTGTAATCCAAAGATTGGTTAGTGGTTACCCCGACCGTATTCCCTTGGGAGTCATAGGGAACAACCTGGGTGTTAACATAAATGGTGACTCCACTGGGGAGCTGAGCATATTGTTTTTCAAACTGTTGTCTGCCAAGACAGTGGTTTTAAAAGCTTGAGCAGTCCCTTAAAAAAATCCTAAAATATCTTAGAAAATACCAAAAACAAATTCAGAAGCTGGCTCCTAAAAGGGAAACCAGACACACTAGGTCTAACCCTGACCCAAATCCACCAGCAGTTTTTGAGAATCCTAATATCATCCCTAGAATAATTAGGAAGCAGCAAAGGCAGGAAAATCCTAGTGATTTGAAGACAGCCCACCCTGAACCAGTTCCAACCCCTATCAAGGTTCTATTTCGCTCTACCCCTGTCTCCCCTAGTTCACCATCTACATCTCAAAGCCCCCCTTGCACATCTTCACCCACTGCACATATCCCCTTGAACAATACCCTAGGTGCTGCTACACCTGTTACCCCTGTGGCACACATCGTTCCTGTTATCCCAGTTGCTCCTCTGAATCCCCAAAACCTTGTGAATATGGCTAACAGATATGCACCCTTGCAGATACCAGCTAATGCAGCAGCTCTACCCCAAGACTACCAAACCAAAATCTCATATTTTGACTCCACTGGCCCTTTGACAGCTATTCAGCATGCCAAAAGGATGCAAGACCATTTTGAAACTTATGAAATAGATGATGACAGTGTGAGAATGAGGATGTTTGTTCAAAGTCTGACTGGAGATGTAAGAACTTGGTTTAGATCCCTGAATGCAAATTCCATCACAACTCCTGATGAGCTTTATCAAGCCTTTACTAACAGATGGGAGAAGAAGAAGGATCCTCTGCACATACTTGGTGAATATGACACTATCAAAAGGGGTCCCCAAGAGACTGTTTTGGAGTATTGTGCAAGATTCAACAATGTATATAACGCAATCCCACAAAATTTAAGACCCCCTCCTGATTTAGCTTTGTACAAATTCCCTGATGGTTTTGACCCTGACATGGCCTATCAGTTGAAGGAAAGAGACCCTCAAACCCTTGCAGAGGCCCAAAAGGTTGCTGTCACAGTAGAGGCTAACCTGATTGCCAAAAGAAACAGGGCAAGGTTGGAAAAGAGAACCACCTTCAAAGAAGAACCCTCAGCCTTTGATCAAAAACTGGATGCAATACTCACTGGTATGAAGATATTGGGGGATAGAGTGGAATCGGTTGAGAGAAAGTCCTCATGGGAAGCACCACAAAACAACCCTCCTAGGAATCCAAATTTTAGGAGAAATCAAAATACAAATGTTGGCAAGACTAATTCTGACCAAGACATAAGACCCCCTTTCCAAGAAAACTATGCTGAAACTTCCACATCAAGTGAACCCAATGAAGATTCTCAGATTAATTTAATGGGTCTAGATGGTGAAAGTCAAGTCTTTTTGACACAAGAAGACCATGAGGATGAGGTAATCAAGCTGTTCCCAATCAAATCAGGTGAGTCATTTGACTTCAAACAAGGCTATGACACAGCTGTTTATGAAGTCCATAAGCAATACAAGCTAAGGAGCAGAACTGTAAATATAACACAGCCTGAAAAGATAAAAGATAATCAGCAGCCCAAAAGATCCATAGTTACAGAGCCAAATGACCCAACAGATTCGCTTACAAAAGAAGTAACCATTGAAGAAGTCACTGAACCAGCTTCTTCAAAACAGCAGCCCATGGAGGCATCATCCTTGCGCCCTAACCCAAGTGTCACTCCTCAAGAGATGAGCAAGAAGGGCAAGCCTCAAAGTCAGGATAACAATCAAGATGATGAGTTAGTGCACAAGGAAAGAAATGTCATCCACGGCCAGAAGACCCAATCCGAAAAATCCTTTGACCTAGAAACTGAAATTAGTAAAGTGAAGATAGAAATTCCTCTCTCAGAGTTGGCCAAACACAGCATTTACAAACAACAA
Organism: Pinus tabuliformis; assembly: GCA_031772625.1. Lineage (NCBI taxonomy): Eukaryota > Viridiplantae > Streptophyta > Pinopsida > Pinales > Pinaceae > Pinus > Pinus tabuliformis. The sequence continues at coordinate 278,822,174 of CM062819.1, read as the reverse complement.
ATTAGGAAATCCCTCCAACTCACTAGCAACAAAGATGATGTTAATGTGTTGGATGACACCCCAGAGCTACTTTTTGGCCCTGAGGTGGATGGAAAGACAGCAGGTGTAGGCATTTTACCTTTCTATGTCAGCCTGCATGTTCATGACAAAATATTACACAATGCAATGTTTGACTCGGGTGCCTCTCACAACCTAATGCCCAAATCAGTCATGGAAAGACTGAACCTGGATATTACCAGACCATACAAGGACCTGTTCTCCTTTGATTCTAGCCAAGTCAAGTGCTTAGGCCTAATAAAAGATCTATGTGTGTCTCTTGTTCAGTACCCAAACAAAACAATTCTAATGGATGTTGTAGTTGCTGACATCCCACCCAAGTATGGGATGCTGTTATCAAGGTCATGGGGGGCTAAACTTCAAGGTTCCCTGCAGTTAGACATGTCATATGCCACCATCACTGTTTTTGGGCAACCAAAGAGATTATACAGAGAAACATTAATGAAATACATGGTCAGCAGTGAAGAAAAGCCTCAAAACTTTCCCATATATGTTGTCCACTCAGACATAGACTCATACATTCTCTTCAACGATAATGCAACTCTCTCAGATAATGGGGTTGAACCCAAGACATTCATACAAGAGGAAGACACCAATGAGCAAACTGCTACCCAAGAAACAATGATTAAGCAAACATTAAACACAGCTGCTGCTCAAGAAAGTGAACAGGTCCCATCAAGTGAGGAAACTGCCCTAGAAAACAAACAAGAGGGAAAACCAGAGCTTCGACTTACAAATCCAACACATAAGGAGGTCACTAAGTTCTCCCTGGAACCAGAGATCCTATGGTTCCTGGAATTTGATGGGTCAGTCAACAAATTAGGGGCAGGAGCTGGAGTTTGGATACATAATAAACAAGACAGTCATGCAGAAGGCCGAGCCTATAGACTGAATTTCAAGTGTACTAATAATATGGCAGAATATGAAGCTCTTTTACTAGGCCTCAAGCTAGTAAGGTTCTTACAAGCCACAAAGGTCTCAATTATGGGGGATTCAGATTTAGTCATCCAACAAGTGAAGGGAAATTTTGTCACCAATGACAAGAGACTGAGGTCTTATAGGTCTGTTGTGGTTGAAACACTAAGCTTCTTCACTGAATTTCAAATTACTAAGATTCCCAGAACCCATAACTTGCATGCCCATAGTTTAGCCACATTTGCAAGTACCTGCAAGCTGCCTTTTGAGCCCCATCATTGCTTTACAGCTGAGGTAAAACACAGACCTTCTGTCCCAAACAATGTCAAAGACTGGCAGGTATTTGAAGATGATGCACAAATAAACAATTTCTTGACCTTGCAACAAGAATTTGCAGGACTAAATATTGACATTGAAAGAGCAAGTCAATCACAAATACTTGAAAGAGCAAGTCAATCACAAATACAGTTTGAACAGACCAACCACCCAATATCACCCAAAACAGCAAAACAAATGCTAAATCCAACTATTTTCAACAAAGAGAACATACTACAAATTCAGCAAACCAATCATGAGGAAATAGCTGTGGTAGAGGCTGAAATCATAGAGCTGAGAGACAATTTTCTCCCAACAGGCCTAACTCCATTAGAAGACATCTTTGACTCAAATGACATCCCTAGAAAACCAAAAATGCAGCCCCTAAATACAACCATTGAAGAATGCAACATTGGCACGGTTGATAAGCCCAAGATAATAAAGCTATCTGCATCTCTGCCTCCTGATCAAAAACCCAAATACATTGACCTTTTCAAAGAATTCCAGGATGTCTTTGCATGGGGTTATGAGGATTTAAAATCCTATGACACCTCTGTTATCCAGCATACTATCCCTCTCAAGCCTAATCAGAAGCCATTCAAACAAAAATTGAGAAGGATTAATCCCATGCTCCTCCCTTCAATTGAAAAGGAACTGCAAAAAATGTTTAAAGCTGGTATCATAGCACCAATCAGGTTTTCTGATTGGATTTCAAATTTGGTGCCCACAAGAAAGAAAACTGGTGAAATAAGGCTTTGTGTGGATCTTAGGAACTTGAATCAAGTATCCCTCAAAGATAATTATCCCTTACCCAAGATGGATCACATCCTCCAAAGAGTGGTAGGTGCCTCAAGGATATCACTACTTGATGGATTCTCAGGCTTCAATCAAATCCTGGTACACCCTGATGATCAAGACAAAACAACATTTACAACCCCATGGGGAACTTTCAAATATGTAAAAATGCCTTTTGGATTGAAAAATGCAGGGGCAACGTTTCAAAGAGCAATGGATATTGCTTTTGCCAAAGAGATTCATGACTTCCTTGTCATTTATTTGGATGACCTCACACCCTTCTCAAAATCTGACCAAGAACATTTGAAACACTTGAGGCAGATCTTCTTAACATGCAGGAAATATGGAATTTCATTGAATCCCAAGAAATCCCTGTTTGGTTTAGAGGAAGGTAAACTATTGGGCCACATCATTTCTAAAGATGGCATTAGGATAGATCCAGACAGGATACAAGCTATCTTACAAATGCCCCACCCAAGAAATATCAAAGAATTGCAAGGGTTTTTGGGAAAAATCAATTTCTTGAGAAGGTTTATCCCAAACCTAGCAGAACTGATCAGATTACTAAATAATATGCTAAAGAAGGATTCAAAAGTGAAATGGACTGTTGAAGCAAATCAAGCCTTTGAAGGTATAAAATTGGCCCTTACTCAAACTCCAGTCTTAACAAATCCTCAATTTGATAAAGATTTCATCATTTTTTCCTTTGCCTCCCAACATACTATTGTTGTTGTTTTATTACAGAAAGATGACCAAGGAAATGAGAAACCCATTGCTTTCTTTAGTAGAGCTCTTAGAGATGCTCCCCTAAAATACCAAATCATGGAGAAGCAAGCTTATGCTTTGGTCAAGGCCATCAAAGACTTTAGGATCTACATCCTCTATTCACATGTTATAGCTTATGTACCAAGTCCTATTGTCAAAGACATTCTCACCCAAGAAAATTTAGAGGGCAGAAGAGGAAAGTGGATTGCCAACATTTTGGAATTTGATATTGAGATAAAACCTACAAAACTAATAAAAGGGCAAGGTTTGGCCAAACTAATGACAGAAGCAAACTTCCAAGCCTTAGACATCAACCAGCTGGACAGTGAACCGGAGCTGGCGACTCCAAAGATCAATGTAGCCTTTGAACAATCCCCTTGGTACTCTGATATATGTTATGTATTGCAAAACCTGTGTGCTCCCCCAGGATTGTCCAGAACTAAATGTAGGTTCTTAAAAATGAAAGCTTCTAAATTCTGTGTTATGAATGGAAATTTATTTTGGAAAAACCATGAAGGGATATTGCTAAACTGCCTAATTGAGAATGAAATTGACAAAATCATAAAAGAATTTCATGCAGGTGACTGTGGTGGACACTTGTACTGGAAGTCCACTGTGGATAAAATACTAAGGGCTGGTTACTACTGGCCCACCATGTTCTCTGATGTCAAGAAATTCACAACCTCATGTCACAAATGTCAAGTGTTTGAGGGAAAGAGACAGTTACTGCCACTTCCCTTAAGGCCTATTGCAACAGAGAGACCTTTTCAACAATGGGGCTTGGATTTCATTGGGGAAATTCATCCCTCATCTTCAGGCCAACATAGATGGATCTTAATAGCCACAGACTACTTCACTAAGTGGATTGAAGCGGTTCCATGCAGACAAGCAAATGATTCAACAATCATTCAGTTTTTGGAGAATAAAATATTGGCTAGATTTGGTTGTCCTGACAAAATAATAACAGACAATGCTGCTGCTTTCAGATCCAAGAAAATGGTGAATTTCTGCCACAAATTTCACATTACCTTAGGCCATTCTACTGCATACTATCCCCAAGGAAATGGCCTTGCTGAGTCATCAAATAAAAGCCTGGTAAACATTATAAAGAAAGTGCTAGAAGAGAACAAAAGAATTGGCATAAGAAGCTTGTGAATGCCCTATGGGCAGATAGACTAACAACCAAGAGATCAATTGGGACCAGCCCATATGAGTTGGTTTATGGATTAGAAGCCAAATTCCCTTCATCACTAGGAGTTCCTGTTATGAAACTTCTTCAAGAAAGCCAAGCTGAACCAAATGATATGCAGAGAAGGATCAATCAAATAATATGCTTACAACAAACTAGAGATCAAGTCTACAGCAGAGTTCAAGTTTTACAAGAAAAATTAAAAAAGGCCTTTGACAGAAGGACTAAGGCAGAAGATTTCAACATTGGTGACAAAGTCCTCAAGTGGGATTCAAGAAGGGAAGATAAAGGAAAACATGGAAAATTTGATTCCCTTTGGAGAGGACCATTTGCTGTCCAAGCAGTACAAGGAAACAACACTTATTTCCTTAAAAGTCTTAATGAAACTGATTTGGATGAAGGTCCTGTGAATGGCAGGATGCTGAAGCACTATTTTGACTATCACCCATAAGTGCAGCCTGAGTTTCCATTGTACATATTCAAGTGTATATATTACTCTCTGTAAGGATGTAAAAATGTAGTTTTTCAAGTTTATTAACTATCAGCAAAAGGCAAATAGGATCAGAGATCTACCAAGATGGGAAGAGCACAATTTTGGCATTTTAAGGCAGCATACTGCAAGTACTGGTGAAGGCAGTCAAAGGCCAAGGCATTCTGACCTGATGTTCTTGGTCTTTCTAATGAAAAACCATCCCCATGTGGAGCCACTGTTAGCCACCTATACCAATAGGTTTCATATTTCATGATTGGCAGGGAAAGGTCCAAATATGCTCTGCTTTGATGATGCAAAGATCCCATATTTTCAAAAGAAGACAAGCTGCGCATATAGCTTGATATAGACTCAATTTTGATGGATGGTCCAACTGCCTAATCTGGATCATGCCATGTTTTAAATTTTCAGTTGTAGAAAAGAAGTATGTCCAAACTGTTTAATCTTGGCAGGCAAGTAGCTTAGGTAGAGAAGTAAGGCTCCCAACTGCTTAATCTGGGACCTTGGAAGCAATAAGGGTAGCAGTAGATAGAAAATCAAAAGGAAAAAGCCAGAGAAAAGAAAAGGCAAATAAGGGTCTGCAAGTCTAAGTGCACCCTCCAAGAAGAAACAAAAAATGCTAGGAAAATAGATGGGTAGGCAGATGGGGTTGCAGAAGTGTCATCCCTTACAATTGAAGGTGTGCTAACCTATTTCACAAAGCAAAATCAATGGATTGAGAAGCCCTTCTTCTCTATCAGGTTGCAGCGAAGCAGAGAAGCATGTCTAACTTCCCAATTTTCCCCTTTTCCATTCATTACTAACTTCCCCTCATCAGTTGAGATTCATGGAAGAATTGGTGGTTTTATGGTGGTTCTTAGTCCTATTAGAAGCCACATTTCTTGTCTAAATTCTTTTCATTTTGATCTACTTCCTAAGCTAAGTCATTTTCAAATAAACTTAGTAATATCATCCCTCATCCACTCTTCTACCCACATTAATTTCTAACTTCTATTATATAATTCCCCTATGTTACCCCTTCCCCTACTATTATAACACCATGGTGTATAAACCCCCAAGCATTGTATAAATATCCCTCCCCTTGGCATTATAGCCAATAAGTCCTCTGTCAGGGATCAAATGGACATCTGGTCAGTTTGAGTAACCTAAGCCTAACCCTTTTCCCCCTTCTGAATCCATGTTGACCCATTAAACCTTCACTTGCTAAGAAAAACATATGAAAAACCCTTTTTTACCCATAACCTGCTTCATTTACAAAAAGGCACACAAAAAACCCACTTTTCCATTTTATCCAAAGTATCGGCGCGGTGATATTAATATTTCCATTTTACATTGAAAAACCAAACAAACCCGCCGAAACCCAAAGTCCCGCAGGGCACGCTGTTCAAAAGAAATAATATTTTATTACCTCCCCGCAGCCGTATCGTCCGCACTGTTCGGCGACCCGTCAACCGTCTGATCGGGCGCTTTTGATCGGATGGCCATTATGCATATCGGGTTGGGCCCGACGTCCGAAGAATAGCGCCCGAGAAGCTGTCAGAGGGTGACGTCAGGCCTTTGCCACGCGTCGCCCTCACAATTTCTCGGGTCGCCCTCTGACAAAACCCTGACCGTATCAAAGGCGGTCCGAGAAAAACCATTACCGCTTATCATTTACCGCCGGTTCTGTTATGCCTGCGTCATCGCCACGTCGGACCCACGTCAGTGCCACCCCGCCGTCGCGTCAGCAATCTTGTCCGCCCCTGCGCTGATATGTCTGCCACCTCATTATCTCGTGCGCCAATCACAGCTTGCCACCTCACCCGATGACGTCGTGCTGATGTCATCCGACCTTGACCCCACCTGATGACGTCATGCTGACGTCATCTAAAAAACGCGCCAATATGCCAAAAATCCATATTTTAGCCAAAAATGCATGTTTTTTCTCACTTTTGTCAAAACTACTATTGGTTTTCCTGCATGCATTTTACGACCAATTTAGCGCCAACCTGCACAATTCGACTCTGAAACCGTGGGCGCCTCCGTCGTACCTGCATCCGCAACTGTTATCAACAATTCGCAAGGTATTTCTCCAAATTCGTTCCCTGCACCTGGTTTTATCCATGTTTCTGTAACCAAACTGTTTAAGAGAGTATAAAACACCAAAATCACCATCAAGCATCCAGTGACTTGCACTCATTTCCGACTAGCAAGGCAACAAACCTTCTGCCAAACCTGCATTTGACCAACTAAACCTGAATTCACTGGTAGTTCGCGCAGTCGTGAACTAGAAACCTCCATTACATAATTTCACCATAGAAACACTCTAGTCACTCCTACTACTGTTTTTATCAGTCCCGTAAACGGTATTTCAATTGCTGTTCGTTCAATTCGCCCTTTGTTCCCTACAATTCACAGTTACAGCATCTAGAAACTCCTCTGCATTTTTCTGCTCACTCAGAGCAGTTTACATACAATTCAGAAGCTTTACTAGCCATGGAAACACCAATAGCCTTGAATATCCAGCCTCTGAATGCCCCTCAAAGGGAGTTAGACTGGAAAGCCCTGGGGGATGTAGATTATCAGATGATAGACTCGTTCCCAATGGGTTCCAAGTTCAATATTCACATGCTAAATGAATTGAAAGCCCAATACCTTGGTGGAGCTGATATTTTGGGGATTTGGGACTCAAATTTGCCCATTTACAACCTCCCTCAAGTCAATGCCCTTCCAGACTTGATCCACAAGTGCCAAGAATGCTATGATCCATGCCAAAGAGATGTTCTCAGTCCTACAGGCTCAATCTTATTCCATATCACCCCAGAAACCATAAATGAGATGCTACATTTCCACTCTGCAAGGCCATTGACCCCTCTCTCCATGCTGGACTTAGTGAAGAAGGGGAGTAATTTGTCAAGTGCCCAGATCACTAAAATTAATCAGTTATTCATGCAGCCAAGCTCTGAAACTGTGGGGACTCCTCCCATTGGATATCACTACCTGAATGACTTGGGTAGAATGCTAGTGGATCTGATAAGCTACGTTCTGGGGTACAAGGGAATTGAGGATGTTGATGACACTATAATGGCAATGATGTCCATATTTTCTCCGGGAAAGCCTCCAGCTGTACACTATGACTATGCTACCTATATTGCAGAAAAGATCCATGAACATCTAATGAATCTGCAAAGGGAAAGGGTGTTCAGATACACCTCATACATCTACCATCTGTTCCTATTTTATCAACCAAACAGTTTCTCCATTCCCCTCAAGAAACTAAATGCCCAGGGGAATCCAAGGTCAGTTGTGTTTTGGACCTCAGTTTTCCATAATGTTTCTCAATCACCATACACATACTGTGAATTTATAGACTTGTTCATTCACCCAGCTATGACATTGCTGTATGGTGTCCCTCCTCCAAGGTTGACCGATGACATGCAGAGAGTTCTCCATCTCTCCAAATCCTACAGCATTGGTGATTGGTATTTTTACCAACACCACACAGTAATCAGAATATATGGCTGTGAATTGGACCCTTACAGGCTGCCAAGGTATGTCCCTATGAGACCTTTTGCCCTAGAATACTTCAGGAAGTTTGGAAATGCGAACTGCTTCCATTTCCAAAGTAGGAATAAGAAGGTACAGCTGAAGGTGAGGAACCAGCTAGGCCCTTTTCTATACAATAAAAGAGAGGAGGGATGGAAGGAGGCAGATATGATTTTAGAGGGCTTCAAATTGCAAACCAGTTTCAAATGGATACCCTATGACCCTAATCATTTTATCTCCCTCAGAAGGATAAAATACAAATTGGGTAACTATGCACATGTTAGGCTGCCTCATGTTGAAAAGTATGCAAATGCTTTGAGCTGGAAAGATGGCACTCTAGAAGAGCCAATCTCTAGAGAGCAGATGCTAGAGAGAGAGGCTAGGAATTTGCAAAAAGAAGCTGACTTGGAAACTTGTGGACAGGTTTCCTTATCATATCAAAGGCAACTTGGAGCATCTGCCTCTTCTTCAACAACACATCAGCAAGCTGCCATGGACACTCAACAGACATCCAGCAAAGGCAAAGAAAAGCAGGTGGAACAAGAGCAACCACCTCCCATGACTGAAGAGCAAACAGAAAAAGAGGTGGAACAGCAGGAAGTACATCAACAACAGCAACAACAAGAAGAACAAACACAGGAGCAGCCTGTACAGCAAGAGCAGACAGTGGAAACCCCAAAATCCATTGAGCAACAGCCACAGCAAACTGTGCCTCCAAGGCAAGAAACATCAGCTGAAGCATCAATCCTCCAAACTCCACAAAAGGAGGATACTAGCAGGAAAAGGGACAGAGAGACTCCCTTGACCACATCAATAAGTCATGGTGAGAAAAGACAGATATTGAATCCTTTCTCTGAGGAGGAAATGCCAATAGGGCAGTCTCTGGGCATGGGCCCACCTAGTAGAGAAGCATTCGCAAGTTCCTTCCAACAGGAACAGGACAGGACAGTGGGAGGAGAAGTCAGCTCCTCAAGCCAGCAGAGAGAAGGTGAAGGAGGAATCAAACAGCAGTTCATAGACATAAAGAGGAGGAATGAGCCAATAAAGATACAACTATACAATCATTTGTTGAAAATGGCTCCCACTAACCAGCAAAGATTGATGTCTGCGTATGATGTTAGTGAAGGCAAAATGATCATGAGTCATTTTTTGCCAGCTGTAGCACAGCCCCAGTCTCCTGCAGATTATATAAGGACCAATCTTGAGGTCCTTGCCAAGGACATCCACCCTATGGACAAAATTGAATTACACAAACAAACAGGTGAGATGGTGTATGCCTCCTTGGCAGACAAAACATTGGATAATTATAGGCTAGAGAATAGCCTTCATAATACAGCTGCCCAACTTGAGTTGGAAAGGGCATCCTCTCAAGCTAAGGACAACAGAATTAGGTCCTTAGAAGATATAATCATAGAAATTGGGCATGATCCCAAAGATATCAAGGGCATACAAGAGATATTGAAGTTGAGGGATGCAGACATGGCAGCTTTGAGGAGAAAGATCAAAATTCCAGCCACAATTCACCCTCAAACAGATGAAATTGTCCAGCAGAGGCATGATCAAGATGCCTCAGCCTTGCTGGTATCTCTATATAAGCAGCTAATCCAGACTCAAGAAAAGCTGGGAGAATCAGAGGCTGCACAGGCAGCATTACAGGCAGCTTTGAAGCAAAGAGAAGAAGGTCAGACCTCCCAGCCTCCTCCTAAAATAATAAAACTTGAGGAAACTGCTCCAAATATTGTTCCTCCTCCTCAACAAACAGGACATACAACACCATCCACCTCAGCACCACCAGCAACAACAGAGCAGGCCCCAAGCCTGGACATGCAAAAGCTGAGGAATGAGATCCAGGCCTTGGAAGCACAAATGACAGAATTAAATGAGGCCAGGGAAAAACTAGCCAAAGTCAACGAAAGATATGACAAGTCCAAGCAGACTGTGGCAGAAAAGGGCAGGGAAATAAAAGCCCTCAAAGACAGGATAAAGGAGCTAGAAAAGGAGCTCCAACTGGATAAAGTGGTGGCCGAGATCAAGACAGTGCTATGGGCTAATATTGGCCAGTCTATTACTGACCAATGGCAGTATATTGACACAATCCATGAGCAGTTGGAGCTCATTGGAAAGGCATAGAAGGAAATTCAGAGGTCAAGGGCAGCTCTAGGCAATATGCCTGAAATTGCCACCAGGATGATCAATGTGCTCAATAACAGAACAAGTTCTCAGTTAGCAACCATGGGAATTCCTAATAGGACTGAGACTATTATGTTGGTAAAAAGGGTCCTTACACTAAGAAACTTAGTGCAGACATTGGAGAGAAGGACCCAAGACATGCAGACCGAGGTAAACAGATTTATGGACAAATTTGTGGTATTACAGAACCGAGGTCTCCCTAGCTTACTGAATAGTGCAGGGAAACTGCTTACCCATGAGCAGTATGCCAAGAGGGTCAATACATTTGCCACCAGTCAGATCACTGAAAGGCCCAGCACCTCAGAAGAAACAGGGCCAGTTACAGGACAAAGTATCTACAATAGAGTAGAGAATTTATTCTTCATAATGAATGAAATTAATCACCTGTTTGAAGTGCCTCCTAACTTCTATAAATACACAGAGGCAGATGAGACTATGGATGCAATTCTCAGGCATCAACTACCCACACAGGAATGGTGGACAAAGGCAATACAGATGATCTTATAGACCAGGAAGCCATTCTTCAAGTTTTGCATCAAAAATACAAGGTAGCATGCACAGGAAAAGTTAGTAAAATCAGCATGCATGAAAATATACAAGCTGAGCCAACTCAGCAGGACTTTCGGCCAGCAAGTCAAGATGGACAGCTACAGGTGACAGGGCCGAAAAAGTTACAGCAGAGCAGCCACATCAGCGCATTTTCCAGCATTTAAAGCAGATCATTCCAACCGACTCAGTGGCCTCCAAAGGCCAAATATCTTCTGACTAATTTAAATGAACATTTATGATGTATTAAAGACAGCAATAACTTTTTATCTGCTGTTATGTACAAAGTTGGTGAAATATTTATTTCTCAGATGACTCAACACCATAGATATTTTGTATTACCATTTGTATATATTTTCCCCTCGCATAAGCTTGCAGGGGTTGTTATTAATTTCTTTTTGGAGAAGTTCCTATGCTGTAATCTTTGCAGAGTTTAATAACAGAAGTAATGGAATTTCTGAAGTTCTGAGTTGTTAAATGCGTTCATGGTGTTTTGTTGAAGTTTGCAGGATCCCTGTGCATCTCATATACAATAAGTTTTCTGTAACTCTCTTCGTTCTGTGTTTCAATCTTTTACCACCCATACATGTTTCTAAGTTCTTAGCATTTAGCATCGAAGAAAAGGAATAGCATTCAGGATTTATTCTTGCAATACCCTGGGCTCAATCTAAGTTGTTAATGAATGTTTTCCTCAGTTATAATCTTGATAGGTGTAATTCTTAATTGCTACACTTTCAGAATATATCTTTCACAGTGACCCTTGTTTCAGGAATTCAAGTTTGCTCCTGAACAATATATTTCACTTTCACAGCATTAGTTTAATGGAGAATTCTTAATTGCTTTTCATTAGCTAAACATGCATCATCATACATCATCACTTAAACTTTAAATTTTGTTTGTTGAGATACCCAATAGGCCCTGCAGTCTGAACATTCCCACTGAAGCATTTCAAACATTTCACAGTTTTAGACTCCATTGCCCAATGAAATACAACTGTCTAAACATTACATCTTAGGCATTGAAAGACATCCTTCAACCAAAACATAAACAAAAACCTGAGCATAATAGCTAGCCTAAAACACTATCATAACAGAGACAAATCATAAAGAGAGAGCCCTCTCTGATTGCAGTTTGGCTAGAAACTGTAATCCAAAGATTGGTTAGTGGTTACCCCGGCCGTATTCCCTTGGGAGTCATAGGGAACAACCTGGGTGTTAACACTTTCCTGGAAAGAAATAGCTCTATAACCCTAATTTGAGAATCATTGCACTTATGAGACTAAAAACAACGATGATCACCTGTTGCACTGCACTTGACCCACGATGGCATCGCTCTGTTCACTTGTATACCTGCAATGATCCCATAAAGGGTATTTTCCTAAAGAGGATGAGAAGCTTCATGATCTAAAAGCTTCCAAAGCAGAGAGCTAGAGGTTGTTTGGCATAGATGAGGTTGAATTCTCCCAACTTGGCCTCTTGATCGTATCCCTATGAGCTACCTCCTTGAGATAAGGGCCTAATCCTATATTTGAAGAGGTCCTAACTCCCTTTCCCAACCTATATATTCATCCTCTCCCATTCTCAAATGGTTTGTCTATGTCTATTTGCACCATTATGTTAATATTTTGCCTATATGCTACTCATTTGGCTTGGAGAAGGAGTGCTTGGAGAGCTTAGCTTGGACTTGAATATTCATTCAAGGAGATCCTATCAACATCAAGGCTTGGTTGTATGCTTCCCTTTATTTTCTATTAATATACAACTGTTGGTTCATTTTCTCTAAATGTGTATGCTCGTGTATCATTTAGCTTAACATTCCTTGATTAGTTAGGTAGGTTGATTTTGAATATGCTATTTGTATTTGCATGCCTTATTGTGTCTTGATATCTTGTGTAGGAGCATAAATGCATAGAGCAGCAAGAACGAGCCCATAATGCAAGTGATTCAAGGTCTTCAAAAAAGGAGATTAAGGTAGCATTAGAATGAGGTAGGCCATATTCTTCGTCTCTATTTTGAAATGCAACTTAGGAAAGTGTCTAGTGGATTGTCACTTTGATTGCTAGACCCACTCATTAGGCTAGAGGGATCGTCTCTATCTGCAGAGAGGATTTACCTAGATAACAACATCTTGGTAACATGATAGTAAACTGATGAACTAAAGATCCTAAAGTGTGCCACATCTTGTTTCTTACTTGAAAAAGATTCTTCTGGTGTACTCATCGTGACAATCCGATGAGGCATCATGTTCTGCACATATATAACGGTGTTGCATGCTTCAGCCCACAAGTGCAACAGTAGGTCCTAGTCATGCAACATCACTCGTGCAACTCCCAGAACACTTATGTTCTTCCTTTCATCCACCCCATTCTTCTTTTGGTTATGGGCTGCTATTAATTCCTATCAAATTCCTTCTGATTCATAAAAATTATTGAATTCATTTGACAAATATTATCCATTTTTATCGCTCCTAAGAGCTTTAACTTTCCTACCAGTGTCTTTCTCAACAGGTGCTTTAAATTCACAAAATTTAGTGAACTTCTAATCTTTCTTCTGCAAGAAGAAAATCCATCATTTACGTGATAAATCATCTACAAATATTACATAATACCTTGTGTGCTTGTTTGTGGAGGTTGTTGAGAATAGTCCACACACATCTAAGTGACCCCTTTCAAGGACCACTTATGCTCAGCTGTCCTTATCATAAAAGGTAGCTTTGGTGTACTTCCCCAACGTACACCATTTGCATGCATCTCTCTGCTCTAGTGTACCCTTGGGAAGTCTTGTAGAAATATGTTGCATGATATTCAATGATCCGTGGTGAAAGTGACCCAATATTCTACGCCACAACTCACCGATGTCTGAGCTTTGCACCTTCTCTGCTTTTGTGTTTCAAATCAACACAATCTTCTACATCCAATTTCTAGAGATTTTTCACATGAACCTCGATCTGCTTCACTTGTTCTAGGCTATGTGACAAATGAAAGTATTTCCTTTGCTAAATATCACATCGTAGCCACGATCCTGCAAAATAGCAATTGAAACCAAATTCTTCTTCAAACCCGGAACATACATGACATCTTTTAATGTGAGAGGAGAACTAGACTCCCTCTGAAAGGTAACAATACCAATATCATTTGTGCTATACCTCCCATCATCTCTCATTTCGATGTGCATATGGAGGTCCTTCTCCTCCAAGTCACTGAAGAAATTTTTTTTTGCCAGTCATATGGAATGAGGCTCCACTATCCAGATACCACACACTACCCATCACCAATGTCACCATGCAAGTGATGAGGGTGAAATCTAGCTCGAATTATGAATAAAGAGCTTCACATTTTGCTCCTCCTGAGGGCTTCTTACCATCCTTCTTGTGCAGACACATCGTGGAATAGTGTACCAGCTCATGGCAGTGAAAACATTTAATCTTCGACAAATCCTTCTTCTTGCTACTTTGACTGGAATCTGATTTGGAATGGGATGAATTCCCTTTCCATTTTTCACCTTTCCAGCTAAGGCACAATTCTCCTTGTCATCATTCTTGGATGAGGATCCATCTCTGGTGTTCTGTTGAATCTCTTCTTACACCAAGTCGGACCAAAAGCGTTCCCACTCTCGTAGCTTCTTCCTCCCATTTACTGAGTCCTACTAGTTGTGCCAACTCTTGGGAAGGCCTAGGAAGTGTTAGGATTACTAGATCATCTTAAGAAATTGTAACACTGACATTTCCAAGCTCATATCAACATTGGGTGAACATAGTCAAGTACTTTGGTATTGTGTCACCCTTCTCCATCTTGATTTTTTTGAGCTTTCCCTTCAGTGCCAGCTTCCTGTGGTCACTTCTATTTTGAAACAGGTATGTTAAGGCCTTCCACATTGCATATGTAGTCTCCTTATTGTGGAGGTTCGATACAACGTTACAATATGATATCGAACTCCTTCTAGGATAATCCTTCTTGCCTTTGCAACACATTTTATCCACTCTGCTAGATCTTGAGCATCAATTGTTGGAGTCTTAGGAATATATTTGTATATGGATTCCTTAATCTCGTTGTCTTCCAACAATGCCTCCATCTTGTCCTTCCAAGAAATATAGTTCGAAATACCCTCAAGGGAATATTTGAGTCTCAATCCATAGAATGAAATCCTGGTGACTCTAAAGTATGATACTGCAAATTTGATTTCACTTGCAAAAGAAAAATTTGTATTCTCCTCTTCTATAGTGAATTCAGCTTTGATACCATTTTGAAATTCCTTTTAGATTCAAACTATTAATTTTAATTTACAAAAACAATAGACTTGAATCTACTCTACTCATGAGTGGAAACAATTAAACGATCGTGAAATCACGAAGCATACTATAAAAAGAATTCAATCAAAAAATTACACAATTATTTCCCGAGGAAGCCACAGCTAAAAACCCCTATTATCTGTATATTTCATTAGTTAGAAAATATGGTAAGATTACAATGCTTTTCTCAATCCCGATCAAACTCCGCACTATCTCTATTTGTCTCACAAATTCCTAGACAAGACTAGACCAATCGCTTGCCCAAGTGCCTATTTCCTTGCATTGTTTCCTTGGAAATTATCCCCCTATTAATTAGGGAAATTCCTCAAAGGAATTGCGCAATCCATAATAGGCCTTCCTCTGACTGCATGCACCACCTGTACAATTCAGATGATTATACAACTGATAGTACATTTTCCTTGAACTCCAATCTCAACTAGGTAACTCTCAGATCTCATATGCATGAGTTATTTATGAGTGAATCATTATTTAACTGATTGATCATTGCAAGAAACACCCCACTCCTAGACCTCCCATTAGTTCCTCCAATAGTTGGAACTAGTTTAACTGACTTTAACTCTGTTAATCTAAATTAATTAATTACAACTCAAAATAAAGTAAACCAAGGCTTCTATAAAGTAGGAGACACTCTACGTGACTCAAGTTAGACCCTAAAATCGAATTAACTGAGCCAAATAAGTCAAATTAACTTAGTTAACTAATACAAGTTGTCATGATATGTGGAATTACAATTTTATTACTAATTTAATTCAAGGACAAAATTAAATTAAAATTTTCTTATTGTATTTTCAACATCAGTTATGACAATTTGACATCAATGGCAACATTACCAACTTGCGTTACGTTTAATGTTAGTGGAATGTGGTTATAAATCAATGGTTTATCCATAAATGGCATTTGTTTGAATAACCTTAATAATTTTTAATAATGGATGGTTAAAATTAATTAATCCAAGAAGTTAATGATTGGGTTTTCTAATGTGTGACATGTTGTAAACCACCATGACAACTTGAAATGTGTAAGGAATGTGTGGAATCTAAATTAAAGATGGAAATAAAATTCAAGTGTATATCTGAAGATAGATATCATTTAAACTTTTAATTAGAGGATCTCCAAGAGGTTTAGAAAGCAAATAACTAACTTGCAAATAGAGAATAAAAAAATACACCATTACTCAAAAGTTTTTTTTTCTTTTTTTGGGTGGGGGGGCGGGGTTGTGGAGTATGGGGATGGGTGTAAGTGGGAAGGGGTGGTGTAATTACACATAAATATTATGATACTAGTGTGATTTCATATACTATTTACATACAAGGTGAGATAGTCATTGATGCCTATATTTCTATAACATGTATATAAAAAATTACAATATTTAAGAGATGAAACTACTACCTAAGTTACTAAGGATGTTTTGATCACTACTTGAGCCCATCCCAAAGGGTTTGATACGAGGGACAATGCTAATGGAGATACACTAGATAAGTACCTAGATAATAACTCAAAAATGGGGTATGCCTAAAGATTTGTCTTTAAACATTGTAGACACACGACAATTTTTTTTCTAACTGGAGAAGCGAAATTTATATATATCAAAATTATATGGTCAAAGCTCATAGATAAATTACATCGGAAGTAATGGTGAAAGGATTAAAGTATTTATAGATTATGAAAAGAAAAGGACAAAAAAAAACCTCCTCCCAACATAATGATAAAAGGGAGAGATCCAACACCAAACCTTCTATAATTTTATTTTACTAGTTCCTAAGTACAAGAATAGATTCTTACAAATTTCTTGCAAAAAAATATGCAAAAATAAAAATTTCTTGTATTTGAGTAACACCAAACCCCACTAGAGTGAAGGGATTCATGAGAATGTTCGGTATCATAGTTTGGAGATTTATTTCTACAATCTTTCTTACCTCCTATTAATGGAGGGGAGGAATGTGCATTTTTTCTACAACATCTACAAAAGAGAAGATGAGGGAATATTAACCTAATCCTCTTTCTCCTTTTTAGATTTTGATTCCTCCTTTCCTAAATTTGAGTCTTTATCTGGTAAAGATTCATGATTTCCCTCAAATGGTATCTCTTCCACAATGTGGAAAAATAGGTTCTCTATTTTCACATGAGTTGATGCTAGCTAGTCAAAATGGAGGGTTGGATGAGATCTAGGTTGGGGTTATAAATCCCCATCATCATCCCCAAAGATTTCATTGCTCCAAATTTGTAATTGGATGCAGTAAGTAGATGTGACTTAGGCTTGATGTCAGGTTGATTCCTCCAAGATTTTTGTTTCTTTTGATTTCTTGAAACTTGTTTGAAGGAACCTTGCTTGTTATTATTTTGAGAAGGTGGATTTGTCTTAGAAAGTGGCTAAGGTTCCTAGGAATTACAACAAAATTTTACAAAGTTACCATACTCATGGAAAGAATTACATTTAAAAGGAAACTGATCATAATCCAAGGTTTGAATTTGGCTCAAACCCTGCAAGTCAATATGAATCACCTTAGGAAGTCCTTTTGTAAAATCCATTTCTACAAAAATGTTGGCACATGTGAAAATATTAGCTTCAGGCTTTGCATGAGTAATAGATAAAACCAAATTATCTCCTATAGCTTTAAAAATATAGTATCACCCCAGAAAATAATAGTTAGATGTGAAAATATAATTCCATGTTGGGGTTAAAGTGTAGAGTTCAAAGGGAAAGAAACATCCCCCCCGCCCTTGGAGTCCATGAAATAGGGGCCAAATCTTAATATTAGATCAAATTTTGATTTTCTTTCAAAAATAAAAGTACTAATCTGAATATTAGACCAATGTATACATGGTAAAAAGTACCAATTGGTTCATGATTTACCCAATTTTTATAAATCAAATCCCTAACAGAGCTAGGAATAGGCTAAAGGCCTATAAAATTACCCACTAAACCTCTTTCCTCAAGGATAATAATGTTTTATTTTTCCACAGAGGACCCGAAGTCAAGATTACGGATTCTTCTTCCTGTTTTACAAATTTTCATTGCTTAGGATGTTTCTGAAGAGCTGAGGAAGAACCCATGGGAAAATAATATGAACAGTCTATGATGGGTTAACGAAATAGATTTCAAATTCCATGGACACCTCTCTTCACGGAAGAAACTTGGCTATACATACCTTGGGTAACACAACGATGCTAGAGAAACCCTAGCTAATGTGATACCATCTCTTACTTACCTTTTTTATTTACCAACAACATCCAACAAGTATTCTTTGTAGAAACCTGATCATACAATGATGATCTGTTGTAGAAATTGGCTAGGTTCAACCCCAACAACTCAAGTAGTACTTGCGAATACCAATGCACAAGCCCTCATCGTTTCCTCATGGAAAATAGTTTTACATTAATTTCTTTATTACTATATCATTTTCTTCTTCTTTTTTGAAATGCATGGTAAATATGTAATAAAAATTGGTTAAACTTATTTGAATATATATAATATGATAAGACTTACATATTATACAAAACTATACTAAAGTAGACGCAACCATAGTGTGATTTCACCACATCATTGCTCTCATTTTTTAGGACATTGTTGTAGCGGCTACAACCACCCTCTAAAATTTTTCCTTAGCTTCGTTTTGGAGCCTCCCTACCAACCATCCTTAGTAGCATGTCTTGCACTGTCAAGTACATAGGCTTCATTGATTTCTCAACATATTTCCATCATGTGCATGTCAGTTTGCTTCACTCCACTCACAGGATGCCATTCCGGACTTGGGCTAGTTGCTGGCTAAGAAAATCCCTAAGAAAATTGCATAATTTTGGAGGGGAACCAGCCTTCCCCCCAGAAATTGTGCAAATCTATTGGACAGACTGCTAAGGTCCAAAATTGTGCAAAACATTCAGACATGCTTCCTTGGAAAAACTGCGCAATCTGACCCAACACTGTAGCTCAGCCCAGAAATTGTGCAATTCTGGGAAGCACTCGCCTGCTCCTCCCAGAAATTGCACAATCCCTCTTGGACAGCCAGCCCAACTCATCCCATAAATTTCCAAATTCTAGGTAGCAGTCACCTGCTCCTCCCAAAATTTGTGCAATCCTTGTAGGACAGCCAACCCAGTTCCTCTCAGAAATTGCACAAATCCCTCTCTCAGTAAAGTAGGTTGTTGCATGTGCCTTTATGTTGACTGGTTCCCTTTGGGGCCAATAAAAACTGATTTGCATGCATGGGCTACTCTTCCCGAAATAGAAAAGGTAGCATGCAAAAGGTATCCCTAGATCTAGGGATCTATTTTTCGCAGCCATATGTTACATTAAAATCTCATTTTAGAAACCTCTCACCAAGTGTCACTTTTTCCTAGATTTGTGGCATGTGCGTCATAACCTCGATCTTATTAGAACTCATGAACAAGATGTTGTAGATCTCATTCCTCACATCGACCTTGTAGCTTTGATATCCCACATTGCATCGAGGAGCCTTCGACACTTTCAGCTTAGTTGTTTTAGGGTAAGTCTGCTTTTCATGTCTTGCACTGTGTTTCTATCACTTTATGTGTTTCTCTTTGTGTAAGTGTCATCTTCTTGATTTCAATGAACATTTATTGTCATTTTAATGTATGTTAGCTTGTAGAAGCACCATTTCAGTTTTTGTTCGCATCTCACTGCTGTCGCATGCATGACATTGTTTTTGCACTGACAGTTGCCATAGTGGCGACTCGCTTCACACACATGCATGCTTTCCCATTTTCAGAATCCTACACTTACTTTTTTCATTTATGATCATTCACTCTTGTTTACACTCAATATCACCATACATTCATACTTCTCATGTTTTCAGTCCCCCGTCGGCAGGTATAGGTTGCCTTGGCCCGAACCTTGCTTTGACCGGCTAACATTGCACATTTCTGGATGTGAAGGCTCTGCCTTCCCTCCAAATATTGTGCAAGTCTGGCCCAACACTGACCTCCAGGCTTGCATTACAGAATTCTAGGAAGCAGTGCCTTGCTGGCCCCATAAACTACGCAATGGAGTTTGTTGGTTTGCATGTCATTGTTGACTAAAATTGCGCATTGTGCAATTTCAGTCCTCAACAGGCCAGGCTGGACTATGCATTAAAAAGTTCCAATGGTCAGTCAGCCTCCTGATAGACCAAACTATTCCTTGTGCATTTTTTGCAGTCAGTTTCCCAGCCTCCCAGTGAAAATTGCATAATCTTCACAAATAGTCACATCGGTATGTTGCATGTCAGTCCTCCAGTTTGTTTTGATTTTCAACTGACATATTTCTTGCCATAAATATTGCTATGTCTCCAGGTATCGCAGGTGTTCCTTTGCCTCTCAGCAGCACAAGTATATTTACTTTCAGGAGAGCAGAGTCAAAGACATCGTTGAGAGCGCAACTAGGGATGCAGTTGATCAAGTGTCTATGAACTTTCCTATCTATGAAGACATCAAGTTGTTGATAGACAAGGATATCAAGATGAAATGGAAGTGGCACCATAATGAGCAGCACCATCAGTAGCAGTAGAAGGTAGAAAACCTAGATGCGACAAATGCAAGAGGAAGGTTGTTGATAGTGCAGAGGCAGAACAAAGTTGCAAGTTCAAGTAGATCCACTTGTGATGAAAGAATCCTTGGAGATTGAGGCTATGAGGTGACAGCGCGATAAGAGGATCATATGAAGGTAGAGAGAGAAATAGAGAAGGAGTTATAGGTGCTGAAGCAATAACTCAATGAAAAACAGGAGCTGCATAGACAACAGAAGGAGTTGCAGCTGGAACAGGTATAGCAGGAGGCGCAACATGCATAGGTTGATGGAATTGCGCCCATATAGGTTATGGACCCATCCCGCAACTGGCATGGAGAAAAAATGGTGAGAAGTGTTGTCGATCGCATGTAAGGGTATTTAGGAGCATGGATTTCATTGTGTGCACACATGTGATCCCACCCATTTGGCACACTCACTAGAGCAAAGACAAGATGCAAATGTGACTGGAGTTGAACATGTATTTCAACAAGTTGATGTGCATGGTCACCAACACACACTTGGAGATCAGCATAGACACTATGCATCATCATGTTGCTAGTCCAGTTGCACTCAAGATGATGATGCACATGTTATCATATGAGTTGGACTGAAGATCCATATTAGTGTACCCAGATGCAATGGAGGCAAGAGTTATATTTCAGTAGGTTGTCACCATTAAGCGCACAGACACCATCACAGACGACCCAGCTTGGCATCAGTTTTCCACTATTGATCATCACAAGGATGTCGAAGAGTTGGTATTACCACAACTTTCCAAGTGTTAGTGATAGCTTACCTAACTTGCTCAAGCATATTTTGTCTCACATGGGTATATGTGCAGATTGTATGTAACATCTTGGAAAGTGGGAGTCCAAGTGTCGGTAGTTGAATGTAACAGTGATAGAGTAGTTGAAGAGTCATGACAGTAGGTGAACAGTCACAAAGGGGAATGTCAAGGGTCACCCCCCCATTTCTATTTATAGTACCTCATAACTCATTGTAGGGGATTTTGGTCAGCCAAGATTTTGATATGAGTATCTTAGAGAAAGCTTGGAGAGTATTGTAATAAGCCTTGGCTTCTCCACAGTGCAAAGCTAGTGTATCTCTTTGTAGGATCAGGCAGAAGTGACTATAACGTTCCACTATCGGGACCAGTGGTTGGTCATGGTTGTACTGTATGATTGGAACTTTCACTTTTAATATAACATAGCCAACACGTTTCATGCATATGTTGTTATTGTATTTCAGCTATCTTGGTTACTCTAATGATATATGTATCTGTTTTCTTACGCATGCGTGTATGGACTCTTTCTGTATAAGTAAGTATGAATCTTACTAAGATGTGTTGTTGGTTTAACCATCACTTTGGATTGTTAGCTTACTTGCTTTCCAGTTTGGGATGCATCTTTTCTTGTGTGTTCCCTTCCAAGCAACGTGCTTCCACAGGTTTCTAAGGGGCGTACTCACCTTACTTTCCATGTGTTATAACCGTTCATTCACCTTCCTTAGCTTGCTGCACATGTCACACCCTTGCTACCAACAAGGACATCTTACTTACCTCTGCATGTAACTATGGTCAAGGCGATACCGTACGACCCACTACTGGGACTCCTACACCAAACGGTCTAAGTTCTAGTTGGGACTTCTTACCAGGGAGATCTTCTGAATGGTTGGCGAGTCCAACACCGTCAAAATTTCTGGTGCTAGAAGGAGGGCTAGATGATAAGTTGTGTCCTCTCAACCTATTTTGAATCTTCGCACATCTATCATGGATTCTGTCAGACTCATCCCTCCACAATGTTTTTCGCATGTTGAACCTCTCAACATCACAAGGGAGTTTTTTGATCTCTTGTCCGAATTCACGTATGATGGTGAAGACGAAGTAGACTGGCCTGAGTACTTAGAATAATTCTATGCATTCCTTGATAATGCAGACGAGTTCTATGCAGGAAAGGTCAACCTGCTGCTTGCATACACACTTAATGAATCCCCACAACGGTGCTGCTAGAGTCTGCCTATCAGCATCGTGCACTCACTTGAGTAGTATCTACTTTCCATCATTTTGATCCAGAACCTCTTGACAAAAAGATGTTACAACAATGAAAGGCCCTGCATGAATCAACTATCAAATTTTGGGACCGCTTCCGTGTGTTGCAGTTTCAAGCTCCAAAAATTCAGATGAAATTTCAGTATCTCATGGGCAGATTGAGTACTGTCTTACCAAATCTGTTAATCCTAAAAGAAAATTTAAGCCCAAGCCTCACTTAGCATACTTCAGTAATAGATCTATGCAATCACAGATGGACACAGTTGTTGTCACAAGTGACTGTCTATCGTCCCCTCATCAAACAGCTCCACCACCGCAGAGTGATGTGGGAGAATATGCACACACATTCGTTCAGTTGTCACATCCTCCCAACACCACTTCTCTCATATTTCGTGCAAAATTGGTTTTGAATCCCATGGGTTGTCACATGTATTTCGTACCTAAACCTTCGTCTTCATATTCTGATGATCCTCCGGATTACACTGTCTTGTGTTTTTTTGTTCCGGATTCTATGCATATTGTGAATGAGGATCGAGCCATTGACGGATTTGGTGTTGCACAACCAACCTGCACTATCATTCATGAAGCGTATGACTGGGAGCTTGAGCATCAATCCTCAACGAAGGATGACTCCTTTCTATCTGAGCCTCCTCCGTGTTTTCCTGACATATTTGGTGATTCTTTCATCCTTGATTTAACATGTGTATCTCCATCTATAGATGCACTCATTTTTTATCATTCATAGAACACACCGAATTTCAGTCCATCATCTAACAATGGAGAGGACAAATCATTCATTGAACATCCACTTGATTCTTCATCTTCTTTTTCTGGGAATGCAGAGGGTGAACATTCTTGCTTCTCATCTACCCCTATGTGTGGTTCATTAAATCGTGAGGATGCCATCAAACATCCTGATTTTTCTGATCTTGGTTGTCGTGATCTCTCTACTTCTCCATCTGATCATGATGTTGATTCAATCATTGTTAATTTGTCTAAGACACTGGTCTATGATGATCTATCTATCAATGAAGTTGAAACCTCGTAGACTGTCAAGGCACTTCAGCCCGAGATGATGGTTATGTCATGCCCTCACTGTCCTAAGGTTGGTTTCACTTTCGATCAGGAAACTGTTCAAACACCCAAGGATCTTCATAAATCATATGTATGCATTGAAGATAAATCTCACACATAGATTATGCTTTCTCCACTTGGACTACACAATCCCATCGCTCATGCATTGGAGGAATCTTACATAGCAAGCACACGTCCATGACGCAAGTTGTCTTTGTTTCTTTTGTTTTCTTGCATGTCACAGTCAAGGGTATGCATACACTTAACAGATGCATGCAGTGTCGCACAACATCATGGTAAGTCCAGATATTGCATGTCATGCACTTGCACTAACTTATGTTATGTGGACATGTTTAAACTCAGAGTGTGTTTGCCTTCATTCTTATATCTTTCATGTTTATTGGTTCGCACAACTGGGTTGCTCGCGAACCATGCCTTCACTAACATGGGTCGACCAATGCGCCGGTGGTTGCATTGGAAGTATCACTTCACGTGAGCAGAATCATGCACCATTAGCTTAGGAGTAGGAGTAGTGATTGCTTTTGGTTTATTTGCTTGCATGCTTGTTTGATTCTAATTTTGCATGTGTGTTTTCTTTCCTACTTGTTTGCTTACTCACTTTTCTTATGCATTTACTTCTGTTTTTTCTATGTTTTGTCGTCTGTTTGCTTGTTTATCTTTGTAGGTTAGTTTTGCAAGAAACTGTGCATGACTCTTGAAACAAGATAGGTAAAGTACAAGAGGACTTGTGCAGTTATCAGTACTTGGTTATCTATCATCTTGCCTCTGTATGAAGAACTTTTTATCTTTAGTCCATGATGCGCCAATTGAAAATACGTATTGTTTGAAGTGAACCTTGGTGAAAACACAACGCTTGTGCACTAACTAGTGTCACCTACTCTAACACCTTGTTTTTGGGTTAATCCTTGTCAGCCCAGTCAAGTAGAGTAAGGTGAGGGGGAAAACCTTAACAAGCACGTCAGAGGTATATATAAACTACTTCTCTGAAGGAACAACCTATTTTGATCTCAACAAGTCAGGATCCCTCTTCTGCCTCTGAAATGAATAAGTGCTATGCACAATTATGAAAATGAAAAACTAAAAATATGAAAAAATTTCGAAAAAAAAATGAATAATCAATAAGGCGAAAGAAGAGAAAGGCTTCCTACATAGAGAGGTGATACAAGTAACTCCATCGGGGTACTGAGCAGGCTTGTTGGCAGCGGAGTGATGCTTATGTTCATGCGTGACTCTGCCGGGGTACTGTCCATGCCTACTAACAGATGAGCAACACCAGAGATGAAACTAAAACTTTGATGACCATACTACTTGTGCACCAATATACCCCTCATGTCCAATCGAAACAATTGTGTTGGATTGGCTTGGAATGTGTGTCGACTGACGAAGGACTTGGAAGATGCTACATCTTACGATAAATAAAGTGTGGAAACAAAGACGAACAAAGAATGGAACAATACTTTTGGAGGTGTTAGACTTGTTTTTCACGAACAAGGTCCATTCAGAGAGCTGGAGTTCTACTAGTGTGTCGCCAAGTGTTGTAGCGACTACAACTACCCTCCAAAAATTTTCCTTTGCTCATTTTGGAGCCTCCCTATCAACCATCCTTACCAATATGTCTTGCACTGTCAAGTACATAGGCTTCATTGATTTCTCAGTAGCTTTCCATCCTGTGCATGTCAATTTGCTTCACTCCCATCACAGGCTGCCATTTCAGACTTGGGCTAGTTTCTGGTTGAGCATCTCCCTCAGAAAATTGAGCAATTCTGGAGGGGAACCAGCCTTCCCCCAGAAATTGTGAAAATCTATTGGACAGACTGCTGAGATCTAAAATTGCGCAGAACAGTCAGGCAAGCTTCCTTGGAAAACCTGTGCAATCTGGCCCAGCACTACAACACAACCCAAAAATTGCACAATTCTAGGTAACACTGACTTGCTTCTCCCAAAAATTGTGCAATCTCTCTGGGATAGCAAACCCAACCCCTCCCAAAAATTTCACAATTCTCGGTAGCAGTCACCTGCTCCTCCCAAAAAAATTTCAATCCCTCAGGGACATCCAACCCAGTTCTTCTCAGAAATTACGCAAATCCCTCTCTCAGTCAAGCAGGCAGTTGCATCTGCCTTCAGGTTAATCGGTTCCCTCCAGGACTGAGACAAATTTATTTTCATGCATTCGATGCTCTTCCTGAAATAATAAAGGGAAACATGTGAAAGGCATCCCTAGATCTAGGGATCTATTTTTAGCAGTTGGAGATTACATGCAAAGCTCATTTTAGAAGCCTCTTGTCAAGTGTTGCTTTTTCCTAGATTTGTGGCATGCATGTCATAACCTCGATCTTATCAGAACTCATGAATCAGACATTGAAGATCTCATTCCTCACATCGACCTTGCAGCTTTGACATCCCACATTGCATAGAGGAGTCCTCAAAACTTTCATCTTAGCTATTTCAGGGTAAGTCTGCTTTTCATGTCTTGTGCTTCGTTTCTGTCCCTTTTTGTGTTTCGCTTTGTGTAAGTGTTGTCTGCTTGATTTCAATGAATGCTTGCTATCATTTTAATGTATGTTAGATTGAAGAAGCACCATTTTAGTTTTCGTTTGCATCTCACTGTTGTCGCATGCATGACATTGTTTTTGCACCGACGGTCACCATTGCAGCAACTTGCTTCATACACATGCATGCTTTCCCATTTTCTCAATCTTGCACTAACTGTTTTCATGCATGATCATTCAATCTTTTTTACACTCAGTATCACCATGCATTCATACTTCTCATGTTTTCAGTCGCCCATCGGTAGGTCTAGGCTGCCTTGGCTCGGACCTTGCCTTCCCTAGCTAGCATTGTGCATTTCTGGACGTGAAGGCTCTGTGTTCCCTCTAGAAATTGTGCAAGTTTTCTTTACACTGAGCTCCAGGCTTGCATTGCGCAATTCTAGGAGGCAGTGCCTTGCCGGTCCTAGAAATTGTGCAATGCAGCTTGCTGGTTTGCATGTCATTGCTGACTAAAATTGCGCATTGCGCGGTTTCAGTCTTTAGAAGGTCAAGATGGATTGTGCATTGCGCAGTTCCAGTAGTCAGTCAGCCTCCTAATAGCCCAGACTGTGCCTTGCACAGTTTTGGCAGTCAATCTCCCAGCCTCCCGGTGAAAATTGCACAATCTTCACAAACAGTCACACAGATATGTTGCATGTCAGTCCTCCAGTTTGTTTAGGTTTTCAACTGACATATTTCTTGCCATGAGTGTTGCTATGTCTCTAGGTATCACAGGTGTTCATCTACCTCTCAACGCACAGGTACATTCACTTCCAAGAGAGCAGAGTCAAATTCATCGTTGAGAGCATAACTAGGGATGCAGTTGACAAGTGTCTATGAACTTTCCTATCTATGAAGACATCAAGTTGTTCATAGACAAGGATATCAAGATGAAATGGAAGCAGCACCACAATGAGTATCACCATAAACAACAATAGAAGGTAGCATACCTGCATGTGACAAATGCAAGAGAAAGGTTGTCAACAGCACAGAGACGGAACAAATTTGCAAGCTCAAGCAGATCCACTTATGATGAAAGAAACTTTGGAGATTGAGGCTATGAGGCGACAGTGTGATAAGAGGATCACGCAAAGGTAGAGAGAGAAATAGAGAAGGAGTTATAGGTGCTGAAGCGGCAACTCAAGGAAGAACAAGGGTAGCACAGACAATAGCAGGAGTTACAACGGGAACAGGTACATCAGGAGGAGCAACATGCATAGACTAATGAAATTGTGTCGATATAGGTTATGGACCCATCTAGAAGCTAGCATGGAGCAGACAGGGTGAGCAGTGTTGTCGATCGCATGCAAGGGTATTTAGGAGCATGGATTTCATTGTGTGCATGCATGCGATCCCACCCATTGGGCACACTCACCGAAGCGAAGACAAGAAGCAAATTCAACTGGAGCTGAACATGTATTTCAACAAGGTGATGCGCATGGTCACCACCACACACTTGAAGATCAACATAGACACTATGCATCAACATGTTTTTGGTCCAATTGCACTCAAGATGATGATACGTATGTTATCAAATGAGTTCAACAGAGGATCCATATCAGTGTACCTGGATGCAACGGTGGCAAGAGTTTGCTTTCAGCAGGATGTCACCATTGAGCGCACGGACACCATCATGGATGACCAAGCTTGGCATCAATTTTCCACCATTGATCATCACAAGGATGTTGAGGAGTTGGTCTTATCATAATTATCTGAGTGTTAGTGATAGCTTGCATGGCTTGCTCAAGCCTATTTTGTCTCACATGGGTACATGTGCAGATTGTATGTAACATCTTGTAAAGTGGAAGTCCAAGTGTCAATATTTTAATGTAACAATCATAGAGTAGTAGACGAGTCATGATGGTAGGTGAACAATCACAAAGGGGAATGTCAAGGGTCACCCCACCTGTTGCTATTTATATTAACTCATAAGTCATTGTAGGGGCATTTAGTCAGCCAAGCTTTCGATAGGAGTATCTTAGAGAAATATTGGAGAGTATTGTAATGAGCCTTGGCTTCTCCACAGTGCAGAGCTAGTACATCTCTTTGGAGGAGCAGGCAGCAGTGACTGTAATGTTCCGCTACCGGGACTAGTGGTTGGTCATGGTTGTACTGTATGATTGGAACTTTCACTTTTAATATAATAGAGGCAACACATTTCATGCATATTTTGTTATTGTATTTCAGCTATCTTGGTTACTCTAATGATATATGTATTTGTTTGCTTACGCATGCATGTATGGACTCTTTCTGTATAAGTATGTATGAATCTCACTGAGATGTGTTTTTGGTTTAACCATCACTTTGGATTTTTAGCTTACTTTATTTCCAGTTTGTT
The DNA here is from genome assembly GCA_031772625.1 of Pinus tabuliformis. Lineage (NCBI taxonomy): Eukaryota > Viridiplantae > Streptophyta > Pinopsida > Pinales > Pinaceae > Pinus > Pinus tabuliformis. The sequence continues at coordinate 278,793,568 of CM062819.1, read as the reverse complement.
ATTCTTCTTCGTTCATTTGTTCCCTTCCAAGCCATGTGCTTCCACAGGTTTCCAAGGGGCGCACTCACCTCACTTTCCGTGTGTTAGAATCGTTCATGCACCTTCCTTGGCTTGCTGCGCATGTCACACCCTTGCTACCAACAAGGAAATATTTCTTACCTTTGTGTGTAACCGCGGTCAAGGCGATACCGTATGAACCACTGCTGGGACTCCTACACCAAATGGTTTGAGGTCTAGTTGGGACTTCTTATTTGGGATATGTCCTGACATGTTGGTAGGTCTAGCATCATCAACAAACATTAATGTTTTTATTGATGTAGGCATACCACCATTGCATGATGCCATCATAGTTCTACGCAAAACCAAGAAAATCTTTTACATATTCAGATTTTGACCTATACATGCTCATTAAGTATTGCGTTCTTTTACCCTGATAAACATGGCCATTTTCATATTCAAAGTTTGACTAATGGTGAAATGATAAATACATGAAATTTACAAAATGTATTTTATCAGGATAACCTTTGCATCAATTGGATAATTTCTAGTTGATATATACACGCCCTTGAGTTTAAATATAGGTTATTTGAACAATGACACCTCATTCTAATTAGCAATGTTTTAGTATCCATGAACTTGAAAATTACATTAGAAAAGTTTTGGAGCAGCACTAGGAAAATTTGACTTTATCATTTCTCTCGAACACCATATCATTTGAATCCATGTGAAGATTGCTCAAAACATTAAACCATGAAAAAAAACCAAAAGTATATGAAAATGAAATCAATATTCCATTCAAAACAATATAGGAATCATGTATACTCCCAAAAATTTCCCACTTGTACATATATTGCAAAATGTCTGTAACAACCCTGGTCAAAAATCCATGTAAAAATTAATAAAGGTAAAATAAGACCTTGGTCACGGGACACGTTTTCCAATCTGAATGTTGGAAAGAAAACATAGTGATGGGGATCACTTGTGATTAATTAATGACTAAGGAAATTGGCAAAAGCAATGGCTAAGGCTTTGGAAAGGCAAAATGGAATTTTTTTCAATTTATTTATGAAAATAATGGGAATTATGAGAAAAGGAAGGTGAAAGGTCACAGGTTTCATGTGAGGAGGAAAGTGAAGGAAAATAATAGAAATTAAAGAAAATAGAGGCCTCATTGGTAAAAAGGATTTTGAGGATCAGTTGGTACCTTTTGTCAATTCAGTTTTGGAGCTCTCTCCCTATTCTTTCTCTCTCATACTCTTAGGCACTTCGAGGTTTCTTAGACAACCCTTGGAGGAGTGTGGCATACTTGGAGTTTTGGAGAAAGAAGGAAAAGGAAGAGCAAGAAAGTGTAAGAGGACATTGGGATCAACAACTACAACAAATTTTTCTTGTAGATACTGAGTTGCATGTATGTTTTCCTTACCAGTTTTGGCATGTATGGAATATGCATGTGGTTTCTTGGTTATGATTTGTCATTGGCATGGAGGATTTTTTGGATTGATAGTGGATTTTCCTAGCCCTGCCATTTCCTGGATAGTCATGGTGTTGTGCTTTCCTTTATTTTATTTTTTGGTTGGTTCTCATGTTCCCTTGGTTGTGGGTTGAGTTAGTAGTTCCTAGAAGCCTTGGTTTGACAAATGCTCTGGAAGCCCTGTAATAGCTTGGGTTGAGTTACTTGTCCTAGAAGATTTGGTTGGAAAAATTCTCTGGAAGCCCTTGGTGGATTGAGTTACTAGTCCTAGAAGCCCTTACTGGACAAACACTCTGGAAGCCCGGTGACAGCTTTGGGTTGATTTATTAGTCCTAGAAGCCCTGGTTGGAACAAACACTCTAGAGCCCTAAACAACTTGGGTGGAGACCAATTTGGTGATGGTTAGTGATGTCCAACTATGAGGTGAAATCACTGGTTGAGGGTTGAGGTGGTTTTGCCTCTAGAAGCCCTGGATGCTTTTGAATGATTTGTGTTATGAGATCCCACATTCATGCTTGGAATATGGCACGGGGGTGAGTGGCTGAAAGAGAGATTTGGTTTAGCCTAGTCTATGATTGGGTGGTTCATGGAAGTCCCATACCTAGTCAGCTTATGAAATCATCAATAAGATCTCCCTTTCTCCTTTTTATTTTATGGGTAAATATACTTGTTTATATGTGGCTTATGTGGTTGTTATATCCTTGATAAATCTATTGGTTATATGCTTCTTATGAATGAGTTTTATGATAGTGAAAATGTATGCCTCTCATCATGTTTTGATTAATAAGTGAATGTACAATGAATATATGGCTTAATAGATGGTAATGCAATTATTGTGATGAGGCATCAAGGATTTGTAGTGATTCTCAGATAAGTATGAGACCCCTATTCTCAGATCTATTGTTTACACCTATAGAATGCATTTTGAGACATGTTTGATGAAATGCGTGTCATGGCTAGTAAGGGTCCAGTCAAGTCCTTGTTCAAGAAATTTCATTTGTATCATTGTTCCTAAGCTATCTTTCATTTCTAGAAGTTTCATGGAGTTATGGGCACTGACTTGAGCCTTGGCCTTGAAAAAGTGGCACAAAATTCAGAGTTGCAGGCACAGAGCTACCGAGGAAAGTCCCCAGTTGCAGGTATGCCCATGTTGTGGGAGTGACTATAGAGTTCCAGTCACACTCATGACCATGTTATGGGAGCGACTAAGGGTTTAATGCAGTAAAATGTCAGTTTGTCTGAGGGGCTAGTCAAACAGAAAGTTTGGATGGCTCCTAGGGGTTTTGCAGTATGTCTCGAAGGCCTATGTAGTGTGTTATGTCAGTTACACTTCCTTAATTGACACATGGGGAGTTGAATTATATCATAGTAACTCTTCATCACATGTATACCATGGTTGGCCAGTTACTTGGGTAGATGTGAGAGAAGGGTGTTACAAAGTGTTATCAGACCATGGTTCACTGCTTGGAATGGATGGGTGGTGTGTTGGTCATGTATTTGTCAGTTTTATATGTGTTACTCATATGTGTGGCCTATGTGCTTGTCGCATATGCATGGTGTTAATCATGGTTGTATTGATTTCACCATGTGAAGGTTGATGGTGTTGTCGTGGCATGTGTCGTCATGAGTGTATGATTGGTTATGCGTTTTTTATGCAAGTTAGTTCTTACATGTTGTCAAGTGTACATTGATATGTTTTTTGTTGTCATATGTGACATCATGATGTGTAGTCGATATGGTCATGCATTGATGACTAGAATATGGTTAGAATGATGTCTATATGTTGTTATATCTATATGCTATATGTCTATATGTTATGATTATGTTTATACATGTATCACGCTAAATCAGTTGATATTACTGATGAGATATCCTCCCCGAGCTATGCTAAGGTACATTGGTTTGTTTTTTATTTGGTTTAGCTTACATAAGATGACTTGTAGGAAAGAGATCAAGATGACTAGCAAGATGGTAGACTATAGTTCAAGAGATTCTCCTTATGGATCAGAAGAGAAATGTGGTGTTGGGAATTCTTCTGACTTAGCAGACACATTAAGAATATTGAAGGCATAAATAAGGAGTTGTAAAGAAAACAATGACAAAATCATGCAGGCACAGGAGAAACAAGTAGAATTCAATGCAGTAATCCTTCATAGTTTGTCAAAATTGCAGAAACAAGGACCACTTCGGATCAGCCATGGGCAGGAGGAAAAAACTAATGGGGAATATGGAAATAGTTCTCATGATACACACAAGTTGGATAGAGAGGACAAAAATAGAGATGGCAGGTCCTTGGACACTCCAGATAGGAGAGGTGATAGACGTAGGTACTATTCTAGTTATGGTTCTTACATACATGATGATGATGATCATTATCATCTTTACAAGGGGAGTGACAAGGGATATTTGTCAGATGAGTTTGAGAAAGAAAACCCACCTACATTTGATGAAGAGATGAAGAACTCATAGGATGCAGAAGCATGGTTACATGGAATAGATAAGTTATTCAAATTTCACGATTATTCAGAGAACAAGAAGGCTAACATAACTATATTAAATCTTAAAGGTAAAGAATATATCTAGTGGGAATATGTAAAGAACATCAAAGATATTCGGAAACCAGCTCCCAAAAAGATAGAAGAGATAGATCAATGCCTTAGAATTCAGTCTCTTTAAGGGGGCAACCTCCTTTACATTACACAAATGAACAATTCTTGGATGATTCAAATGACAAGACCTCCTTTCTATATATAGGAGTCTAAATGGTCATAATATAATTAGAGCCGACATAACAATAATAATGTAAGGGCACAACAATAATAATAGTGGGCTTCTATGGGGCACAATAATAACAATACTAGTACTACATGGGCACAAAAATATAATAAGGGGGTTGCACTAATAATAATAAGGGGTTACATTAGTAGTATAGGGACCTAACATGCCCCTCTCCTTCAAAAAGTGTTGTCCTTAACGCTTGAGTAGTTGTGGATGCTTCTGTATAAAATTATCATCCTTCCATGTGGAATCTTCAGCAGGTAAGTTCTTCCACTTGATGAGATACTCTGAAATTGATCGATTTCATAGCTATCAACTTCTCGGTTATGTTAATGCGTCAGGTTCCAATCTGATTTTTCCTTCCTTGTCAAGTTCTACCAATATTCTTGGAATTGGGATCTTTGGAAACTTTTGAATGAGTTCCCACCCTGCTTCACCATTCTTCCATTCATCCCTTACTTTGTTTATCAAATTTGGTTGGATAATTATACCAACCTCTACCATTTCTGCAACCATATGTTCAATTTCACTCCTTTGGGCATATGGATATCTATAAGGCCTGATGTTTGGAGGAACACTTCTTGGAATCAAATGAATAGCATGATCATGATCGCGAATATATGGGATAACATTGGGAGTCTCAAATACCTTGGAATGATTGTCCAAGACTTTTTGGAGATCTGGAGAAATAGAAGATTTTGATGTGGGAACCATTAGCGAACGTAATTCTGCAATTACACCTCATTGTTATTTCTTTAGAAGCTTTGTCATTCCGTTAAAGCTGATTATCTTTCCTGGTTTCCCTGTGATACCCCTTAATTCAACTTCCTTTCCTTCCAAAGAAAATTTCATGAAAAGTTCTTGAAAATTAAAAGCTATTGTACCCAAGGATTGTAGCCATTGGACTCCTAGTACAACATCAACACCACCCATTGGAATGGAAAGAATTGGGCTATTCAATACATATTCTCCCATGGATAGCTTGATAATATGGCACTTTCTAGAGCAATTTATGGTTCCTCCACTTACTTACAACTGTCACTTGACACTCTGGTGTTGGATATAGGAAGAAATTCAATTCCTTGGCTGCCTTACAATGAATAAAATTATGGGTACTACCCGAATCAATCAACACTATTACCTTTTTCTTCTTGATATGTCCTTCTATCTTTATAGTTTGAGGAGTAGTAATTCCGATCAATGCATTACAAGATATGGTCGGATTCATTTCTTCCTTCTCTGGGGTTGGTTCTTGGTGAGTATCCTTTTCTTTTGATGTTTCATGATACTTTTATTCCTGATATTTCATTGCTTGAACCTTCTTCTTCTTGATATGTCCTTCTATCTTGAGAGTTTGCAGAGTGGTAATTCCTGCCATTGCAATACAAGATATGGTCGGATTCATTTGTTCTTTCTCTAGGGTTGGTTCCCAGTGTATATCATATTATTTTGACATTTCTTGATCCTTTTCGTCATTAGGAGACCTTTGTTGTAGCATATTTGTCCCACCTTCCTTCAAACCTTCGATGTCTTTCTTCAAATCTTCCATGCCTTTCTTCCAATATGCTTTCATACCATCGATATCAGCTTCCATGGCATAGATAAAACTATTTATCTTTTTCTTCTCTATAATATCATTTACCCTTATATTCAATTTTTGAAAGTCTTCAATGTTCTCTGCCATTGAACCCTTTTGTTTGAGATTTATCAATTGGCTAAAGAAAGTGTTTCTCTTTGTATCCTCATAATGTGCTATCATTTCCTCCATGAAAATTGACCATATGACAAGTGGTTTATGAGAACATAGGCCTTTATACCATAAAAATTGATTTGGTTCTAAATAATTAGATGCAATAAGTACCTTTTGTAATAGTGGTACACCATGTAGATCAAAATATTTCTCCATTTGTAGTATCCAATTTACCATATCCTTGCCATCAAACTTCCTTATCTTGCTTTTTCTTGATTTTAGGAGCTCGCTCTTAAAACTACTGTAATTATGTAATTTTAGATCTTTAAGTTCTGAAACTTCGGACTGTAATATCCCTTTGAGTCCTCTTTCTAAATCTGCAATTCTGATCGCAATTAGATTCCCAAAGAAATATTTATTCCCAATCTCCCGCAATGACCTAAGTATAGACTAGTTTTGTAGAGTGAACTTGTACGACGTGCCACATGTCGTTGTTTTAACCTTAGGTTCAGAAAATTATACTGAAACAGAACACAGTTCGTCCTCTTTCTATAACTTCTTACAAAATTTCAATCTAATGCTCAGAGATAAAGTTATGACGATTTTCCCAAGGTCACCTGTCTAGGATATAATTCAGGAGTCTGCAAAAACCCTAACTTCCTCAGATCATATATCCAAAAATATAGCTAGACAAGATCTAAAATATGGACCCGAGGTTCAAACCGATTTTTTCTCAAATGGGTTTTCTTTTTAGCCTCTGAAACGTCGTAGTGAAAATGGTATAGCGAAAATTCCACGATGACTTGTTTTACATGAAATTCTGGAGCTTGCCAAAATCATAACTTCTTCAGATCATATCGCTAAAAATATAGTGAGAAAAGATCTGAAATTTGGACTCGAGGTTTAGCGCAATTTCATCTCAAACGGGTTTTTTGTTTTGCTTCTGAAACATCATAGAAAAAAATTTATAGTGAAAATTCCACGATGATCTGCTTGGAGCAACGAAACCCTAGAATCCAAAGCTCTGATACCAAATGTTAGGAAACCAGCTCACAAAAAGATAGAAAAGATAGATCAACGCCTTAGAATTCAACCTCTTCAAGGGGGAAACCTCCTTTACATTACACAAATGAACATTTCTTGGATGATTCAAATGACAAGACCTCCTTTCTATATATAGGAGTCTAAAGGGTCATAATATAATCAGAGCCAACATAACAATAACAATGTAAGAGCACAACAATAACAATAGTGGGCTTCTATTGGGCACAACAATAACAAAAATTTTCTTACTGGGAATCTTCGATGACTAAATCAAAAATATTGTACCACAGAGGTCTCAAATCCAGAATCATTTCCCTACACGGAGGGGATACCTGGAGTGAAATCATTTTACTCGAAAAAACTAGAGCTAAGATAGCAAGAAGAGCAGCTGACTTGCACTCTATTTATACCCTAGTAATCTGCTCTTCTTCTATCAAGCTTCAAGTTGCCCTGATGATGGATCCCGGTTGGGATTTGAAACGTTGGCAGAAAAATTTTCTTACTGTGGAATCTCCGATGACTAAATAAAAAATAGTGGGCTTCTATTGGGCACAACAATAACAATATGGGTACTACATGGGCACAACAATACAATAAGGGGGTTGCACTAATAATAATAAGGGGTTACACTAGTAGTATACGGACCTAACAATGGTGTTGATCATGGTTGTATTGATGTCGCCATATGAAGGTTGATGGTGTTGTCTTGGAATGTGTCGTTATGAGTGTATGATTGGTTATGTGTTGTTTATGCAAGTTAGTTCTTACATGTTTTCAAGTGTACATCTATATGTTTGTTGTTGCCATACGTGATGTCATGATGTGTAGTCGATATGGTCATGCATTAATGACTGGACTATGGTTAGAATGATGTTTATATGTTGTTATATATATATATGCTATATGTCTATATGTTATGATTATGTTTATACATGTATCACACTAAATAGGTTGATATTGATGATGAGATATCCTCCCCAAACTATGCTAAGGTACGTTGGTTTGTTTTTGATTTGGTTTAGCTTACATAAGATGCCTTGTAGGAAAGAGATCAAGATGACTAGCAAGATGGTAGAATACAGTTCAAGAGATTCTCCTTATGGATTAGAAGAGAAATGTGGTGTTGGGAATTCTTCTAACTTAGTAGACACACTAAGAAGATTGAAGGCATAAATAAGGAGTTGTAAAGAAAATAATGACAGAATCATGCAGGCACAGGAGAAACAAGCAGAATTCAATGCAGTAATCCTTCATAGTTTGTTAGAATTGTAGAAACAAGGACCACTTCGGATCAGCCATGGGTAGGAAGAAAAAAATAATGGGGAATATGGCAGTAGATCTCATGGTAGGCACAAGTTGGATAGAGAGGACATAAACAAAGATGGTAGGTCCTTGGAAACTCTAGATAAGAGAGGTGATAGACACAGGTACTACTCTAGTTTTGGTTCTTACATACATTATGATCATCATCGTTATCATCTTTACAAGAGGAGTGACAAGGGATATTTGTTAGATGAGTTTGAGAAAGCAAGCCCACCTACATTTGATGAAGAGATGAAGAACTCATAGGATGCATAAGCATGTTTACTTGGAATAAATAACTTATTTAGATTGCACGCTTATTCAGAGAACATGAAGGTCAAAATAACTATATTAAATCTTAAAGGTAAATAAGATATCTTGTGGGAATATGTAAAGAACATCAGAGATATTTATGAGGAGGAGTTGACTTGGAGTGAATTCGAGAGACTATACATGAAGAATTATCTATCGAAGAGGTAATATGATGATAGGGAAAGAGCGTTTTATGAGCTAAAGATGGGCTCTATGACCTATGAGGAGTACACTAGAAAATTTCTGGAGTTGTTGAGGTGTGTGCCTTGCCTCAAGGAAGAGAAGGCCATGATTTAGATATTCATCAGTGGGTTGTCGATATCATTCAAAGACAAGATTGAGTTTGATGAGCCTAGATCATTAGAGGAGGCCATCTAGAAGCTAAAGCATTGTTATGAGCAATCAAAGCATGGATCTTATACTAAGATGGAATGGAAAGGTAATGCAAAGAACAAAGGAAAATGGGACAAGAAGCAAGCAAGACCTCAGGCTACAGGCAATAAAGAGAATGCAACTCCATCTAAGAAGGTCAATGCATCTGACATATGATCCGATAATCACCTTATGAGTGACCTTAGTTAAATATTTATTAAAATGAAGGTATTATAGACTCATGTGCTAGTGTGTGTCTATGTTAGTTAGGCAACAGATTGATTAGATTGCAATACACAGACACTTGAAATGGAAAGACAACAGAGAAATATAGTAAGCAAATACAAGAACACAATAAATTAATGAGTTCAACCTATCCTCCAGGGCTACATCTTTGGTCCAACTCTCAGTGGTGGCTTTATCTTTTTGTGTTTTAAGCAGATAATTACAATGCAAGAGCTCAATATGAGTCACCTGAGACAGATTTGCTTGGAAAGGTGGTTCCTAGATTCCCCAAGCCACTGGAGTGCACAGACTCTGTTCCTACCAGCTCTTTGACCTCTTTGGTCTGACAGATCCTCTCAGGGATGGCTTGAATCTCTCAAGCTCTCTGGTGCTTGACGCTACCTTTGGTGAGCTTGGCCCTCTATCTTCTTTCTGCTTTTCTTTGCTTCACTGTCTTATTCTCTGTGTTCCCTCCTCTCAGGGTTCTCTGTGTCTTTTGTCTTTTGTTCATGGCTTTAAAGCCATTCGAGCTCAAGATTGTTCAGTTCCTCTTCCACCTCCATCGAATCTCCTTCTGCAGCTGTGATTGGAGTTCCCTTTCGGTGTCATCACCAAGCTCACAGGTAGTGGCCACATGTCCTCCTGTAACTGTGCCAGCCTGCTTCGTCGGTTCAATTCTTCGGTTACATCGTGGAATGAGTCTTCCTCCATCGTGGCAGTCAAAGCGGACCTCAAATATTTCTAAATCGTGGCTCATTCCCTCATTAAATTGATCTTGTCATCGGGCGCGATGTCAACCGTCAGATCTGGATCGCGTGGTTGACTTGCTCGACCGTTAGCGCACGATGAGCAACGGTTCTCTCTCTCCTCCGCTTGCCACGCGTCGATCACTGAGTGGGATCTATCCACTTTCATCCAAAACCACTTACCACTCAAGGAGCCCCCGATCAATACCTCCAGTTTCGAAGCGGGTCCCCCCTTTTAGCTTTTAGCCTTTTTGCCTTTTGTCCTTCAGTTCTCCGACTCTCCATGCGACCAAGCACTCGGGGCTTCTCCATTTTGAGGTTTTTCGCCCAGCGATGCACGATTAGCACTAATCGTGCATCAAAAACCTCCTTTGTTTCCCGATCTAGGCCTTTTGCCTCCCACGCAGTCTCCATGGGCCTCGGTCAGCACGCTTTGACCGAGGTCCTCGTCGTTCCACGCTAGCTACCGCTGCCACTGGTTTGAGGTGTTTTTGATTGTTGTTTGGAATTCTTTGAAGTCTGTCCCGACCTGGTACAGCCATGGTTCCTTTTGATTATTTTCATGGATCCAATTCGGATCACAGCCTTCCCACTGAAAAGCTTTTGGACCACCAAAAGTTGGTTTTTAAGCATCGACTAAGTGAGGGTATTGCTTTTTCATTTTCCCAATCTCAATCCACTTTGCACCACTTGGCTTCGAACCTTTGAGCCCAACTCTAAGGTACTCAACATCTCCCCTATGCGTTGCCCTCACCTTCCTATCCAACACTGTGTCTTCCTGCAATTCATTAAGATATTCAAGTAGCAGGTCATCTATAGAAGGCAACTAGCTTTGCTCTTCAAGATCCTTAATCATTGAAGGTTCAAACAATCTCAAGCAATCTCCATTTACGACTGAGTAGATGTGCATGTAAGCTGGTAGGTCAAGGCAAAAAGCATTTTCACCAATCTTCTCAAGTATTTTGAAGGGTCCATACCTGATATACTTTAGCTTTTTACCTTCACCTTGCATCTTGTCCTTGCTGATATATAGCCAGACCTGGTCACCAACTTGAAAACTATGCTCCATCCGATGCTTGTCATGCCTAGCCTTGTATTTGGCTTGGCTCTTTTCCAGCTGTTCCTGTACTGCCTACTAGATCTCCTAGATCTATTCAATGAACCTGGTTGTCTTGTCCACATCACTGTGTCCATCAACTGTGGTATCTTTCCCAAAGACAAAATCCAAAGGAGACCTTGGTGTGAAACCAAAATAGGTCTCAAAAGGAGATCTCTGTGTAGAAGAATGTTTTGCTCTATTGTAAACATGTTGCACATAACACAAGTGTTCATCCCAAAGCTTAGGATGTTTGCTGCAATATCCTCTCAGTAACAGGATCACTATCATGTTAACTAATTCTGTCTGGTCATCAGTTTGTGGATGAAAAGTTGTGCTTTTCATCAGTTTGGTGTCCATCAGTTCCCACAAACTCGACCAAAACTTCCCCACAAATCGGGTGTCTCAATCAGATACAATAGAATTGGGTAATCCAAAATGAACACATACATGTTCAAAGAACATTTTTGCATTTTGTTTAGTGGTAGTCTGTTTATTACAAGGTATCAAAATACACATTTTGCTAAACCTATCCACAACAACATATAGATAATCATGACCTTTCCTAGATTTAGGAATTCCTCCAACAAAATCCATGGCAACACTTTCCCAAGGGTGGGAAGGAACTAGCAATGGAGTGTACAAGCCTAGTTTTCTGTTACTGGGCTTGCTTTTAGCACACATAGCACACCCTCTTATATATCTAGAAACTGTCTCATTCATTTTCGGCCAATAACAAAACCTTTGCAGTTGTGCAAATGTTTTACTTACCCCAAAGTGACCTGATATCAGAGAAATGTGTGCTTCCCTAATTATCTTTACTCTCTCAGTTTGTGGAATTCAGAGTTTCCCACAATGATATAAGAGCCAGCCCTTCACATGATAATCCAATTCTTCTACTCTTTTTCCTTGACTCAAAATTTCATATACATCTTTAAAGTCTATATCTTGAGCATATTGTTCAATGTAGCTTTCATGTAGTACAAAACTATGCTTAACATGCTTTAAATGTTCTTCCCACGTTTTACTAAAAATCAAAATGTCATCCAGGTACACAATAACAAAATCATCAAGAAAAGGTCTGAGTACATAATTCATTAATCTCATGAAAGTAGCAGGAGCATTAGTTAAGCCAAAAGGCATAACTAGCCACTCATACAACCCCTGCTTTGTTTTGAAAGTAGTCTTCCATGCATCTTGTTCTGCAACTTTGACCTGATGGTATCCACTGTGCAAGTCTAGCTTGGTGAAATAAACAACTTCCTTCAATTGATCTAAAATTTCATCTATGCAAGGAAGGGGAGAAAGATTTTTTATTGTTATCTTATTCAGTGCTCGGTAATCAATGCACGTTCTCCACTAGCCATCCTTATTTCTCACCAAAATGATTGGTGACCCACATGGTGATGTGCTAGGCCTGATGAACCCCTTCTCGAGTAACTCCTACACATGCTTCTTGATTTCATCATTCTCTAAAGCAGACAACCTGTACATTCCAATGTTAGGCAATGGAACATCTTGCTGCAAAATAATATCATGTATTATTTCCTTTTTGGGTAGCAGACCTTTAGGTTCTTGAAATAAGACATCATACTCTGAAACAACCTTTTCTATATCAGCTTGTTGTTCAGCATTACAACCCTCAAATACATTGGTTTTATCAAGTTTCTTTTCCTTTACAACCATTAATAAGAATTACTTGCATGAATTTATCATTCTTTTCAGCTGCCATGAGTTTATGAGAGTATAATTATTCTTGAGCTTGTGAGCTCTTACAAAGTATTCGATTCCATCTTTAACAAGTAGATACTTGTTCTCAGCTCTATAGAAAATAGCCTTTATATCATACAAGTAAGGACTTCCTAAAACAATTCCACATATATCCAAAGGAATTATGTCTAACTCAACCTCATCTACAAATGCTGACCCAAACGAAAACTTGAGTTTGCACTATCTAGTCACTTTTAGTTGTGCTTTATCATTCAACCATCCTAATGGGTATGGTTTCTTATGAGGTGTAGTTTCTAATCCCAATTTCTTTACAATTGCTTCAGAAACTAAATTTACTTGTGAGCCACTATCAAACAAAGTATCGATCTTTTGATATTTGGAAACAACTTGAATATGGAAAAGCTCATGTCTTTTTCTCTCATTTTCTTCATCAATAACAGATTGAGCAGAATTACTAGTAGATGCTTCAGAATTCTTACCTTTTATACCTGTGGCTGCAATAGTTGTTTCATCTCCTGAGTCTGAACCCAAATCTTTCTGAATAGTTGTAGCAGTCTTCTTCTTCTTGCCCTCGGACTTCTTAGGTCTCAGCTTTGGATGCAGAATCCAACAATGCTCATCATCATGCCCATACTTTTTACAGTGAGTTCATGAAGCTTTGCTTTTCTGTGCAGTATTTTCCTTCCTCGCTTTCCACTTCTGTTTTCTTTTCTCCGTTCTCTTTCTTGCAGTGGGTTTGGATGGTCCCCCAACTTCTGGATTTCCATTCTTTCCTCTAGCTTCTAGATGAGTAGCTTATATAGATACCTCATCTATACTAGTGGGATTGAACATGAGGATTTTATGACTCATGTAGCTATGTAGACCACCAATGTACTTCAAAAGAGTCTCTGGTGAGTCTAATGAAATTCCTAGAATCAATACTCTCTTTCTAAATTCTTGAGTGTACCCTTGCACACTTTTCCCTTTCAACTGCCGAAGAGTTTTCCAACTCATCATGGCTTGTTGCATGTAGGCCAATGGATAGAATTTCTTCTTGATTGCAGAAACAAATTCACTCCAGACAGAGATAGTCTTACCATGTCTTTTCATATCAGCCTAGGTTCTACCTTCCCACCAAACCAAGGCAGTGCCTCCTAGGCATAGGCTTTCTAGCTGAATTTTTCTCTTATCTGAGTTGATGTTCTGTACCCTGCAATACACATCAATTTGTCTAATCAAATTGTCCAACTTTTCAGCATTTAGCTCTCCATCATATATAGGAAAATCAAATTTAACATCTAGTTTGATCAAAGATGCTTTCTTGTTATACACAAGGCTATTAGGAGGTGTGAGAAAGTTTTCCTCTTTCCCTTTTCCTTTTGAGTGGTCATGGAAGTGAGACTCATCTTCTTCTTTATCTTGTTTAGAACCTGATGAATCCTCCCCCTTATGCTTTCTAAAGTCCCTATACATTTCTTCTACCATAGACTTTATAGCTAGGAAACTTTCTATGAATTGAGGGTCTAGCCCCATAGAACCTTCCTCTAACATTGTCTTCTGAGGATAGACTCTCCCAATCTCAGGATTAGTTTCGACCAACTCTCCTTCTCCTAGTTTGAGCTTTGATCTAGTGAGCATTCAACAGCTAAACCAACACAAGCTTGTCTAACCTTACAGCCTTTTGCTTTGATACCACTTGATCTGATAATCACCCTATGAGTGACCTCAGTTAAAAATTTATTAAAATGAAGGTATTACAGACTCATGTGCTAGTATTTTTCTATGTTATTTAGGCAACGGATCGATCAGATAGCAAATACACAGACACCTGAAATGGAAAGATAGCAGAGAAATACAGTAAGGAAATACAAGAACACAAGAAATTAATAAGGAGTTCACCCTATCCCCCAGGGCTACATCTCCGGTCCAGCTCTCAGTGGTGGCCTTATTTTATTTTGTTTTAAGCAGAGAATTACAATGCAAGAGCTCAATATGAGTCACCTGAAACAGATTTGCTTGGCAGGGTGGTTTTTGGATTCCCTAAGCCACTGGAGTGCATAGACTCTGTTCCTACCAGCTCTTTGACCTCTATGGTCTAACAGATCCTCTCGGGGATGGCTTGAATCTCTCAAGCTCTCTGGTGCTTGACGCTACCTTTGCTCAGCTCGGTCCTCTGTCTTATTTCCACTTTTCTTTGCTTCACTATCTTCTTCTTTGTGTTCCCTCCTCTCAGGGTTCTCTATGTCTTCTGTCTTCTGTTCATGGCTTTAAAGCCATTCGAGCTCAAGATTGTTCAGTTCCTCTTCCACCTCCATCGAATCGCCTTCCATAATTGTGCTTTGAGTTCCCCGTTCGGCGTCATCACCAAACTCACAGGGAGTGGCCACATGTCCTCCTGTAACTGCGCCAGCCTGCTTCGTCAGTTCAATTCTTCGGTTACATCGTGGAATGAGTCTTCATCCACCGTGGCGGTCAAAGCGGACCTCAAATATTTCTAAATTGTAGCTCATTCCCTCGTTAAATCTGGTCTTGTCATTGGGCACGATGTCAACCGTTAGATCTGGATCCCCCAGATCCAACGTCGTCCACTCATTTCGCGCAGTTGACTTGCTCGATCGTTAGCGCGCGATGAGCAGTGGTTTTCTCTCTCCTTCGCTTTCCATGCTTCAATTTCTGAGTGGGATCGCTTCGCTTTCATCCAAAACTGCTTACCATTCAAGGATCCCCCGATCAATACCGCTGGTTTCGGAGCGGGTCCCGCCTTTTAGCTTTTAGCCTTTTCGCCTTTTTTCCGTCGGTTCTCTGGCTCTCCATGCGACCAAGTGCTCAGGGCTTCTCCATTTTGAGGGTTTTCACCCAGCGATGCATGATTAGTGTTGAGCGCTAATCGCGCATCAAAAACCTCCTCTGTTTCCCGATCTGGGTCTCCCAGGGGCTAATTTCGCCTCCCGCGCAGTCTCCATGGGCCTCTGTCAGCACGCTTTGACTGAGGTCCTCGTCGTTCCAAACTGGCTACCACTGCCACCGGTTTGAGGTGTTTTTGATCGTTGTTTGGAATTCTTTGAAGTCTATCCTCACCTAGTACAGCCATGGTTCCTTTTGATTATTTTCATGGATCTAATTCGAATCAACATAGGACAGGGACTTCGATCTGAGGAGAATAATAAGGATGAAGGTTAAAAGCCTTTGTCGTGTTGGACTTGTGGAGGAGAGTGTAGGAGAGATTGTCCACAACATCAGGGTGTTAGACTATAGATCTACAATGATTAGGAGGCATAGACAGTGGGAGATGTTTGACAGAGTATTCATAGGATCTATGTAGCATTGGATAACATGCAGGCATATCACTAGGCGTATATTATCAAGATGGACGATAAGCTTTGTGATCGAGTTGTTTCTATTTTGCTTAAACCTGGATATAATTATAGTTATGTTAATCCTAACCAAGTCAATAAGTGTGGTTTGAATGAATAAGTACATGCAGAGTCTTGGTTAGTGCAGTTGGCTACAGGGACAAAGAAGTGAGTTCATCATTGCGTAAGAGCTTGTGAATTTGATTGAATGGTATTTCTACCTCACCACATTTGTTGTATTTATGTTGGGATCATACAATATGTTGTTGGACATGGACTGGTTGTATCTTTTGTTGGAAATAATACTAAGAGGGGGGTTGAATCAGTATTATCAGATTAATAATTTTTTGTTTCCCAAACAGATTTGTATACGCTACTTATGTGAAGTGAACTAGTGTGTACACGCTACTGTGATTAATGAAACTAGCGTATACCCAGAGAACTTGTGATTTAGTTAATTTATCATGTGATGAACTATAGCCAGTGCATAACTAACTTATGAAACAGTGCAGATAAAATAGAATAAACCATCACACATGAACACCAAGATTTAAGGTGGAAACCCAATGTGGGTGAAAACCACTTGCTACTGTCGTCTCTGTCTTATTTTAATAATAAGAAAAAAAATTTACAATATTGTATTGGTTCAGACTCATACCAGTACGTAGGTGGGTCCACCTGCAGAAGGTTACAACCTTCTCTTATTTTCCAGCTTCTACTGGAAGGGAGATACAACCCCCTATCTCGTGTACTAGCCACTGTGTTTACTAGTAAGTAGGCACCAACCTACAGAAGGCTACAACCTTCTCTTTTCCTCCAGGGACCACGTTTCATAAATTTTTAGACTGGATGCTCCTGGTACACAACAATACACATGATGGCCTTGTTTCATCAAATTTTCATATTGGACTCATCAGAACCTTTAAAATTCAAACTGCATCAACCAACAATCAGTTAATCTAAACAATCATATCACTATCACCAGAACACTATGTTGAACCCAGAAAACTGCATCATCACTCAGAACCAGCTGCAACCTCAAAAATCATGCATCAGAATGTATACACTACTTTACTGAACCCAACCTGCGTGTATATGCTACTTCCTTTAATCAAACCTGTGTATACTTTCAAAACTACTGAAATATAAAACTTATGAATCAAGTTTGTATAAACCAGCAATGTACTGAACATCTATTGTAAATTTAGAGTGCCTTACACAGGCAGTAGTAGAGATCACCCTTCTCACTTATACAATCAATCAATCATATGTCAAACTCCTTATGCATTAAATTTTACATTCGGATCTAAGAAGACTCAATTGACAGCCAACAGTAAAACAACAATACTAATCAAATATATCAGTCATCTCTGAACAAAAAACTTTTCTTTTGCATACGCTACTTAGAAGAGTCGAACCAGTGTGTATACGCAACTTCACCAAAGAAAACTAGCATACAGATATGCAAATATTAACTCATAACTTTGCTGCTATTCCGGACTTTAGACAAACCCAAATCATGACATTCAAAGAATAAAATAGGTGTACACAATTAGATCTGGCTCAACCAATATCATACCATTCAATGATAAGTCATTTCAGATATCATGATCCTGATCAACATTGAATTCAAGGTGCACAAAATATTTCAGATCAAATCACCAAGAGAGCCCCTGCAACATAAAATATACTTCAGATAGAAGTATTCCTTAGAAACCCTTTTCACTTGCACACCTTGTCCATATGATTTTCTCCTCCTTATATAGTTTTAGGCCTTTCTTAATACCTCGAACCAAAACCACTTAGGACCAATGGTATTCTTGGGTGAGATCAAATAATCGATACTCCACTCAATATTATAGGCTAATACCATGGTATTAACCCCTGGTATTCTCTACTCTTGAAATTCCTTGATTTTCCAACCTGTACGTGCTTTTCCTCTTGTTGGAGTGCGTGTATATGTATACACGCTTTTTGTTATGTGGACCTGCGTGTATATGTTTCTTTGACTAAGTGGACCTGCGTATCCATCTTAAACTGCTTTTCACCATCCTTTACCTTCAACTTCTTCATTCTGATTAGTATACTTTAGTTCCATCTTCCTGTTCTTCTGTACCAATGCCCTGTTACATATGAATGGATTTGTTACACTGTGGGTTGCCTTTCATCAAAACTGAACTAACTTGTGAATGAGTTTCCATCAAGGACAACACTTGTATCATAATTCCAACAATCCCCCCCTTGGACTTGATGGCAACCATGTTGGTGTTGATTACTGCAAGTTTAGAAACTGTTAGAGATAACAAGCAACACCAAAATACTCTCCCCCTTTGACATCAAGGGAAAAGGGTGGACCAAGTTATTCACCCCCTTTGATATACATTATGTAGTCCATGCTCCCCTTGAGTACATGCCGAGTCTGTAGATATATGTTTCAAAAGAATAACATGACTCTATTACTCAACTAAGTGAGTATGACCTCCCTATGACCAATGACTCATACATACATCAATCACCCAACCAAGTGGGGATACACCATATTGTTTATACATGATAGAAATACAACAATTATTACATCAGCCATCCCGTGCAAAGTGGGGATACAAATTACATCATATGTCCAATAGGACTCATTGAAATATAGACCATGACAGAAGAATCCATATCACACCCTAGATCTTTACATGACTTATGCAATAGATGATATAAGTATCTGAAGCCATAGCTGAACTCAGCAACCATGATGCCAACAATGTTTAGTGTGAGTGAAGGCTAATGCTCCCCCTGAACCTGTACTACATGTGCATTGTCAACAAGTCATTCATCAAGGCGTCTTTGTCAGACAGATAAAAATCAATGAACAAAGAATATCGTTAGACTGTAATCATCAATATCAGAAAGAGCACCCATATCAAAGTCTGACCCACTATTTTTCTGTCATAAAAACATATATGCTCTTTCAGCCACCGAAACCCGCGTGTATACTCGATTATACTCCATGAAACCTGCATATAATAGATTTCCTTTGAAAATTGGATTTAACAGCAAGGTGATGCAACAACTACTCCTAGCTTTTGTTTGAAATATTCAAATGTTTCTATGGGAAGCGGTTTAGTGAATATATCAGCAACCTGCTCTTTGGAGGGAACATACTCCAATTTAACCTTTTATTCAAGAACTTGTTCTCTTAGAAAATGATACTTAATGGGTATGTGATTGGTCTTGGAGTGTATGACAAGATTTTTCGAAATACTGATGGCACTTGTATTATCACATAGAATGGAGATGGGTGCAGTACATGTGATCTAAATGTCTTGTAGTGTTTGCATCATCCAAAGTAATTGTGTGTAGAAAGATGTAGTAGCCACATATTCTACTTTAGTTGTAGATAAGGAACTCGAACTTTGTTCCTTGTTGAACCATGACACTAATCGAGAACCCATATAGAATGCACCTCCACTAGTGCTCTTTTGATCATCAACATTTCCTACCCAATCTGCATCTATATATGCATGAAGAGTAAGGTTTGTATCTTTAGGATACCATAGTCCAAAGTCTTGAGTTCCTTGAAGATATTTGAAAATTCTTTTGACTGCTTGGAGATGTGATTCCTTTGGATTTTCTTGGGACCTTCCAACAATTCATACTGCATGCATGATATCGAGTCTAGTCCCTGTTAGATATAGCAAATTTCCAATCATAGATATGTAATTTGGTTGGTTTACTACTGGTGATTCATCATTATAACTGAGACTGCATCCTATTACCATTGGAGTACATACTGGTTTAGAATCTTCCATTCTGTACTTCTTCAAGATCTGCTTGAGATATTTGGTTTGTGAAAGAAAGATACCATCTTTTGTTTGTTGTACTTGTAGACCAAGAAAATAAGTAAGTTCACCAAGTAAGGACATTTCAAATTCTTGCTACATTACTGAAGCAAAATTCTGACTCATAGATTCTTCATTGCTACCAAAGATGATATCATCAACATAAATAAAAATAATTAGCAGTTTATCATTTTCAACCTTTGTGTATAAATTGCTATCTGCAGAACCTTTTGTGAAACCTTATTGTTGTAGATATTTGTCAAGGCGGTAATACCAAGCCTTTAAAACCTGTTTCATACCATAGAGAGCCTTTTTAAGCTTGCATACAAGTTTTGCATCATTTCCAAGAATGAATCCTTCTGGCTATTCAATATAACCTCTTCTTCTAAGTCTCCATTAAGAAAGGCCTATTTTACATCCATTTGATATACTTTGAATTTTCAAAAACTAGAAAGAGCAAGAAACATCCTTATGGCTTCAAGTATGGCAACAGGTGCAAAAGTTTCTTCAAAATCTATACTATCTTGTTGAGCATACACTTGACAAAAAAGTTTCGCCTTGTTTCTAATAACTTCTCCATTTTCATTTAGCTTGTTCTTAAATATCCATTTTGTTCCTATAACATTTTTATCATGAGGTCTAGGAACTAACTCCCAAGTATCATTCTTTTCAATTTGGTCAAGTTATTCATCCATGGCCTTGACCCAACATTCATCTTTGCAGGCTTCATTTACATTCTGAGGTTTGGTGGAGGATAGTAATGCTAGGTAGCTTGAGGTCCCTGTAAGAGTTCTTCTTGTCTGTACACCAGCCCCCTTTTCTCCTAGAATTTGAGATTATGGATGATTCTTCTGAACATACCTAGATGGAGTCTTTTCCCTGTCTGTTGTATCTTCTTCTGGTGCTTCATTGGTTTCTTCTTCTATATCATTTTGATTTGATGTGGGAAATCATTCCCCAACTTCCTCATTGTCATAATCCTCTGTTGATTACATTTGTTTCGGATTTCTGCATGCTTCATCAATTACAACATTAGTTCTCTCAACAATTTTCTGAAGTCTTTTATTATAACATTTGTATCCTTTACTTTTGGATGAATAACCAAGAATAATTCCTTCGTCTACTCTGAGTTCAAACTTACCAAGTTTTTCATCAGTCCTTTTGATGAAACTTTTTCTTCCAAACACTCTAAAGTGTTTTACAATAGGAGGCTTACCATACCAAAGTTCAGATGGAGTTTGATTGATATTTATCTGAACATTTTCTTTGTTAAGAATAGTCACAGCAGCAAATGCAGCTTCACCCGAGAATGTTGCAAGAGTTCCATATTCATCAAGCATTTCTCGAGCCATTTGTTGAACTGTTCTGTTCATTCTTTCCACCACACCATTTTGCTGAGGAGTTCTTGCGATGGAGAATTGCCTCTTTATTCCATGTTTTTCACAAAAGTCAAAGAATTCATTTGATATGAATTCTCCCCCTCGATCAGATCCGAGACATTTTATTTTTTGATCTGATTCATTTTCAACTAAAGCTTTGAAGGCTTTAAACTTTTTGAATGCTTCATATTTATGTTTTAGTAGACCTATCCAACACATCCTGGAAAAATCATCAATAAATAAAATAAAGTATTCTTCTCCATGAGGTGACTTTTTCCTTGTTGGACCACATAAATCAGTATGGATGAGTTCAAGAGGCTTACTTGCTAACCCTTCCTTTTCATTGAAGTGAACTTTGGTTTGATTACCGACTTAACATGGTTTGCATATGGTATTTTCTGGGATGCCGATGTCTGGAATATCACATACTACCTTGAGCCTACATGATTTTCTTATTTGAGAAAAGATTAGATGTCCCAATCTTCTAGTCCATAGCAAGCTTTCATCTGTTTTGCTTAGATAGCATTGTTGTTGTCCTCCTTTGAGCATGTATAAGTTGTTTGGAGTTCTTGTTCCTTTGATCACGGTCTTTCCTATATCAAGCTCACAAACCACACATCTGTTTGATCGAAACACAACTTCAATTCCTTGATCACACATTTGACTCACACTCAACAGGTTATGCTTTAAACCATCTACATACATGACATTTCCAGCTTTAACCTTTTCTTTCAAGAAGACAGATCCTTTACCTTTAATGGCAGCTGGAGTGTCATTTCCAAATGAGACATTCTTTTCTTTTTCTAAAGCATTATATGAATGAAGTTTCTCTTTATCACCTGTCATGTGTTTGGAGCATCCGATGTCGAAGTACCACTGATTTTCTTGTCCTTTTTCATACAGAGCTATGCCACATTTTTCCGATTGAGATTCCTTCTTTCTCCATATCTTGGGATTTAATGATTTTTTCTCCTTTTGAAGTGATGGCCGAAATTTGCTCTTGCATTCAGATTCTTCATGACCATAATTGTTACAAATTGAAAATTCTACTTCATTTTCAAGAGGAGAAAAGTTATTATAGGAACTTTTCTTGATTCTTGTTACACTCCTTTGATTTCATGCTTCTCTAGTCATGATGGTTTTGTAAGCAACACATTGAGCAGCCTTATGCCCAAAGTTATGACATGAAAAACATTGCCCATTAAAGAAGTTTCCACGATCATAGAATCTTTTAGCATTGTTTACCTATTGGTTGAAGCTTCTACTGATATTCATCCTTGGAGTAAATTGGGTATGATTTACCTGATGAGTAATTTTAGGCCTTTGCTGACGATTAACATACTGTTCACTGGTCTTTGCTGCATCAAGATAGCTTCTGGTGGAGGCTAAAGGCTTCTGTGATTGAGATGATTCTTCAGTATATCCAAGACCTGTCTTTATCAGAGGAGAACGCTGAACCTTGACAATTACATTTAAAGTTTCATATCCTTTAGCAAATCTAATATTAAGAGATTTTTTCTTCTCGAGTTCTTTTCTTAAACCCACAATTTCACATTCTAGATTTTCATTTTGTTTTTCTCTTTCAGTGAGTTGGTGTGTCAACATATCGATGATCATATTCTTTTCTTCTAAACAGATTATGAGTTTAGTAATTTTCTTCAAGATTGTCTTCCTCTTCTAAGGCATCCAAGAAATCATCATTGTCATAATCCATGAGTAGTCTATAATCTTGGTCAATTTCATCTTCATCACTATTGGATAGGCCATCACTATCTTCATGCATATAGTAACTCCTTCTATTCACAACCTGTTTTCTATTTCCTTTTGCATATTCCTTTCCTTTTTCATATTTATCTTTATGAGGACATTTGGCAGCATAATGGCCAACTCTACGACAAGCAAAGCATTTGAAAGGTAGCTTACCTCTGAATCATTCGGAACCCCGTTGAAGCTTCTTGACAAAATTTACCTCATCTTCTTCTTCTAAAATGTGTTCTGATTCATTGTGATCTTCCTTTTATTTTCCCTTTGCTGATGCTTTAAAAGCAGCTTCTCTCATATCTGATGGACCTCCTTTTCTCATTTTAAAGGCAATTAGGATTCCATGGAGTTGAGTCATAGTAATAGTTTGAAGATCCTGTTTTTCTTCTATGGCAGACACTTTTGACTCAAATTTGGAAGACAAAGATCCCAAAAATTTCTCAACTAAAGTAGCTTCCTTTATCTCTTCACCCAGATTCTTCATACAATTAACAATCTCATCTATACATAAGAAGTAATTAGCAACACTCTCATCACTATGCATCTTAAGCGTTTCATACTTAATTATGAGAGCTTGAAGCCTAACACGTTTTCCCTGAGAGTCTCCTTCGTAGCTCTGAATGATTTTGTCCCATATCTCTTTGGCTGTCTTGAGCTACACGACTTTGACAAATTCTGATTCTAATAGACTTCCCAATAACGTATTGACAGCTTTGGCATTGGTTTCATATAACTTCTTACCTACAGAGTCTGCAGGAATTGTTGCTGGAAATTGATAACCTCCTTCCACAATTTCCCCAAACATCGACTCCAAGCAATTGTAGATAGGCTCTGGTTCTTATTTTCCAATATACTAAGTTACTCCCATTGAATATTGGTGGTCTAATGGATCCCATGACTTCGTGATTATGCATCTTGCAAGATCTTCCTTCAAAAGATCAAGCTTCTTCTGAAGGACCTGCTTTGATACCAATTGATGGAAATAATACTGAGAGGTGGGGTGAATCAGTATTATTAGATTAATAATTTTTCATTTCCCAAACAGATTTGTATACACTACTACTATGAAGTGAACTAGTGTGTACACACTACTATGATTAGTGAAACCAACATATACCCAAAGAACTTGTGATTTAGTTAATTTATCATGTGATGATCTATAACTAGTGCATCAGTAACTTATTAAACAGTGCAGTAAAAATGGAATAAACCATCACACATAAGAAACACACATGAACACCAATATTTAAGGTGGAAACCCAATGTGGGTGAAAACCACTTACTGCTGTCATCTCTGTCTTCTTTTAATAATAAGAATATTTATTTTACAATATTGTACTGGTGTAGACTCATACTAGTATGCATGCACCCACCTGCAAAATGATACAACTTCACTCGTTTTCCAGCTTCTACTGGAAGGGAGCTACAACCCCCTTGCTCTTGTACTAGCCTATGTGTTTACTAGTATGTAGTCGCCAATCTACAAAAGGCTATGACCTTCTCTCTTCCTCGAGGGACCACGTTTCATAAATTTTCAGAATGGATGCTCCTAGTACACAAAAATACACATGATGACCTTGTTTCATCAAATTTTCATACTGGACCCATCAGAAACTTTCAAATTCAAACTGCATCAACCAACAATCAGTTAATCTAAATAATCAGATCATTGTCACCGAATATTGTGTTGAACCCAGAAACCTGCATCATCATTCAGAACCAGTTGCAACCTCAAAAACCATGCATCGGAATGTATATTCTACTTTACTGAGCCCAACCTGCATGTATATGATACTTCCTTTAATCAAACCTACATATACCTTCAAAACTACTGAAATATAAAACTTCTTAATCAAGTTTGTACCAAGCAGCAATATACTAAACATCTACTGTCAATTTACAGAGTCGTACATAGGCAGTAGCAGGGATCACCCTTCTCACTCAGATATCAATCAGATATCAAACTCCATATGCATTCATTTTACACTCATATCTAAGAAGACTTCATTGACAGACAAAAGTAAAACAATAATACTAATCAAATAGATCAGTCATATTTGAACAACATACTTTTTCTTTTGCATACACAACTTGGAAGAGCCAAACCAGCGTGTATATGCAACTTACCAAAGCAAACCAGTGTACAGAAATGAAAATATTAACGCATAACTTCATTGCTATTCTAGACTTCAGACAAAACCAGATCATGACATTCAAAGAATAAAACTGGTGTACATAATTAGATTTGGCCCAACCAATATTAGATCATTCAATGATAAGTCATTTCACATCTCATGATCCTGATCAACATTGAATTCAAGGTGCAAAAAATATTTTAGATCAAATCACCAAGAGAGCCCCTGCAACATAAAATATACTTCAGATAGAAGTATTCCTTAGAAATCCTTTCCACTTGCACACATTGGCCATATCATCTTCTCCTCCTTATATAGTTTTAGGCCTTTCTCAATACCTCAGACCAAAACCACTTAGGACCCGTGGTATTCTTAGGCGAGATCAAATAGTCATTACTTCGCTCAATATTGTGGGCTAATACCATGGTAATTACCCTTGGTATTCTCTTAAACTACTTTTCACCATCCTTTACCTTCAAATTCTTCATTCTGATTAGTAGAATTTAGTTCCATCTTCCTGTTCTTCTGTACCAATGCCCTGTTACATCTGAATGGATCTGTTACACTATGGGTTGCCTTTCATTAAAACTGAACTGACCTGTGAATGAGTTCCCATCAAGGACAACACTTGTATCATAATTCCAACATCTTCATAGCACCAAGGTGGATTGTTATGACAAGGCTATTGAGTGCCTAGATGACAATGGGGAACAAAGAATCTTACAGGGTAAGAAGAAAGCAACATCAGTGAGAAGGGTGACAGCTATGCAGGCCAAGCATAGTCATAGGAAAGGGTGTGTGTTATTTGTAGTGCAGATTTCTAGTGACAAAGGTAAGGAAGTGTTGTCTAGGTAAATCCTCTCTATGGAAAGAGATGATCCCTCTAGCCTAATGAGTGGGTCTAACAACCGAAGTGAAAATATACTAGACACTTTCGTAAGTTTCAATTGAAAAGAGAGATGAATAATATGCCATACCTCATTTTGATGCCATCTCGATCTCCTTTGTTGAAGACCTTGAATCACTCATGCCATGGGCTTGTTCCTGCTGCTCTCAGCACTTATGCACCTACAGAAGAGATCAAGACACAACAAGGCATACAAATACAAATAATGTATTCAAAATAAACCTACTTAAATGATCAAGAAATGTTAAGCTAAATGATACATGAGCATACACAATTAGGGATGTTGTGGCCACAACTACCACCCTATTAAAACATGCTCTGATAGAAAATTTTGAATGGGCCCCCTATAAGTCTGATCTATCATCTCTCTGAATGATCCTTTTCATCCTTGTGATTTTAACTCTATGAAGAGTCGAATCTTCCATTCACAAATGGTGAAAGCCCCTTAATAAATCTCGCACATATAACCTTGTTAATCCCTTCATTCATATGCTCATCAGGGTTTGTCTAGCTTCCAAAACACTTCATCACATCATTGTCCCATTATAATCCCTTTACAAAGGAAAACCTTCACAAAATACGTATATCCTCCCTCTTTCGCTTATCGCATTCAATCTGGGTGCATAATGCATGCCATAAGGCCCCAGACCCGACGACGTTATGAACCACAATATATATATTTTCAGGTCCGAAAGCCCGTCGCATATTGCAATTAGCCTAAGTCCAAGGTTTATGTATATATGGCTTGCCCCTAGCCTCTGGACCCGCCGGCACTATGAACCACATTGTATACATTGTCGGGTTTGGCCCCCAATCACATATCGTGTATTGGCAGAGGTCGGGTGTTATACATAATATGCGCAACGATTTGGCGGCCTGTCGAGCTATCAAATACGATATATATATATATATATATATATATATATTGGGTCCAAAAGCCCATCGCATATTGCGAATAGCGGAGCCCCAGGCTTGTGCATATTGCAATATGCAATAGGCCAAACCCGACGATATTTATAGACTCCAACATATAACATTTGAGGTCCGGCTTGAGCGATTGGGGCGGGATTTCCTGTGTTTTCATGTGTTTTCCAAATTTTCTGAAATTACAAAGGGATCGGGTTTTCAGTGTAAAAGGCAGGCCTGTGGAGTCCCGATAGTGTAATTGCGCATCGGGGAAGTGGAAGGCATGGGTACTGCAACCCGCGAAGGGGCCGATACCCAATTGCGATTTAAAAGAAGCCCTCAAAAACTATGCCAAGCCTATGGGTTGAGTGGGAAATTGTATGTTGACTGTGTATCAGGCATAAATCCTTTTCACACTTGTTCTGTAGTTTATAAAATGAATGAAGGCAACATTTACGTTTGATTGAACATTTATGTTTTATTGTTCACAATCATCAAGCTAATGATAGCTATCCTTGCAGGTGAGAAGTAAAGGACACAGGAGGGGATTCAAAGAGCCATGTATGCAGAAGTGTTGCATTTAAGGGTCTGGCCGCAAGCGTTCTGGGTCGGAACCCCACGCGTTGCCTATACATTCCGTAAGCAGAGCTGTCTCGGTCTTCATTATGGGAAGGCAACATACAATCACCCTTTTTACCAACATCTGTTCACTTCCTTAGGAAAGGAATCGATCCGACTGTTATGCTTTCTACGTGTCAGTGGTCACGCTGATGATCCTATCTCTGTGTACTCGATTTGCATATCTGAAACAGTGGGAAGATGAAGAGGCAGGGTAGACCTAGAGTCAGGGGCATTTGCATAAGTATTACCTCCGAAGAGGAGAAAGGGCTTTTGATTTTCGAGAAGAACAATTTTTCTTTATTGTGAATAAGGAGGACTATTTTGGGGAAAGAAGGAGCCTTCAGTTTCAGACTTATTTGATGGTTCTTTTATATTTTTTGGATCAGAGTGATGTTGAGGGCATGAATGTAAATGTGATTTGTATTTATGCATATTGATGACTTACAGTTCACTATTAGTCTTGTTAAATTGAATGTGATTCAGTTTCGTGGTTAACTTGTGAATGGTCTCTAATTTGAAACTAAGTTAAACATCAGTTGCGAGTTTAATTCCATATAAGAATGTGGATTCCTATATGAGTGATTGGATTTCAATTCAGCTTTAATACAGTCTTGTTCAGTTGTGAATTTAGTGATTGATTCATTTGGACCTGAATCTATACATGATGTTTAATCTTCTTTATCACGCTCCTACCGAACATATATATGATGTTTAAACCTCTGTATTATGCTTCTACATGATAGATTAGGATAGCTAGGACTAGATCAGAGTAGTTAGAAGTAGTATAGATAGGATTTAATACATAAAGGTTAGTTGTTTTATTTTGTTGATATAATCGAAGTCTTCCTCCCGGAAGCAATCTTTCAGCGTGCCTAAACAGTTTACAGGGTCCCTTAAAACTCGTCGAAGCCAGCCATTCCAAACGAAATCAGGTCTAATTTGGGTCTGCGATCAGGTTAGTTCCCCTTGTTGGCATAATGAGCATTAGCCCTGTCAACAAATTGGCGCTAGAAGGAGGGCCTGAACTTCCATCCCCAGATTTTCAAGATTTCATCTATAAGTGCCATGCATGGATTCAAAAGGATTAATGTATGGATCATAAAGGTTGGAGAGACCCTGCCACACATTTGAAAGAGCCTCATTTTGAAGAAACAGAGACCCCTCTAAGTCTTATTTCCGGGTCACCCAAGGAAGAGAGACTGTGGGAGTATCTTGTCACTCAGGAACGACCAGTCAGAACGCTTACTCAGGCTTACGCTCGTTCCCTCCCTCAGATTCCCATATGTCACTCTTTACCTCCTAAAACTAAGAGAAATCGAAGGATATTTACCCTGAGCGAAAATACATCTGTAGCCACTTCTCTCGAAGATATTGTGCTAGAATCCTTGTGATGAGCCCCATAAATGGGTAATTATATGGGCTCATTTTTCCTCCTAACATAGTTAAATCAACCATTCTCTTAGCTTATTACATGTTTTTTGATTATATTTATGCTTATGGAGTGAGTTGAGTTAGTTATGATGCCATGAGGTCTAATATGTTTTTAATGCAGATTTTTCTTGAATTTTGAAGACAAAGTCAAAGATTCAATGGAAAATTGGCAGAAATAATTCGAAGTGGACAAAGGAGAAGATTTATAGGAGGGAATCCCCCTCATTTATTACTCCCCACTTCGAATTCCCCTTCATGTAGCTCGGAGTACAAACAACCAAATCAATGCACTAGGAGGCAGTCGAGCAAGTGGAGGATAACTTATGTTTATCTCGAGTTTTGGGAGCCAAGCCTCCATGATTTTAAGGAAGCTATTGGGAGCTTCAGTTGTATAAGTAGAGATGCCTAAGGCCTCACTAGGGTCGAATTTTTGTCGGATTTTTGTTGTACTTTTTCTATTGTAAAACTCTTCTCAACTTCGAGCTTACTTTTGGTGATAGTTTCATGTAATCCTATTACTATTTTGATAATAAAGATGAGATCATTTTTGAGCTATCACTGAGTTACCTCAGAGGGCTGAAGCTCTTGGGTTAGGGCCCAATCCAAGCAGCCAAGCTCCTCTTGTTTATATTTATATGTTTTGTTTCAGTTTTTGGATTAATTGTTATTAGATGAATTTCTTTCTTGGTTAAGAATAGGTTGTTTTTGGTGATTTAGAAGGTTGTTTCCATTTGTGTTTTCTATAGCAGGTTAAGCAGTGATAGAAAGAAGATTCAAAAGGCTAGCAACAGTGTCTTGGCCTCTTTTCCTCTCTTTGGGACCTGAACTAAGGCAAAGACCCTCTTGCTTCCCCAAAAACATAGATTTTCCTTCTCCATAGGATTTCTAGTGTTTGCAAGTTTGTTAGAAGGTTAATGCTTTGCTTTAGATCTCTTCCACCATGCTCATTTCTGAATTTGCAATAAGTCTTCTTCCATGCTTTCTCTCCTTGTAGCATTTTTTAGCATTTACTTCCATAGCTCATAATTTAGACTAGCTTGATGCAAAATTTTGTTTTTTGATGTACTCATTTCCTTGCTTGCTTGATCTCATTGGTTGACTATCAGTTCTTTTGCTGTAGATCTCTCCTCACAGCAGTTCAGCCTATCAGCTATCGCATTCTCTCCCTGATCCATGCCCTACAGGTCGCCCAAAGTTCACCTCAAATCTGCCTTAGTTTTTTGCATTTTTCCACAGGATTTCTTCCTTTTTCCCAATCATCTTTCCCTTTGCTAGTGACCCTAGATGCCCTAACACATCATCCCAACCTCCATCTACCTTTTCCACCCACTCTCACACCTTCAAAACCTTCAAAATTTCTCTTGGCATCCTCTTGTAGACCTCCTGTAGATCCCCTCTGTCCTCCTATAGATTATCCTGTAGGCTTTATTTTGAAGGCCAAATGTGGGAAAAGCCTCCAAAAGGCCACCCAAGACCTCCTAGGACCCATCTACACCATCCTACGTCTCCTAAAATCCCGAAGTCGCCCTTCAACACCACCTATCTGCTTCCACCTTCACACACAATAAAATACATGCATGTCAATTTCACATAAAAATCCAAAAAGATGTTTTTTGCTCATTTACTTCTAGAAATAGCTTGAGTAGATGTTGTTTACTTCCTTGAGTATGTAATGGAATTCATTTCATGGTTTTCATAGTGATTTCTACAAAAGTAGGATTAGTTGGTTAAGTAGGGTTTTCTAGGTTTACTTTACATTTCAGTATTTTTCCTTTCTGCAATTAGAGTAACCTCTGTAGAGTAAGCTTTCCTTTCTTTCATCACATATAGAGCTTCTTCCAGAATCCATAGAAGTTGGCTTGAACTCCTAGTATTCATGTGCCAACTGACCAAGTGACAGCCTGCAGTAAGAACTAGTACTTGTGCATACAGCACCGTCGCTTCCAAGTTTGTTACGAACTACCGGGTTGATAAGAGTAAAGTAGGCAACCCAGGAGTTGCAGCATTATTGCTGCAATACTGGTGCTCACCACTTTTTGGTGCCATTGCCAGGGAAGCGTCAGAGTATTTTGTGATTACTGCTTTCTTCTATTTTCTATCGCAACATTCTGCTAAGTAGTTTATTTCAGCAAAAGTAGAATAGTTGTTTCTTTCAGTTTCTTCATTTCCTTGCTTTCCTTTTCAATTCTACAAATTTCATTTCAGCAAGAGTAGACTAGTCATTTCTTTCCGTTTCTGCATTTCCTTGCTTTCGTTTTTAATTTTGCAAATTTCATTTCAGCAAGTTCATTTCAGTTAGTTGCAATTTGTGTTGTTCAATCCATTTCATTTTTGCAGGTACAATCAGTGAAAAGAAAAACAAAAACCAACCAAAAAGATTTCCTTTCATGCCTCATAGGAATAGAGACAATTCAGGAAAATTCTTGCCCAACACC
The DNA here is from genome assembly GCA_031772625.1 of Pinus tabuliformis. NCBI lineage: Eukaryota > Viridiplantae > Streptophyta > Pinopsida > Pinales > Pinaceae > Pinus > Pinus tabuliformis. The sequence continues at coordinate 278,762,061 of CM062819.1, read as the reverse complement.
CCCACTACATCACACAGCCAACCTTCTCTCTTCTTCGGTGGCAGTGATAAAGAAGAACCTTTAGGTGAAAAACCAGAGATATTTGAAGAACCTATAGGGGAAGAAGAAGAAGAAAACATCCCTCTTGAGCCAATGACTGAAAACAGAAATGCTAGGAGAAATGGCGAGAGAATAGAGGGTACCTTTCCCATTCGGGAGACCAATGGGGACACCAAAATGAAGAATATAAGTCCTTCATCCCTACCTCACTTCCATGGTTTGACTACATAAGATCCTGACACCTTCTTGTTTAAGTTTTCTGTCATCTGTCAAACCTGTGACTATGCAGAAGATGAGCAAAATTTGAAACTATTCCCTTCTACTCTCAAGGATGCAGCATTGTGCTAGTTCATGGGGTTACCTGGAAATAGCATCACAACTTGGGCTTAGATGTAGCAGGCCTTTAATGACAAATATTGAGACTATTGTAGGTCAAAATATACCAAAGAAGAAATCTTCTGAATGACCATGGGAAGTGATGAATCCTTGGAAAATTATGAAGAGAGGTTCCAGCTCAGTTACAAAAGGTCCAGGTGCACACTTGACCCTGAATCTCTGAAGTTGGTCCTACTCAGGGGAATTCCGGAAGACCTTCTAGACCCCCTCCATCTACTGGGAGGGGGAGACATCTACCAACTATCTTATGAGGACATAAATATTGTTTTTAGAAACCATTCTAGAGGAGCAAGGAAGAAAGGTAGGGGGAGTCAACCCATAGCCAGTACCTCCTTTTCCAATTCATACATTAAAGGTGAAATTGGAAACATGCTGGAAGACTTCAAGAGTGAGATGCTGCAAACTCTTGCCATGCAAATGGATACCTTGCACATCAAATGAAAACAAGAGGAAGTAGAGAGGGCTTTGGCCATCTTTTGTCCTAGATGCACTAGGAGGCATCCTAGGAATGAATGTCCATTGAATTCTATAGAGGTTTGTTCAGTCTGTGAAGAAGATCATTCTATAGATAAGTGCCCTTCCTTGCCCAGACTTAAAGTTGTATACCAAGGGGCCGAAGGAGCCACTGAACCACTCTATTTCATGAACCAAAGGAGACCGCATGGACCTAGACCATACCAGCAAGGGATGCAAGGGACATCTCAGGCATACTACAACCCTAACCAAGTCACTTCCATACCTTCTTGGGGCCCTCCTACTCATCCTTCCTGGTCCACGCCTCCTCCTTGGTCCTTTCCATCTCAATATCATGCCCAACTAGCCGCTCATTCATTTCAATCCTATGCTCAGCCGCAACCTCAGTGGAATGCATCTCATCAGGGGTGGAGGCCCCAGTACAACTCTCCTCCCGCTCTTTTGCCTCCACCACTTGCTCAACCACAACCATTGCCTCCTGCTCCACCAAGGCAACCCAAATGCCTGCCTAGCCGAACCCAAACCTGAACAACAGACAAGCTCAACAAGTATATAGTGGGGAACCATCATGCCCAACTTATGCTGTGGAGATTTAGGAGATTAAACTGCGATCTAGGAAGGTTCTCCCAGATAGCCAACCTCCACCTAGGTAGGTTGAGGAAGATAAAGAGGAAAGTGAACCTAAAGCAATTCCACCCTTTCATGAGAGACTATCGAGGACAACACAACCTACCCCAGAAGAAACTAAACTTCTGGGAGAATTGAAACAGTTATGTGTGAAGATACCACTTCTACAATAGGTTGATCAAAGAGAAGTGCTTTAGGCATCCAGGAACGTGCAAGAGAGATGACCCAACCATCAATGTCATAGGACAACTGTCTGACCTGATGTTGGGGCAGGTAATTTGTCCAAAATATATGGACCCTGGAAGCCCAGTAGTTGATGTCCACATCAATGGCACCATGATCCCACATATCCTGATTGAATTGGGAGTTGCCATTAATGTGATGACAAAGGACACAATGCTCAAACTTAACCTCCAGGGCTCCTTGAGGAATACCACGACAGTACTGCAGCTAGCAGACCGCTCCATCGTGACCTCTGAAGGGATTGTGGAAGATGTGATGGTATCCATTGATTCTTCGGAGTACCCTATTGATTTCTTAGTTCTCTAGCTAAAGGAAAATCTCACTGGGTATCTTATCATCCTGGGAAGACCCTGGTTGGCTACTACCGATGCCTATATCAGTTGTTGAGCTGGGAACACGACCATCAAGAACAGGCATATGTCCAAGCAGTTAATCCTATACCCTCCTACCCAACCCTTGCTAGAACATGATCTACCTCTCTGGTTGGAGGAGGAGGATGAGTATGAAGTCTATTCTGCACCACTTTGTGCATTAGAAACCACCATGGGGGGGAAACCGCAAGATGAGGATGATATGATTGAAAATTTGATTCAGAATCCACTCCCCAATATCTTACCATTAGAGGACATAGTGATGGAAACCCAAAACAACCCCTTTAATGATCTTTGTGTGGCTGACCCGACCTCTCTCCATGTTAAGAATATAGAGTTCGGCCCAGAAAGAACCTTGAAAACCAATCCATCCCTATCCACTTCCCAAGAGAAGGAGTTGTGCAGCTTATTGAGAAAACAATTAGATGCCTTCGCCTGGAGTTATAAGGAGATGAAGGGAGTGCACCCTTCAGTATGTACTCATCATATATACATTAAGAAAGATTGCAAACCAGTCATGCAGCCTCAAAGGAGGATAAATCTAGCACTTAAAGACATTGTTAAGGAAGAATTGCAAAAATTACCTGATGCAGGATTCATCTACCCCATCTCTGACAGTGAATGGGTCTCTCCTTTGGTGCTAGTTTCAAAGAAAAATGGCAAGTGGAGAATCTGTGTCGACTATCAAGAATTGAACAAAGCCACTAAAAAGGACAATTTTCCTTTGCCTTTCATAGATCAAGTGTTAGATGGTCTGGCAAGGAAAAAGTTTTTCTCCTTCTTAGATGGGTTTAGCAGGTACAATCAGATTCAAATCAGCCCGAAAGACCAGGATAAGAACACTTTCACTTGTCCTTGAGGTACCTTCGCATACCGGGTCCTTCCTTTTGGTTTGTGCAATGCTCCAGCCACTTTCCAAAGAGCGGCATTGAGTATATTTTCTGAAATGGTTCATGATGCAGTGGAAATATATATGGATGATTTTACTCCTTATGGTTCTGACTTTCCAGAAGCTTTATCTAACCTAGGAAAAGTTCTAGACAAGTGTATTGAGATGAACTATCTCTCAGTCTGGAAAAATGCAAATTTTTTATGACTGAAGGGATCGTGTTAGGTCATGCAGTATCTCAACAAGGATTGTGGGTGGACCCCAACAAGATTGTCATCATCCAAAGGGTCCCACCTCCTCAAAATGTGAGAGATGTCAGAAGTTTCCTAGGCTTAGCTGGATATTACCAAAGATTCATTAAAGATTTCAGTAGGCTAGCCTCTCCTTTGTTTGGCCTTTTAGGCAAAAATGATAGAGTTCATATGGTCCGAAAAATGTCAAGAATCCCTAGATACCTTAAAGAGCAAGTTAGTAACTGCCCCAATTCTTAGAGGCCCAAACTGGGCCCTACCCTTTCAAATTCACACATATACCTCGAACAAAGCAATAGGAGCAGCCTTAGGACAAATTTATGAAAATTTGCCTTATTCCATATACTTTATAAGCAAAAAAATTTCAAACGCAGAGTTAAATTACATAGTGACCAAGAAGGAACTCCTAGCTATTGTGCATTCCTTAAACAAATTCAGACATTATATCACAGGCTATCAAACCTTCGTGCACATTGATCATGCTGCAATTAGATATTTGATGAACAAACCAGATGTAAATGCTCACATTATTAGATGGTTGCTTTTACTGCAGCAGTTTGATCTAACCATTATTGATAAGCCTGGTAAAGAAAATGTTGTTGCTGACTTTTTGTCTAGAGTAAATTTGTCTGCATGTGAAGAAGGAATGGTGGATGACCAAATGCTAGATGAACATCTGTTTTCTATTTCAGTACTCTCTCCATGGTTTGTTGATATAGCAAACTACTTGGTTTCAGCACAGTTTCCACCACACCTGTCCTCAAAAGAGAAGAGCAAGATAGTAAGGAAAAGTGCCCCTTTCACCTGGATTGGGGGTAATCTCTTCAAACTTGGCCCAGATCAGATCTTGAGAAGATGTGTCAGGGAGGAGGAAGTCTTTGACATTCTCCTGACCTGTCATGACGGGCCTTGTGGAGGTCATTTTGCAGCAAAGAGAACTACCTTCAAAATATTGCAAGTAGGCTATTACTAGACCACTCTTCATCAAGATGTGAGGAGATACACCAGCGAATGTGATCGGTGTCAAAGGATGGGGAAACCTACTCCAATGGATGAGATGCCCATGCAACCTCAAGTGACCTTTGAGCCATTTGAAAAGTGGAGCATGGATTTTGTGGGTCCTATCAACCCTCCTTCAAAACAGAAGCAATACATCATTGTGTGCACCGATTACCTGACAAAGTGGGCAGAAACAAAAGCAATCAAAGCAACAACAGAGGAAAAAGTAGCTGAGTTTTTGAGAGAAAACATATTCTACAAGTTCGGGTATCCAAGAGAATTGGTCATAGATCAAGGTAGTTAGTTCACTTCCAATTTGATTGAAGACCTACTCACACATCATAAAATCAAGCACAAGACTTCCACCCCTTACCATCCACAAGCCAATGGGCAGGTGGAAGTCACTAACAGAGCTTTGGAAGGAATTCTGACCAAGGTAGTGAGCAGTAGCAGAAAAGATTGGGTGGACAGATTAGTTGAGGCCACCTGGGCCTACAACACAACATGGAAGACCACCACAGGGTTCACACCCTATGAACTGGTCTATGGGAAGAAGGCTTTGCTGTCAATAGAATTTGAATTCAATACACTAAGGATGGCAGCTCAACTGGACCTAGACCTCAGCCATGCACAGAAGGAAAGGTTACTCCAGCTCAATGGATTGGATGAACAAATATTGCAGGCCCTTCTCCACACAAAGGTAGTTCAGCTTCAGAGGAAGATATGGCATGACAAAAATATCAAGGAGAAGCAATTCCAAGAGGGAGATTAGGCACTGCTCTATGATTCAAGGTATAAAGACTTCAAAGGCAAGATGAGGACAAGATGGTTGGGACCCTACACTGTGGAAAAATGCAATGACAACGGTTCAATCCTTATCAGAACCATTGATGATGAAGCCATCCCCATGCTTGTCAATGGACATCAGTTGAAAATTTACAAGAAGCCCCTCTCCAAGTGAGAGTTCATTGAAGATTTGAATAAGACAGTGATGGTAGTGGAGCATGTCTTAGCCTCCACTTCACCCACTCACTGAAGGAAAAGAAAAAAAATAAAAAATAAGGACTCAAGTGAAAACCTCCATGAGGCGCTTGAAGTCCCATCATTGGGTTGAAAACCTCTTCTAAGGCAGCCTAGTGATGTCAAAAAAAAAAAAGAGAATAAGATCCTTGGGTGAAAACCTTCCTTGGAAAAAGAAAAAGAAAAATGAATTTTAATGTGCATTGCAGGTTTGCAGGAGGACCACAGGGGAGCAAGATAAGATGCCACAAAGCCCTGACACTCACACCAACACCTGTTTCATCTCCTCCACACTCTTCTCCCTCATTTTTTACCTTTCTTCCACCCCACTGTGCTCTTTTTTCAGAAACTGTGTGTTCTACAGGAGGCCTTGTGTCTTCTACAGGAGACTCCTGTAGGGATTACAGAGAGCCAGAAATGGTTCCAAAAAGAAATTTGAGGGGTAGGGAAGCTTTATAAATGACATGTAAACCCTCCTACAGCTATCAACCCTCCTTTCCATCCATTCCACACCTGCATCACATCATCATCCTCATTTTTGTTTTCCTTCCTGTCACAGAAAAACACAGGAAAGCAGATTTTAGTAAAAAGAATAAAAAACAAAAATAAGAGAGGAAGCAGCACCTAAAATCTCACCTGCAACTTACCTTGTATCTCTCCATATCTGTTTGCATCTCTGGCATCATCCTCATAGCTCCCAGCATAGAAATAAGCTGAAATTTCAAAGGGAGAAGCCGCTACAGGAGCTCCTGTAGGAATTCCTGTAGCAGTTGATCCCATTAAAATAAAGCTACAACAGTAAAAGAAGTGCAGCCATGAGGATTGAAGGAGACATCTAAAGCTTAGATCCAACCAGAGGAAACTTGCACAAGGCAAATAGCCACACATCAGAGAGCAGATAGCATGCAGCAAAGGAAATACAAGCATGTAGCAGTAAAAGGAGCCAAAATACTTCACAACACATACATTCGACTCACAAGTAACTGACTAACCCGCTCCTCTGTTTGCATTTGTGTAATTGAAAGATATGTATGAGAAAATGAGATGGTTGAGGTTGAAAGAGGAAAAGGTGGCCAGTTAACTCGGCCACCTTCATCTAGTTGACTGCACTCATCCAAAGATGTCACCCACACGTGCGCATAGTCAACTCAGAGAAAGATACCAAGGATAGGTAGTGGAGGGTATGCAAACTCTGATGCAATAATGAGAGGTGATTGCGGGAAGAAACCATGATGACAAGGTAGGTGGGGACCAATGGTCTAAATATGACCAACGTACATTTTTTCCAGCTCACCCCCATCACCGGAAATATCTAAAAGAAGTAATAAGTACTCCTCCTCGAGCACTCTCACCACCTTTTCCCTCATTCTCTCCTCGTAAAATTAGCTGCAAAAAAATCCTTGTCACCCCACAACCTCGAAACCATCGTTTTCCATCGATCTCACCCATCCTCCTGCTCTTGGCGTTGTCTACAGGAGCACTTACAAGTTCTACAGGAGCACCTACAGGCAGTTCTATAGGAGGGGCAGTGAGTTGTTTTTAAGAAGAAAACACGGGTTTTTTGCTCGATTTCTGGCTTGAGGAGGTAGGTTCCATGCATACCCACCTTGATTATCAATATGTGCAAGGAATGATATCATTTTAAGGAGGAATTGAGTCCATAGAAGAAGAGGAATTACATAAAAAAATTCTTCTTGTTTAAAAAAAAAAACACAGTTTTCCTCTGTTTTCCTGTTTTCTTCAAAATTCTTGTCTCCATCTCTACATTTGGTGTTCAAAAGGGGTATAAGAACAATGACAGGAGGATTCATAAGGAAGGAGCCCACTAATTCAACTAGGTTCCATGAACATCCCCAAGTAGTAGCCATATTCACAAGGGCAAATTTGATGATCTTTTTTGAGAAATTTTGAGTCTTTGATGAGGAAATTGCTCAGGAATTTTCCCTTTATTTAGTCCCTCGCTCAAGAACCCATGTCATTGTCACTTTTAGAGGTCTTTCCATGGAAATAACCCTAGAATTTATCAGTAGGGTTACTACCCGTCCTCTTGGATTACCTTGGAGCAAAGATGAAAAACCAATTGGATAGGTTGCCAAGAAAAATTTCTTCCAAAACAATGAACATCATGTAGAAGATAAAAATGGCATTAGAAGGACAAGCATACCCTACCCTTGGGATGAGGTTAGTTACCAAATCATAAAATATATTTCCTATGAGGGGAGGTATAGCATAGTCTATGGCTACCATTTTAGAATCCTTCATGAGTTGAGATATGGCATGGACACTCCAACACCCCAGAAACTCAGCATCCCCTATTTCCTCCTGCAGTCCCTCATAGACTCGAGCATCAAGTTTAAGGCAGGAAGTCTAGATCAGCTGGATCACCATGCGTTAATCAAAAATTTAGTGGAAGAAGCCCTCCATACATTCACACTCCCTATAGCATGGGAAGTCTTCAGAAACATGACAGTAGAAGATGACATAAAGGCCCTCACCTATGATATCATTCCTTCTGACAGTGAGGAAGAAGAGCATAAAGGGGGAGAAGGTGAAGCAACTGATTAATCAACAAGACAAGAAAATGAGGAGGAAGAAACTAAGATAGAAGAGGAGAAGGATGAAGAGACAGAAAAGGAAGAAACAGAACAAACAGAGATAAAAAAAAAGAGATAGAAGGAGGAGAAAAAGAGGCAGCAAAGGCAAAACAAAGAGAAGGGTCCCCTGAGACTCTGGAAAGAGAGGTAGTAGCTGCCCTCATTTCCCTAAGCACACCAATTAAACCAAAAGAAAAGAGAAAAAGGCAGGCCTCCATGTATTTCAAGGCTAGGAAAAGCACAAGGATAAAAACAGGAAAACCCCAGCCATCTTCAACAGTGCCCATTACAATTGAAGATTCACCCACTGTCAAAGGGGAAGAATCTCCCTCTAAAACCCCTATCACATATGAAAGAGGGACTCCTAGATCTTCCACCTGGAAGGAAAAAGTGCAACTATAGGACCCAAAAATAGGGCTACGGGAGGCACAAACAGTTCTATAGCGGACACTATCAAGGCTACAGGAGACCCAACAGCTTGAGAAAACAATGGAAGAGTAGCCAAACGGGAAGGAGGAAGCTACAGAGCCACAAGAACCTGATCCCCAGCCCAACCTTACCTCCTATTACCATCTTCTTGAAGGAGGAAGGATAATTCCACAAACATTTACAATTCCACTATTCTTTAAATTAGAAAAGGAAATAATAAGAACACACAGGGGGATGCAAATAGCCAAATCCAAGGGAGTTGAGGATGTTGGCCATATGGAGAACAAACTTAGAGAAACGGGCAGAGAGTTAAGTGTTTTCAGACATAGAGAAGCAATTGCAAGAAACCAACTTCAAACTGAAAATGAATTGCTAAGGAGGAAGCTAAAGGAGAAAGAGACCCAGCTGGAATGCATGGCTAGCTTATCCATGGAGGCACTGCAATGTAGAACACCAGCAAAATCATATGGATTATACCTCAAGGACCAATGGCTACAATTTCAGATCAACAGTTTGGCACAAAGAGGCATAATGCCTTTTTAAGATTACAGACAGTTTATGGACCTGTGTGATCAAAGCATAGCAGAAGATAAGGCAAAGATGGCAGAATTTTACCTGCATAATATGGCCCTCACAGACATGAATGTGTGGGACCCCAATGCTAGGCTAGGGGACCTACAACTAATGGCCATGGCTTCATGGATGAACCATGAAGAGTAAAGGGCAACCGAAGTAAAAGGGTTGATGATCAGAGAGCAGAATGAGCCACCAATGATCAGAGCTCAACCATCAGATCCCATGGCTCTCATCAACACACACCAGCTGCTTGCAAATAATCCTTAAATTGCCCCTATATATATAAGTGATCAAGCACAGGCCATTGCACATTTTGAGGACATGGAAAGGTTACTTGAGGATGAATGTGTGCATGCATGTATGAGGAGATGGAACACCTTACCACATAGTCTAAAGATCAGGGAATATCATTCCCCAATGAGGATGAAGGAGGCACTAAGGAGAGTGCCAATGTACAAGCACTCAATGCAGAGGCTATAGGTCAATTGGATTGGCCTCAAACTGAGTCCACCACTGTTGTTAGGCATGCTAGAAGGGAGAACCGAAGAAGAAGAGCAGAGGCAGTGGGAAGAGATAGACAGAAAAACAGGCTTCTATGACAAGGAAGAGGAAACAACATCAGAAGCTTTGGATGCTAGAGAGGTCACCAGGGCCATCAAGGATGAGGAGATGGACTAAGTTTCTCAGAGAATGAGCAACACCTTCAGTAGGGGGGTGATGATGAGCCCCATAATGGATAATTGTATGGGCTCATTTTGCCTCATAACATAGTTAAATCAACCATTCTCTTAGCTTATTGCATGTTTTTTTTATTATATTTATGCTTATGGAGTGCGTTGAGTTAGTTATGATGCCATGAGGTCTAATATGTGTTTAATGCAAATTTTTGCTGAATTTTGAAGACAAAGTCAAAGATTCAATTGATAATTGGCAGCGATAATTTGAAGTGGACAAAGGAGAGGATTTATACAAGGTAATCCCCCTCATTTATTACTCCCCACTTTGAATTACCCTTCATGCAGCACGGAGTACAAACAGCCAAATCAATGCACTACGAGGCAACCGAGCAAGTGGAGGATAACTTATGTTTATCTCGAGTTTTGGGAGCCAAGCCTCCCTAATTTTAAGGAAGTTGTTGGGAGCTTCAGTTGTATAAGTAGAGAGGCCTAGGGCCTCACTAGGGTCGAATTTTTGTCGGATTTTTGTTGTACTTTTGCTATTGTAAAACTCTGCTCAACTTCGAGCTTACTTTTGGTGATAGTTTCATGTAATCCTATTACTATTTTGATAATAAAGATGAGATCCTTTTTGAGCTAGCACTGGGTTACCTCAGACAGCTGAAGCTCTTGGGTTATGGCCCAATCCAAGTAGCCAAGCTCCTCTTATTTGTATCTATATGTTTTGTTTCAGTTTATGGATTAGTTGTTGTTAGATGAATTTCTTTATTGGTTAAGAATAGGTTGTTTTTGGTGATTTAGAAGGTTGTTTCAATTTGTGTTTTCTATAGAAGGTTAAGCAGTGATAGAAAGAAGATTCAAAAGGCTAGCAATAGTGCCTTGGCCTCTTTCCTCCCTTTGGGACCATGAACTGAGGCAAAGACCCTCTTGCTGCCCCAAAAACATAGATTTTCCTTCTCCATAGGATTTCTAGTGTTTGAAAGTTTGTTAAAAGGTCAATGCTTTGATTTAGATCTCTTCCACCATGCTCATTTTTTTCTTTGCAATAATTCTTCTTCCATTATTTCTCTCCTTGTAGCATTTTTCAGCATTTACTTCCATAGCTCATAATTTAGACTAGCTTGATGCAAAATTCTGTTTCTTGATGTACTCATTTCCTTGCTTGCTTGATCTCATTGGTTGACTATTAGTTCTTTTGCAGTAGATCCCTCCCCACAGTAGGTCAGCCTATCAGCCATCACATTCTCTCCCTGATCCATGCCCTAGAGGTCACCCAAAGTTCACCTCAAATCTGCCTTAGTTTTTTGCATTTTTCCATAGGATTTCTTCCTCTCTCCCAATCATCTTTCCCTCTCCTAGTGACCCTTGGTGGACCCTAGGTGCCCTACCACATCATCCCAACCTTAATCTACATTTTCCACCCACTCTCACACCTTCAAAACCTTCAAAACTACTCTCGTCATCCTCCTGTAGACCTCCCGTAGACCTCCTGTAGATTCCCCGTGTCCTCCTATAGATTTTCCTCTAGGCTTTCTTTTGAAGGCCGAGTGTGGGAAAAGCCTCCATAAGGCCACCCGAGACCTCCTAGGACCCATCTACACTGTCCTACATCTCCTCAAACCCCGAATTCACCCTTCAACACCACCTATTTGCTTCCACCTTCACACACAATAAAATACATGCATGTCAATTTCACATAAAAATACATAAAAATCCAAAAAGATGTTTTTTGCTCATTTACTTCTAGAAATAGCTTGAGTCGATGTTGTTTACTTACTTGAGTAGGTAATGGCATTCATTTCATGTTTTTCATAGTGCTTTTTGCAAAAGTAGGATTAGTTGGTTAAGTAGGGTTTGCGAGGTTTACTTTACATTTCAGTATTTTTCCTTTCTGCAATTAGAGTAGCCTCTGTAGAGTAAGCTTTCCTTTCTTTCATCACATATAGAGCTTCTTTTGGAATCCATAGAAGTTGGCTTAAGATCCTAGTGATCTTACGCCAGCTGACTAAGTGATAGCATGCAGTAAAAACTAGTTCTTGTGCATACAACATCGTCGCTTCCAAGTTTGTTACGAACTACCGGGTTGATAAGAGTAAAGTAGGAAGCCCAGGAGTTGAATAATTATTTCTGCAATATTGGTGCTCACCACCTTCCAAATTATTGACACCCCTTGGGAAGAAATTCCTGAGGATTCCCCTTCTAAAGGAAACTCCTCGCTTGATTTTGAGAATCCTAACGGAGAAGCCTCCTGTTATCACTCAGATTTTCCTTAAAGTTGTCAGAAGAAGGAAACGGGTCCAAGGTAACCACAAACCAACTTTTAAGTACAGAAAGGGCTCTCTATTTATGATTTTGCTTTGTTTATAAGATACTAGGCTAGTTATGAAAGCTTGGGGGATTTTGATTTTTTTTGGTGGTGGAATGCAAGAGTAGATGGATAGAACTGAGTATTTTAGGCCATTGGGCTATGGAGTCAATTAAATATGGCTTAACTGGATCAAGTTGATTCAACAAAGGAGGGCTTCACAGGGCAAGATAGCTAAACAAGAGACAAATGGTAACTTGAAAGGGTGAAATGGTCTTGAAAGGGAGGAAGGGCAGTTAAGAATCCTTCAACAAAGTTTCAAGATGAGGGAAAGTGGGTGATCATTAACAAAAAGCAATTAAGAATTTCTTGTTAAATGGCCATAATGGTAAACTAAGAAGCAGGGAGCAATTAAGAATTCCCTACCTATGATAGCTTAGAGGAAAACATTAAGAATATAAACGATTTTAAAGACAGAATGTAGTAAATCACTTTTTGAAATATACTTTTTCGTTTATTATTCAAATATGAAACACATATGAAATATTTAAACTAGAAAACTGTAAAAACATAAGATATAGAATACTTATCTGTCCCTCGTTTGACACATGAATCCTGTAAAAGTCCTTTGCTTTATTACTTCTTCCAGCCCGCCATACAATAGTTGTTCAACAGCACTTCTATTCCAAAATAATGAGTCTACAGAAATGTCTAAGAATCCACCCTAAGTACTTTGAATGAGGAAGTACTTATACAAAATTTTCAATAAAATATCTCCTAGATGAGAAAGATATATTCTAGGAAAACTAACTATATTTTACATAAATGTAGAGACAGATGGTCTCGAAAATAGAAACTAAAAGTGAACTGCTGGGTTGTTGTCCCTGTTTTTGTTGAAGGAGATGGAGGCAGGCCCTATGATTGTGCATGTTGTTGTCTTGCTCGTAATTCTGTGATGGCTGATTATTTTCATCTTTTTACTGATATTGTTTACCTGCTTTACCTTCATTCACCTTCTTTTACAAAAATTGAGTATGGTAAATACTTCAGTTTTACTTTTTACCAAGGTAAATCATAAAATGTTTGTCATATCAGTCCACCAATCATCCCTTGGTATCTTGTTCCTTGTTAGTTTCCTGAAGATCTCATCAGCTTCTGTGTATTTTACAAAATTTGGCTGTACTGGAAACAAGTGTTTCAATTCATGCTCAACATAAAAGAGGTTCTCCAGACTATCATAGAGAACTCTGCCTGTAGGTAATGCTTTGGGTGCAGATGAACTGGCAGATGAGCTGGCTTCGTTATTTGCATACTGATCCAATTTGTCGATATAATCATCCTACCTCATTAACTTATCCTTGATTACTAAAGGACTTGGAATTCCTTTACTCTGTAAATTGCCGAATTTTTCCATAAATTCATCTATGTCTTCTTGCATATTCTGACATTTTCTTTCCAGGTTCTGCATTAGAGTTCTTTTGGTTAAGACTTTCTTGATTTCTTGTATGGTTCCAGTTCTATCCTCAATATTCAGTTGTTCCAATTGATGCTTGTTTCTAATGTTTAGAAAGTTTAATAACCTCATAGCTTCTTCAGGCTTTCCTCCTAGCTCTTACTTGGTTTTTGCAATCTCTTGAAGAGCGACTTTGAGTAGGTCAATCTGTTACACTAAAAAATGTCACCTTGACTACTTACAGTTAGTATGGCTCAAATCAACAGTCATGCTACCCTCTTAGGCAAGTCTATGCCTCTGTTATCCATCTCAAACTCAAAATAGAGAGAAAGTCTTGTAAAAATCATGTTTATCTCTGGGGTCGCAGGTTCTCTCTAGTCTTACCTGCGGGGACGCGGACCTTGTTCACAAAAACTGCGTCCATGGACGCTCTGTATGTAAAGGGACAGGTACGTCCCTCTGTAAAAGACAAAATGCGCGAGTTTTATCTTGAAAAAGTTACTTGTGGTTACTTCTAGAACATTCTAGAGGTCGGTTTGATGAAATGGATGCGCCTCCAGTTGGTTCATGTATCTCTATTAAGGGGAATCTTATCCCATCAATAAGGGAGCTATCCCACCCAAAGAGGGGGATGATCCCATTGATGGTGGACCAGAATAACCTCTTTACAGCACTATAAATAAAGGCATTGAGCCAGGAGGAAAGGAGGTTGGAGCTATACATTTTCTTTGGGTAAATGCTGCAGGATTTAGGTCTTCCATTAGAGCCTTTGTGAGGAGAGATTGTCTTCACTTGATTCTACTTGGGAGAGGGTGAGCTTTGTCAAAGTAGAGGAAAACCCTTGATGGACCCTGGGAGGAACTTGCACAACACCAAGGCCAGGTTGTAAGAGTTTCTTTGTTTCGTTATTAATACAAACTGGTTTATTTTTCTCAATAGCTTGTGTTAATGAGTTATTTCATGTGTTCCTTGGTCTGCATGTTGGATATATGTTTTATTATATGAAATGCAAGTGCTTGGTAATTGTTTGATTGTTTGTGGTTGCAGGAATTGACTTGAAGGAGGAGCTCATCCGGATCGTCAAGAACGGACTTCAACAACAGCGTTTTGGAATAAGGTAAGCCTAAACACTTGTAGTTTTCATGTTATAAAAGGTGTATTTAGAGAAAGATCACTCCTTTTTGTATTGTTTGTCATTAGAATGTCTTAGACTTCTAGGAAAGTCAGTCGTGTCCGCACCCTTGACAGATTCCGTGTGACAAATTGGCGACTCCGCTGGGGAATCCATTAATGAGAGAGTCTTTTCCTTTATATGAACTTTGCTTTGAGAAAATCATTTTGGTTTTCTGGTTTTTGACTGTGCGAATTAGTATTTGGGTGGCTTAGCTTTAGATTTAGTTAGATTTGGTTTTTCTTCATTTTTCCAGACGGACGCACCCTCTTAGTACTGCACAGTGCGTCTTTGGACGCGCTGTTGCCGTCTGCACAGAGCGGGGCCGCACCTGTGACAACGGGTTGCCTGCGTCTTCCTGTAAAACTTGAGAAAATTCCATTTTTGCTTCAAATTGCTTTTAGATTTTGTTTTTCCTTAGTGTTTTCCGCCCAGATCCTTTAGTACCCTGTCAAGAATTTTCACCTAAACTAGTTTTGTGAGCTTTGAGTGTTTTAGTGGTTTTCAACGAAGTTTTGACCTAGGGTTTGATTTTTGGAAAGGCTTTGTAGTGACTTTGCTATTAGAAAGTTGTCCAGCCTTAGATATCTCTGGTTAGTCAACCTTCTTAGAAGTCTGGCCTGTCGTAAAGTCTCCTTTTGTGTGCAACTTGCCATTTGAGTTGTGTTGGGTCAAATTTCGAATTACTTGTTTATAAAGTATTGATTTCCATTTTAAAAAAGAACAAAAAGATTAGAATTTTGTTTTGGCTAGTTGTTGATTCTGCAATAAGCTAGCCCTTGATTTGATTGTAATCAAGTAAAACACCTTAGAAATAATCATTGTTAGTTTTGGCCTCGTTAAGATTGCTTAGAGTAAATTTACTTTTAGTTTGCTTATGAGTGCATTTTCATAGATTTTAGGAGTTGTTAAGATTGATTTTTTGTTTAAATTAGATTTACTTGCTTTATTAAAAGAAAAATACAAAAACATCTTCTTAAAAGTCTTGTTTCAAGTAGCTTTTTGTTTTCAAAAGAAGAAAAGAGTTTTTTCGTGCATGTAAAGAGAAGTTATGTTTTTATGCTTGGAAAAGACAAACGAATTGTTTCTTTGATTGTTTTCAATTAAAAGGTTGCTTTTATAAAGATTGCATTCTCTCAACTTTTTAGTTAAAGCAATTCATCGAAAAGTAAAGTAGTGGATAAATCATTCTAGGTGCATTTTGTAGTGGTTTCGAGTCGAGTCAACACACCACTAGTTTCACTTCCATCACCTTTTGACTTAAGAAACAACCTTAAAAGTAACGCTTAAATTAAAATCAATCTAGTAATCTTTATTTTTCTAGGGCTCTGAAGCACCAACATAGCTTAGGCTAGGGTCTTGGAGTAGGTGAGTACTTAACTCTCCAAGACTACAAAACCAAACAGATAGTCTATCTTGAGTAGAACAAATCCAATTGTTTCAGTTACATTCTGGGAAAGCTCCTCTTAAAGGAGAAGCACGAGCTCGTGTCCGAACCAGTGAGGGGATCATTCCTCCCTCGTTGGGAACGACGCCAGACAGTACGTATTACAAACGGTAAACCTCGGATTAACCATTGTCGAGGAGCCAGGGGTCACTTATCGGTAAACCTTGGATTGTTGTCAAGGAGCCGGTAAGGGGATTGGAGCTTGCTACTCTGCCCTTGCGTGCTGTTGGAGCCTAGACTGTTCCCCCAGGTGTAATTGTTGTGATTGGTAACCTTAGTGGCCATAATATCTAGGATTCTACCCAAGGTGACGGTGGAGGGAAGGTCCCACTGTACCTGGAGCAGACGTCGGTTATACTCACTTGGATTTTCTGGGGGGTTCGCTTCACTTCGAGACGGTTAAAGTGGAGGAACTTGGTCCAGTCTATTCATTAAGCAGGTTGCCGGGGTAACTGTTCCACCCACTATTTCTGTACTGAATCCTGCGAGGTTGGGCTTAATCACCAACTAGCGTTTTTGGTCCGGAAGACTACTGTTTGTGTGTGGTTTGACGCTCTAGATTATTTAGGCGTATGCTTCAAAATTGATTGGTTCTTTAGAAGACTTTAGGTGGTTTGATTTGAAATTTTTTATTTTGTTTTCGTGTGTTGTAGTTAAAATCTTTAATTGTGGCGGAATCACCGAGAAGGTCCCGTTGAATTGCGGGCCAGTCTCCTGAAGTTGTGTCTGTGGCTGAATTGTTGAGAAGATCCCGTAGACTTAGGGGATCCCCTCCTCGAGACGACCCAGGTAATTTAGAAGGGTTAAAGGTCCTTGTAACTCCTCCTAGTGGCAGTAGAGTAGGATCACCTGAAGAAGGAGAATCTTCCTTGGTAGTCCATCCAGATTACCAAAGTTTAGAAACAGGTTACAATCCCGAAGCTGTTACAGTTTCCGAGCTTGCTGGTAGTTTTTCATCTGCCAGTGAAACAGGCGAAGAACCTGAAATTTCAGAACCTGTTACTCCAACTCCTAGTGTTCCTGATTCACCAAGAATAGAAAGAATTATCACCGAAAATCTTCCTGTTGGATTAATTGCCATAGAAGAACTTGTTCCAGAGGAAGAAATAGGCGTTTCTAATTCTGAAGATCTAATTACCCTTGATCTAAGGGAGCGTGAATCCATATTTTACAGTCCTCCTAGAACTGAACCTTGGTACCTTGCATTAACCAATTTTTTAGACAACTCAGTAGGTTTTTCTACACCTCGTACTCCGGTTCCACCTAGAGGAATTCATTCTCCTGTAAATATGTCTGGTCAGTCATCTGTGTTTTCACAAAGTCCTGAATCATTTTTACATGGCGGTCCTTCTGTTCCTACTGGGTATCAATCACTTTCTGGTACCTTTGCGGGAGCATCTCCTCAACCTGTTGATCATGGGTTATTAGTTGGAAACAGTGGTAATGTACCATTGAGTATAGGTGACGTTTATATGATGTCAGGTTCAACTCCCATTAACCAACCTCAAGGTGGCCAATTACCGCCTGGGGGGCAACCTTCGTTTATACCTGGGGGGCAACCTCAAGGTACTTCATTTGTGACTGGGGGGCAACCTCAAGGGTATCAACCCCAAGGGTATCAACCCCAGCCTCAATTTGTACCCCAAAGTCAACCTCAGTATCAGTATCCACCTCAAGGATGGCAACCTCAAGGATGGCAACCCCAAGGGTATCAACCCCAAGGGTATCAACCTCAAGGATACCAACCTCAAGGTCAAGGTCAACCCCAGTATTCGTATTTACCTCAAGGTTATCAACCTACGGGTCAATACCCTAGTCAAGGTTATCAACCACCTCAAGGGCAATCATATGGGACTGCACCTTACAGTTATCAACCCTATCCTCAATACGGCTATGGCTCTCAGTATCCTCAACCTGTTACGAGTCAATACCCTGGAATGTTAACATGGGATCCGTCACAGGGTCAACAGATGTTGCAACCAAGTATGCAGTCGGTACCTCAAGCAGGACAACCTGCAGTTCCTGGTCCATCCCAGCAACCGCAACCTGTCCAGTCAAGTGTTCAGACCCCTGTAACTTCTGTAGTTACTCAGCCGCCAATTGCACCAGGTACTCCACCTCACACGGCTGTAGCAACTACCGCTTCATCTACCATGTTTACTTCTGGAGTATCGGCAGCTCCAGTTCCTACTGTCCCTGTAACCACTCCTCAGATATCTGTACCGTTGTCTGGACCCACAGTTCAAACCACAGTCCAGATGCCTGTAGGTCAACCTGGTACTAGTACGGTTGTTACTACTCAACCTCAATTTGTTCAACCTCCGTACCAGGGACAGTATCAACCTGGGCAAGCTGCCCAACAACCGGTTTACCAGTATCAACCGTATCCTGGGTACAATTATCAACCACCTCAACAACCCCAGTACGGTCCGGTTAATCCTGGTTTTCCAGGAGGATATAATATCCCCAATGCGAATCCTGTTCCTAGTTATCCTGGATATCCTCCTCCTGGGGCTGGTATTGTGACTCAGAGTTTCAGAGATCCTAACCGGCAGTTACCATTTATTGCAACTTTAGATTTACCCGACTTGACGCGCCTAACGAACGATCCAATTCAATATCTTCCGTTTTGGCCGCCAATGCCAAATAAGTTGCCCAGCGATATACCCAAGTTCGAGGGGAAGTCTGGAGAGGATCCGTCTAATCACGTGATGACTTACCACCTCTGGTGTGCATCAAATTCCATCATAGATGATTCTATCCGCTTACGTCTTTTCCAGCGTACACTCATTGGTCTCGCAGCCAAGTGGTACATTGAGTTACCACGGGCCTCTTTTTACAACTTTAGTCAGTTAGCTACCTCGTTCTTAACTCATTTTCAGTTACCAGTCAGATACGATAATGGTACTGAGTTATTAACTTCGCTAAAACAATCGACATCCACGTACATTTCTGATCACATCCATGAGTGGAGACGTCGAAGGAGATTAGTGAAAGTTTTTATCCCGACCAAATCTTAGCTGAATGGTTTGTCAAATCATTATTACCAAGAATTACTGAAGATGTCGCTAAGGCCGGAGTAGTTACTGAGGAGCAAGTCATTGCTCAGGCACAATACCTTGACTTAGTTTATACTCAGTCGGGTACGTTACATGAAAAAATTCCGGATCTTCCAAGTCAAACCAAATCGCTGCTGCTCCTTCGGGATCTCATGCCGCTGATGGCATGATCGGTATCGTGACTACGAAGAGTAAGAAGAAGTCTTCCAAGGCCTCCAATACTCCAATTATCACTTTGCCTGATTCTCCGACAGGAGAGTCTTCTCCTCCTGAACTTACCGCCGACATTCACGCTGTAGAGTCATCTACGGCCAAATCCAAAAACGGTGGAAAGAAGAAAGGAAAGAAGAAGGCTAAAGCAGACAAGGCTCCAAAGGAGAAAACGGAAAAGTCGGAAACCAATGACGAGAAACGTAAACCTCGCTATCCTTGTCTTATTTGTGAAGAAGATCATTTTATAAGAGACTGCCCTCATCGGGCCGAGGTAGTAAAAATAGTCAAAGGTTCTCCGACTCCTGCTGTGTTAAAGAATCCATTTCCAGAGCAGGAAAATAAGATGATAGGTTCTTCTTCGAATGCCAGTGAAGAACCCATTTTGATGATGTCTCATGTCAGGATTGCGACTCGATCGCAAGATTATGGTAGTAAGGCTCCTGTTGATGGTAAGGAAGCAGAATCTTCTCACTCTAACCCATCAACCTCAGCTCCTGGTTCCGATCCACTACAGATCGAAAAACCTAACCCAGACTTAGTGATAAAGCCGCCCGCC
Organism: Pinus tabuliformis; assembly: GCA_031772625.1. Lineage (NCBI taxonomy): Eukaryota > Viridiplantae > Streptophyta > Pinopsida > Pinales > Pinaceae > Pinus > Pinus tabuliformis. The sequence goes on along the minus strand of CM062819.1, from coordinate 278,742,272 downwards.
AAGGGTGTACTTCGAAGGTCTGCTTTCAATCCACATGCGAGAGCAGCCCAGAATTACAACATTGTTGAAGACTTAGCTGTTTCACCTTCAGCAATGTCGGCACTCGAAGTGCTGCAATCATGTCCAGCGCAACGAAAATTGCTTTTGTCGGCTATTGGAGCTGTCGATGTTCAGGACCCGAACCTAATGATCTTTGATCTAGAAAATAGTACACCACGTCTCCCCCATCAAATGGCTTTCCAAATCCCAGTGATAGTCAAAAACAGGCCTATTCATCGGACTGTGATTGATGAGGGAGCTTCTACGTGTATTATGTCGATTCAATGTTGGAGATCGCTTGGTTCTCCTTCATTGAACCAATCCCCCACCATCCTTAAGGCCTTTGATGGCCGTGGGTTCCGTCCGTTTGGTATTCTACAAGAATTGCCTATAGGGGTCGAAGGTAAAACCGTTAGTCTGGATGTGGAAGTGGTTGATGCCCCTCTAGACTACAACCTTCTTTTGGGTCGAAGTTGGTCATATGCTATGACAGCGATCGTTTCATCGGTCTTCAGAGTCATTAAGTTTCCACATAACGGTAAGATCGTGACTATTGATCAGCTGACATACTTTTCATCCGACCCAACCTCTTTAGAAACTATCCAGCATGTCGGTAAAACGACAATCCCTTATAGGGACATTGGTGTAGGTTTAGTTAAGGATTCCGGTTTACTGGGAACTTTTCCTCTCCCTCCACTCAATGTAGACCCTTCGTTCGCAACAATTCATATGATCACGTCAGAAAACATTATTTATGATGATCCTTGGTATGTTCCCTCTGACTCTGAGCTAGACTCACTCGGTGATGTTATGCCGTTGAGTCCGTATGAGATTGCTTATGAAGCTCTTATGTCTTTTACCGACTTTCATTCAACCGACCAAATGAATGTGGTCAGTGAAGAGTCACTTTTCACCTCACCCTTAGAACGGATAACGTTTCCCGAAGAAGTGTCATCTGACGAACAACTTCGCGAAATCCTAAGTGTAGATGATCTACCATGGGAAGATCTCCATCACAGATCTTCGTTTTTACCTAAGGATGATGCATTTGAAAATGATTTTTCATCTATCTTTACCGCTGAATATGTCAAAGACGCTCAGGATCCAACGAAACATTCTGATTCAGAGCTGAATTTAGGGAATATTTCTCGTACAATTCCCATTGATATTTCAGTGAAGCCCGGAATCGAGGAGAACATTCATATAGGTGCCGCATGTACTGAAACGGAAATCCAAACTTACAAGGCCCTATTCCAAGAATTCCGCGACGTGTTTGCCTGGTCTTACGAGGAAATGCCGGGAATTGATCCTGCCATTGTTGTTCATGAAATCAAAACCTACCCGGATGCTAAACCCATTCGGCAACGGTTGCGTCAGATTCACCCTCGGAAAGCGGCTGCAATCAAAGCAGAAGTCGAAAAGCTGTTGAAAGCAGGTTTCATTTATCCGATCCCGTTAACGGATTGGGTATCGAATATTGTTCCCGTCAATAAAAAACAAGGAACAATAAGAATCTGTATCGATTATAGGGATATCAATCGAGCTTGTCCAAAAGACAACTATCCTACGCCTTATATCGATCAAATCATTGATGATTGTGCCGGAAGTGAGATGTTTTCCTTCATGGATGGTTTCTCAGGCTATAATCAAATCAATATTCTACCTGCCGATCAACCAAAAACGGCATTCATTTGTCCATGGGGGACATTTGCTTATTGCAAATTACCTTTTGGACTTAAGAATGCCGGGGCCACTTTTCAACGGGCGATGTCTTATGCATTTCATGACATCAAGCACATTGTGCAACCCTATCTCGATGATTTGCCTGCTCATTCTTTACAACGAGCTGATCACCTTGTCCACCTACGAGCAATCTTTATGAGGTGTAGGCATTATCGAATTCGGTTGAATCCCCACAAGTGTGTTTTCTGTATAGAAACAGGTCGATTGCTGGGATTTGTTGTTTCAAAAACCGGCATTCGCGTCGATCCCTCGAAAGTCGAGGCTATCATCAAATTGCCTCCTCCTTCGAGTTTGCGCCAACTCCAAAGTTTGCAAGGGAAAGCGAACTTTTTACGCCGATTCATCCCAACTACGCCGAGGTCACTAAAGGTTTTACACGGTTGTTGAAACAGAACGCACAATTCTTTTGGGACGAGATTGCCCAACAATCTTTTGATGCACTGAAACACGCGTTGACCCATGCACCGTTATTGCATCCTCCCAACTACAACCAGGACTACTTCTTATACCTCGCAGCTTCGCATTCCACCATTGGAATGGTGTTAGTTCAAGAAGATGAATTCAAAGCAGAGCATGTGATATATTATCTTAGCAGAACCTTAAACCCAACTGAGTTAAAATATTCACATGTGGAGAAATTGGCCCTGGCAGCCGTTCAAGCTGTCCAGCGTTTTCGTCACTACATTCTTCTCCGCAAGACTACCGTTATTTCGGATTGCAACCCTATGATTTATATTTTGACAAAACAACTGCTAGGGGGCAAGTACTCTAAATGGATTGTTATCCTGCAAGAGTTCGACTTGGAGTTCGAGAAGTCCAAGTCTAAGAAATCTTTAGTTTTTGCGGAATTAATGTGTGATTTCCCGAGTGCTGACACAGAGACTGTGGCAGAGGAGTCCATTGTGGACGAATCTTTGTTTCTTATTAGCACTTTAGATCCGTGGTATGGGGATATAATCATCTATCTCCAAACCCAAACCTTTCGGCCTGAAGCTTCCAAGGAAGACCGTCGAAAAATTCGGTTTCGATCCCAGCAATACAGAATTATTGGAGATACACTTTATCGCCGGGGGGCAGACTTAGTTTTTCGACGTTGTTTAACTCACGAAGAGGCTGAGAGAGTTTTGAATGACTGTCACTCTGGAGCATGTGGCGGTCATATGTCTGGGTATGCCACAGCTCAGAAGGTGTTGCGCGCTGGCTATTTCTGGCCGTCTATGTTTAAAGATTGTATCCTTGCTGTCAGAACGTGCCACAACTGTCAAGTTTTTGATCGAAAGATGCGCGCTCCACCTGCTCCTCTCCACCCTATAATTGCCGCTGGTCCATTCGCCAAATGGGGCATTGACTTTATTACTTGTAACCCTCACTCGGCCGGGGGGCATGCGTATATCATCCTCGCGGTTGATTATTTTACAAAATGGGCCGAGGCGATGCCTACATTCGACGCAAGCGGCAAGACAGCTGCAGTTTTCGTATTCAATCATATCATAACTAGGTTTGGTGTCCCACAAGCAATCATTACTGACCATGGGAGCCATTTTCGAAATGTCATGATGACTGAGCTTACAAGCCAGCTTGGTTTGCGCCACGATAGCTCTACTCCTTATTATCCGCAAGCCAACGGTTTGGTTGAGTCAATCAACAAAGTTCTAGTCGTCATGATTCGACGGATCATTGGTATCCATCGAACGAATTGGCATAACATGTTATTTTCGGCGCTATGGGCATATCGAACTTCAGTGAAAAATTCAACAGGTTTCACCCCTTTTCAGCTAGTTTATGGCTTAGAAGCTGTGTTACCTATTGAATGCGAAATCCCATCACTTCAAATGGCTGTCGAATTACTTCCAGCTACTTCCGCAGAGGAGAAACGGTTATTATACTTAGCTAAATTAGATGAGACTCGACGTGACGCTACTTTAGCTATCGAGACTCACGCGAAACGAATGAAAGCTCAGTACGATAAAAATGTAACCCCTCGAAGTTTTTCGGAAGGAGACCTAGTATTATTATATGATCAAGCTAACGATAAGCTAGGTGCCGGAAAGTTCGTTCCTATGTGGCATGGGCCCTACATTGTAAAGCGAAAGCTAGCAAAAGGGGCTTATGAGTTAGTTGATTTTGATGGGGACTCTTTGGGTAAACCCAGAAATGGACTTTACCTAAAGAGGTATTATGCTTAAAATGATGGGTATGGAGAAATTTTTAGATAGGTTAGATTTTCTTTCTAGCTAGCAAGTGTGTTAGTTTAGTCAGTGTGCTTAGTTTAGCTAAGTGTGGTTTTTCGTCATTATTTTGGCTCATCTTGGTTTTACTCTTGATATTGTAGATGTCGACGCCTCTCCAAACATACATTGGATTTGCTGATGGTGCTTGTCGTAGTACACGGAATATCTCTTCCGCAGCTTGGGTTATCTATTCGCCCTCTGACGAGTTAGTTTCTATGCATGGGGTAAGCCTCGGTCAAACAACGAATAACATTGCAGAATACAGTGCAGTGGTTGAATTATTATCCGAATCTATTTCATTTGGAATTCGACGTTTGATAGTGAGGTTAGATTCTGAACTTGTTGTATTACAGCTTAATAGAGTTTATGCCATTAGAAATCCTGTGTTGTTAAGGTTGTTTTTGAGAGTGCGTCTCTTGGAACGTGAATTTGATTACATTGAATATCAACATATTCCAAGGTCTTTGAATACATTAGCAGATGCAATTGCTTCTCGAATGTTGGACAGACATTTACGATAATCATGCAAGTAAATTTAAAAACATTTCATCACATATGTTAAACAAGATAAGCCGGTAATAGTGATATATATAGATAGAAGTGTGTCAAAAAATATATACATCGTCTTCGATCATAGGTTTAAAACACCTTATGATCGGCAAAATGATAGTACAAAAAATCAAAATGTCACATGTGACTACAAAAGTGACTAGTCAATCACTGGTGGTGCTCTCTGTACGACACCACTGCGCGGGCAACCTTACGCAAAAAACCTCTAAATGGTCCAGGGACCGCGACTACGAAGCGCTGAAGCCTCATTGGAATATCATCCATAGTAGTCTCAGGTATATCTGCCGTGAGACGCTCTAGATCATGCTCCAAATCGGCTAGTACTTCTGCTGTCGCATCCTGTGGGGCCGGTACCGGTGCAGCTGGATGTAGTCTATCATAAGGCCGGAGGTTGGCTGGACGCTGTGGGCCAACATCTGCATTTTGGAAAATTTACTATTAGTTTTGAGACGATATATATAAAAAATACAAAAAAATACATAACTAGAAAACTTGTGAAAATAAAAAGTACCTCTGTCATCCCATTGTTCTCCCTGTGGAAGAACCATGTCCGGATCACCTCTGAAATCTGTTCCGGCATACGGGAAATCCTGTATCACAAAAAGCTGGCCCTCTAACCAGTCAAAATAACTATCTGAGAATCGAACTACTGTCGCGCCCTCGTCAGGATGCCGGGCCATTACCGCAACCCATCGTATCAGCTTTGGCTGCTGAGGACCCAAGATATCAACAGTGAGTTGCTGAGGGATCAGCAATGGAATTCTCTCCAAGGCAAAGCTCACGACTATAGGCCCATATCCAAAAGTCTTTAGTCGTCCGTTCCTTGCCTTGGTCAGTTGGCTCTTCATATGAGCCGACACAGCTTCACACCAGTTGAAAATGGTGCCTTGGTAACAGTCAATTGCCATCCGCATTTGGGATCCGGAAGCAATGTGTAAAGCGGCCGCGCCGCAAATTCTGGTAACCGTGAACGCTATGACTTTGAGTTCCGGCAGAGTGATGTGTTTTATCTCTATGCCTTTTGAATGGTGAGCTCCAGGTGTGCACCAAGTCTCGCGGAGACTATCAAGGGATTGGCCACCCGGCCTAGTCCCCGCAAGGTTGAGTTGCTCACCTCTGTTTGGCAAGCCAGTGAGAAAGTATACATCCGAGGGCTCTATCTCGAGCTGGTGCCCTCCTATGTAAAAGCATTGTTCCTGTACGTTCCATCGCTCAACCAGCCATTCCAAGAATCTTACCTGGCCCCTCATGCCCGGTATGGTCCAATATTTGTACAATCCGCATGCTCTTAGGGCATCCAGAGAAGGTTGATGATTTATTGCAACTTCATCTTCCTCTACGTGCTCTCTTTCTCTCCAGTCTAACATGATTAGTGCCTGCATATCAAAAAATAGCATTAGAAATTAATTTGGGAATTTTTGGTGGTTTTTTGAGAGAGTTGGGGTTTTGAAATGCGCGTTTCTCGGAGGACGCACCCCGGCTTTGTTGCACAGGGCGCCCGGACGCAGCTGGCCTGAAGGCGGGCTGCGTCTTCCGACCGTTTTCCCGTAAGAGAAAAAGTCGGGGGACGCAGGTCACCCGAAGGGCACCTGCGTCCGCCGAGAGGCGCATTCCAAAACCAAAACCCCCCCAAAAAATAAAACTAAAACCTAAAAATTGATTCTAAACGGATAGAAATGCAGAGTAGGATGTGTAAAATACCTGGATGAGACGGCGTTCGATTCCAACGGTCAGATTTTCCGCAGCAACCACGGGAAGTTTCTTGTCAAAAGCCCTTTTTTCAACCTCAACAGTGAAACGGTAAAAATGACATGGTAAAAGGTCTTTTTATAGGTTTTTTGGATGAATTAGTTCATTTTTTACCATGAAAAGATATTTTTGAGTGTATTTTTGCCTATTTTAAACAGGTATGAGTAATGTGTGGCTTTTGTGCAGGACAAAGGGATTTCGAGGGAAATTGTAAATTTTTCACAAACAAAATTGCAGAGTCATCTTTTAAGCCCTTTTCTGACTCCTAAAAAATGAAAAGATCGCCGAGTGTTTCTTTTTCACTCGTTAAAACGGAATTAAAAGACGGTCCCCTTTTAGCTCTTTTCTGACCGCAAAATCAGGAAAAGATTGCCGGGTTTTTGTCGTTTCGAACTCGATAAGGAAATAAAACGACGTGTCCTTGATCGCTTTTTACTTTTCAGGTTAACGACACTATTATGAAAGTACTCCTTGGTCGCAAGATCAAGCGGTTCCCCCAGGTATTATTTTATACTTTTTCGGGCTTGAGGGACACAAATATACGAAAAAGTTCAACGTGGAGTCTCCTTTAGTTTTTTCAGACTCTCTAAAAATGAAAAACGCCGAGTTTCTCCTATACTGGGCTCGTTAAATTTTTACAGTAGAGGACCTATTCAATTACAAACAGGAACGAACCACTCCTTCCTAGGGTTCGAATTTAAACTAGGTTGGACTCGTCCGAAGGATGAGCTTACAATCAAGCATATGTTATCCTCCTCAAGCTTGTTAAAAATAAAGAGGTACTTGCCAGAAATGGTGGGGGAAAAAAGAGAAGAATGAACCTATTTGTCATCTTTTGTCTCAGAAGAAACTTTATTACCGCTCTTGAACACGACACTTTTTATTCACCTGGGTTGGGAAATCTTTTACCTCACAGTTGACCAAGTCACTTTGAAAGTTTTTAACCGGGTTTCGAGGATTAACTTTGAGTTATTCGTCACCAAGCCATCTGTTGTGTCGTTATGTGTTCAAGAGGTCTGCAAGCAAAAACTTTCATCTGCAAAATACTTGTCATCCATTTGACCATCCCTGAGTCAGTCCTTACAGCAACATTTCTTCAACTTGAACAATGATTTCATGTTGCGGGCTTGCCTGCAACGGGTCGCTTTCTATCGACATCGACACATTATCTAGAAAGATGACTTAGGAATCGACAGTACCTTGAAGTCTGCATGCATCAATGGCAGGTTTCTCGCCTTTGACGTCAGTTTACATCATTGACTTTCGATCAGAGGATTCCGTGAAGTGTTCGACATCAAAACATCTATTCACATTTCACGGGTTGTGCTTGGTACTTTGAGGACCATTGACATTACTGGTGGTTTCTCTCACGCTTGTTAACAGTTTACATCATTGACTGGTAATCAAGTGGTTTCTACCATGTTCGACATCGAATCATTTAATCACATGGCTAGAATCGTACCAATTCGAGAAGTAGAAGTGAAGACCCTGGATCTAGTTTCTACCATCCAGGCTGCGAGGAGTTTTGTATTCATTATCTATGTAGGCTCATCATAAACAGATGGCTGCGTCCATACTGTGTCTACAAAAGTCTATAAAATGATGTACTGCAAGATCATTCCTGTATCAGAGTAGTTAGTCCATTAGTTAAAGTTTTGAATCTGAGTATGGGAATGCCTACCTCAGTGATGATATATTCTTATCCATGTATTTTGTGTTGAAAATTGCAGGTTCCAATCAGGCCATCCACAAGGTAATCCTTGAAATGATAAAGCGCTTCACCCTTCCTAGAATTACAAAACCCTATTCTATTTCAGGCTTCGCACTTTAGGGGGCAATCTGTTACACTAAAAAATGTCACCTTGACTACTTACAGTTAGTATGGCTCAAATCAACAGTCATGCTACCCTCTTAGGCAAGTCTATGCCTCTGTTATCCATCTCAAACTCAAAATAGAGAGAAAGTCTTGTAAAAATCATGTTTATCTCTGGGGTCGCAGGTTCTCTCTAGTCTTACCTGCGGGGACGCGGACCTTGTTCACAAAAACTGCGTCCATGGACGCTCTGTATGTAAAGGGACAGGTACGTCCCTCTGTAAAAGACAAAATGCGCGAGTTTTATCTTGAAAAAGTTACTTGTGGTTACTTCTAGAACATTCTAGAGGTCGGTTTGATGAAATGGATGCGCCTCCAGTTGGTTCATGTATCTCTATTAAGGGGAATCTTATCCCATCAATAAGGGAGCTATCCCACCCAAAGAGGGGGATGATCCCATTGATGGTGGACCAGAATAACCTCTTTACAGCACTATAAATAAAGGCATTGAGCCAGGAGGAAAGGAGGTTGGAGCTATACATTTTCTTTGGGTAAATGCTGCAGGATTTAGGTCTTCCATTAGAGCCTTTGTGAGGAGAGATTGTCTTCACTTGATTCTACTTGGGAGAGGGTGAGCTTTGTCAAAGTAGAGGAAAACCCTTGATGGACCCTGGGAGGAACTTGCACAACACCAAGGCCAGGTTGTAAGAGTTTCTTTGTTTCGTTATTAATACAAACTGGTTTATTTTTCTCAATAGCTTGTGTTAATGAGTTATTTCATGTGTTCCTTGGTCTGCATGTTGGATATATGTTTTATTATATGAAATGCAAGTGCTTGGTAATTGTTTGATTGTTTGTGGTTGCAGGAATTGACTTGAAGGAGGAGCTCATCCGGATCGTCAAGAACGGACTTCAACAACAGCGTTTTGGAATAAGGTAAGCCTAAACACTTGTAGTTTTCATGTTATAAAAGGTGTATTTAGAGAAAGATCACTCCTTTTTGTCTTGTTTGTCATTAGAATGTCTTAGACTTCTAGGAAAGTCAGTGGTGTCCGCACCCTTGACAGATTCCGTGTGACACAATCTGTTCAAAAATGATTTGGATTGATGATCACACATCATTGATTGATTGAGTGATGTTGGTCCATAATATTTTCTTGATATCTGTTAAAGGCTTTTCAAATGTGAGATCCTTTTCCAGTGTTTTTACTTGTTGAGCCAAGCCTTTGTTTTTCCTTACTTCTTCAGCAAAATTAATTTTTGAAACATCATACTTTTGTTCCAAGGTAATGAATTTCTCCTTTACCTTTTAGAGTTCAATGACCTGGAGCTTCATCTCTTCCATGGATTTGATCAATTCTTCAGTGCTCTAACTTGATGTTCCTACATGTCCTGTACCTATACCTGTACCTGTAATAGTTTCAGCTGTGGCCAAAGGGACATTTGGTGCTAGAGCAGTTGCAAGTGTAGAAGGGACTGTTGTGGAAACCACTGGTACTACATTTTGAGGCTGAGAGGTCGACTCACTCTGCCCATTTTGTAGTGTTTTTTCTAATTCCTGCTCTATCTCCTTTAATTGCTTGTTTAGCTTGAAGACCAAGTCCATAAGCTCTTCTTCAGACTTCTTTTCAATTACTTCAGCATTCTGTGGATGCATCAGTGGTGGAAATTTCAGCTGCTTTCTCAGGGCAGCTATATCTTCATTTTTCTTCTTTATTAGGGCCTCTGCAACTTTTACATCTTTTGGGTTATGACCCAATCCAATAATGAAATCCTCCAATAATTTGATTCTGTTGTCCTTTGCCTATGAGGAGGCTCTTTCTAACTGTAATTGAGCAATGGTGTTGTTCAGTGAATTCTCCAATCGGTGTGTCATCATGGCCTTGCCTGTCAATGTGGAATAGACCATTTCCCCTGTCTGCTTATGCAATTCTATTTGGTCTATGGGGTGAATATCTTTGGCCAGGACCTCAAAATCAGTTTTGAGGTAGTCTGCAAGTGATTTGGGCTGTTGTACTTTAGTCTTTAAAAAGCTCATCTACATTTTGCCTTCCTTGATGTCATAGGCTGACATCAACCTGGTTTGATTGGTAGGAGCCATCTTTAAGTATTGAGTGTAAGCCTGGGCCTTTAGCTGTTCGTTTTTGGCCTTTATCTCCTTGAATTTTTCTTTGATGTCTAAGGTCTTGTCAGATGAAGACCTGAAAGATGAAACTTCAATACTTTTCTGTCTTACCAACTCATGTCTTTGTGAGCTAGAAGGTGTCCCACCTACTAGGAATGTGTGTAGACTATCTCCACCCTCTTTCCTCAAACTCCTTGTTGTTTCTTCAAAACATTATTCTTCTGAATGTGGATTTAGCCTGTGCCTCTTAGCACCAGGCTGGTCTAAAGGACCACTGGCAGGGGTAGCTACTTCCTTGTCTCTTTTTAAGCTCTTTTCCTCATTTAGAGGAGTCTGCAAAACTAGGGGATATCCCATATTAACTTGAGTTTGATGGGTCTGTGCTTGAGCCTATTCTTCAGAGATTTCAGGCTGCTTTGACATATCTGATTTCCCTGATGTTGGATTACTGGTTCCTTATTCTTTTCCCTGTGATGGTTCTACAAGGGGTGCACTAGTTTCCTGGGAGTGCCTTTGAGAAGTATCTACTGTAGAGGCACTAGTTCCTGGAGTTGGCTTGTGAGAAGTTCCAACTGATACTTGTTCAAAAAAGTCCAGGTCAAGTCTCTTTTCTCAGTCTTTCATCACATTATCTACATTGACCTGATCACTATCCATCTCAACTAGAGTTCCTTCCCTCCATTCATCCATATTAGCATATTGCTCTATTTCAGGGATTCTGTGATGAAAATATGGTGATAACTTATTTTTCATTCTCCTATCACAAATGAAACTGTGTGGGTCATATCTCCAACCAAAACTTTTATTTAATTTCATGTGTTCTAGGATTTCTTCTGCTGCTTTTCCTGCTTCTCTATTGTTGCAGACAAATGGGCCTAGGTGATCCTTAATTCTCAATTGTGCTTTCTTCTTGGCCCTGGTAAAGTGAATCTGATCTGAGTTTATCATTTGCCTATAATACTCCAATGCAAACAACCTCATAGGAACATATTTTGGTAGTTTGAATGGAGGAAGCTCACAACCATATATCCTGATCTCTGTGTGATTCTGGTACAAGTACCAGTCACCTACCTTGTACTGTTTGGATAGCTGAAGGATTCTTTTGATTTCATCACTAATCCTAGGAGGAGGATTTCCTGTCAGCATGGTGGTCACTGGGTGGACAAACTGGTCAATGAATTCATTGTATGAATAAGGACAAGCGAATGAATGGTGGAAGATAGAAGTCCAAAAAATGACTGATATGGGATTACCCTTTGTATCAAGTTTATTTACAGAGAATGGGAACTTGTCAGAATGATAGTAAAGTATAAGGTGATATATGAATGTGGAATATTTGAAGACTTTTTCATTTTCCAGCCTCATGAACTGGTCATAGATTTTCTCAGCAATGAATGCAGCATAATTGTACTTGACAGCTGGGGGCTGATCAGGGGTAAAGATGGATATCGATACAAGGGTCAATTCATCCACATATCACTAGTATTGAATCCCATGACTGCAGCTATCATATCAACTATACTTTTGCCTATCTCTGTGAAGAAAACTGACAAATAAGGAGGGAGATTTTTGGGTTGATGCTGCTTATCTATGAAAGTCTAGCAAAGGCGATTGAATTTAGATTGGGAGAATTTAGATGATTTCTCTAGCAAATCTCCAAGGGAAATGGGGGTGAGGCCTTGACTGGGCTGAAATTGGAGCATCTCATTGATTGAGTCTGCAGTAATTGTGAAAAGGACAGTTTGGTTGGGGGACATTACTGCTCTGAGGTTGGGATCATAGTTGGCATGACACTGATGGATAATGTCAGGCAAAATGCGCACAAAGAGGAGAAAGTACATTGGGAGATTTGATTCCCAAAGTCCTATGGTATCATAGCCATTCATGTAACTGTCTCGGCATTGGAAAAATACTTTCAGGTGGTCTTTGTCAGTATCCAGGTCTTTTATTTGAAAATCTTTATCTGCCAAGGGTAGATAATCCAAATCACGGTGAGGGGTAGTGATATGTGCTACATTGAGGGCCACGAGGGTTTCCATTCTAGTTCTTATGGATTCAGATAGGAAACTAGGGTTTTTATGTGAAATTGGTGAAACAGAGGGTCTTGGGAAACTTGAATTGTAAATGCAGCAACTAAATTTTGGTGAAATTTGGGTTTTATCCAATTAATTGCAGAGAAAGCAAGTATTTACAAGGTTTCTGGATGGAAACTGGTAAATACCTATTTTTAGTGACAGGCAATGGAGTATGGGTTCACTGGGTGCGAATGGCAGACTTGGAGCAGTGTCGACTGCAAGTTTGAGGGTGGCTGACGGTTGGGTGCACGAGCTGGTTGATTTCAACGTTCAGGTTGCTGCATGCATGTGCTTTTCAGAAATAAGGACGAAAAATGGATTATCTTTGTTTTTTATGCAAAGTCAACTTTTGGCGGGTTCGGCATTTGGACAGATGGCATCAGCCGGGAAATGATTTGACGTTTTGTCGGTAGTGGGAGGCGGTAAGCGGTTTTCATCACACCACTAGTGGAGGGGAGGTGGTATTTGGGCACAATCGCACAATTCCATACAACGTTTGACACATAGCACAGGCATTGTTTGCAAAACCGCTCGCCATCACGCGCTAAAGTTCGGTGGCGAAGGGCCGTGCGATATGCACGACAACTGTCGGATCTGAGGGATCCGATCGGATGGTTGTCGGGGAGGTGAGGTGGCGGATGGTTAACAGAGGCCGGGCCCAACATAATTAAAGGTTTTAATTACATTGGGGACGATGTGATTGGTTGAAAAAGTCATTAATTAACCGTGGGGGTTAATTAATCCTTTTATTAGCATGGCGAGGATCGGGCTCTTAATTAACTAAGGATTAGTTAATTAATCCCATTTATTCATTGATTTATGGTTATATTTAATCGAGGGGTGGGATATATAAAATTTGGGGGTTTTGTATAGTTATAATAATACAGGACTGGGTAACCTTTATAGTGTAATTACATAATAATAACATTAGTGGTTAATATGACTTTATGAAATGCACGCTAAGTACATGTTTCTGAAAACATTTCATCATATAACATTACTTAGGCTAAAAATATGTGAGGGTTTCATGTAGATAGAATGTTTTTAATTTTCCTAAGTAAAATAGGATTTTACTTAGGAAAAGCTTTATAAAGAAAATGAATGACTTATGAAGGGGTGTGATTTTTGGTGAAGGGGCTTAAGTACTTAAGGTATTATAAATTATTGGGCCGAGGGTCCGGTCCCTCCAAAAGTCAGAGAAATTCTTTGAGCCCCTCTAACTTGATAGATACCTTGGCACTTAGGGGAAATTAGTGAAAATTTAGGGGAAATGATTAGGGAAGTTAATTATTTTTTACTTTGCTTGCTTGATGTGCCTTCCATGTGATACATGCCTTTGCCTTGTGATGAAAGTAAAATATTTACACATTTAGACTTATCATTCACCACATATTATTCTGCAACCATCATCTACTTACCCTACCTACTTAACCTAGCATTTTTACTCCTTTAGTAGGGTGCACTTAGAATGGCAAACCCTTATCAAACTTTCTTTTATTTTACATGGTGATGCCTATCTAAGTCTACACTTATTACATCGAAGGGCTCAGATTAAACTGTTGAGCTCCTTTTTTCACTCTACCTATCTACTTATCTGCTAAGATTAAATTGTTTTCAGATCTTTATTCTCTATTTCTAAAACATGAAATTGAAATATGAACTAGTCAAGTTTAAACTATTTGGCTATTCATAAATTGTGGCATATGTGACAAGCTACACACAATTTTTTATTATACACAAGTAAAAAGTAGTGGCATTTAGACTTGCACACTTTCCTGGTCTTTCTTTTTGTTGGGGTTCATTTTCTTTCATTTTTTGACCTCTTTTTATTCTTTTCACCCTTTGATTTTTCTTTTAGGGTATACCCTCTTTACATTTTTGAAATTTTTTGATTTTTTATAAATATGGAAAACCTTTGCAACAAGAAAAGGTGTGAACATATTACAAAGCTAAACCAAGTCAATAATGATATATGACACCTATTGGTATAGGGACATAACACCTCCAACCAAAACTTCCCTGTCCATAATATGGCCAACATTCCTCCTCCAGGTGGGAATCAGCCTCCACCTCCTCCTCTAGGTGGGAATCAACCCCCACCTCCTCCAGGAGCACTCCCTCCCTGGCTTGCACAGGATGTTGTAGCGGTACCTAGGCAGCAGCATCCCTTACCCAAAAATGCAGAAAGAGTGTTACCTAATTTTGACCCTGAGCGAGGAGATACCGCTGACAACCATATTCGCTCTTTCTTCCTAGCCTTGCACAGGTTGGGGGTCGCTGATGAAGATTTGGTGTGCCACCTATTCTCTTTTACTTTGACTAGTGCAGCCTCCACATGGTATTTCATCTTGAGAATAGGGTCAATCACCTCTTGGGATGCTTTTCAGCATTCCTTTTAAGACAAGTTTGGTGATGACAAAACACCTGCAGCCTTAGTTTTAGAACTATCCCGTCTGAAAATGGAAACCAACAACAAATTCAAGGATTTTAACATCCGATTCAACACTCTATTCAACAGAATCCCAGCCACCGCTAGACCTATTGACAAATTGCTCATGGATTTCTATGTCTCTGCTATCCCTATCCCTACAACGATGTGGGTTAAAAGGAGTAATGTGCAAACCTTACAAGGTTCTATCGATGAAGCGATGAAAGTTGAAAATGAAATGATCTACCTCACAACATGGCATTATACAACTGAAGTGAATAAAGCTTCCCAATCATCTAAGAAGAGTAGTGGGAGTGGAAACAAAGTGGCTGAGAGCAAAGAAAAGGATGCCACAGATGTGGAAGGTTTGAATCGAATCATTAAGAAACTAACAAACACAGTCATAGATATGAAAAGAAATGTTGGAGAGAGTACAAGTGGGAAGGGAGGAGATTATAATAATAGAAAACCCTTCAAACCTTTCTATCGGAAGAAAATAGAAGGTGGTCATGGTCAGCTTGCATTGCCTGCTCCACCTAATGAAGGGGCTTTAAACACAGAAGAGTTGGCTCTTATTAGATCACTCCTTAACAAAGAATAACCTATACTAGAGCTCGAACCAGAACAAGGAGACGAGGAGGAATACCAAGTAGAAGAACCCTCAGATAAGGAAACCCAAATTAATGTGCTGTGGGATTTCCATAGTGATGAGAATGACGATGAGGGAGATAACACTGCAAAAATCAACGCTAATGAAATCCACACGTGAAGTAAAGGGCCGCTTTCAGTTACGACAAAGCCCTCAGACTGAACAAAGCAAGATGTTCACCCTGTGAAAGCATCCGCTCCGAGAGTTCTTGTCGAGAAGAGTAGGCCTGGCAGTCAGTCCAAGAAAACCCCTATTGCAATTCACCCAGAGAAGGAAAATGCATCTCCCACTGCAATGAAGGCTACTCAAGATGGTAAAATCCCACCTAAGAATGGAAAAATAGGTATGTTTACTCTGCCCTTTCATGTTTATAACAATGATTACAATATTGTGGATGATCTCGATAAGTCTAGGGCTAATATCACATATTTTGACTTGTTAAAATCAGCGCAACAAATAGATTTGCTGTTGAAAGCTATGAATGAGCGGAACTTCAAAACCCCCACCACCTCAAGCACCCAAACCAAGAAGCCAATGTCTAAACCTGTTAATACCACTAGTGCAGCCCAAATACCATCAGCTATGGAGGCCACGTTATCTAAAATGAATCGAAAACCCCAAGATGTCAGTGCAGCCATGATAGGGAGGAAATTGAAATCTATGACTCCACCATTCCTCATCACGTTTGAAATTTTCAACATGAACGTCCACAATTGCTTGGTAGATTCCGGCACCTCATCCACTGTTATGCCTTATGCTGTTGCTAAAAGACTTCAGGCCATACCTAAAAAAACTAGAACTTGGATCATGCAATTAGATAGGACAAATGTGAAAGTAATTGGAGAATTGAAGGATGTGTTGGTTCGAATGGCTTCTACACAAAAATACGCACAAGTCATTGATATAGTGGTAGTCGATATACCCGAGGCCTATGGAATGCTACTTAGCAGGGACTGGTCAGCAAAATTGAATGGATACTTCTCGACTGATTGGTCCCATCTCTTATTGCCGCAGAAGGGAAAAGGTGATATGATGAGAGTTGATAGGGAAAGATACAAGTATGTGTTAACATAACTAAATGGTCCCAATGAACCTGTAATGTTTACCAACTCCATCCTTGGGAACTATAGTTTCAATGTTTATGCTACAGAAACCTGTTTTGGAGAGTTTCATGCAGAAAATGTTGAAGAAACTTTGACACACACGCAGTTGGAAATTCCCTCCCTGTTATTGGGAAAACTAATGTCTATTTAGAACTGCTAGTCCCACTAAGACGGGTAGCTATCTTAGAAACAAACAAACTAAAGTCGCTTGTGTTTTCCTTTACGAGAGATAGATGAGAAATAAGCAGAGAATACCAACCTCAATCTTTCGCTTGGTCCTTTGCTTGTTTCCTTTCCCCTTTGACAAAATATTGCCACTACTTCCTTACTTGTCCCGCTTCAAAGAGCACCTGTAGAGTCACAACAACATAATACCATCAAAGCATAAATATCTATCAGTGCAAACAATATAGGATCAGATATATATTGACCATACAAATGTATATATCAACACAATATTCAGAGATACACAAGAATATGGAGGAAAACTCAAATAGCTTTATTTATAGAAGTAGTAGAAGAGAGGATTACAACCACTTGGTCTGACCCAGCATCATCCTCCCAGCTTGAAAGCCCTCTTCACCTCATACAAATCAAGATCACCCAACAATGTCTTCAAAGAGAAACCAACAGCACTTCTTTGCAAATTACAAAATTCCAACCTCTGGATCTCTGGGATGAGGGATCCATATATAGATGTTTGTAGGGGGGTGAGTCAACTTCTTGGATTTTGATTAGTGTCATCTCTCTGATAGTTCTTGGTTCCACTTGGAGATTTCATGATCTCTTACTCATCCTTGGGCGAATTCAGAGAGGCAAGTGTCAAATGAGTAGCTTCTAGAAGATTCTCAGGGTCTCCACCTAGCAAACTGCTTGTGCCATTTGTTTGCTCTCACTCATCGCACCCTATAGAAGGTCTTTCCAGTATGCATCGCACTTTTTGCGTGTGGCGGGTGAGATGCATCGCACCCTTAGCACTGGGCAATCTGTATGGTCCTGCTTTGACCAGTTCTAAGTAGTTTTCATGGAGAACTTTCTGGGAGATGATGTAATCAGCTGACCTTGCTCCTTTAGGGTATGAAACAACACCTTTAGGAACTTAGAAGCCCTTGTTTTATGGACATATGTGATTGGGGTTGTAGTGCCCAAATATGTCTATAACAGTTGCCCCGTAAAGCATGAGGTCATAAATATTTTTGATGTCGGGTGAAATGCTTTATAATGAGGATCCGAGGTTTTTCAAACTAGAAGGTGACCTGTAATAAGATACAATAAAATACATTATCTTCATTATATTTTCATGATCTAGCTGAGGCGGGCATTCCCATGCTCAGCTTGATAAATTCATTTTCATGTACATAGGACAGACAACCGTCTGTGTGCAAACTCATGATTCTGGTAGAGCCATCATCCCTTAGTTTGGATGATTATCTGTGCAGCAATGATGTACATTTAATGTCTTTATTTTCTTGAATATATCGCAGCCCGGATGGATGAAACTAGATCCAGGGTCTTCAAAACTCGTTCAATCTTCACCCGAAAGTACAAGTCGATCCATGTGAAAAGATGTTCTTATGTCGAACATGGAATGACATCGCCTGATTACCAGCCAATGATGTAAGCTGTTAACAGGAACGAGAGGAATCACCGATGATGATGATGACCTTCAAGGTACTGCACTACAATTCACGTGGTGTGAATACATGAGTCGATGTTGAACACCACGCAAAATCTTTCGGTCGAAGGCCATTAATGTGAACTTGTCGCCGGAAGTGAGAAACTTGCCATTGAGGCATGCAAGCTTCAAAGTACTGAAAGGGTTGTTCCTAGGTTGACTTCTTGAATAGTGAGCTGATGTCGACAAGAAGTGACCCGTCATAGGAGGGCATTAATGAATCCCACATCTACGACACGGAATGGAGCAAATGATTTTGTGGAGGTGAAAACGATCTGATGATACAAGGTTCAGGGTGGAGATCATGAAAGAATGAAGCGTGAAGGTATTGCAGCGGATGATGGATAGGTGAATTCTCTGAGCAACTTCTCTTGAACATATCAGCGACACTGAAATGGATTGGTAGCATTAACCCCAAAATTGGATGGTACGGTGGACCAATGGTGATATGACCGATGAATGGAATAACCCAACCCAACTCAATCATGGTGATGGAGTGAAAGTGTCATGTTCAAGAGCAACCTGCAACCAATAAAGTTTGTTCAAGTTTTCTTCCCTATTTTCCCCAATCATTTCTGACCAGTACCTCTTTATTTTTGTCAAGCTTGAGGAGGATAACATATGCTTGTTCTATAATTTTCCCTTCGGGAAAACCCATCGCTATGTTTTAACGAGCCTAGCGACAGTGAAACTCGCTCTTGCCTGGATGGACAAGTTTGTCGCTATTGTTTTAACGAGTTTAACGACAAGGATAACTTGGTCCTTTTCAATTTTAGAGAGTCTGAAAAGAGACGGAAAGGAAACTCCAATATTCATTTTTCGTAGTATAATCCCTTAAGTCCGAAAAAGTATAAAACAATGCAAAAGGGATGAATTTTTGATAGTTTTAACGAGCCGAATAATACAAACGCTCGAGGAGGGATGGCACTTCCAATCACTTTAACGAGCTGGAGAGGCCAATTGCTTGACAATCTTTTCATATTTTACAAGTCAGATGAAAAAAAATTAAAGGAGACTCGTTTTTTGAGGAACGAGCGATATATTCGAGTAGCAGCTGGGTCCAGGTAAGGGTTGGAACTTTCTAATCACGACGGTGTCAAGAAGATGGCTAATAGAATCACTCGTCGTAGCTGTTCCTCAAAAAAGGGGTAAACAATCAAATGGAGGTGTGTGATCAGCTAAAACAAAGTGGAGGTGATATTAAGAACATGACCAAGGCTCAAAAGCTTATGATAATGCATTCGCAATGGTTATTTACCAGAGGTGAGTTCATTTTTTAATGAGCTTAAACTCTGGTGGAACATATGCTCATTGCTAGGTTTAATTTTTAACAAGCTTGAACTTCGTGTAAAACTGCTCGTGCCAGTCGTATAATAAGGATATCTCATCGATAGGTTCATTTTTTAGGGAGCTTGCACCATTCGAAATTTTGCTCCGACTCCTTTTATTATGTAAGCTAGGAACAACCAATCCTATGAGTTTAAAGGGTTAATAATCTACAAACTAGGAAAATAAATGGTTGCTTTTCACTTTCATGCAAAAAGGTTTGCATGCCCCCAGGTATAGCGAAGTAGAGTTTCTAGGTTACCCTTCAATTTGCAGACAAAACATTTGTTCTGTCGGGAAAGGCATACCTTCTAATGGAGATATCTTATTCCAGTCTAATCCCATTTTCCTAAATGGATGGGTGTGTCAGACTAGTCATATATCCTCCACGGAAACCTACCCTATACCTGAAGTTTTCCTACCGAAGTAGACCAGGGTGCATGCCCCCTGGGTTTTAGTCACAACCACCGAATCACTCGCGCTCATCAGGTGGACGGATTAGAGATTGATGAGACATTCCTTGTGCAAAAAGACCTGTTAGGGATGGCATATGACTATTAGCTATGTGTGAACTGGGGAATGAAAGCTGGTCTACGAGCTGGACCACTCTGTCGTCATGTGGAAAACACATCACTCGGAAGAGTGAGGAAACAATAGCTCCCATGCTATAAATGTAGTTGCACCTAAGGAGTAGATTTTAATCTAAAGGTCCTTGGACTACCATTACGTTCAGATAAACGGTTTTCCTTCTCAAAGTTATAGGAAAATTTGGAAGGATCCCTAACGGTCGACTGGTTCCTTTGTCGAAGCCTGTCAGATTTCGCATCTCAGGCAAAAGCGATGGCGAACCAAGCGCTTTCCAAGCAGTTGAGGAAAGGATACTCACAGAAGCCCCTTCATCTATGATGGTACCAACCATGACCATTCTGTAAGTTTTCACTATGATTCGGAATGGTACATTAGATGGTAGATGGGGTCTGCCTAGTAGATTCCAATCGAAGGAGACGACTAGGTTGCTTGGAGGTGGGACCGAATAAACAGCCAGATATATCTCTGACGAATTTCCTTCCTGTGGTAAAGGAACAGGTAGATTTCCCCCATATTCATCGGAGTCTGTGTTTACGAAAAGAATTTGAATGGTGTCGTTCTCATTCTCTTCGGTGACTATATCATCTGAAGGTAAATCTTCTGAAGACAAGACGGGGTCGACTACCGTCTCAACCTTTTCACTTTGGTCTGACGTGGACTCAGAGGGTTCATCTTCAATGGTAGGTGCTTCGACCGACAACAAAGGTGTGTCAGTTAGATTTTCAACTAGCAATGGACTTGGCAAGAGTTTTTTGTACCCAGGAGGAAATCGCTGCGGCGATGCAGGACGGTTATCCAAGACTCTTTTAGCTTCGTCCAGGAAGGGACAACGGTGGAGAGCATGATCGCCTTCACACAGTCTGTAAGGAAATTTAGATTTTCCTTTCAGTCCGGTGACTTCGTTTTCACTAGTTGACGGTGTACTCTCAACATGATCATCAAAGGTTGACGACACCAGATTGTGCAGCAGGGAGACCAGTCCCTTAAGATCTGTGGGATGCAAGGACAATCTCGATGATAATGGTCCCCTTTGTAGATGACACATGGAGATTTAGGTTTGGATGGTGCAGTGTGTGGATTTCCTCTAGACGATGTACGGCTGCCCCTTTTTTCCGTTGGCTCCTTCTTCTTCTTCTCCTTCCCTTTCTTCTTCTTCTCAGTTACTTGGTTTTTCACCAAGCGAAGAGGAATAAGGAGAGGGAGAAACAAATGAAGTAGAATTTTGGGGGGTAACTCTAGTATCATCTAGTTTCTGATTTGATTACTCAGGAATCACGGTGCTTTGAATGACAGAGGTCGAGAAAAGCCATACTAGCAGGCCAATTGTAGGTCCTGGAAGGGACAATGTGGCCATATGAGGTGCACCAACATCTACCCAAGAGGGGAAAGGACTAGGATTTCCCCCAAGGGGAAATTCTTGGTTGGTGGACTCCATTTTCTCAACCTAAGATCAGCGAGGGAACAGTGACATTATTCTGATTAAAATAAATTTTAGACGCTTTGACACAACTTGCTTTTTCAATTTTTAAGAGTCGAGAAAAAGTTAAAGATGAATCTAGTCGCCTTCGATTTTTAATGAGCCTGAAGTGACAAGTGCTCAGATGGACCTTTTCCTTTAAGGAGTCTGAAAAGGAATGAAAGAGACTACTCTAGAAATCTAGACAGAGGGATTACCAAACCAATCCCAAAACTGCAGAATACTTTTTACGGTACGGCAATCAATCTTCCCGAATGTTGTGTTCAGTGCATTGCGATTGATAGGGCGGCAGACATGACTTCCTAAGGATAAAGGATATATCCTATTGCGGTCTCCCAATATATACTCGACGGTACGTGGGGGCACAAGTCCGTACTGTCACTTGTCGTCTCAAAGAGGAGGAATCACCCAACCTACGATGAAAGCGACAGTTACCAGGCTTTACGATGCCGGAATGCGTCTCTAGCCTAGACTTCTAGATGTTTTGCGTTAGGTTCCAAAGTGTTTTTATGTTCATTGAATTTATTTTACAGTTGATCTTTCTTAAGAAGTTTGCCTTGAAGGTTCATCGCATGATTTAGATATACAACTCCTAAATATGCAATCTAAGATGATAAATAGTCGTTTACTCTTCTTTTTGCAATGAAAATCCTAACTACCAAGGAAAGAGAAGCAAAATCCTTTCAACATAGAGCAGAGAGCACACACTAGATGCACTGTCCTAAATCAAAATCAACAAGAAGTCTAAATGCAAATGCACATGCATGTATTTGTTTTCCGCTTTCTTAATGTGTGAATGAAAAAAACAATGCTAAGTACAAATATGAATTATCTCTTCTTTCAAAGCAACATTACTAACGATTTTCTTTTCAAAAAACGAAAGGGAGACAAGACGACACTTTGCGATTTTGAATTGAAAATTGCTTTCAACACTTGAAATACTATTAATTCAGATCAAATACAAGAGTAACAGTGTAATTGACTATCAAAAGAGGAGGATTCTTTTCTTTGACTGAAAATGACACTTGCGACACTTTCAAATCAAAAGACGACAGTTCGATTAAGCTACTATTTTGTAAAGGAGAATTGTAAATGGCGAAAAATACATAAAAAAAATTTCAATTCTTTGTACAATGGAGGCTGGATGATTCAAAGGAAGGGGGTTTCAACAATGGCCTACTGATCACAGATAGCAAAACTCCTGAATAAAGCTGAAGACAGTGAAGAGAAAACCAAAATCTGGAGGCAGAAACAGTCTTACCTGATCATCGCACCTGTAACATAGGGAAACAGGGATGCATACCACCTACTGCACACGGGAGGTGCGATGCATCCAGTCTGCCAAAAGGAGACAGTGCGATGGTCTAGGAATGAGACTTTAACTTGGTTTTTGGTCACAGTTTGTAGCTTAGTTCAGGGATTTAGGCTGAGCTAATGATAGTCAGTAACTAAAAAGTATAAGGGCTGATCTAATGAGGTTACTTGAGCTACCTCTATGGCACTTAGAATGTTTGCAAGTCAATTGTTTAGTTCATAAAAAAACCCGGAGATTGACTAAAGCAACGTTGATCTACTTTGCACTTGCATAGAAAATGCAGTTCGAAGGCTGGCTGGCTTAACTTCAGGCTCCATCTGTGGTTTATGAATCAAACAAATAGAGACAAGCAATAAAACTATTTGATCCCCAGCGGAGTCGCCATTTTTTTATCGGGAAAACTAGTGTCTATTTAGAACTGCTAGTCCCACTAAGACGGGTAGCTATCTTAGAAACAAACAAACTAAAGTCACTTGTGTTTTCCTTTACGAGAGATAGATGAGAAAGAAGCAAAGAGTACCAACCTTAGTCTTTCACTTGGTCCCTTGCTTGTTTACTTTCCCCTTTGACAGAATCTCGCCACTCCTTCCTTACTTGTCCTGCTTCAAAGATCACCTGTAGAGTCATAGCAGCATAATACCATCAAAGCATAGAGATCTATCACTGTAAACAATATAGGATCAGATATATATTGACCATACAAATGCATATATCAACACAATATTCAGAGATACATAAGAATATGGAGGAAAGATCAAATAGCTTTATTGATAGAAGTAGTAGAAGAGAGGATTACAACCACTTGGTCTGACCCAGTGTCATCCTCCCAGCTTGAAAGCCCTCTTCACCTCATACAAAGCAAGATCACCCAACAATGTCTTCAAAGAGAAACCAACAGCACTTCTTTGCAAATTACAAAATTCCAACCTCTGGATCTCGGGGATGAGGGATCCATATATAGATGTTTGTAGGGGGGTGAGTCAGCTTTTGGGATTTTGATTAGTGTCATCTCTCTAATAGTTCTTGGTTCCACTTGGAGATTTCATGATCTCTTACTCATCCTTGGGTGAATTCAGAGAGGCAAAAGTCAAATGAGCAGCTTCTAGAAGATTCTGAGGGTCTCCATCTAGCAAACTGCTTGTGCCATTTGTCTACTCTCGCTCATCACACCCTATAGAAGGGGTTTCCAGTATGCATCGCACTTTTTGCATGTGGCAGGTGAGATGCATCGCACCCTTAGCACTGGGCAATCTGTATGGTCCTGCTTTGACCAATTTTGAGTAGGTTTTCATGGAGAACTTTCTGGGAGATGATGTAATCAGCTGACCTTGCTCCTTTAGGGTATGAAACATCACTTTTAGGGACTTAGAAGCCCTTGGTTTATGGACATATGTGATTGGGGTTGCAGTGCCCAAATATGTCTATAACACTCCCATAATCCAATTGATCAGCTATCATGTATTATAGTAGATGATAGGACTAATTTCTTGGATAGTAGTTCAATTGATGTAACATTAGATGCAATATTCTGGACACTCTATTTTGATGGCTCTAACTGCCTTGAAGGTGTAGGTGCTAGAAGTATTCTCATTGACCCACAAGGGAACCAACATCTAATGGCTAGCTGGTTGGAGTTCTCATGCACCAACAACACAACGGAATATGAAGGCCTGTTGCAAGGCTTGAAGAAAGCCATTGTTATGAATGTGAAAAATCTTAAAGTTTTTGGTGACTCACAGATAATCGTAGATCAGGTAAGGAAAATGATACATTGTAACTATCCACACCTGGTGAGGTACCAACATGAGGTATGGGACTTAATTGACAGTTTTGATTCCTTTAATATTACATACATACCTCGAGGACAAAACCAATATGCTGATCTGATGGCTAATATGGCTACTAAATTTTTACCCAATTTTAGATTGAAGAAAAATAAATGTTCTGTTGAATTGATTTTCAGATCGTCGATGCCTGATAACTTCTCGAATTAGCAGGTTTTCAAAGATGATGAGAAAATCCTTGAGTTCCTGCACTATGAGAAGACATTCAAGAGTGTAGTCATTGACGAAAAGGAGCATGACAAGCTAGGAATGAAATGGAATATGAGGAAAAGGATCAACCCAATGTGATTCCTAAATCAGTGGTTAGTATGGAGCACTTGTATGACTTGCATGATAAATTCAAGAAACCAACTAACTGTAAAACACACATATCATCCATGAAGTATGAAATAATCAACCTTGGGACTGAAAAAGACCCAAAAAATGTCAATCTGGGCCTAGGGTTCTCTCTGCAAGAAAAGGCTGCATTTATCAAACTATTTAAAGAATACAAGGATGTCTTTGCATGGACATATGAAGACCTAAAGACCTTTGATACTAGTGTTATGCAACATGTGATCCCTTTGGAAAAGGAGGCGAAGCCCTACCAACAAAAGCTGCGTAAGATGCATCCAAGCATAGAACCATTGGTGAATAAATAACTGAACAAGATGTTGGATGCTAAAATCATCTTCCCGGACAGACACACCCGTTGGGTAGCCAATCTCGTGCCAGTGAGAAAGAAAAATGGAGACATCAGGTTGTGTATCTATTTTAGAAACCTAAACAGAGTGTCTCAAAAGGATAACTATCTTGTCCCTTCTATGGAACACATCCCTCAGTGCGTTTCTAGGTCTGAAATGTTGTCCCTATTAGATGGGTTTTCAGGATATAATCAGGTGTTGGTATCTCACGGGGATCAGCTTAAGACAGCCTTCAACACCAAATGGGGCACCTACGCATAC
This sequence comes from Pinus tabuliformis, assembly GCA_031772625.1. Lineage (NCBI taxonomy): Eukaryota > Viridiplantae > Streptophyta > Pinopsida > Pinales > Pinaceae > Pinus > Pinus tabuliformis. The sequence goes on along the minus strand of CM062819.1, from coordinate 278,716,578 downwards.
CGTAAAATGCCTTTTGGACTCATTAACGTGGGTGCCACATTCCAAAGAGCTATGGACATAGCCTTCCGAGGGTTGATGAACAGATCAGTAGTGGTGTACATGGATGACATCACTGTGTATTCATATTGCAGAAGGGATCATATTTATCACCTGAGGCAGATTTTTGAAAGATGCCGAAGGTATGGAATTTCTTTGAATCCCAAGAAGAGCATCTTTGCAGCCACAGAGGGGAAACTACTGGGTCATATCCTTTCTAAAGACGGGATTGTGATTGATCATGAAAGAATACAAACCATCATGAGAATACAACCCCCTGCCAATAAAAAAGCCATGCAATCTTTCTTTGGGAGGATTAATTTCGTTAGAAAATTCGTCTCAGGCTTCGCAAAAATAGTACGCCCCTTGCAGCTGATGATGAAGAAAGACGTTGTGTATAAATGGAGCGATGAAGCCAAGGAAGTGTTTCGGCGAATCAAGGAAGCCATTGCTCAAGCTCCTACACTGGTCAGCCCTGATTTTGGCAAAGGATTCTTCTTATACACCTTTGCTTCCGACCTTTCATATGCCACAATTCTCACTCAAAAAAATGATGATGGCAATGAAGTCCCCATTTCCTACATGAGTTCAAATCTCCAAGGAGCGGAACTAAATTACCCAGACGTGGAGAAACAGGGCTATGCAGTTTTCAAGGCCGTTAAACATTTCCGCCCTTATTTACTAAACGCCAAGACCAAAGTCATCATGCCCCATCCTGCTGTAAGAGCCCTCTTTGTGCATAAATAAATGGGTGAACGAAGATGGAACTGGATAACCACCCTTCAAGAGTTTGACCTGGAGATATTTCCAGCACAGATAGTTCGAGGGCAGGGACTTTGCAAGCTATTGGCAGAAGCCTTAGCGGACCAAAAGGAGGCATCCAAAGAATCAAGAATGTTGAGCGTACAATATGCAGAAAGGGAACTCAGGGAGGAGCTCTTATGGAGTAACGAAGTGCTGATGTATGAGCGAGAAGTATCGGAAACCTTTTTGGACCCTGAGTCGTGGTACCATGACATACGCTTCTATCTAGTGTAGGGTTCGTGTCCTGAACACATGGATGCATCATAGAGGAGAGCACTCAAATTGAAATCCAATATGTATCATTTGGCCGACAACATCTTATACAGAAAAAAAAAAAAAAGTTCATGATGGAATCTAGCTGAGGTGTTTCGAGAAAGATGATGCCAACCATGTATTTAAATAAATGCACGATTGCCCAGCAGGTGGTCACTATGGCGGAGAGACCAATGCTCACAAAATATTGAGAGCTGGATATTATTGGCCCACAGTGTTCAGAGACTCGCATGCCTATCCTCGCAAATGCAAGGCGTGCCAAATTTTTGGAGGAAAAGAAAGAAAGCTCGTTGTTCCCCTTAGGCTTGTTATGATTTATCGACTGTTCCAACAATGGGGCCTAAACGTCATAGGCGAGATCACTCCAAACTCCTCACAGCAACACAAGTATATACTCACAGCGATTGATTACTTCACCAGATGGACCGAAGCCACCCCACTCTGGAAGTTGAAAAAAGATGAGGTAATATCATTCATTGAGAAATTCATTATCAACATGTATGGCATCCCTGACGCTCTCATTTTTTATAACGCTTCTTACTTTTCATCTCTGAGATTGACTGAGTTTGCCATTGATAAATCAATCCACATAAAATATGCAGCAAACTATTACCCCCAGGGAAACAGAGTTGTAGAGTCTTCCAATAAGAACCTTATCCACATAATCCGCAAGTCAGTCATTGATAACCAGAGGAACTGGCACAACGCCTTGAGAAATTCCCTTTGGGCCGATAGGGTCACCCCTAAAGTGGCCTTAGCAAACTCCCCATTCTTCCTCGTCTATGGATAGGAATCCATCTTGCCCCCAAACATTGCCCTTCCATCCTTACAGCTCTCCCAAGCTTCAAGAGGAACCCCTTCAACCCTGCTTCAAGAGGAACCCCTTTAGCCCTGCTTCAAGAGGAACCCCTTCAGCCCTGCTTCAAGAAAGGATCGACCAACTGATGAAGCTGGAGGAATTAAGGGATAGAACCAGAATTAAATTCAAAAATCACCAAATGATTGTAAAAAAATGGTTTCATCATCATCTAGTGGGAGATAAAGATTTCCAAGTAGGGAAGCTAGTCCTAAAATGGGAAAAACTGAGTGAGCCAAAGGGTAAATACACAAAATTTCGACACCTATGGTTGGGCCCATTCCAAGTTGTTGAAAAAATTGGTCAAGGGACTTACAGGTTGAAAGCGTTACAAGGAGAGACTGAAAATCTCCTTGTTAATGGCTAGCATTTGAAGAGATACTTCCAGTAGCCATTGCATTGGTGGTTTCCTCCTGAGTAGGTTAGAGTTCATTTCATTTTTTTGTTAGCTTAGTTGTACTTCTGTCCTTTCTTTTGTTTTTTGCCATGTCAATTTTCATGCTGTTTTGAATTACATTCCTTTTCAGCCAGCTGATTGTAGTCCTCCAGTCTCATTCTACCTTTTACATTTGCCCTCATTCACTACTCTCGGCCTTTCCCTTCCTCATTTACTTGTTGATGATTCCGTTGTTCCTAAATCCATCATTTCCCTGCAAATCAAACAAACTTTCTATCAGCCCATGAGCACTTGAGAATCAGCAGTGGAATGCAAACCGAAACCCCTCATTGGTATCTGTTGGGAACTGTGTGAGATATGTTGATAACTTGGATATCTGGAGCATGTAGGGACATATTTATAAAACAAAAAATGTGTAACTACAGCTGGATTGGCCTGGAGGAGCGCTGCATTTAAATAAATCCCACTCAGACCTAGCCTATACTTGCTTGTAAGGTTTACAGTCATTCTCCATTGGTTCCATCCACCACACTAAATGGTCCAATACCTATTACTCACAAGTAAACCTCCTTTCATGGGCTAAGTTCACTGTTCATACCCTGTGGCAAATCTAATTGTGCTCTAGCCCTTGTGCCTGAAACTGTAAGGACTTATCTAAAAAGAAATGAAATGTCAAGTCCTTGTGCCAATCTGGAAGGACATGTTGTTTGGGAAGCCGGTTAGGGTAAGGACTGTTGCTGGGCTCAGAGTACCGGTTGACACAGCAAGCCCAACCTTTCTTAAGTGGTTTAAAAATATGGCATGATCCATGATTGTGCCCCATTCAATCAATGAAAATATAGCTATGAAATTCTCATATAAAGTGCAAGAAAAACTTGTCTACATCAAGCTTGATGAGCAATAAAGAGCTGAGGTGCACACCTAAACAGGTATGGACAGACCATTGATGGCCCCAAAAGGATTTTTGAAAGTGGGAAACAGGTAAAGGAAGGTTAATAAACCCCATAATACTACCATTGGAGAATGCCTATCAAAATCATATCAGTAAGTAGAAGCTATTTGTATGTATCCCTCCTGAAGCAGTTAATGTTAAGTGGAACCCATGCTTGTCCATCTATATAGTTTTCATTTCAAGCTTATCTTAACATCCTGATGTTTTGTTGATCTGAAGGTTATTTGGAAACAAAGATAACTGGTTCGCCCAGTGGTTCGCCATTTGTTGTGGCCACAACTAACACCCTATTAAAACATGCTCTAATAGCAAACTTTGAATGGGCCCCCTATAAGTATGATCTATCATCTCTCTGAATGATCCTTTTCATCCCAGTGATTTTAACTCTATAAAGAGCCGAATCTTCCATTCACAAATGGTGAAAACCCCTTAACAAATCCCTCACGTATAACCTTGTTAAGCCCTTCATTCATATGCTCATCGGGGTTTTTCTAGCTTCCAAAACCCTTCCTCGCATCATTGTCTCGTTATAATCCCTTTACAAAGGAAACCCTTCACAAAATATGTATATCCTCCCTCTTTCACTTATCGCATCATAATGCATGCCATAAGGCCCCGAACTCGACGGCGTTATGAACCACAACATATATATTTTTCGGTCCAAAAGCCCGTCGCATATCGCAATCGACCTAAGTCCAAGGTTTATGTATATATGGCATGCCCCTGGCCTCCGGACCCTCTGGCACTATGAACTGAATTATATACATTGTCAGGTCCAGCCCCCAATCGCATATCACGTATCGGCGGAGCCCGAGCCTTATACATAATACGCGTAATGATATGGCGGACTCGCCGAGCTATCACATACGATATATATAATTTTGGGTTCGAAAGCCCGTCGCATATCGCGATCGGCGGAGCCCCAGGCTTGTGCATATTGCGATATATGATAGCCCGGACCCAACGATATTTATAGACTCCAACATATAACATTTTAGGTCCGTCTTGAACGATCAGGGTGGGATTTCCTATGTTTTCATGTGTTTTCCAAATGTTCTGAAATTACAAAGGGATCAGGTTTTAAGTGTAAAAGGTGGGTCTATGGAGTCCCGATAGTGTAATTGCGCATCAGGGAAGTGGAAGGCATGGGTACTACGATCCACGGAGGGGTCGATACCTGATTGCGATTTAAAATAAGCCCTCAAAAAACTGTGCCAAGCCTATGGGTTGAGCGAGAAATTGTATGTTGACTGTGTATCAGGCATAAATCCTTTTCATACTTGTTCCGTAGTTTATAAAATGAATGAAGGCAGCATTTATGTTTGATTGAACATTTATGTTTTATTGTTCACAATCATCAAGCTAATGATAGCTATCCTTGTAGGTGAGAAGTAAAGGACGTAGGAGGGGATTCGAAGAGCCATGTATGCAGAAGCGCTGCGTTTAAGGGTCTGGCCGCAAGCGTTCCGGGTCAGAACCCCACGCGTTGCCTATACATTCTGTAAGCAGAGTTGTCCTGGTCTTCATTATGGGAAGGCAACATACAATCACCCTTTCTACCAACATCTGTTCACTTCCTCAGGAAAGCAATCGATCCGACCGTTATGCTTTCTACGTGCCAGCAGTCACACTGATGATCCTATCTCTGTGTACTCGATTTTCATATCTGAAACAGTGGGAAGACGAAGAGGCAGGGTAGACCTAGAGTTGGGGCATTTTCATAAGTATTACCTCCGAAGAGGAGAAAGGGCTTTTGATTTTTGAGAAGAATAGTTTTGGTTTATTGTGAATAAGGACTATTGTGGGGAAAGAAGGAGCCTTCAGTTTTAGACTTATTTGATGGTTCTTTTATATGTTTTGGATCAGAGTGTTGTTGAGGGCATGAATGTAAATGTGATTTGTATTTATGCATATTGATGATTTACAGTTCACTATTAGTCTTGTTAAATTGAATGTGATTCAGTTTCATGGTTGAATTGTGAATGGTCTCTGATTTCAAACTAAGTTAAATATCAGTTGCGAGTTTAATTCCATATAAGAATGTGGATTCCTATATGAGTGATTGGATTGAAACTTAGCTTTAATACAATCTTGTTTAGTTGTGAATTTAGTGATTGATTCATTTGGACCTGAATCTATACATGATGTTTAATCTTCTTTATCACGCTCCTGCCGAACATATATATGATGTTTAAACCTCTGTATTATGCTTCTACAGGATAGATTAGGATAGCTAGGACTAGATCAGAGTATTTAGAAGTAGTATACATAGGATTTAATACATAAAGGTTCGCTGTTTTATTTTGTTGATATAATCGAAGTCTTCCTCCCGGAAGCAATCTTTCAGTGTGTCTAAATAGTTTACAGGGTCCCTTAAAACTCGTTGGAGCTAGCCATTCCAAATGAATGCAGGTCAAATTGGGGTCTACAGTCAGGTTAGTTCCCCTTGTTGGCATAACGAGCATTAGCCCTATCAACAAGGGAAAATGAACCAGTAGTTGTATATTAATAGAAAATAAAGGGAAGCATACAACAAAGCCTTGATGTTTATAGGATCTCCTTGAATTAATATCCAAGTCCAAGCTAAGCTCTCCAAGCACTCCTTCTCCAAGCCAAATGAGTGGCATATAGGCATAATCTTGTTGGCATTATGTTTTCTGGTATGGCTATATGTTACAGATGTTGTACTTGATGGCAACTCCCATGACAAGGCTCTTAATTTATTAAAAAAATTAAGAAGGACGCAGGAAATCAGTTTAGAAGGTGCGTACTCGCAGCTACACCATGCAGGAGCCGCGTCCAGAGACGCAGGCCAGCCGTTCAGGAGGTGCGTCCACCCAGTGCACACATTTCAAGGACACGTGGGGGTTTCTTGTGTTTTACTCTTGGTATCTAGCCGACGGTATTGTGTTATTATGGTGTCGGCTCGTGGTATTGTTCCATGATTTGAGGAGGAGCTTGCCTATATAAAGCAAAGGAGATCATTTGGTTTGAGTATGTCTTTGGTTGAATATCTTATGGGGTGAGATCTGGTCTAGATCTAAAAGGCGAATCTACTGAAGGACTGAGATCTCTTTGGCGCAAGATCAGATATGTAGATCTAACTGGTTGGGTTACACTTAAGGTCTTGAAATCATTCATACCCGAAGGTACGCAGGTACAGTAAAAGGAAAGTGCGCCAAGACGCAGTTCAGTAGGAGGAGACCTGCGTGGAGACGCAGGGCAGATGAGGTTCAGGTGCGTCCCTGAGGCAACAGGACGTGGCGCGATAGTGTCTTTGGGTGCATCCCTGCAGCAACAGGACGCGGCGCGATAGTGTTTTTGGGTGCGTCCCTGAAGCAACAGGACGCAGTGCAGTTGAAGGAACAGTGCGTGGGCACGCAGCACAGCAGAAGGTGAACTGCGTCTCGACGCAGGCCACAGAAGGGAAAATTGTGTCTCTATCTTAAGATATTCTGTTGATTGAATTTCTCTGTTGATAAGGTGTTCTGGGTTAGTTCTGTTATTGCTAATCTGATAACTGTAGTGGACTGTAACTGATATGTACTTGATGATCATTTGATGCTTTATGAAATGAAGTAGGGGGTTGTAGCTCCCTTCCAGGAGAGACTGGAAAACGAGAGAGAGTTGTAGCTCTCTGCAGGTTGTAGCATGCGTACTGGTAAAGGACTGCACCAGTACAAAACCATTGTAAAAGAAGTTTCTAATTTGAAAGAAGATAGAGACATATTGCAGCAGGTGGTTTTCACCCACATTGGGTTTCCACCTTACATCTTGTGTTCTTTGGTGTGACTATCTGTTTTCTTTGTTCATGCACATTATTTTATGGTACTGACATGCAAAAATAATTCAAAGATCAAATAAGGAAGGTTCATTAAAAGAATTAGATAATACTGATTCACCCCCCCCCCCCCCCTCTCAGTATTATTTCCAACAATTGGTATCGGAGCAGGTCCTTCTGAGGAAGCTTGATCGCTTGAATGAAAAGATCCATCAGAATGGCTAATCCAGAAAGAGAGGCACACATCAGGCCACCAGTCTTTGACGGGAACAATTTTACTCACTGGAAGATAAGAACCACTGCATATCTACAATCACTTGGAGCAGAAGTTTGGGGAATCGTAGAAGGAGGATACAAATTCCCATCAGCAACTCCTACAGATCCAGCAGAGAAAAAGCAATATGAGCTCAATGCCAAAGCTGTTACTGTCCTATTGAGTAGTTTGACTCAATCAGAATTTATGAAGATCATGCATTTCAAATCAGCTAAGGAAATATGGGACAAAATCGTCACAAGCTATGAAGGAGATGATCAGGTAAAAAGAGCAAAGCTTCAAACTCTCAAAATCCGGTATGAAACTCTTAAGATGCGTAATAATGAAAGTATAGCTAATTATTTCCTGCGTATGGATGAGATTGTGAATTGTATGAGGGATCTGGGTGAAGAATTTGAGTAAGTTGTCTTAGTTGAAAAAGTTTTGAGATCTCTGTCTGCTAAATTTGATTCTAAAGTATCTGCCATAGAAGAAAAGGAGAATGTGCAAAAAATCACCATGTCACAACTTCATGGGATCTTAACTGCTTTTGAAATGCTACAAGAGGTACCACCAGAGGCCGCATTCGAAGTGTCAGAGGAAGAAGATGAGGTAAATTTTGTCAAGAATCTTGAACGGGGAATTGGACGGTTCAAAGGTAAGCTACCTTTCAAATGTTTTCTATGTGGTAGAGTTGGTCACTATGCTGCTAGATGTCCTCATAACAAAGGAAAGATATCTGAAGAAGATGGTAGAAGCTATTATACCCATATTAAAAGTTCATTCAATGATAGTGAAGATATTAGAAGTCTCATGGCACATAAGAAGAAGAATGCTTCATCCAATAATAGTGAAGATATTAAAAGTCTCATGGCACATGAAGAGAAGAATGCAGAAACTGAAGAAGTTGCCAAATTAAAAGAACAATTGGAGACAGAAATCAGGGTAAGGGAGAAATTGCAGGATATAGTAAAGGATCAGAGTACAACTATTCAGAAACTTGAATCAAAGATCCTCTCTCTAAAAGAAGATCTTAAAAAATCAAGAGAACAGAACAGAGAAGATCTTGAAGATCAAGAACATGAAGTGACCAAACTAAAGCGACAAGTGGAAGAAGGAAGAAAAGCTGAAGAAGACCTAAGGAATCAATATCTGAAAAAGGAAGAACAACATCAAGTTGAGGTAAATATCTTGAAAGGTAAAATAGAAGAAAAGGATAAGCTTTTACGATTTCAAGATAGTACTAAAGTCTTGGATGATATTCTTAATAGTCAAAGGTCTCCTTCTATCAAGACTGGTCTTGGTTTTCATGAATATGTTGAAGGTGAATCTAGTTCACAAGGTGAGGCAAGAAACTCTAATGAGAAATCTGAAATGCTCAACAAGGAACAACCAAGGAAAGAAATTCCTCAAGGAAGATCCTTTACTCCTAACTATGGACGTGATAGACGATTATTTCCTCCACTGAAAAATGTTGAATGTTATGTATGTCATAATCTTGGACATGTTGCAGCCAGATGTAGAAGTAGAATGGTTCAAGAAAGATCATCGCATTCCAGGTATTTCAGAGGATATTGTTTTGCCTGCAATGCATATGAACACAAAGCAATTGATTGTGATAGAAGGAACATGAAAAATGTAAGATGTTATACATGCAACAACTATGGGCATAAAGCAAGGGAATGCAGGAGCAGATTTCAAAATTCAAAACAAAAGGACCATACATCATCATAGTTGCAGGAATTGAAGAAGACAGAGACAGAAAGGTGTGGCATAATTCAGACAACGGACATAACAGACATAGGGGAATCTGAAAGTGATGAAATTCAGTATTCCATCTTGCATACGCTGATATAATGAAGACAAGTCGCGTATATACGCGAGTTACAGGCTGCAAATTCGCGTATATGAAGAAAGGGCAACAGAACAGACTCAGGAAATGGTTCAGTCATGGTTGGCTCACAGGTTCAGGGGGAGCATATAATGCATTGTTGGCATTATGGAGGATGGTCAGAAGGAGATCTTGGAAATAGCTGCAATATGTCTCTATCTCTTTCATGGTGGATTATGGTTCTGTGTTGCAGATCTGGTTCCTTTTTCAGGGGGAGCATGAGCTTAGGGGAGCATACCCCTTTGCCCTTGATGTCAAAGGGGGAGAATGAAGCTGAAGATTATAAGGTTGCCATCAAGTCCAAAGGGGGAGATTGTTGGCATTATCTTTTCTGGTATGACTATATGTTACAGATGTTGTACTTGATGGCAACTCCCATGACAAGGCTCTCAATTTATTAAAAAAATTAAGAAGGACGCAGGAAATCAGTTCAGAAGGTGCGTACCCACAGGTACACCATGCAGGAGCCGCGTCCAGAGACGCAGGCCAGCCGTTCAGGAGGTGCGTCCACCCAGTGCACACATTTCAAGGACACGTGGGGGTTTCTTGTGTTTTACTCTTGGTATCTAGCCAACGGTATTGTGTTATTATGGTGTCGGCTCGTGGTATTGTTCCATGATTTGAGGAGGAGCTTGCCTATATAAAGCAAAGGAGATCATTTGGTTTGAGTATGTCTTTGGTTGAATATCTTATGGGGTGAGATATGGTCTAGATCTAAAAGGTGAATCTACTGAAGGACTGAGATCTCTTTGGCGCAAGATCAGATCTGTAGATCTGACTGGTTGGGTTACACTTAAGGTCTTGAAATCATTCATACCCGAAGGTACGTAGGTACAGTAAAAGGAATGTGCACCGAGACGCAGTTCAGTAGGAGGAGACCTGCGTGGAGACGCAGGGCAGACGAGGTTCAGGTGCGTCCCTGAGGCAACAGGACGCGGCGCGATAGTGTCTTTGGGTGCGTCCCTGCAACAACAGGACGCAGCGTGATAGTGTTTTTGGGTGCGTCCCTGAAGCAATAGGACGCATTGCAGTTGACGGAACAGTGCGTGGGCACGCAGCACAGCAGAAGGTGAACTGCGTCTCGACGCAGGCCACAGAAGGGAAAATTGCGTCTCTGTCTTAAGATGTTCTGTTGATAAGGTGTTCTGGGTTATTTCTGTTATTGCTGATCTGATAACTGTAGTGGACTGTAACTGATATGTACTTGATGATCATTTGATGCTTTATGAAAAGAAGTAGGGGGTGGTAGCTCCCTTCCAGGAGAGACTGGAAAACGAGAGAGAGTTGTAGCTCTCTGCAGGTTGTAGCCTGCGTACTGGTAAAGGACTGCACCAGTACAAAACCATTGTAAAAGAAGTTTCTAATTTGAAAGAAGATAGAGACATATTGCAGCAGGTGGTTTTCACCCACATTGGGTTTCCACCTTACATCTTGTGTTCTTTGGTGTGACTATCTGTTTTCTTTGTTCATGCACATTATTTTATGGTACTGACATGCAAAAATAATTCAAAGATCAAATAAGGAAGGTTCATTAAAAGAATTAGATAATACTGATTCACCCCCCCCTCTCAGTATTATTTCCAACAATTGGTATCGGAGCAGGTCCTTCTGAGGAAGCTTGATCGCTTGAAGGAAAAGATCCATCAGAATGGCTAATCCAGAAAGAGAGGCACACATCAGGCCACCAGTCTTTGACGGGAACAATTTTACTCATTGGAAGATAAGAACCACTGCATATCTACAATCACTTGGAGCAGAAGTTTGGGGAATCGTAGAAGGAGGATACAAATTCCCATCAGCAACTCCTACAGATCCAGCAGAGAAAAAGCAATATGAGCTCAATGCCAAAGCTGTTACTGTCCTATTGAGTAGTTTGACTCAATCAGAATTTATGAAGATCATGCATTTCAAATCAGCTAAGGAAATATGGGACAAAATCGTCACAAGCTACGAAGGAGATGATCAGGTAAAAAGAGCAAAGCTTCAAACTCTCAGAATCCGGTATGAAACTCTTAAGATGTGTAATAATGAAAGTATAGCTAATTATTTCCTGCGTATGGATGAGATTGTGAATTGTATGAGGGATCTGGGTGAAGAATTTGAGGAAGTTGTCTTAGTTGAAAAAGTTTTGAGATCTCTGTCTGCTAAATTTGATTCTAACGTATCTGCCATAGAAGAAAAGGAGAATGTGCAGAAAATCACCATGTCACAACTTCATGGGATCTTAACTGCTTTTGAAATGCGACAAGAGGTACCACCAGAGGCCGCATTCGAAGTGTCAGAGGAAGAAGATGAGGTAAATTTTGTCAAGAATCTTGAACGGGGAACTGGACGGTTCAAAGGTAAGCTACCTTTCAAATGTTTTCTATGTGGTAGAGTTGGTCACTATGCTGCTAGATGTCCTCATAACAAAGGAAAGATATCTGAAGACGATGGTAGAAGCTATTATACCCATATTAAAAGTTCATTCAATGATAGTGAAGATATTAGAAGTCTCATGGCACATAAGAAGAAGAATGCTTCATCCAATAATAGTGAAGATATTAAAAGTCTCATGGCACATGAAGAGAAGAATGCAGAAACTGAAGAAGTTTCCAAATTAAAAGAACAATTGGAGACAGAAATCAGGGTAAGGGAGCAATTGCAGGATATAGTAAAGGATCAGAGTACAACTATTCAGAAACTTGAATCAAAGATCCTCTCTCTAAAAGAAGATCTTAAAAAATCAAGAGAACAGAACAGAGAAGATCTTGAAGATCAAGAACATGAAGTGACCAAACTAAAGCGACAAGTGGAAGAAGGAAGAAAAGCTGAAGAAGACCTAAGGAATCAATATCTGAAAAAGGAAGAACAACATCAAGTTGAGGTAAATATCTTGAAAGGTAAAATAGAAGAAAAGGATAAGCTTTTACGATTTCAAGATAGTACTAAAGTCTTGGATGATATTCTTAATAGTCAAAGGTCTCCTTCTATCAAGACTGGTCTTGGTTTTCATGAATATGTTGAAGGTGAATCTAGTTCACAAGGTGAGGCAAGAAACTCTAATGAGAAATCTGAAATGCTCAACAAGGAACAACCAAGGAAAGAAATTCCTCAAGGAAGATCCTTTACTCCTAACTATGGACGTGATAGACGATTATTTCCTCCACTGAAAAATGTTGAATGTTATGTATGTCATAATCTTGGACATGTTGCAGCCAGATGTAGAAGTAGAATGGTTCAAGAAAGATCATCGCATCCCAGGTATTTCAGAGGATATTGTTTTGCCTGCAATGCATATGGACACAAAGCAATTGATTGTGATAGAAGGAACATGAAAAATGTAAGATGTTATACATGCAACAACTATGGGCATAAAGCAAGGGAATGCAGGAGCAGATTTCAAAATTCAAAACAAAAGGACCATACATCATCACAGTTGCAGGAATTGAAAAAGACAGAGACAGAAAGGTGTGGCATAATTCAGACAGCAGACATAACAGACACAGGGGAATCTGAAAGTGATGAAATTCAGTATTCCATCTTGCATACGCTGATATAATGAAGACAAGTCGCGTATATACGCGAGTTACAGGCTGCAAAGTCGCGTATATGAAGAAAGGGCAGCAGAACAGACTCAGGAAATGGTTCAGTCATGGTTGGCTCACAGGTTCAGGGGGAGCATATAATGCATTGTTGGCATTATGGAGGATGGTCAGAAGGAGATCTTGGAAATAGCTGCAATATGTCTCTATCTCTTTCATGGTGGATTATTGTTCTGTGTTGCAGATCTGGTTCCTTTTTTAGGGGGAGCATGAGCTTAGGGGGAGCATACCCCTTTGCCCTTGATGTCAAAGGGGGAGAATGAAGCTGAAGATTATAAGGTTGCCATCAAGTCCAAAGGGGGAGATTGTTGGCATTATGTTTTCTGGTATGGCTATATGTTACAGATGTTGTACTTGATGGCAACTCCCATGACAAGGCTCTCAATTTATTAAAAAAATTAAGAAGGACGCAGGAAATCAGTTCAGAAGGTGCGTACCCGCAGGTACACCATGCAGGAGCCGCGTCCAGAGACGCAGGCCAGCCATTCAGGAGGTGCGTCCACCCAGTGCACACATTTCAAGGACACGTGGGGGTTTCTTGTGTTTTACTCTTGGTATCTAGCCGACGGTATTGTGTTATTATGGTGTCGGCTCGTGGTATTGTTCCATGATTTGAGGAGGAGCTTGCCTATATAAAGCAAAGGAGATCATTTGGTTTGAGTATGTCTTTGGTTGAATATCTTATGGGGTGAGATCTGGTCTAGATCTAAAAGGCGAATCTACTGAAGGACTGAGATCTCTTTGGTGCAAGATCAGATCTGTAGATCTGACTGGTTGGGTTACACTTAAGGTCTTGAAATCATTCATACCCGAAGGTACGCAGGTACAGTAAAAGGAAAGTGCGCCGAGACGCAGTTCAATAGGAGGAGACCTGCATGGAGACGCAGGGCAGACGAGGTTCAGGTGCGTCCCTGAGGCAACAGGACGCGGCGCGATAGTGTCTTTGGGTGCGTCCCTGCAGCAACAGGACACGGCGCGATAGTGTTTTTGGGTGCGTCCCTGAAGCAACAGGACGCAGTGCAGTTGAAGGAACAGTGCGTGGGCACGCAGCACAGCAGAAGGTGAACTGCGTCTCCACGCAGGCCACAGAAGGGAAAATTGCGTCTCTGTCTTAAGATGTTCTGTTGATTGAATTTCTTTGTTGATAAGGTGTTCTGGGTTAGTTATGTTATTGCTGATATGATAACTGTAGTGGACTGTAACTGATATGTACTTGATGATCATTTGATGCTTTATGAAAAGAAGTAGGGGGTTGTAGCTCCCTTCCAGGAGAGACTGGAAAACGAGAGAGAGTTGTAGCTCTCTGCAGGTTGTAGCCTGCGTACTGGTAAAGGACTGCACCAGTACAAAACCATTGTAAAACAAGTTTCTAATTTGAAAGAAGATAGAGACATATTGCAGCAGGTGGTTTTCACCCACATTGGGTTTCCACCTTACATCTTGTGTTCTTTGGTGTGACTATATGTTTTCTTTGTTCATGCACATTATTTTATGGTACTGACATGCAAAAATAATTCAAAGATCAAATAAGGAAGGTTCATTAAAAGAATTAGATAATACTGATTCACCCCCCCCCCCCTCTCAGTATTATTTCCAACAATTGGTATCGGAGCAGGTCCTTCTGAGGAAGCTTGATCGCTTGAAGGAAAAGATCCATCAGAATGGCTAATCCAGAAAGAGAGGCACACATCAGGCCACCAGTCTTTGACGGGAACAATTTTACTCACTGGAAGATAAGAACCACTGCATATCTACAATCACTTGGAGCAGAAGTTTGGGGAATCGTAGAAGGAGGATACAAATTCCCATCAGCAACTTCTACAGATCCAGCAGAGAAAAAGCAATATGAGCTCAATGCCAAAGCTGTTACTGTCCTATTGAGTAGTTTGACTCAATCAGAATTTATGAAGATCATGCATTTCAAATCAGCTAAGGAAATATGGGACAAAATCGTCACAAGCTACGAAGGAGATGATCAGGTAAAAAGAGCAAAGCTTCAAACTCTCAGAATCCGGTATGAAACTCTTAAGATGTGTAATAATGAAAGTATAGCTAATTATTTCCTGCGTATGGATGAGATTGTGAATTGTATGAGGGATCTGGGTGAAGAATTTGAGGAAGTTGTCTTAGTTGAAAAAGTTTTGAGATCTCTGTCTGCTAAATTTGATTCTAAAGTATCTGCCATAGAAGAAAAGGAGAATGTGCAGAAAATCACCATGTCACAACTTCATGGGATCTTAACTGCTTTTGAAATGCGACAAGAGGTACCACCAGAGGCCGCATTCGAAGTGTCAGAGGAAGAAGATGAGGTAAATTTTGTCAAGAATCTTGAACGGGGAACTGGACAGTTCAAAGGTAAGCTACCTATCAAATGTTTTCTATGTGGTAGAGTTGGTCACTATGCTGCTAGATGTCCTCATAACAAAGGAAAGATATCTGAAGAAGATGGTAGAAGCTATTACACCCATATTAAAAGTTCATTCAATGATAGTGAAGATATTAGAAGTCTCATGGCACATAAGAAGAAGAATGCTTCATCCAATAATAGTGAAGATATTAAAAGTCTCATGGCACATGAAGAGAAGAATGCAGAAACTGAAGAAGTTGCCAAATTAAAAGAACAATTGGAGACAGAAATCAGGGTAAGGGAGCAATTGCAGGATATAGTAAAGGATCAGAGTACAACTATTCAGAAACTTGAATCAAAGATCCTCTCTCTAAAAGAACATCTTAAAAAATCAAGAGAACAGAACATAGAAGATCTTGAAGATTAAGAACATGAAGTGACCAAACTAAAGCGACAAGTGGAAGAAGGAAGAAAAGCTGAAGAAGACCTAAGGAATCAATATCTGAAAAAGGAAGAACAACATCAAGTTGAGGTAAATATCTTGAAAGGTAAAATAGAAGAAAAGGATAATCTTTTACGATTTCAAGATAGTACTAAAGTCTTGGATGATATTCTTAATAGTCAAAGGTCTCCTTCTATCAAGACTGGTCTTGGTTTTCATGAATATGTTGAAGGTGAATCTAGTTCACAAGGTGAGGCAAGAAACTCTAATGAGAAATCTGAAATGCTCAACAAGGAACAACCAAGGAAAGAAATTCCTCAAGGAAGATCCTTTACTCCTAACTATGGACGTGATAGACGATTATTTCCTCCACTGAAAAATGTTGAATGTTATGTATGTCATAATCTTGGACATGTTGCAGCCAGATGTAGAAGTAGAACGGTTCAAGAAATATCATCGCATCCCAGGTATTACACTGCATTATGGTCATGTTTCGAGCACTTCGGGGTATTTCACAGGGAATTAAAGGAGGCGTGACAAAATATTGTGTAAGAGATGACCCCTAAAGCATGAAAGCAGAACAGGGAGTGATGACTAAGATGCTTTACGAGTTTTTGCAAGGACAATAAAAAACATTGTTAGGAGACATGCAAATCAAGGATGCATATGCATATACATATCTAATGTCAAAACATGAATCCACCGTATGGACGCAGCCATCTATATAGAAAGGACTATGTGAAAAGATCCATGATATGGGCGCAAACATATAATGTAGAAGGATCATCTATAAATCTAAGATCCAAGGCATGGACGCAGCCATCTGATATAGAAGGATCATCATCATAAATATAAAGTCCCACGGTATGGTCATAGCCATCTATATAGTAGAAAAATGTGTACAATAATGAATAACACATAATTCCACACGGCCTGAGTCATATGAGACAAAACAAAGGGTCTTGCGCTCCATCCCAACCCAATCAAAGTACGAATTCTAACATGAGAATGAATGTGTTGAAGTCAAACATGCTAGAAAACTACCTAATTACTAGCCAATGATGTGGACTGTTAATAGACACGAGAGGAACTACCCATAATGACAATGGCTCTCAAGGTACGATAGTACAACCCCTGATTTGATAACGAAGTTGAAGTCGGATACTTGTAGAATCACCTGATCAAAGGCCAATAGTGAAAACTTGTCATTGGATGTGAATAACTTGCCATTAAGGCATGCCAGCTCTAAGGTAATGAAAGGGCATTTCTAAGTCGTCTTCCTAGATAATGAGATGAATTCAACAGGAAGTGACCCATCGAAGGAGAGCAATGATGATTCCCCCATCATCGACACGAAACAAGGAGTAAAGTGGAATGAAATGAATAAGATCCAAGACTATAACAATGGGTTAGACAATGTATAGGTAAATAACTGTAGATAAGACTTCTCTTGAAAAATGGCGACAAGAATTCAGAGTGTGGCAACATTTGACTCAACATAGGACTAAAGGTCATGATGACAAAATGGAATAGTCAAATGGGAGGCAAAATGGATCACCCAAACCCGAGAGGACAAATAACTAAGTGAGGATATCCCAAACTCGACACGAAAGCAAAAGAGTGTCATGTTCAAGAGCGACACGCTGCCTATACAAAGAACTTTTGATCTTCATTTTTCCCCTGCTATTGCCAGCGAGTACCTCTTTATTTTTACACAAGCTTGAATAGGATAGCATATTCTTGTCATACAATTTTACCCTTCAGATGAATCCATCCTAGTAAGTTTACGAGTCCTAGGAAGGAGAAACTCGGGCTTGTCATGGTGACAAGTCTTTCATCATTTTATTTTTTACGAGTCCGATGAAAGAGAAACTCGGTGTCTTTTTCATATTTAGATATTTTTTAAAAAGAGACGAAAAAGAAAACTCCATCATGTCCCTTTTCTTAATTTGTCCCTCGAACCCAAAAAGGTAGAAAACAATATTCGAGAGAACCTCTTGACCATATCGACCAAGGTGTTCCTTTTTTGTAAATAGTCTATCTTAGTTCGGAAAATGGTTAAACTTATACTGAATATACGTCATTTCATTTACTTTTACGAGTTTGAAATGACAAGTACTCGACAATATTTTCATTTTTTGAGAGTCAGAAAAGCGCTGAAAGATGATTCCTCCTCGAGGAACAAGTGGTATAAAAGGATAGCAACTAGTTCCAGTCATGATGGAACTACTCAAAACATGTAATGGTCAAGAGGCTGGCTAATAAGACCACTCATCGCAGATTTTCCTTAGGCAAGGGTAATACAACTAAGTGAAAGCGGATGATCGGCCAATGATGTGGTGGCGATGGAATGGAACAACCAAGGCTCGTCTAGAAAAAATCGTCTGACAAAACGGCAATCACGAGAGGTAGAAAGGGCAATGGTTTCATTTTTACACAAGCTTGAAATAGAAACAAACTTATGCTTGGATTTGGTTTCATTTTTACACAATCTTGAAAAAAAGATAAACTACGCTTAAAATAAGTTTGCATGCCCCAAGCATAATAAATCAATTTGAGGAACATGCCCCCCAAGCTTCATTTCATTCACCTAAGCTGACTACTGGTTACTAACAGGTAGATGGAATGAAGTTTCACTTATGATATCAAGTGAAAGACTCGACTGGGATTTTATGAGATCTAATCAAAGAATTGAATTGGAAGGGGATTTGTTTCATTTTTTAACGAGCTTGACATAAGAAAAGAACCATGCTCATGACACCTTGTTTCATTTGTTAAGGAGCTTGACACAAGACAAGGAACTCTACTCATTGTCCTTGTTTCATTTTTTTAACAAGCTTGACACAAGGCAAGGAACTCTGCTCCATATCCCTTGTTTCATTTTTTAAGGAGCTTGACACAAGACAAGGAATGTTGCTCCATATCCCTTTGATCACCAACCAAAAGGGGCCATGGCTTCCAAGATTTTCTCATCATATGGTAGAACAACACTCTGGAAGGGATACATGTCTAGGGATCTGATGGAAAAATCGGGCTCCAATGCCCCCAGTACATGGCGTACTACAACACCTACTAGATCATTAGTAGATGTGGGAATGGAACAGGTGGCCACAAATTTAACCTATGGTGGGGATGATACTGCTTGCATACGAGAACTAGTTATGCATGATCGTTGAGGGGGAGTTGATTCAGGACCAATGAATGTAAGATGATCAATGATCACAATGCTTCCTTCATGCGGGAAACACATCACTCGAAAAAGAGAAGAGACAAGGGATCCCATGACATAAACATAGTCACAACCAAGGAGTAGGTTAAAATCTAAATGGCCTTGGACAACCATCACGTCTATATAGACAACCTTTCCTCCCAAAGTAATAGGTAACTTAGGAAGGATCCCTAACAGTTGAATGGTTCCTCTGTTAAAAGCTAACAGATTCTAGGTGATGGGGACAAGTTAAGGAGAACCTAAATCTTGCCAAGAAGTTGAGGACATGATGCTAACATATGCACCCTCGTCTATGACTGTGCTAGGTACGGCCATATGGTAAGATTCTATGGTAATCTGGAAAGGCACATAAGACAGAAGGCGATATCCTGCCAATCGACTCCAATAAAAAGAAGTGACTAAAATAATCGGCGGGGGGGGGGTGTTGTAGGAACATGAGTGCTACTCTCTTTCTTTATGGGAATAGGAGAACTACTCTCATGCACCTCAGGAAAGGGAGGATTTCCCTCTCGTTCATTCGAAACTGAAGAAACCAAAAGAACCTAAGCGGTATGAGGTTCACTCTCTATTGGAAAGGTATGGTTAACTGAAGTTGGAGTCAGGTCTACCATTTTCTCAACCAATGGTTGGTCAAGAAAGGGCTCATGAGACTCACTTTCAGAGAGAGTGGGGTTGACCAAAGTTTACTTTTGATTAATCACTGGATCAACTAGTGAAGGATCAGGGGAAATATTTCGATACTCGATCAAAAGACGAGGTTGAGAAGCTGTAAGATTTTCCAACTCTTTGGAAGCTTCACCCATAAGAGGACAAAGTTGAATGGGATGATTACCTTCACACAACTTAAAAGGAAATTTGACTTTTCCGTTTTTCCCATGAGATTTGTTGTTACTATTGAAGGTTTATCATCAGCATGATCTCCAGAGGCTGATGACAAAGGTCGATGTGAATCTATGGACCACACTTTTAAGACCTTGGGAATACCAAGACAATTCTGAAGAAGGTGGTCACCCTTACATAACATGCAAGGGAATTTTGCTTTCCAGGGCTGGTTGGAAGAATGTTCTACATTAGTTGCATCTGTAGCAATGACTGCTTGGTTTCCCACTTGCTTATTTTGCTTCTTCTTCTTATTCTTAGCTTCTTGATTACTAGAATCCAGACTTTCACCAAGCGAAGAGGAAGAATGAGTTAAGAAATAAGCGAAGAAAGTGAGGGGTCAACTTTAGGATCAACATGAGGTTGATGTTGTTTAGGTGGAGGAGAACTCAGTGGAAAAGAAGTTGGGACACTCAGAATCACCAAGGTCAAAAATAACCAAACTGGAAGACCAATGGTCAATCCACGAAGGGACAACGGCACCATATAGGGAGCACCAATATTTCAAAAAGAAGGAAAAGGACTAGGATTCCCATCAGAGGGGTTTCCTTGACTGGTAAACCTAGGAAATGTTTCCATTGGTATCAACCTAAGATCTACTAAGGAGTATCTCCACAGGAAGGATGTTGTTCCGCGGTCAATTAATTTTAGAATTTGAAACAAAAACTTTGCCTTTTCATGTTTTAAGAGTTGAGGAAAGGACGAAAAGGTGACTCTAGTAGCTTTTTTTGGTTTACGAGCTTGAAAGGACAAGTACTCGATGATATTTTCAAGTTTTAAGGAGTCAGAAAATATCGAAATGACTACTCAGGATACTCTAGGAAAAAGGGATTACCAAGTAACAGTGAACTACAATATACACCTTTGCAAATAAATTTACTAACAACTTGACGTACATGCAGGCAATCTCCCCGAATGTTATTTTCGGTGTATCACGTTTACAGGGTAGTAGACTCGACTTCCTATGGATAAAGGTTTGCAACCTATGAGGGTCTTCCTTTTTATACTCGACGGTACGAGGACCACAAGTTTGTGCTAGCACTTTTCTAATGCAAGAGTATTGCGAGCGACAACTGTTAAGTTTTATAGATGCCAAAACACAGCTCTAGCCTAGACCACTAAGTATGAATGTTAATGTTTCAAATGATCCTTAGATTTATTGAGGTAAATTTAAAATTTAATCTTTGAATTGAGTTTCAGTTTTGAGGGCTGAAAACGATATCACCTGAATGCCTATGATGAAACTATATGAGTAAAGGAAAACTTCTCGTTTCAATGAAAGCTAGACTAATCAAGGGAATAAATTTCAATCAATAATGTATCAAACAAAACACATCATGAAAAAATGCCTTCCACTATCTTTCATTTTTGTCTTCCAAATGCAATGCCAAAAGTAAAAATGATTTCCACTTTTCACTATCCTAAATGCAACTTTTTCAAAAGCAAAATGATTTTACTTTACAAAGATGCACTTATATGAATTATTATTTTCTTTTTGTTTTGAATGCTTTGATGCACCTAATACAGTTTTTTAGCTTTCAAATAGCGAAAAATGTGATCTATTTTCAATGATGAATCTCAAAAAATAACTTTTCAATGCAACTAATCTAATGCACTTTCACGAAAAGTAAATTTTGAAATACAAGCTAAAACAAATGCAAAACGATATTTCGAATGATTTCCACAAAAAACAACTCTCAATCAATCAGCAAAACAAACATCTCAATGATACAAACAAGCAGCAAGTGATGACTAATTGACTAGAAACCCTAAAACTCAATCATATTTCACTTAAAATCCAATGAGACAAATTTTGCAAATTAATCAAGACAATCAATCAAAAACTAACAAATCCAAGCATACAGGATAGGAAAAGACCTTAGGGGCCAAGACACACTAGGTTCTAAGGAAGAAACCTTAAAAATTCTCACATTCAAGGATCATCGCTAGGTTATGTACCCAAACCAGTGATGATTGGGTTATCATCGCTACTTTTCATACCCAAACCCACGATGGTTGGGGTCATCATCACTACTTTGTATAGAAAAAAGAGTGATGATTTCAGCACGACCAAAAAATGAATATTTTTTTTTATCATGACTGTAAAGGTAAAAACCATGCTGCCATTGCGACTATTAGAGAGAAACCCATAATGCGCGAGGAATATGGGAAAAAACAAAAAGGATTCCGAGAAACAATCCAGATTTAAAACTGTAAGGTAGTAATCAGTGATGATATAAACCCAGACTGATGCAGACAATTCGAGAAATCGATGTTTGGTATAACTGAACACAAAATAAGGATGAAGGATTAGATGGAAAGGATCATAGTGTCCCTAGCAGAGTCACCATTTTGTTGTCTAGGTAAATCCTCTCTGCGAACAGAGACGATCCCTCTAGCCCAATGAGTGGGTCTAGCAACCGAAGTGACAATCTACTAGAAACTTTCTTAAGTTTCAATTGAAAAGAGAGATGAAGAAGATGGCCTACCTCGATATGATGCTATCTTGATCTCCATTGTTGAAGACCTTGAATCACTCACGCCACAGACATGTTGTTGCTACTCTTAGTGTTTATGCACCTGCACAAGAGATCAAGACACAACAAGGCATGAAAATACCAATAGCATATTCAAAAGAAACCTACTTAACTGATCAAGGAATGTTAAGCTAAATGATAAATAAGCATACACATTTAGGGAAAATGAACCAGTTGTTGTATGTTAATAGAAAATAAAGGGAAGCATACAACCAAGCCTTGATGTTGATAGTCTCTCCTTGAATGAATATCCAAGTCCAAGCTAAGCTCTCTAAGCACTCCTTCTCCAAGCCAAATGAGTAGCATATAAGCACAATCTTAGCATAAGGGTGCAAATAGACATAGACCAACAGACCAACCAGCCTCTAACCAGCCACCATTTGGGAATGGGAGAGGAATATATGGGCTGGGAAATGGAGTTAGGATCTATCCAAAGATAGGAGTAGACCCTCATCTCAAGGAGGTAGCTCATAGGGATAAGACCAAGAGGCCAAGTTGGGAGAATTTTACCTCATCTATGCCAAACAACCTCCATCTCGCGGCTCTGGAAGCTTTTATATCACGAAGCTTCTCATCCTTTTTGGTAAAATTACCGTTTTGGGATCATCGTGGGTATATGAGAAAATAGAGTGATGCCATCGTGGGTCTGGTATAGTTCAACATGTGACCATCACATTTTTTAGCCCCATAAGAGCGATGATTCTCCAATTAGGGTTTAAAAGCTATTTCCTTTAGGGGAACCTCAAGGCATTTTCCAATCAATGTCTTAGGAAGGATTTGAACTGCATATATGAATGATTACACTACATTATGGTCATGTTTCAGGCACTTCAGGCTATGTCACAGGGAAGTGCAGGTGACGTGACAAAATACTATGTAACAGGAAGTTGAGGATGCGGATGTTCTAAGCACGTACCGAGTTCTACAATAATTTTAGGATGTATTTCCTGCAAATATTTTAGAGTTTCCACCTCACAAGGAAGTAGAATTTTCTATTGAGTTGGTACTAGGGGTAGCACCAGCATCTAAGGCACCTTACAGGATGAGTACACTAGATTTGGTAGATTTGAAGCTACAGTTGAAGGAATTGTTGGACAAGGGATACATTATGTCAAGTGTATCACCATGGGGCACACCGATATTGTTTATGAAGAAGAAGGATGGTACTCTTGCATTGATTACAAGCAATTGAACAAGGTGACCATCAAGAATAGGTATCCATTGCTGAAGATTGATGATTTGTTCAATCAGTTGAAGGGAGTAACAGTGTTCTCAAAGATTGATTTGAGATCCAGATATCATCAAGTACGCATCAAGGAAGATGGAATTTACAAGGCAACTTTCTGGACCATGTACATAAATGATAAGTTTTTTTTAATTCCAGTTAGTTTGACTAATGCTCCAGCTACTTTTATGTGCTTGATGAATAGTTTGTTGTCTCCTTATTTGGACAAGTTTTTTATTGTGTTCGTTAACGATATATTGGTATATTCTAAAAAATAAGAAGAGCATGCTAAACACTTAACAACAGTATTGAGATTGTAACTGAGAGAACCTCATTTGTATTCTAATCTCAATAAGTGTGGTTTCTTTCAGACTGAGGTACATTACTTGGGAAATGTGGTTTCCAAGGAAGGCATACGAGTGGACGTAGAAAAGGTAAGAGCCATCATGGAATGGAAACTCCTAGGAATGTGGATGAGGTGAGATCCTTCATGGGGTTAGCAAGGTATTACAAGAGGTTCATTAATAACTTCTCATAGATTTCTTATCCTATCACATCATTGTAAAGGAAAGGAAAGAGGTTTGAATGGATAGAGGAATGTGCAACAATTTTTTAGCAGTTAAAGCAGTTGTTGACACATGCTCTAGTGTTAAAGATCGCAGATCCAAACAAAGAATTTGTGGTATGCACAAATTCTTGCAAAAGAGGACTTGGTGGAGTTCTTATGTAGGAGGGATAGGTAGTATGTTATGAGTCACAAAAAATAAATGTGCACAAGTAGAACTATCTGACACATGATCTTGAGTTAGCCGCGATCATTCATGCATTGAAGATGTGGAGGCACTACCTTCTTGGCAGATGATTTGTATTGATGAGTGATCATAGTGGATTGCAATATCTATTTGACCAATTGAATCTAAATGCCAGGCAAGCTAGATGGTTGGCCAAGATCAGTGTATTCGACTTTGAGATCTGGTATATTAAAGGTAAAGATAACAAGGTTGCAGATGATCTTAGCAAGCAAATACAAGTGAATCATATAGAAGCTATGAGATCATATGGGACAAATCTACATGATAGGATCGTGTAGGTAGATCAGTAGGATGTCAGGTATATGGAGCTTAGGCATAGGTTTCAGTAGAGTATAGGTACAAGTATGGGTATAGGTACACATGAAGGTACCGATATACAGGATGAAGACTATCATCTTACAACAGATGGCTTGGTTAGATTTAGGGATAAGATATATGTGCCAAATGACAGTGAGCTCAAGAAAGTGATCTTAGGGGAGTTTCATGCGAAACCATATTTAGGTCACCCAGGCTACTAGAAGACATTGACAACAGTGAAGAAGTTTTATTATTGGTTGAATTTGAAGAGAGATGTGGCAGAGTTCGTGGCTAGGTGCTTGGATTGTCAGTAGGTGAAGGCAGAGTTTAAGCATCCAGGTGGAATATTACAACCGATTCTGATTCCAGAGTGGAAATGGGAATTCATTTCCATGGACTTTATCACCGGTTTCCTGAGGACATCTAGGAAACATGATTCCATCATGTTTGTGGTGGATAGGTTGATGAAGGTAGCGCACTTCATTCCATTGAAGTCAACATACTCAGCAAATGATGTAGCACATATATTCATAAAAAATGTGGTGAGATTGAATCATGGTGTTCTGAAGAAGATTGTGTCAGACAGGGATGTGAAGTTCACTTCCAAGTTTTGGAAGGAGTTGTTTGCAGGTTTAGGTATAGATTTGGCCTTCAGTACAACTTATCATCCAAAAACAAATGGACAGACAGAGAGGGCCAACAAGATATTGGAGGACATGTTGAGGATGTATGTGATGCATCAACAGCATAATTGGGAGGAGTATCTTCCACTGGTTGAGTTTGCTTACAACAATGGTATCATGAATCTTTAAGGATGAGTATGTTTGAGGCATTGTATGAGCGGAGTTGCAATACTCCCATCAGTTGGACTGATCAAGTTAACAGGGTGTTGATTATACTAGAAATTTTGGCAGAAATGGAACAGGAAATGTGGGTAATTAAGAAGAATCTCAAAGCATCACAAAATAGGAAGAAGAGCTATGCAGATCAGAACAAGTTATTTAAGGATATTCAGGTTGGTGAGTAGGTGTACTTGCACATCAAGCCGAAGAAGAGCTCCTTATAGATTGGATCATGTGCCAAGATGGAACACTAGTTTTTTGGACCTTTCAGGATTCTTGAGAGGATTGGGCCAGTAGGCTATCGACTTGCACTACCTCCGACAATGAAATTCCATGATGTTTTCCATGTGTCATTGCTTAAGAAGCATTTTAAACATGTTAATCACGTGATTGACTGGTTTTTATTATAGGTGGAGCCAGAAGGAGAATTCCAGTCAGAACCTCAGTGTATATTGTAGAGAAAGATGCTCGTGCTTCAAAACCGAGAAATCGAGCAGGTTAAAGTGAAGTGTAAGCACTTTGGGACCGGTGAAGCTACATGGGAGATGGTGGATCAGATGTGGAGTATGTATCCAAATCTATTCTCTGGTTGAGCGAATGTTTGACATATGTTTTGGTATATATGTGTGTGTGCGTAAATACATCCATGAATTGTGTTATAAAGCTAGTCATGTCATTATGGTTGTGATGTTGTTATGTTCTCATGTTGGTTTGCTTCTCAACAGGTTGATCATTGTAAATACTGCAACGAGCTAAATTATAAAGATCCATGTGAAGTATGTTTTGTTTACAACATTTTTGTGGTTGTAAGTGTCATTGAATGCTGAGGATGGTGTTCCCCCCAAGGGGAAGGGTTCTATAACAACTCTGGTAAAAAATCCATGTAAAAATTAATGAAGGTAAAATAAGACCTTGGTCATGAGACGTATTCGTAGCTAAATGTTGGGGAAAAAATAGTGGTGGGGATCACTTGTGATTAATTAATGGCTAAGGAAATTGGATAAGGAAATGGCTAAGGCTTTGGAAAGGCAAAATGACATTTTTGGCAATTTATTTATGAAAATAATGGAAATTGGAAGAAAAGTAATATGAAAGGTCATAGGTTGCATGTGAGGAGGAAAATGAAGGAAAATAATAGAAATTGAAGAAAATAGAGGCCTCATTGATAAAAAGGCTTATGAGAACCAGTTGATACCTTTTGTCAGTTCATTTTTGGAGCTCTCTCTCTATTCTCTCTCTCTCATACTGTTGGGAACTTAGAGTTTTCTTGGAGCACCCTTGGAGGAGTGTGGCATACTTGGTTTTTTGGAGCATGAAGGCAAAGAAAGAGTAGGAAAGTGCAAGAGGTCCTTGGGATTAGCAACTACAACAGATTTTTCTTGCAGGTACCGAGTTTCATGTATGTTTTCCTCACTATTTTTGGCATGCATGGAATATACATGTGGTTTGTTGTTTATGATATGTCATTGGCATGGAGGATTGCCTGGATTGATAGTGGATTTGCCTAGCCTTGCCATTTCCTAGATAGTAATGGTGTTTTGGGTTCCTTTCTTTTGTTTTCTAGTTCGTTCTAATGTTCCTTTGGTTGTGGGTTGAGTTACTAGTTCCTGGAAGCCTTGGTTGGAGAAACGATCTAGAAGTCCTGTAACATCTTGGGTTGAGTTACTATTCCTAGAACCCTTGGTTGGACAAATGCTCTGGAAGCGCTTGGTGGGTTGAGTTACTAGTCTGGAAGCCCTAGTTGAACAAATGCTATGGAAGCCTTAGTTGAAAAAAATGCTCTGGAGCCCTAGATAGCTTGGGTAGAGACCAATTTGGTAATGGTTACTGACGTCCAACCATGAGGTGGAATCACTAGTTGAGGGTTGAGGTGGTTTGGCCTCTGGAAGCCCTCGATGGTTTTTATTGATTTGTGTTATGAGATCCCACATTCTTGCTTGGAATATAGCATGGGGTTGAGTGGATGAAAGAGATATTTGGTTCAACCTACTCTATGGTCGGGTGGTTCATGGAAGTCCCATACCTGGTTGTCTTATGAAATCATCAATAAAAGCTTCCTTTCTCCTTGGTATTTTATGGGTGAATATACTTGTTTATATGTGGCTTATATGGTTGTTATATCCTTGATATTTCTCTTGGTTATATGTTGGTTATGAATGAGTTTTATGACAGTGAAAATGTATGGCTTTCATCATGTTTTAGTTAATCATTGAATGTACAATGAATATATGGATTAATAGATGGTAATGCATTTATTGTGATGCGACATCAATGGTTCTTAGTGATTCTCAGATAAGTATGAGACCCCTATGCTCAAATATAATGTTTACACCTGTATAATGCATATTTTGACATGTTTGACGAAATGTATGTCATGGAGAGTAGGGGTCTAGTCAAGTCCTTGTTCAAGAAATTGCATTTGTATCATTGTTATGATGTTATCTTTCATTTCTGGAACTTTCATGGAGTTTTGGACAGTGACCTAAGCCTTGGCCTTGAAAAAGTGGCACAAAATTCGGAGTTGTAGGCACAAAACTACCTGGGAAAGTCCCCAGTCACAGGCATTATCATGATGTGGGAGCAACTATAGGGTTCCAGTCGCACTTCTTACCATGTTATGGGAGCGATTGAGGGTTCAATGCAGTAAAAGGTTAGTTTGTCTCATGGGCTAGTCACCTTGAAGGTTTGGATGGCTCGTAGGGGTTCTGTAGTATGTCTAGAAGTTCTGTGTAGTGTGTTTCGTTGGTTCCACTTCCTTAATTGACACATGGGGAGTTGAATCATATCATAGTAACTCTTCATCCCATGTTTACCCCGGTTGGTCAGTCACTTAGGTAGATGTGGGAGGAGGGTGTTACAATGTCACATCATGCCTAAGTAAATAATGGCAACTCCGACCCAAAATACAAACCATTAAACTAATTATTGAAGCACAAAATGGCAACTCGTACAATATCCACATGTTGAAAATAAAAAATGAAAGTATTCATTGACTTGTTGAAAATGAGGTATATAAATTGAAGGTGATTTCCTCTTCAATCCAAGGCTCTATATCGTGCTTTCCTGAAAAATTCTAAGACATATATTAATAAAAAACTCTATTGAGTATAATGAAATCCATATTTGAACAAAATTGAATTCATCAAATTTTGATCTAACCAAGAAAATATGGGGCAATGTTAGATATTGGCCTTCCTAGGTAGAAGGTAGAACCATTAGTTTAACATCCCACTCCAAGGCTGAAATGATAGATGTAAGAGAAGCAAATGAATTATTGGTAGAATCAACAAAAATAGACACAACATTGGTTGTTTTAATAGTGGTTGTTGCAACGACCGTAAATGTAGCACTAATAAAAAGTACACAAAAGAGGAGACAATACATATAGGTTCAGTGGTGCTTGAAAGGCCAACCAATAGCATTTAGAATTTTGGTGGGGATAAGTGATAATCAATCCTATCAATGGTTGCAAAAATGAGTGTGGAGAGGTATAAATTGACCATCATAGGAAAAATAAACATGTCAATGGACAAATTTAACTTGTTTAATGCCTAGGTGAAGGGAATCTTGAAAAAAAATCCAACGTCGATAGCTATAGTGGTAGTACATATGCGACCAAAAGGAACTTGAAAGTGAATAAGAAGTATATGAGTGAGAATTTCCATCAAAGATTCAAAGCACAAGGTACAAAACTAGTTAGAAATTTTAAAATACTACTAAATTTAACCATATCAACTATATAGAATATTGTAATTGTTGACATTATGATAAAGGTGTTGTCCTTGATGGCAACTCACTCAGAGGTATGATACAGATGTTGTCCTTGATGGCAACTCACTCAGATGACAGATGATGACAGATCATAGTGCAGCAGGTCGAGAGTAAAGAATTAATGATCAGAGAGAGGTATACACAAGTTAACCTTGATGAAAGTACGTATACACGTGGGTTAGCAGAACAAAAGGCGCGTATGCGTATACATGCACTTTCACGCAAGGAAAGGCACGTATATGTTGGAGAACTAAGTTTTGGTCAGTGGTATTTGGTCCATGGTATTTCGGTATTTGGTCCATGGTATTTGGTCCAAGGTATTGACCCTAGGTATTGGGTCCAAGGTATTGGTTCTACATGGTTTTGGACCATGGTATTGAGAGAGGCCTAAACCTATATAAGGAGAAGATCATTAGGCTAAGAAGAGGAAGCATGCAAGGATTGAATATCTGATGAAGTGTGAGATCCAGTATGCAGGTTATGGGTTTGTGATGCTTTGCTTGATCTGAACCAAGGATGCACTTATGCGGTTGAAGATGGATGATGGATCGAGATCATAAGGCTTGGAATGTATTATCATTATGTGGTTTGATCATGGATAGACTAGATTTGAATTATTGACACATGTTTTATTGTATGAATGTTATGATCTGGGTATGACTGATGTCTAGAATAACTACAAAGTTATGAGTAAATATTTGCAGATCTATACGCGGGTTGGCTTTGGTAAAAGCACGTATGTACACTGGTTTGGTTCATCATAGTAGTGTATACATTATGAGATATGATATTTGAAGTTGCAATTGGATATGGTTATTGTTGCAGAGTTCTGTGTTCTGCTATGTGTTCTGGTGACTATGTTTTGTTGACAGGGTTTTAGTGATTCAGTGTCGAGTGATTCAGAAACGAATGATGCAAGAGTAGTTGATGGTTGTATTGCAGTGGTGATTGATTTTTTGCTTCATTGTTGTTGATGGGTCCAGTATGAAAATTGGATGAAACATGGCCTTCAGATTATGGTGTTGTGCTTCAGGAGTATCTAGTATGAAAATTTATGAAACGTGGTCCCTGGAGGAAGAAATAAGATCGTAGCCTTCTGTAGGCCAGTGCCTACATACTGGTAAACATATCGGCAAGTACAAGAGCCAGGGGGTTGGAGATCCCTTCCAGTAGCAGCTGGAAAACGAGTGAAGGTTGGAGCCTTCAGTAGGTCGGCGCCTATGTACTAGTAAACAGATTAGCTAGTACAAGAGCTAAAGGGGGTTGTAGCTCCCTTCCAGTAGAAACTGGAGAATGAGAAAAGGTTGTAGCCTTCTGCAGGTAGAAGCTTGCGTACTGGTATAAGACTGCACCAGTACATAAATATTGTAAAAAGAAGTTTCTTATTAAAAGAAGATAGAGACGAATTGCAGCAGGTGGTTTTCACCCACATTGGGTTTCCACCTTATATCATGGTGTTCATGTGTGCTTCTTCTGTGTGATGATATGTTTTGTTTTAATGCACTTTTTTACTGTTCATATGGTTAATAATGTTTTGTTGCACTCATTGAAGATCAACAAACTAAATCATAAGTTTACTGGATATACGCTAGTTGCATTAAACACAGTTGCGTATACATGCGAGTATCCTTAACTAAAGTAGCGTATATGAATCTGATAATGGAAATGAAAAGATTATTGATTTGATAATACTGATTCACCCCCCCCCCCCTCTCAGTATTATTTCCAACAATTGGTATCAGAGCAGGTCCTTTGGTAGAAGCTTGATCGCTTGAAGGAGATCTGTACAACAATGGGAAACAAAGCACGTCAAAAGAAGAAGATAGCTCAAAGGAACAATGACAACATGTCATTGAGTGGAAGAAAGTATTCAGATTCTGAATCACCTCAGATTGAAGATGAACAAGCAAATGAAGCATTAGATAAAATCATAGATCAACAAGATCTACTCAGCAAAAGGAAGAGTGCCCTCAAAGAAGAAATTATCAGTTTAAAAGCTCAGCTGGAATGTGCTTTCAGGGTTCGTCAAATGCTGCAGGAGCTAAATGAAGAACAAGAAAAAGAGATTCTCAAACTAAGGCAACAAGTGGAAGAAGGAAGAAATTATGAAGAAATTATGAAGAAGCAATATCTGGAAAAGGAAGAAAAACATCAGGTTGAGGTAAATATCTTGAAAGGTAAATTAGAAGAAAAGGGTAAACTATTACGATTTCAAGACAGTACTAAGATTTTGGATGATATTCTTAGTAGTCAAAGGTCTCCTGCTATCAAAACTGATATTGGTTTTCATGAATCTGTTGAAGGTGAATTTAGCTCACAAGGTGAGGCAAGGAACTCTAATGAGAAATCTGAAATACTCAACAAGGAGAGGACAACCCCATCAATAGCCAAGGAAAGAAATTCCTCAAAGAAAACCTTTTGCTCCTAACTGTGGAAGTGATAAATGATTATTTCCTCCGATGAATAATGTTGAATGTTATGTATGTCATAATCTTGGACATGTTGCAGCCAGATGCAGAAGTAAAATGGTTCAAGACCGTCACACAAAAAGATCATCATGCTCCAGGTACTTCAAGGGATATTGTTTTGCTTGTAATATGTTTGGTCACAAAGCCATTGACTGCTATAGGAGGAATATGAAACATATAAGATGTTATGCATGTAATAAGCTTGGACACATAGCAAAGGAATGCAGGAGAAGATTTTGGGCACCATACCAAAAGGAGAAAACATCATCACAGTTGAAGATATGGAAGAAAAAGGAATCACAGCCAGAAAGATGTGGCATAGCAGAATATACAGACATCACAGACTCAAAAGAAGCTAAAAGTGTGGAACATCAGTGTTCTAAATCTCATACGCAGGTTTCATGAAGAAAAGTCGCATATATACGCAAGTTAGACGCTGCACAGTCGCGTATATGATGTTCTGAAGAAAAGCAGCAATACAGAAGTCTGATATGGTTCAGTCACTTATCTGCTCTGTTTGATGATGGCATGGCACAAGTTCAGGGGGAGCATATACTTCAAATAATGCATTGTTGGCATTATGGTTAGAAGTCTTTGGTGATGATGCTTATGTGGCTAAAAGAATGGTATTGCAAGTTACAGGACTGGATGCTAATGCTTATGGTGCAGATCGTATATGATAGTTGCTGATGACTATCATGGTCTTGATTAGATTGCTGGTCTTTGTTATAAAGACCTTGCATGTGCTCAGGGGGAGCATGGACGGATTGGTACATCTTGGCATGTACAAAGGGAGAGCTCAATCAGAAACTTCAGCATGTACTTAGGGGGAGTATGGACAACAGAATGTATATCAAGGAAGAGAATATCTTGGTCCGCCCTTTGCCCTTGACGTCAAAGGGGGAGAGTGACTTGGTGTGGTTGTTTCCATCAAGTCCAAAGGGGGATATTGTTGGCATTATGATACAGGGGTTGTCCTTGATGGCAACTCACTTAGAGGTATGATACAGATGTTGTCCTTGATGGCAACTCACTCAGATGACAAATCATAGTGCAGCAGGTCAAGAGCAAAGAAATAATGATCAGAGAGAGGTATACGCAGGTTAAACTTAATGAAAGTGCATATACATGCGGGTTAGCTAAACAAAAGGTGCTTATGTGTATACACGCACTTTCACGCAAGGAAAGGCACGTACATGTTGGAGAACTAAGTTTTGGTCCGTGGTATTTGGTCCATGGTATTTGGTCCAAGGCATTGACCCCAGGTATTGGGTCCAAGGTATTGGTTCTACATGGTTTTGGACCATGGTATTGAGAGAGGCCTAAACCTATATAAGGAGAAGATCATTAGGCCAAGAAGAGGAAGCATGCAAGGATTGAATATCTAATGAAGTGTGAGATCCAGTATGCAGGTTATGGGTTTGTGATGCTTTGCTTGATCTGAACCAAGGATGCACCTATGCGGTTGAAGATGGACGATGGATCAAGATCATAAGGCTTGGAATGTATTATCTTTATGTGGTTTGATCATGGATAGACTAGATCTAAATTATTGACACATGTTTTATTGTATGAATGTTATGATCTGGTTATGACTGATGTCTGGAACAGCTGCAAAGTTATGAGTAAATATTTGCAGATCTGTACGCGGGTTGGCTTTTGTAAAAGTGCGTATGTACGTCGGTTTGGTTCATCATAATAGAGTATACATTATGAGATATGATATTTGAAGTTGCAGTTGGATCTGGTTATTGTTGTAGAGTTCTGTGTTTTGCTCTGTGTTCTAGTGACTATGTTTTGTTGACAGGGTTTCAGTGATTCAGTGTTGGGTGATTCAGAAATGAATGATGCAAGTGTAGTTGATGATTGTATTGCAGTGGTGATTGATTTTTTGCTTCATTGTTGTTGATGGGTCCAGTATGAAAATTGGATGAAACGTGGCCTTCAGATTATGGTGTTGTGCTTCAGGAGTATCCAGTATGAAAATTTATGAAACGTGGTCCCTGGAGGAAGAAAGAAGATCGTAGCCTTCTATAGGCCAGCGCCTACGTACTGGTAAACATATCGGCAAGTACAAGAGCCAGGGGGTTGGAGCTCCCTTCTAGTAGCAACTGGAAAACGAGTGAAGGTTGGAGCCTTCAATAGGTCGGCGCCTACGTACTAGTAAACAGATCAGCTAGTACAAGAGCTAAAGGGGGTTGTAGCTCCCTTCCAGTAGAAACTCGAGAACGAGAGAAGGTTGTAGCCTTCTGCAAGTAGAAGCCTGCATTTTGGTATAAGACTACACAAGTACATAAATATTGTAAAAAGAAGTTTCTTATTAAAAGAAGATAGAGACGAATTGCAGCAGGTGGTTTTCACCCACATTGGGTTTCCACCTTATATCATGGTGTTCATGTGTGCTTCTTATGTGTGATGATCTATTCTGTTTTACTGCACCTGTTTACTGTTCATATGGTTAATAATGTTCTGATGCACTCATTGAAGATCAACTAACTAAATCATAAGTTTATTGGATATACGCTAGTTGCATTAAACACGGTTGCGTATACACGCGGGTATCCTTAACTAAAGTAGCGTATATGAACCTAATAATGGAAATGAAAAGAGTATTGATTTTCTAATACTGATTCACCCCCCCCCCTCTTAGTATTATTTCCAACAGTAATTGAACCATTTAAAATCGTTGTGTGATATTTCGGTGTTGTCTATATGAGTAGAAGCCTCAAATCTAAAATATTGAAGGATTTATTGTATTTGGATCAATGGTGTAGGATAACCACAACAACACCTATCATGTATTGTAAACAACATGTTTCTACCTAGATAAAGTGCTAAAATACAATGAAATCACTTCACCAACTTAAATAGAAAACATTTAATGCATCGCTTGATTATGGGCCATCATAGTGGGAGATGCAAAGTCAAAAGGGTTTGGTAGGAATATTTCCATGCATTACAAAAAAAAGAGAGAGAGAAATACAAATGAAACTTTTGGATATAAAAGAAATATTGTTTTTGTATTTCATTCCAATGCAATGTGCTTAAAGGAAATATGAGACCAAATAGTGTAGTGAATTTTGATTTTTGAACTTCGAGTTAAGATGGTGCACGGAATAATTCTATCTAGGACTACATGCACATGTGCAACAAGGTTTGATAGTACAAAACAAATTATGAAAAAATAATAAGCATTTCACATTTTAACCAATGTTAACTTGAAACAATCTCTAAGTAAGAGACGAGTTAATAAGAACTAGAATCTCTATCCCTTATGAAGCATAGGATCTCTCATCCCTAGGTGAATATGGCATATTTATGTCTAATGTATATTATTGTTAAATGTGTGTGGAAGTAATTTGGTGAACACAGAAAATAACATATTAAGACTACAACAATATGTTAGACTTTAAGCTTCTGTGGTTGTTATTTGGTGTAGTATGATTTGGATTATCCACAGTATTATATTCATCATGTCGACGTTTCGAACCCTAAAGGGGGTCCATAATACTGTGGATAATCTGGATCATACTACAATAATATGATTTAATAACTCACCACCATACTAGCATGTGGTTATTTCCATAGAACAAAACACTACAACAACTACATTAGCGATGGGAATGAATGAATCATACTACAATGTAAGAGTATCATATTGTAGCAACTAGACATGCCAAACAATTAGATATTACAAAAAAAATTGCAATTAATTTTGTAGAGTATTTTCCATTTGTAATTATATATAATTAACCAAACCATAAAGAGGATTTCATACTAATATCATCCATGAAACCCTCTTGTATGGGAACCTATATTGGTGCATAACAAGTATGAACACAACTTGAGTATGGGTGAGGAGTACATTAATTTCTACTAGAATGTGTAGTCTAGCTACATGAACAAAATTAACAAGGCTTAGTCTTTGGGCCAAAAGGAACAATCCTTATTATTTTATCACGAGGTTTCAGACTGTCTTAATATCCCTCATGGTGGGATGCAATAACAAATGTAATATGTTGAAGTAAACTATGGGTTAAAGTGAAATCAAATTTTATGTATCATGAATCTTACGTATAATCTTAGGATATTGAATAAAAGGGATAGGCATCTACCTAGCATTGTGCTTGTGTTATATTTTTTTCACATGGTGTAGTGGAAGGGGGGCAACATGGGGGTTTTATTGGAAGGTTTTAGCCCTCATGCAAGGCCCCAATGGGGCCCATTGAGTGAAAAATCATCAATATGTTTCTATTGAATGTTTTTTTTTTAATATGGTTTCTTCCTTTGGTAATTTCATACACAATTTTGAAGTCCATGGAAATGTTATTTTCATTAAGGAACTACAAATGTATTTTAATCCAAGGTTAATGGATTGGAGGGTATACAAATTGCACTGAACAATGTAATATATAATAAAAGAAAAAAAAAAAAAAATAGAAGGTGTACTCTCTAAATATTCTTTGTGGTTTTCCTTGTTTGGGTTCCCAAGGTAAAGTCTCTATGTTAAAATGTGTGTATGTTCCATTGCATCTTTTCTATTTTTATTAGAAGTTTGTTTTCAACAATTAATTATATAGGGCTAAAACCAATACCTATGAGGGTGTGATCCTCTTGATAGGTCATGCCTATCACTTTTTCAATCTTGCATGGACCCACAACCTATCCCTTAGAATTCACCAGCATCAAAATAATTGATATAGAGACCTATTTAAAACAAATCAAATTCACAATTTGTGTAGAAAATACAATGGCACCTCTATGTTATTGTAGAGTGGTTTTTTTGAAAATGATTGAGATATGAACCAATCCATGAAAATATGTTCCTTCCTCTTAGGAGAGTGTTGGTAAGTTCTAGGGTCAATGAATAAGTCCATAAAATTGTTTTTCAAAATTTGTAAATATTTCAGCACATTCCCATCTAAACACACCCTACAATTTTGATTTTAAATGTCTCTATATTAGAAAATACCAAAGAATTTACCTCAAGCATGGGTAATTGAAGAAAAAAATGTCTCAAGGAACGTAGCAAGGGAAGGGAATGTTGGCCACTTGACTTAAAGAGCCACTTTGGTTTCTAAGTGTTTCAATGTCAATGTTTGTGTTTATATCTCCAACTAGTTTTCACAGGTTAGGGTTTTGACCATATATATGCTTAATGTCAATACAATTTAAAGACTACAATCAAACTAGAGTATAACATTTTTATTTATATTTTCAATTATTTGCAAAATTTAAAAAATGTAAACATAATATTTAGACTATTAAATGGCCTTGAACTCAAATGAATGGCGGAGAAAAGGCTACTATAATTTCCATCAATCTCGCATGTCTTCATCACAATTCAATACAAGGTCTCCACTACTTCATAATGTGGCTTCTTCTCCTCCATAATGCATAATGTAGTAATGACAAAACATATAACACGCTACCTTTTTTTTTAATTCATTCATAGAAGAACTTGTGTATGCATCATTGACACATGCATTCATAGAGTGTGCATATGTTTCTTTAAAATCCTAGTTGGTGGATGAATGGCAAGCTTGTGTCATATTTTAAAGGGCCTCACTGATAGTTTAAAAGGAATCGGAAGAAAATTTCCTAAGAACGTGTGTGTTTCTACACGAGTGCATTTCAAGGGTTTTTATTGCCACCTTTTTCACCCATCAACTTTGGGTGAGGGCCTTCTAGCACAATGCGGTAAGGCAAACTGGCAAACTGCTTTCACATTTTTGGTTCTTGATTGATTAAACAATTTAAACCCAATGCATTTTCATTTTTGAACCAATATATATTAAATCTATTAAAAATCAATGAGGATCGAATGAAAATTATTTTGTAACATTTTTGGTTCTTGATTGCTTAAACAATTTAAACGCAATGTATTTTCATTTTTAACCAATATATATCCATCTTAGAATTAAATCTATTAAAAATCAATGAAGATTAAATGAAAATTATTGTGTAATATGTAGATATCTTGCTTCTTAAAATATCTCAAGTTAGGATGTATCCATGTCGGTGTGTGGATGTGAGACATTTTTTTCTTTATTTTTCTTCTTTATAGTGCTCATCTTTAAAAAAAATTATTGCACTGAAAGACACTCTACAACCGAGTACAGGGAGATGTGTAGGAATAATGTAAGAAAGAAAGTATGTCAACATTTTCTATATGTCTTGAAAAATATACATAGAAAGAAAAAAGAAAAAGAAAATCATTTTAATCTGATGACTACCATTATTATACTTCACATACTATATTTTTTTTATGTCCACATGTTTGACTAGTTTCGGTAAACTTGGTTCAATCAAGTTATTAGTGGTTTTGGATATTTAATTTTATGAGAACTCATGTTTTTTCCCATGGTATTCATGTGGAATATAACCTATATCATCTTATTGTTGGTATGTATATGTTATCACAAGGTGAAAACTCAGCACAAATTCCCTGCGAAGGACTATAGCAATCGACTTTTTTCTATTGAGTACTATTAGTTTAGTATTGACCAATGCAAGTTATAATGTTTAATTTGGAAAACAAATATTTATTTTCAATATTATTGGAAAAAAAAATCAAACATTTGATTGGACCATAACTTTGAAGGTCTTATTGCAAGTTTGTGCCATCTAGATAACTGCCTTAGATTTCCATAATTTCTAGATGTAGCTGTAATATTTATGCCATGATTTTTAAATATTTGTGCAATGATTTATCATTGTTAAGCTTTATATGAAAACCACCTAAAAATAAAATCTTTAAAAATAGTTCATACTAGTAAATAACCTATTTACCATCAATTACTATCCACCATATAGGAACTAGATGCAGTAGATATACGTGGGTGAGATTTACGGCCTACCATTATTTATGTTTTCTTCAAAGCTTTAACATGGAGTAAAATTGTAAATGTGCAAACTTAGTGGTTACTACACACCCAAAAATTATGCAAGTCCTTATCCCTTAGGAGGCAATTAATTTTTCCAATCATATATCAATTCACAATTTTTCTAGAAACATAACATCCACTTAAGTGGCAGGAATACACTACCTTGTAGCACTTGTTTTGGTATTGAGTTTTCAATATTTGATTGTTATAAATTTGTACAAATTATTAATAGATATACTGCCAAGTTCAGTGCAAGATTGAGAGTACAATGCTAATATAAAATTCGATTAGGATAATTAAATTGTTGGTGAAGTGATTCTTGGTTTTACCACTGGATATATCTTAATTTCTACAGACATCTTTAGGGTTAGATACATTTCTTTAGTAAAGTGCTAATGTTGATTGTGTGATTTTTTGTAAGATGGAATATACTAGAATTTTAATAATTCAAATTTTAATAAAAAGTTATTAAAATGAAACATTGGTAATAATATATTTGTTTAATAAAATGAGTGGTAAGTTTTTTTAACTTTTCCCTCTAAGCACAACCTTATTGACTCAGTTTCAACATGAGCATCCCTAGCACATTTTTTTTATCAAAATTATTGAATTTGTATGGCTTTGGTGCAGTGGTTTGGATGGACAAACAATTTACATTTAAATTTCCATTAATGATTATGACGTAGAATTTGAATAATTCAAATTTTAATTCTACCAAGCATTGACAGGGATCAAATTTTTGGCAAAACTTGAGGATTAATGTTTGTAGAGGAGATTTTTTATTCCTCTTGAGATTTTTTATTCCTCTTGGCTCGAGTTAAGATGGATCTATGCTAGTTTTTAACAACATGCTAATAACATATTTTAACTAAAAGAAATTAGAAAATTTTATTTTCACTTGTTTTGTATAATATATAAAATTACTTTTGTTATTAATACTTTTTAAAATGTTACATGTTAACCACATATTTTTTTTTGGTAGGTAAGCACCACGGGGGATTTGAAAGGAGTGCCTTAACACTGCACCCATTCACCATCAATCCAAAGCCCCGTGAGCTATGTTAACCACATCTTAATCATGGAAGGAATTACAAATTTCTATCATATGTTGAATTAGAAAGAAATTATTAATAGAATAAGATATGTATGTGCGTGAGAGAGATATTAAAAATATTTACTCATCATGCATATGAGTTATTTGATTTATAATTCACATTAAACTTTTTTTGTTATTAAAAATTTATATGAATTCCATATTAAGAATCGAATAACTTAGACATCTCCCTTATAATGACAAGTAAAAATATATAATAATAAAAAATCAATTTAGATTATTTTATTTTTCTCTATATAAAATTGATATAAAATTTTGTTATTTAACCTAAAATGAATTACACATCATGTAGTATCAATAATATTACTTTTACATGCCATTTGTGAGCTCCATATTAAGTAGTGAAGAAATTGCATATCTCCGTGATACTAAAAGGTAAATTAGATTTTTATTTTTATTTTCAATTACTTTATTGATTTATATAAATATCTATGTAAAATTAAGGTGGAAATTGAAGTATTTTATTTATGGTCGAGATTGATTTTTTTTGTTATTAGTATTTTTTAATTTATTAATGTAGGTATTATTTTATTATTTTTAAATGTAATGTTACGTGAATTCTCTCTCATTCTGGGTTGCTTCTCGTGCAATAAAAAAATATATTAAAATGAATTTGTAATAATAAATTTTGCTAATAAAATGCGTGTAAGTTTTTTTAACTTTTCCCTCCAATGATGATGGTGTCCACCTAGTTTCAACATGAAAACTTTTGAATTTGTATGACTTTGGTGCATTGATTTGGTCAAATTACATAAAAATAAAAATAGGATACATAAATTAATAATTATAATTATATTTACTTAAAATTAGTAATTAAACCATCTTAATTTGATCCCTCTTGGCATCTTAATTTGATCTCTATTGGTGCTTGGTAGATCCTAAGTTAAGATGGATCTAGGCTTAGTATTTGTTGATTTTTGTACCTTCATTATTTTCAAGTTTTAGATGGGCAACAGGTGTTATAGAAATTTTTGTGCCTTACATCATTGAGCATGAAATGTCCATAATCCAAGGGATCCAAAGTCCCTAAAAGTGTTGTTCCTGCCCCTAAAGGAACAAGGTCAACCAATGACAGGTTCTCCCAGAAGTTCTCCACCAAAAACCACTCAGAACTAGTCAAATCAGGATCAATTCAGATGCTCTACTAGCTGCCTGCGTTGAAATGCACCCCAGTACACTAGCTAAATGCACTACCAGGGTGCGCTGAGCGAGAAATGCCAAATGGCAGTGTCATTCCGCGAGGTGTACAGACACTGGAAGCTTCCAGAATCTTCCTCAATGACACTTGCCTCAATGAATTCGACTAGTGATGAGTAAGAGGCTCTCAGCCTCCAAGTGGAAGCAAGAACTGATAGAGAGAAGCCACAAGTCAAAACATAAGCTGACTCATCCTCTCTGCTTACATCTATATATGGATCCCTCATCCAAGAGATCCAGAGGCTGGAATTTGGTACTTTGCAGAGAATTGTTGTTGGTTTGAGATTGAGATTAGTGCATTGGGTGATTTATGCTTTGTTGGAGGAGAGGAAGGGATTCCTTTGCTGGGAGGTAGATGCTGGATCGGGACTCACTTGGTTGTATCTCCTCTTGGACTTTCTTATCATATCAATAAAACTATTTGAGTTTCTTCTATATGCTTGTATATCAATGATGCTTTGTTATATTTGCATGTTTAGTTTAAATCTGATCCTAAACTAGTTATGAATGTAAATCTATGTCTTTTGTGTAGTTTCTCTCTTCTGTGATCTTGCAGGAACTTGGTGAAGCTGGACCAGTGAGGGAGCAGGCAGCGGGAAGCGAACAAAGAGGAGAACGAGTGGATCAACAAACTAGCGAAAGACACAGGTTAGTTACATCCTTCTTCTCCATTTACATTTCATAAAGAAGAATACGAAGATAGTTTTCCTTGTTTGTTGTTAAGGCACTATCACACCTTAGAGTGGGATAGGGGCATTCTGAATGGATACTTTTCCCAACAACAACAGGGTGGTTGGAATTCCTAACACAACCAAGGGTGGACAAGTGGGATGTTTTGTTTTAAATCAATTTATGAGGTGGTGCATGGAATTGACCACTAATGGAATTAAGTTATGTGCAAGTTAGCATTGGAAGCTTATGTGGTGAGAAACATTTTGGCTTGACTCCCATGCTTTCAAGTAATCATGGAGGGCTCTGAAGCATGCTATATTGGATTATCTCCTTGCTTGTAGACATGTTATTCTTGATACTTCAAAAAACATGTATGATTACCATTTTCTTTCTCATTCAAAAGATAACAACAAAGAATTTGACAAAATAGCTAGAAGCAAAGTTTTTGATGAAATATTTATGAGTATTAAAGTGTTTAACAAAATGTTTGCAAGTCTTAGACAAGATGCATGCTCAACAACTATTTGATGAAATGCATGATACCAAGAGAGACTATTTGAAAAGCTATACAAAATGTTCTAATAATTTAGATAATTTTAAAATCTTGGTTAGGTCTTTTATAGGGAAAAACTTACTTTTGTGAGTGAATTACAACGATTATATGG
This sequence comes from Pinus tabuliformis, assembly GCA_031772625.1. Taxonomy (NCBI): domain Eukaryota; kingdom Viridiplantae; phylum Streptophyta; class Pinopsida; order Pinales; family Pinaceae; genus Pinus; species Pinus tabuliformis. The sequence continues at coordinate 278,674,367 of CM062819.1, read as the reverse complement.
TTGAGTTAAAGTACCAAAATTCAAACAATAGCAATTTTGTGAGAAACCATTTTCATATGATGTAGATGAGCGTTTTCAATAATTTAAGCAACATCAAGATTAAAGAAGGGCAATAATTCTTATCTTGAAGTGCTAATTCAGGATTGGATATTCCCTCAAAAGATATAAAAAAGTGTCCAAGAGCATTGGGCCTTTCTCTTTAAGGGACAATTTAGGCAACATCAAGATTAAAGAATAATGCTTATCTTGAAGTGCTAATTCAGGATTTGGATATTCCCTCAAAAGATATAAAAAGCCCAAGAGTATTGGGCCTTTCTCTTCAAGGGATAGTGGTAAATGAAACAAATTCATCAACCTAAGAACTTTGAATATGATAAGTAATTGGTTCTTCATTGACATTTTGGAATTTGAATTCAAAATTATAGTTAGCTAGTTCAGAACATTCTCCAACAAGATGCCACAAGGCTAAAAAGAAAATATAGTAAATGGGTAAGATTGAGAATTATTTTTCATAAAGGCAAAGTCAAATGTCCTAAAATTTGTACCATTAATTATGTAATGGCAATGATTCACATGAAAAAACATAATTTTTATTCAGTAGCAAAAAATATGGTGATTTTTTTTTAAATATAAAGGATGCATATCTCATCAATATTGGCATGCTATTTTTATAATTTTAAAAGATATTATATAAAGTTAAAAATACTTGAGAAACCACATATCAAATTTTATGTAGACACCTTTTGAACCACTTAAATGTGGTTATGGATAGCCTCATTCTCTAATTTAATATATCCATCTATGTCTTAATGATGAACCACAATAAGTGATGGATAGCTTGGTTCTCTGGTTCAAGATATCCATCCTATGTCCTAATGATGAACCACAATAAGTGGTTAAAAACACATCTACATAAAATTTGATATGTGATTTCTCCGTATTATTTTTTTTTATATATAAAGTTAACTTATTCCACATGCCACATAGATATTCAATACTACCTCTCTAATATAAAACTATAAAATACACCTACACAAAAATATCTATATATTTTTTTATTTCTTTTTCCATTTATAAAAACATATAGCTTTTGAATCTAGATTTTAAACTCTCTCCCATACCTATAATATAATAAACAAAACTTAATAAAAATTATCAATAAAAAATATATTAAACATTAATATTTGAATTATAATTTGAAATAAAAATAAAATAAAAAATAAAAAATCTATTTTAAATATTAATTTTGTATTATAGTTGATGGGAATAAAAATACATACATCTAAAACAATAAAGTTACAATCAATTACTAGTAATATTGAACTTCATGTTTCTATACTACTAAACAATAATATACTTATTTATTAATAAATAACCATATTTTACATTTAAAATTTGAAGTCATCATACTAAGAATTATTTATATATTTAAATAAAACAATTATAAAAATTAATAAATTTATTTTAAAAAATAATATTTACTTATTATTTTTAATTAAAAATATTATGATTTTTTTTCAAATATAAATATTAATCCTAATGTTAATGTATGTGAGAGACATTACAGGCTTTGGCCAAAAAGGCCTTCAAGCATCATCAAAACTAAAGCATATTAGGAAGTATATTGAAAAGATAATTTCTCATTGAGAAGCGTAATTTCTCTTGTAGCAAATGAAAAAATCCATTTCAATGTTTTTTTAAAATAATAAAATAATGTTAGCCCATCCTGCAAAATAAACGAAAACCAAAAAATTATCGCAGTTCTGTTATAAACCTATGTCGGATGGAGATATTTTTTTCTCAAAACCACATGCATATAGATGGATGGAAGCAGCTCTTTTTCAGAAAAGCAAATGCGTACGCGTGTATCATCATCCGCCAAAACATGCATGGATGCATGTAGCATGATGTACATCACAACTTCTTTTTAAAGTTTTCAACGAGCAATCACCATTATTCATACGTGCACAGACATTACCCTAGCTGGAAGCTGGCATTCCTCGGTAAGAAAGACAACATAAATGCCCACCCCTATTCCACGAATCAATGAGAAGCCAGTCGGGTTATATCAGAGTAGAGCTTTCAGAGATCTCGCCTTCACTGGTTTCCTCTTTCGACAATAAGTAGGATGAAACTCTTTTCTAATCCCAATATTTCCAGTGGAACATGAAATTAAAGAAGCGGCAGCTCTATACCTCTCGTCCCAAGGGGGGACAACATTTTGACTCGCCTCGCCATTACCATCTGAACTACTTTGACTGCCATAACATTGAGAATCAGAGGGGACTACTGTATCTTTATCCCAACTGTAATTATTGGAGTCATTAGTGGCGCCATTGTTCCCAGAATCATATGATCTCTGCTCAACTTTCTGCCCACCTGAGTTCCTCCTTTTACCATCTTTTTTGCAGCAGCCAATCTCTTCTTTCTCCTCGTCCCTTACTCTCATATTTTTCACCAAGCCCAAGCCCGAGCCTTCTCTTCTGCCCCTCTTTCCTTTGGTTGTTACTATTTTGGGAACTGCAAGCTCTAAATTAGTATCATCTAATTGACCTCTATTAGGTTCCTTAGAACTAGCACAATCCTCCTCTCTGTCAAATTTGTGGGTGCCCATTCTTTTCTCTATTTCCAAACTGGTTATCTCTTGCTTATCTAAGCTGCCCACTGTACTGTTGAGAAAATTGTCCCACAACGCAAACTTTCCATCGTCCAACTGTACAAAGTATGGACTGTTGAGCATCGCCCTCCTCACCTGTACTGACAGAGGAAGACCTTCTGAGATTATGTTGCTGACATTCCTCAGCATAAGCTTGCACCCGGCTTCCCTCACTGTCAAACCAGCAACTTCTTCTGAAAATACTCTCACCAGTTCTGATTCAAGCATCTGCTCTTCTTCCGTTACTTGTAACATCATCCCACAAAATAATGTATTTGTTTCCACAGCTGAAAAATAAGATAAAACAACGAACTATATTACTAAAGTTACAGAAGAAGCAGCAATGGTGTATCATGGATTTGCATTAATGCTGGATAACAGTGGCATACCTGCTTTGCACTTGTACTCCAGTCTTGACAACAATAAAATCAAATACAGCGCAGCCATGTCAGACAAACCATTACAATAAATAAAAACAAGACACAACTGTCTGGTAAGAACAGCTAATTCCATGCCCTAATTTCTGGCTGGTGGATTACTGTCAAGTATCTTTGATTTAGAATCACGAAGTCATACAAGATTTCAATACTTTTCAGTATATGATAGGAAGCCAGATTTATGAACAGAGTTTGTTGTCCAGGCAGCTAGATTCTTATATTCTACGACAAAAAAAATATGAAACTGTGTAATGACAGTGGTAGGCATGGTTACTGTAACAGAGATAAACTATCACCTGCCAATCTCAGTTTTGTTAAAATCATCATCGTCCTCCACATGAAACTGAACCTGAGAAAACACAGTTACACAGCCACACAAAAACCTATTCAGCACATGGTACTATTACCTTCCCCTCACAAAAAAATCTGATCTGATTCATGTGTGGGCCAATGATGAATATTTCTAAAAAGAGATAGGATACAAAGTTCAAACTGTGGACTACACAGTAACTGTGAAGGAACATAGATATTGTTCTGTGTTGTATAAGATTAGGGCACACAAACCATGCCCTAAGCAAGGAGCATATTTAAAATGCATACACACACTCTTCCCATGATTTTCCTACATAAACCAAAACTATCACAGACATGTACATACCTGATGCTTTGCCTCTGCTATTGCGTTTGTAGGACTGACAATATTTGGTATTAATGCCCCCCTGTTCTTCTTTTCATTTTTCCTCTCGCTGCTGCTATTGTTTTGCATGGATTGCCCCGCTGGTTCGCTGGTGGGTTTTGTGAGGAATGCTCGGACAAATGAGGGAACATCCCATGGAGATTTGTTCACTGTGCAAACCCTAAGTTTCTCTAACTCCTCCACATCCTCCTTGTTGGGTATTGCAGGGAATGGCGGGGTTTGCATTAACTCGGCAGAATCTGAACAATCGTCGGCATTATCGTTTGCCTTCAGCACACCCGCCCTGTCTAGATTCATGGAGAGGAGATTGGACTGCGGCTCGATGCATTGGTGCTGGTAGTTTAACACCACTGGAGCTGGTGCTGGACTGTACTCTGTAAACGATTTCATGCGGAGAACTGCCAGAGTATTGGAGATTAGGGCATCAGGAAAAGAGGCTTCAACGGTTGGTAGAACAGCAGAAGAAGTAACCAAAAAAGGCGAAGATCGGTGCAGGTTTCGAATCCTCATTGGTGCCTGTGATGAGTGAAATATGTAGAGGAGAAAAGAGGCTGAATATTGCGAAGCTCCAATGGAGGACGACGAGGAGGGGTTATGGCAATGGGCGTCGATGTGGGATTACAAAGTCTGTAATATATAAGTTGAAGAAGGCCTTAGCGAGGAATGGAGAGCGCACCCAAAATATATCCAATCGAGAGAAACACCGTGTCTGTGGTGGATTGAATAATAATAATATAGTTGAGAAGGACGCCTGCCCAACACGCATCTCGAGTACATTACATTCCGATCAAAATTATATTTCATTGAAAATGTTGGTGTCCACACTTTTGTACGGAGTGGAAAGAGGCAGAAAGGTCCGAAAGGTGAAGGTGGGGTTTAAAAAAGAAAATGATCCACCATTAGTTGCTCCGAATTATATATATATTTTGCGTGGAGCCTTAATGGAACCTAGAAATTATCGTACTTTCTGCATGTCACTTCAAGTTGCTAGGAAATCATGCAAGGAGGATAATGTTGGCAGAGCAAATTTCATGATAAACTTTGTACTCATGTTAAGCTGTCCGAAGTCACGTCGTTGGATAGGAGGTATTTTTATAAAATTATCCAACAATCTCAAATGCTTTCTGACGGGGGTGTAAACTCTGTTTGCCCCATAGGTTTTACCATGTTGGCATACAACCCTTTTTCATTTTTAATGTATGATGTGGAGTTCTCATGGTTACCTTTTCTAAGATAATGATAAAATAATATTATGAAAACAATGAGAATTGTAATGTTTTATTATTGGTTTAGAATGTTCACATAAACGTACCGTGAGGACGTAGACAATCCTAAATGCATTCATCACTAATAAAGTCTATGGCTACACGAGTTGTGCGGGGGGAGCTTAGCCTAAATCAATCATTAAATCTATAACTACAAGAGCTGTGCATAGGGGAAACATAGCCTATATGATTGATCTCAAAGTATCTAGACGACTTGGAAATCCATTTGAGTCATTTAAATATTTATTTGGAACATTCAAGCAGGTTTGGAAATGTTAAATAATTTTGTGTGTAATGAGATTTAATATCTGGTCTTATGATGAACCATGCTGCTCATTTGAAATGCGTCTGCAAAATTCTCTCGTATGTGATTTCTATCGAAAAACTCTTCTTAACATATAAATATATTTGTAGTTGTTCAATGAGATTTAATATTATTCCCCTCATATTTGAAATGCGTCGGCAAAATTCTCTCGTATGTGATTTCTATCGAAAAACTCTTCTTAACATATAAATATATTTGTAGTTGTTCAATGAGATTTAATATTATTCTCCTCATCATATAAATCCTTGTGATTGTTCAATGAGATCTAATATTATTCTCCTCATCATAATTTATAGTCACAATATCCTAAGTATCACTTTTCTAAGTGACACCCTTAATTCAAAACCTTTCTCCTACATTTTTTAATGTTTTGTTTTGTCTCTTCCCTTTTTAATGTATATTGTAATAAAATAATGTGTTGAATTGTTAATATGTTTTCTAGTGGTGAAATCAAAATTGTTCATTGTTATTATATCACAAATTTAATAATAATAAAAACTATGCCTTGTTTATATTATAGCTTATATTTCATTAATATTAAATAACAAAAAATTAATCATAGCTATAATAATTTTTAAAGTGGGTTTTCTTGAAAATGAAATTCCAAATTATTTTTTAGTTTATGAGTATGTAAGAATGAATATTATTTACTTTTATAAATTTATACAACTTTTGAGATTTCACAATCATGAGGTTACGTCTACATTTACGATTCCTAGTAATCAAACTTGAGGCCTTTTCTTTCCTCAAGGAAACCCTTGTATTAGTCTCTTCAACAACTCTCTTCATTAGGTGTGACCTCTTAATCAACATACTAAATGAATTTCTCAATCCTCTAACCAATGTACATTTACTCCATCATGTAATTTAATTTCTTATGGGTCATCTCTAGGAATTAATTGCAAACCTTCATCTTCTTACATCCCTTCAATTACACAATGGTTCGACTCCCTTTTTATAATCGACATAATAGCTTAGTTCAAAAGTTCTAATCCCATGAATGCCACATCAACAATCCTTGCTAATAATTATTCAATTAACACATTAAAGTTAACAAGCCTTCCCACCAATCCTTCAATCAACTTTAACTCATCTGACCTAAGTGGTCTATTGTTTTTTCATCAGCATATGTGCACTAGTCAACTCCAATCTAAATGACAGTACTAGTTGACCTCTTTTATCATCAATATATTCTTGATTGATTTTCCTCTTAGTTAGCCAACTTGGTCTAATCAAACTTAATGGATTCTACTTTTGGATCAAAGATTCCTTTTTTGGGTATTTTCAATATCTCAACAACTTATCAACACTAAAGAAGATGATGGATCTACTCTTAATTCCTGTAATAGAAATCACTTTTTTATTAGGGGAACTTGGTCCCTTAGACTAATTCTCAATAGCTTTATTCTATCTCTACGAGTTTCATGAAGCTCCATCTACAACACAAGTCTTCAACCACTAACAACATAGACAACTCTTTATGTCCTTTATCAAGCACAAAAGGATAAAAAACCTTCAAATTATGTGCATTGATAACATAATATATCCTCATATATGATGTCAATGCTAGTGGAAACACCTTCTCTCTTACCCTAGTCACAATATCAATTGAACCATGCCTAATGGGTTTTAGGTCCTAAGTCATATGATAACATTGAAAATTTCCTTGTTGGTTCTTGTATTTGAAGGTGTAAGTGAGGTCCCAATGTCTACACCCAACATTATTATTGGTAAACTCCTAATTCTTATGATGTTGTATGTTGGTGACAAAATCATCACTAGGAATGATCATTGGATGACTTCGTAATTATTGTAAATGGAAACAAATAATACATGTGATTCAAATTTAGAAGAGTAGTTAAAGATATGAATGCATATAAAAATAAAGGAAACATCAAAATATAATGGAAATGAGCATCTATCAAAGAACTGATGGTGAAAAAATATTGTATTTATATAAACTTGTTATAATGGTAGTAATTATCTTTGAGAAGAATCTATGTTATTTTGAAAATAACAATAAGAAATGATAAAAATAGAATCACAATATTCCAATTTTAATTTGTCCTTGAATTAAAATTGTGAATTAAATTCGAATTTAGTCTCACCAGCTGCTTGGAATTAATTAATTAATTCGTTATGGATTAATTAGTTGGAGAAATTCAAGTTAGAAGTCTTTCTGAAGTCATGCAAGATTTATCCTTAAATTAAAGAGATTATCCCTTAATTAAGGAGATAAGATTGAGTTATATTTGAGTTGTAATTAGTTAGCTCAGTTTATTGAGTTAAGTCCAATTAAATTAGTTCCAAACTATTTGAGGAACTAATTGTGAGTTATCAGTAATTGATGCATGCATGCACTCAACAAGTGTACTCCAAATAAATGAAAATTTTCTCATCAGAAACTCATGCATGTTTATTCAGAGAAAGACCCAATTGATCTAAATGTCGAGGACATGTTACTATCAATTGCATGTGTTTTCCTATAAAGGAAACTCATCCATGCAGTCAAGGCAATCATTCCTTGAGGATTGCATAGTTTTACAGGGTGTGAGATCAATGTCAGGATCAGTGTTCCACTTGGTAATAGGAGGATCACCCAGGAGAAACTGCACAAGGAAATAGGAGCTTGGAGGGCAGAGGAGAAGGCTTATGACAAGTTGATTTTGCCTATGAGCATCTGTGAGGATTGTACTGAGAGATGGTTAGCTGTGAGAGTCAAGGCTTGGTGTAATTATGAGATATTTCCAAACCTTGTATGATAATACAGATAGTGGGGTTTTTAGCATAGGCTTTCCCCTGAGTATTTTCTGTGTTTCTTGTGTATTGATTCTTCTTCTGGTTATATGTGTTTAGCTCTGATTCAGCTCGATCTTTAAGCTTTCGCAAGTTTGATAATAGAAGTAGATTATAGTATTTTGCTTTGGTGTATTGCATTATCGAGTTAATCTATAGTCAGATTTTCTACATAGATCTCAGAGGTAGATTTGTAGAGAACTTGCAGGAAATTCTACATGTTAATGGTCTGTAAATTGTCATGGGTATTCTATTGGATAGCTCATATTGACAAATTTATTAAAATATATTTGAAAATTAGAAATCTACATTAGGAGGGTTAATATGTCCTTAGATTTTTGGATTTGTTAATTATTATGTTATGCATATGCATGCAATAGATAAAACATGGAAAATCGAGAACAAAAAAATAAAATGCAAAAACCACAAAAAACACAATATATGATCTAGGAAACCATTATGGGAGAAAACTAGATTGTAAGGTAAGGTTGCTCTACTCTCTCTTTCTATGAATGCAAATGAATGCAAGTACATAGGAGTGAGACCTATGGCCCATGGGTTTCTATAGTACACCAATCCTCTATTTTTTCTCTCTCTATCCACTCTCAACTACTATTCTCATATTTGGAACAAAATGCACTCAAATGGAATGGAACCCTTTTCCTCCTAGTGGCCTGATTATAACACAAATTGATATCTTACTAGTGGTTAAGTTTTACTCCAACTCTTAACTAAAATTATAATATTTACTCTTCTAGAGTCTTATTCATCATGATCACATGGATAGTCCCTTTTCCACGAATAATGGGGGTTGACATGGCATCCTCTTGATTCATGGTGGTCAATACATGAGGTCATTACTTTCGAATAGCATAAATTTTGCACACAAACTCAATTTGAGGTCTTTCTTGCATTGTTTAAAAGTCATATAAGTGTAGAATAGAACTAGGGGGTATCCATGGGGGCTTCACTCAATGAACCTCTAACATATCACGTGCATTCATGACATACTAAACAATGCCCCTAATTTGACTACATATTGGAAAATACCTATAAAAATCACATTATTTAAACCCCTACCAATATGAACCCAATACACCTTCCCAATTAAAAAAACCCCTACTTTCACTAGATATTGTAGGTATCCATTTTTTCATTAACATTTTTTATACCATTTTATATTTTCTCATTAACTTTGAGTTTCAATTTTTATACCTACCAATATGAAAACCCTTTACCCCCTAATATATGCTGAATATATTATGTCATTTTTTCCTTAATATATATCCCCCAATATAACCCACATGGTATGGTATTGATCCTTAGTGAAGCCCCCATGGGGGTATCACACTTAAGAGGAAAATTTTTAACCCCCCTCACCCTACTACTGAACAAAATAAATTAATAAAAACTAAAACCTTTTAATTGCTCAAACTACTTCCAGAAGGTTTCATAGAATAATTTTCCAAACTAGTGTTGAATTTTGTAGCTATGGTTGGCCTTCATAATTAATATTTTTCGCCCTTCAAATATGTGTAATAATAAATATAAGACATTTTCTTCATGTTAGTTTCAAAAGAGAAAATTTTGAATTTTAAATTTGAATTTCTTGCTCCAAGAAATTCAAGTCAACCCTCCAAGTCAACCTGCCCCTTGTTCCTAGGATCACTATATAAAGGCATTTAACTTCCTCCTCTTTGCACCATTCAAGTCTCACACAAGACAACATACCTTTTGTTGATGTAGACAAAGAAGACAATGACAAGAAAGACGAAGTTGATCTAACAAACCAACATCTTCTCTCTCTATATTTTTAAAGTCACATGTGTGGATTCATTTTCCTTCTGTGAGCTCACATGTGTGACAGACGAATCAAGTTTCTAGCCATTTCTCGGTAGTAGGGCCGAGGTTTTTTGGGTGCATACATAGGTCAAAATTCGGCCCTAGCAGATCCGACAGGTAGAATTTATTGAGCAGTAGCTTGACTTGATAAGAAGGTAGTTTGACTAAGGCTATGATGCTGGTCATTTTGAATTTTTGTTTCACTTGAAGGATTAGATGTATCTTTTGTTGAACTGAATATTTTGTTAAAGGAAAAGGTTGTTGGGTTTTTCCCCCAAGTGGGTTTTCCAAGGGTAAATCTTGTGTTGTCTTTGTGCATCATTGTCTCTTTGTGATCTTTATTTTCCTACTTATTTTTATTGTTAAATTTCTGAAGTATAATTACTTAATGATTAACTGGAAGTGTTGAAGAATATATACATATCATTGGAAGTAATTATCAGTTCTAGAAATTAGTGCTTGTATTTGTTGCACTTGAAAAATCAACATGGTATCAAAGCTTTTGTGAAGAAAGGATACTGAGATCACTCTTTTAAGAAATCTCTCTCTAAAGTAGAAGACTCACTTTTCTAAAATTCTATCTATGTCCAAGAATTCTGAGTTGATGACTCCCTCTTGTAAGGAAGGAAACAAGATAAAAGGTACATCAAACTTAAGGCATGGAAAAAGAGAAATGATCTAGTTCTTGAAGAAAATTATGTCTTATAATATGTAAAAGACAAAGTGACTGAACCTAAAGATGATGAAGGAAATGTTAAACATAGAAAGGCTCAAGTCAAGGCACAAAGAATTCTTATTGAATCCATCAAAGATATTTTGATCCCATTTGTCTCAGAATTAAAAAAATCCAAGCAAGTATATGATGCCCCAATAGGATTGTATACTAATGACAACAGTGGATAAGTCTTGTAGGTTGATTGCAAGAAATGATTGATTATGTTCGAATAAATTTGTTTATGCATATTTGTAGTTGGCTAGGCATTGATTATGCATATTGCAAGTTGCTTGTAGCAATGTGTATAATGGAGTAATGGTTGTTGTCATGCATGGGTCATAGCATGCATTGTTGATATAGCCTTGCATTGAGGACTAGATCCTAACTAGAGTGATGATTATGTGTTGATACAATTAATTGTGAATGCCTATGCACTATTATGATTATGTTGTACATGTATTACATTGATTTGGTGATCTTGCATACAAGGAATCCTCTCCGAGCTATATTGAGGTATGTTGGTTTATTTTGATTTGGTTTATTTGACATATTATGCATTATAGGAAGAGAAAGATCAAATGGATAGCAAGATGGTTGACTACAAAGACTCTCCCTATGAATCCAAATAGTAGTATGGTGTTGGGAACTCTTCAGATTTGGAAGTTACATTGAGAAGTTTGAAGGAAGAGATAAGGAGCTATAAGGTGGATAATGACCAGATCATACAGGCACAAGAGAAGAAGGCATAGGTGAATGCTATACTTCTTCATATTTTCTCAGACTTGCAATGACAACTACTGCTTCAGATCAGCCATGGGATGAGGATAAAACTAATGGGGCATATGGTAGTAGATCTCTTGGTAGACATAGGTCAGATAGATCTGATACAGTGAGAGATGGTAGGTTGTTGAACACTCTGGATAGGAGGGGTGGTGAACACAAATATTATTCTAGTTTTGGTTCTGATAGACATCATGATCATCATTGCTATCATCCTTATAGGAGGAATGATAGGGGATACTTCCCGAATGATTTCAAGAAATAAAAACCACCTACTTTTGATGGAGATATGAAGAAACCGGAAGATGTAGAGGCTTGGATACTTGCAATGAAAAAATTATTTGAGTTGCATGAGTACACAGATAACATGAAGGCCATAATATCTATCTTCATCTTGAAAGGTAAATCAAACATCTGGTGGGAATATGTGAAGTGGGTTAGAGATATTAGGATATATGACTTGAGCTAGCAGGAGTTCAAGAGACTTTTTGGGAAGAAGTACTCGTTAGACAGGTACTATGACATAAGGAAAAAGAATTCTATGAGCTAAATATGGGATCAATGACAGATGAAGAGTACAAAACCAAGTTTCTAGAGCTATTGAGGTATGCACCATATCTTACTGATGAGAATACTAAAGTTCAATGGTTTTTCAGTGGTTTTCCATTAGCATTTAGAGATCAGATTGAGTATGATGAGCCTTGGTCACTTGAGGAAGTTATTGGGAAACTCAAGCATTGCTATGAACAATCAAAGCGTAAGAATGAATATCAACATGGGTGGAAGGGAAAGCAGAAAGGTAAAGGTAAATAACATCCTAAGAGGAAAAGGCCTCAACATGTAGACAGAAAAGAGAATGTGGCATTGCAAAAGAGATTTAATGCAGTTATCTAGGGACATGAGTCGCAACAACAACATAGGGGTGTTGGTACTGGTTGGTTGGAGTGTTGGACATGTGGCAAGGAACAACTTAAGAGAGATTGTCCATAGAACTAGGGTGGTAGGCCTCTGATATACAGTGCACATGAGGCGCAGACTGTTGGGGACATTGGTCAGAGTATTCCATGTATCTATGCAGTAGTGGACAATAGGTAGGAAGAACACTAGGCCTCTATCATTGAGATGGATGGTAAGCTTTGTGATCAAGCAATTTCTATTTTGATTGACCCTGGATCTAATTATAGCTATGTTAGTCTTGACTTGGTGGATAAGTTTGGTTTGGATAAGGAATTACATGCAGAGTCATGGTTAGTGTAGTTGGCTACAAGTACAAAGAAGTGATTTCATCATTGGGTAAGATCTTGCGCATTTGATTTAAATGGTATGCCTAAAGCAACACATTTGAATGTGTTACCGTTGGGATCATACAATATGTTATTTGGCATGGATTGGTTGTATCTACATAGAACCAAGGTAGGCTGCTATGATAAAGCTATTGTGTGTTGATGACAATGGAGAACCAAGAGTCTTACAGGGTAAGAAGAACGCCACATCAGTTAGGATGGTGACAAGTATTCAAGAAACTCGTAGTTGTACGAAGGGGTGCAAGCTATTTGCAGTACACATTTCTAGTGATAAGGGTAAGGAGGTTGAGGATGCAAATGTGTTGAGTAGATACCCAATGTTGCAGTAGCTTTAGGATGTATTTCCTAAGGACATTACAGAGTTTCCACCTCATAGGGAGGTAGAATTTTCTATTGAGTTAGTGCCAAGGGTAGCTCCAGAATTAAAAGAACCTTACAGGATGAGCACACCTGAGTTGGTTGAGTTAAAGTTGCAATTGAATGAAATGTTGTACAAGGGATACATTAGGCCAAGTGTATCACCTTGGGGTGCACCGACCTTGTTTGTGAAGAAGAAATATGGTACTCTTAGATTATGCATTCATTACAGGTAGTTGAACAAAGTAAATATCACACACATATATCCTTTTTTGAGGATTGACGACATATTCGATCAACTGAAGGGAGTAGTAGTATTGAAGATTGACTTGAGATCTGGATACCATCAGGTATGCATCAAAGAGGAGGATATTTACAAGACACCGTTCATGACTATGTATGGGCATTATGAGTTTTTTGTTGTTCCATTTGGCTTAACTAATGCTCCAACTACATTCATGTGCTTGATAAATAATGTGTTGCATCCATATTTGGATAAGTTTGTTATTGTGTTCATTGATGATATATTGGTATATTCTAAAAATGAGGAAGAGTATATTGAGCATGTTAGCACCTAAATCTGCCTCAGGCTGAAGGAAGGCAAAAATCAGGGTAACCACTAACCACGCTCAGTCTGGTAGCTAGCCCTACTAGAGAAGGAGAGGGCTCTCTCCGAGTCACGCTTAGTAAATGGATAAGCAAAAATGGTCTGAGATGACTTACAATGCAATATTTACCTTAGGCTAGTAAGTGGATAGGGATTTTGGAAAAGATTTTATGAAGTGACCGAGCTTCTGGGATGTATATGGGATTGGTGCTCAGCAAAGAACAAAGAATTGAAAATGAAGGAACAGATTATTTGTGAGGCAAGGTAGGTGGAAAGAGCAGAAATTTTGGTTTAAGGTAATGCGGAATGGAAAGATTGTTGAAGAAAGTGAAAAGGGCATAGTTGCATGAATCCTTTTCAACAAAAGAATGACACTGCACATGAAATTTTCCCACAGGCAGAGCAATATAAATTGAATTCTACCTAATCTCACTTAGAAAATTTCACTGAAATGAAATGTGAATGAAATTATGAAAAATAACAAGATACATATGGAACATAAGAACACATTTGCTACACTCACAACAACAAGAATTTCATGAAACAGAGCTGCTGCCTTTCATTAATTATCTGTCAAAATACACAGTGAAGAGACAAAGTTTCTTTCCCACAGTCTCCCAGAAGTTACAAGCCAGCCAACCCTTTGCAAATAACTTGCATACAATATATAGAATGAGTGGAGAAGAGATAGAACGCCCAGGAGTTGGGAAGTTACTCAAATCATTTCGAAATGGAGATGGAGAGCCAACCATCAGCTACAGGTGCAGTGCTCTCAAGCATGACATTTGGCTGGGGTGACCCTTTGCATTCTTTTGCCACTTGGATAGATGCCCATTTGGAGAGAAAACTCTTTAAATGCCGCCTTTGGTGCCAAAAACCAAAGTATAGATGACCGGGCCCACTTGGAGAAGTCGCTACCCGAAATTTTGCGAAATGGGAGCAAATTGGCAATTTTTTCCCCTGTGCGCGCGCCAAATTCTCTTTGCGTTGTGCCACTTTGGAGCCTGTTTTGGGGCACTTGCAGGTGTACAAAATGTGCCCAAGTGGGCTTGTTGGAAAGCCTGTCCTATCTACTTTCTAACCCCACTAGAATTTCCCAATTTGGTGCTCATTTTCCCCTCCAAATCTTCATTCTCCCAAGACTACTTTCTGTGTGTCAAAAAAGTGGCAGAGAGGCCATTTTTGGGTGTTTTTTTACCTTTAGGAGACCCAAAACTTGTCAAAATTTCTTGCCCGGACACCAGTAGACATAATTTTCGATGCTGAATCCAAATATGCAAGCCGTTCCTCGATTAGAGTGCTATAATTTTAGTGTCGCGCCAGTGGCAACGCACAGGGAGGAATTTCCTGTTTTGTGCCCAAAAAATTTGCCTGTGACCAAAATTTGCCCAAATTTTTTGAAATTTGGGCTGGAGGATCTCTATGGGGTGCCATGCTAAGCCAAGGAAGCGTCAGCCAAGATTTTAAGCCTATCTTTCTCCTTTGCCCGTTTTACCTTCTTGTTGCTTTCCTCGGTTTTGCTTTCAAATTCCTTATCCGGGCCTGTGCACTCATGTTTCGCACCCTGTAGTGGAAAGTCATGTGTCTCAATATAGCAAGGTTCTGATCAGCTTTGTCCAATAGCCTCTCCAAATGCATGTTGACCCTCTCAAGGTTGGACTCCCGGTCTTCATTGATTGCTTGCTCCAAAGATGTGAGCGGAACCCTTCTTCTTTGAGCAGCTTGGCGATGCTCGCGGATGTTCTGCAGCTCCATGATCGTCTGTTGGTCCTCAAGTTATTTGTTTCTCTACTTCAGGTAGTTCATGTTCCACTTGGCCCTTTCTAAATCGATGGTCAAGTCTTCAATCTCTGATTGTTGCTCCCTGATGATCTCTATAAGCTCCTCATTGGTTGGTTCTGCATCTGTCTCATCATCCTGGAGGAGAACAAACTCGGTCTCTCGCTCACCTGATGGCCCTTCCTCCTGCACTGGCTCCTTGCCCTTACCCTGCTCCTATGATGCTGATGGCAGAAGCGAGGCCCCTTCCACCCCGGGTGGAGATAACACTCGCTTTGCTGCTGCAAACAATGTTCTACTGCCCTTCTGGTATGTGATGTATACTGGCATGGTGGCAGTCTCATGGTGCTCGAACTAATGTGAAGGACTTCCCATCTCAGGCTCAAACTGATGTGAAGGACCTCCCATCTCAGGCTCAAACTGATGTGAAGGACCTCCCACCTCATGTTCTGCCTCTGATATCACTGGAGGAGCACTGAAGAAATCACGGGAAATTAAGTCCTCCCAAGCAATACCCTGTAATCCCAACTGATGGTCCACCAAAATCTGGATGAGAGCGAAATGATAGACACTGTTTAGCTGATGTCATGGGGTCTTGCACCGCATGAAATTTTTCATCTTCTCAATGTTGTTGCAGATGAAAAATGGGAGGCTCATCATCGCACCCTAGTGAAGTGCATGAACAAGCGGATGTGATATGCATAAAGGCGTGAAAACCTCCCCTCGCAACTGAAATACCTCATGATCAATCTCATGAGTGGGGCATACTCATCACTCAAAAATCTAAAATGGAGAAACTCTGGTGAGCTGGCTCAAATGGCTGTTCTTGATGTAAGGCTCATAAAGATGCCTCTCCACCTTCCTTTTCTTATGCCATTGTTCCCCAACATTCGGTATTCCTGTTTCCACTGATATGGTCTTAGGTGTCAAGGTGAAAGTGACCCCAGCCAGGACAGATTGACCTCCCTGTAGATGAAGTGCAAAAAGGCGGGCCAACTCATGATGTACTTTGACATTTTCCACCCTTTGGCAAAATTCATAACATGCCAAGTGCTGGAAACAAGACATGGCAAGTGGGCATGCCTGTAGCTCTGTGAGGGTGTTTGGCTCGTCTCTGAGATGTCTACCACTCTGGTGATGTCTCCTATGGGCTCTTGTCATGCGGAAAGAGTCAATTTTGAAGACAAAACCGACCTCCCTAGAAGCTAAGGCTTTCTAGTGACAAACAAAACAATCAAGCACTATCTTTCCCTAAATATGCATTTAAAATACAAGCAACCAGGTGTTTAAAGCATACCTTTAGTCCAACGCTATTTGTAGCAGCCAAGCCTCTCCGATCCAGATGAGCTCCTCCTTCTCTTTGAAACCTGCATTCACTAACAAGCAAACGATTACATAGCACCTGAATAACTCATATAATAAAACATATTCATCATAAATACCAAGGAGTATATGAAACAAATTATATATAACAACTTGTTGAGAAAAATGAACTTAATTGTATTAATTGGAAACAAAAGAAACCATTACAACCAGTGCCTTGGTGTTGTGCAGGTCCCTCCCAGGGTCCAGCAATAGTTCTCCTTTACTTTGATCAGCTCACCCACTTCCAAATGAGGCTAAGAAAGGATGGGAATCTCTCCTCTCAAGCTCTATAAGGGAGTCCTAATTTCAACAACATCTACCCTTAGGAATGTTCAGCTTTCAACCTCCCCTCCCTCTGGCCCAATGTCTGTATTTATAATGCTTTGGAGGAATTTAATCAGGTCCACCATCAATAGGATAAGCCCCTCTTTCAATGGGATAGCTCCCCTCTTGATGGGATAAGTTCCTCTTTCATAGGGATGCATGAACCATCTGGAGGCACTCAATACACGTCAAACCATCTTCTAGAATGCTCTAGGTTCGACCACAAGTAACTTTTTTGAAGTAAAACTCGCGCCTTTTGACCTTTACAGGAGTATGCACCCACCCCTTTACAGACATAGCGTACAAGTACGCAGGTATTGTGAACTTGAGGTGCGTACACGCAGGTAAGGGTAAGAGAAACTGCGTAACCAGAGTTATATTGACTTTTAAGGACTTTCTCTCTTTCTTGGAGTTTGACATGAGGAACAGAGGTATAAGACTTGCCAAGGAGGACAGTATGACAGTTGATGGAGCCATACTGACTGCAAATAGTCATGGTGACAAATTTTAGTGTAACAGATTGCCCCCTAAAGTGCGAAGCCTGTAGTAGATTAGGGTTTCATATCATCTCGGAAGGGTGAAGCACTTTATCATTTCAAGGATTATTTTGTGGAGAGCCTAGTCGGAACCTGCAAATATTCAACACAAAATACATATATAAGATCATATCATCGCTGAGGTAGGCATTCCCATACTCATACTGAAAACTTTAACTAACAAACTAACTACTGCTCTGATATAGGAATGATTTCGCAGTACATCATAATCATAGACTCATGTAGACACAATATGGACGCAGCCATCTGTTTATGATTAGTCTACTATATAATGAATACAAAACTCCTCGCAGCCTGGATAGTGGAAACTAGATCCAGGGTCTTCATTTCTACTTCCCGAAATAGTACGATTCTATCCATGCGAATAAATGAGTTGATGTCGAACATGGTAGAAGCCACTTGATTACCAGTCGATGATGTAAACTATTAACAAGTGTGAGAGAGACCACCAGTGATGTCAATGGTTCTCAAAGCACCCAGTGCAATCCATGAGATGTGAATAAATGTGTTGATGTTGAACATGTCACAGAATCCTTCGATCGAAAGTCAATGATGTAATCTGTCGTCAAAGGCGAGAAACCTGCCATTGATGCATGCAGATTTCAAGGTACTGACGATTTCTAGATCATCTTTCTAGATAGTGTGCTGATGTCGATAGAAAGTGATCCGTTGTAGGCAAGCCCACAACACGAAATCATAGATCAAGTTGAAGAAATGTAGCTGTAAGGACTGACTCAGGGATGGTCAAGATGGATGACAGGTATTTTGCAGATGAATGGTTTATTTGTAGTGACCTCTTGAACACATAACGACACGACAGATGGCTTGGTGACAATTGACCCAAAGTTAATACCCGGAACCGGCTGAAGATTTTCAATGTGGTTTGATCAACTGTTGGGCAAAGGATTTCCCAACCCAGGTGAATGAAAAAGTGTCGTGTTCAAGAGTGGTGATAAGGTTTCTCCCGAGACAAAGGATAACAAATAGGCTCATTTTCCTCTTTTTTCCCCCACCATTTCTGGCAAGTACCTCTTTATTTTTTACAAGCTTGAGGAGGATAACATATGCTTGATTATAAGCTCATCCTTCGGATGAGTCCAACTTAGTTTAGATTCGAACCCTAAGAAGGAGTGGTCCATTCCTGTTTGTAATCGAACAAGTCCTTTACTGTGAAATTTTAACGAGTCTAGTATAGGAGAAACTCGATGTTTTTCAATTTTAGAGAGTCTGAAAAAACTTAAGAAGACTCCAGGGTTGACCTTTTTCGTAAATTTGTGTCTCCCAAGCCCGAAAAAGTATAAAATAATACTTGAGAGAACCGCTTGATCTTTACGACCAAGGAGTACTTTCATGATTAGTGTCTTTGACCTGAAAAGTAAAAAGCAATCAAGGACACGTCGTTTTATTTCCAATATCGAATTTGAAACGACAAAAATCCGGCAGTCTTTTCATGTTTTTACGGTCAGAAAAGGGCTATAAGAGGACCGTCTTTTAATTCCGTTTTAACGAGTGTAAAAGAAACGCTCGAAAAACTTTTCATGTTTTAGGAGTCAGAAAAGGGTTTAAAGATGACTCTGATGTTTTTGTTTGTAAAAAATGACAATTTTCCCTGAAAATCCTTTTATCCTGCACAAAAACCAACACATTACTCATACCTGTTTAAAGATCGATAAAAATACTTTGAAAAATACCTTTTCATGGTGAAAAATAAACAAATTTACCATTTATTTACCCAAAAAACTATAAAAAGGGCTTTTACCAATTCATTTTTACCATTTTTTAGTTGAGGAGAGAAAAAGGGCTTTTGGCAAGAAACTTCCCGTGGACATTGCGGAGAATCCGACTGTCGAAATCGAACGCCTTCTCTTTCAAGTATTCTACAACATCCTCCTCTTCATTTTCATCCGTTTAGAATTTGTTTTTAGGCTCTAGATGTCATTTTTTGGAGGCTTTGGGGTTTCAAGATCTGCCTTTCGAGGTACGCAGGTGCCACACTAGGGACCTGCGTACCCCGACATTTTCTCAGTTGGGAAAATGGCAGGCGTACGCACCTTGCCTTAAAGGAACCCGTGTACCCACGCTCTGTTCCTAAAGGCGGGGTGCGTACTCCACGCAAAGGGTTTACAAACCCCAAATTCTCCAAATTGGACCAATAATTTTTGATTTTATGGATTCTAATAGATGTTTTTTGGTGTGTAGATTGCCCACCATGCTTTATTGGCATGAGAGAGAGCAAAAAGATGTTGATTTGGCCGCCATTAATCATCAACCGTCCATTGATGCTTTGAAGGCATGCAGCCTTTACAAATACTGGGCCATACCTGGCATGAGGGCCCAAGTGCGCTTTCTAGAGTGGCTGGTAGAGAGATGGAACGTTCAGGACCAGTGCTTTTACATTGGAGGGCACCAGCTCGAGATAGAGCCCTCAGATATTTACTTCCTCACTGGTTTTCCCAAGAGAGGCAAACACTTGACTCTGTTCGGGACTAGGCCGGGTGGCCAGTCCATTGCTAGTCTCCAACTAGAGTGGTGCAACACTTAGTCTCAGGAGAAGGGGATAGAGATCAAAACTATATCCTGACCTGAACTTATGGTGATTGCTTTTACAGTTACCAGACTTTGCGGGGCTGCTGCTTTACACATTGCCACTTGATCCCAGATGCGGATGGCGATTGATTGCTATCGAGGCACCATTTTCAACTGGTGTGATGATGTGTTGGCCAATTTAAAAGGCCAACTGACTAGAACCAAAAACAGACAGCTAAAGACTTTTGGTTATGGGCCTTTAGTTGTGAGTTTTGCCTTAGAGAGGGTTCCGATGCTGATCCCACAGCAGCGCACTGTTGAGGCTGGGCCTCCCCGAGAGCCTAAATTGATGCGATGGGTTGCGGTTATGGCCCGTCATCCTGATGAGGGCACGGAGGTTGTCCGATTTACTCCGGAGTACTTTCACTGGTTGGAGGACCAGGTCTTTTCTATACAGGATTTTCCTTATGCCGGAGTTGATTTTCGTGGAGATCCGGACATGGTTCTTCCACCAAGAGAACAATGGGATGACACAGGTAATTCATTTTCCACAAGTTTTTAAATTATCTATTTTTTTTTGTTTTTTATATCGTCTCAAAACTGACAGTAATAATTTAAAAAATGCAGATGTAGGCCCATGTCGTCCAGCCAATCTTCGGCCTTTCGAGAGGAAACTACCAGTTGCAGCGCACCGGCCCCACGGGACGAGGCCATAAAGACCCTAGCTAAGTTGGAACAAGACCTAGAGCGTCTTACAACAGATATACCAGAGACTACTATAGATGATATTCCTATCAGGCTTTAGCGCTATGTAGTCGCAGTCCCAGGACCTTTTAGGAGGTTCTTGTGTAGGGTGGCTCGTGCAGTGGTGTCGTATAGAGAGCATCATCAGTGATTAGATGGTCGTTTTTGTAGACACATGTGACATTTTGGTTTTTTGTACTTATCATTTTTGCCGATCATAAGGTGTTTTTCAACCTATGATCGAAGACGATGTATTTTTTGACACACTCCTATCTATATATATCATTATTACTGGCTTATCTTGTTAGACATGTGTGATGAAATGTTTTTAAATTTACATGTATGATTATTTCAAATGTCTGTTTAGCATTCGAGAAGCAATTATATTTGCTAATGTATTTAAAGACCTTGGAATATGCTGATATTCAATGTAATCAAATTCACGTTCCAAGAGACGCACTCTCAAAAATAACCTTAATAACACTGGATTTCTAATGGCATACACTCTATTAAGCTGTAATACAACGAGTTCAGAATCCAACCTCACTATCAAACTCCGAATCCCAAATGAAATAGATTCAGACAAT
The DNA here is from genome assembly GCA_031772625.1 of Pinus tabuliformis. Classification (NCBI taxonomy): domain Eukaryota; kingdom Viridiplantae; phylum Streptophyta; class Pinopsida; order Pinales; family Pinaceae; genus Pinus; species Pinus tabuliformis. The sequence goes on along the minus strand of CM062819.1, from coordinate 278,652,704 downwards.
AACTCAATCACTGCACTGTATTCGGCAATGTTGTTTGTTGTTTGATCGAGGCTCACCCCATGCATAGAAACTAACTCGTCAGAGGGTGAATAGATAACCCAAGCTGCGGAAGAGATATTCCGTGTACTACGACAAGCACCATCAGCAAATCCAATGTATGTTTGGAGAGGCATCGACATCTGCAAACATCAAGGGTAAAACCAAGATAAGCAGAATAACGATGAAAAAAACACTTTCTAAGCTAAGCACACTGTCTAAACTAACAAACACACCAGCTAGAAAGAAAAACCTAACCTAACTGAAAATTCTCCATACCCATCATTTAAGCATAATACCTCTTTAGGTAAAGTCCATTTCTGGGTTTACCCAAAGAGTCCCCGTCAAAGTCTACCAGCTCATAGGCCCCTTTTGCTAGCTTTCGCTTGACAATGTAGGGCCCATGCCACATAGGAACGAATTTTCCAGCACCTAATTTATCGTTAGCTTGATCATATAATAGCACCAGGTCTCCTTCCGAAAAATTTCGAGGGGTCACATTTCGATCATACTGAGCTTTCATACGTTTTGCATGAGTCTCGATCGCCGATGCAGCATCACGTCGAGTCTCATCTAGCTGAGCTAAGTATAATAAACGCTTCTCCTCTTCGGAAGTAGCTGGAAGTAATTTGATGGCCATTTGCAGTGACGGGATTTCACATTCAATGGGTAGCACAAATTCCAAACCATAAACTAGTTGGAAAGGAGTGAACCCTATTGATGTTTTCACTAAGGTTCGGTACGCCCAAAGCGCGGAAAATAACATGTTGTGCTAATTCGACCAATGAATACCAATGATTCGTCGGATCATGATAACTAAAACTTTGTTGATGGACTCAACCAGACCATTCGCTTGTGGATAATAAGGAGTTGAGCTATCGTGACGCAAACCAAGCTGGCCTGTAAGTTCTGTCATCATAACGTTTCGAAAATGGCGCCCATGGTCAGTGATTATCGCTTGTGGGACACCAAACCTAGCAATAATGTGATTGAATATGAAAATTGCAGATGTCTTGCCGTCTGCCTCGAATGTAGGCATCACCTCGGCCCACTTAGTAAAATAATCTACCGCAAGGATGATAGGCCGAGTGAGGGTTACATGTAATAAAATCGATACCCCATTTGGCAAAAGGACCAACGGCAATTATAGGGTGGAGAGGAGCAGGTGGAGCGCGCATCTTGCGATCAAACACTTGAAAGTTGTGGCATTTCCGGACCGCAATAATACAATCTTTAAACAAGGACGACCAGAAGTAGCCAGCGCGCAATATCTTTTGGGCTATGGCATACCCAGACATATGACCGCCACACGCTCCAGAGTGACAGTCATTCAGAACCCTTTCAGCTTCCTTGTGAGTTAAGCAACGTCGAAAAACCAAGTCTGCCCCACGACGATAAAGTGTATCTCCAATAATTTTGTACTGTTGGGACTGGAATCGAATTTTTCGACGTTCCGACTTTGAAACTTCGGGCCAAAAGGATTGGGTTTGGAGATAGACGATGATATCTCCATACCATGGATCTAAAGTGCCGATGAGAAACAAAGATTCGTCCGCAATGGGTTCCTCTGCCACAGTTTCCGTGTCAGCACGCTGAAAGTCACACATTAACTCTGCAAAAACTAAAGATTTCTTAGACTTAGATTTTTCAAACTCCAAGTCAAACTCCTACAGGATAACGATCCATTTAGAGTACTTGCCCCCCAGCAATTGTTTAGTCAAAACATAGATCATAGGGTTGCAATCCGAAATAACTGTAGTTTTACGGAGTAGAATGTAGTGATGAAAACGTTGGACAGCTTGAACGACTGCCAATGCCAAGTTCTCCACATGTGAATATTTGAGTTCAGTTGGATTTCTGAGCTATCTCATCCCAAGAGAATTGAGCGTTCTGTTTCAACAACCAGGTAAAACCCTTTGTAACCTCGGCGTAGTTAGGAATGAATCGTCGTAAAAAGTTTGCTTTCCCCTGCAAACTTTGGAGTTGGCGAAGACTCGAAGGAGGAGGCAAATTGATGATAGCTTCTACCTTCGAGGGATCGACACGAATGCCGGCTTTCTAAACTAAAAATCCCAGTAATTGACCCACTTCTATACAGAAGACACATTTGTGTGGGTTCAACCGAATTCGATAATGCCTACACCTCATGAAAATTGCTCGTAAATGGACAAGGTGATCAGCTCGATGTAATGAATGAGCGGGAAAATCATCGAGATATGGTTGCACAATGTGTTTGATGTCATGAAACGCATAAGACATCGCCCTTTGAAAAGTTGCTCCGGAATTCTTAAGCCCAAAAGGTAATTTGCAATAAGCAAATGTCCCCCATGGACAAATGAAAGCCGTTTTTGGTTGGTCGGTAGGTACAATATTGATTTGGTTGTAACCGGAAAAACCGTCCATGAAGGAAAATATTTCACTGCCGGCACAATCATCAATTATTTGATCGATATAGGGTGTTGGGTAGTTGTCCTTGGGACAAGCTCGATTGATATCCCTATAGTTGATGCATATTCTTATTGTTCCCTATTTTTTGTTAACTGGAACAATATTCGATACCCAATCCGTTAACGGGATCGGATAAATGAACCCTGCTTTCAAAAGCTTCTCAACTTCTGCTTTGATTGCAACCGCTTTTCGTGGGTGAATCTGACGTAAACGTTGCTGGACGGGTTTAGCGTCCGGGTAAGTCTTGATCTCATGGATAACAATCGCGGGATCAATTCCTGGCATTTCCTCGTAGGACCAGGCAAACACGTCGTGGAATTCTTGAAATAGGGCCTTGTTTTTCTGAATTTCGTCATCTGAACACGAGGCACCTATATGAATGTGCTCAACAATTCCGGGCTTGACTGAAATGTCAATGGGAATAGTGCGAGAGATGTTTCCCAAATTCAGCTCTGAATCAGGATGTTTCATTGGATTCTGAGCTTCTTTGACATATTCAGCTGTAAAGATTGATGAGAAATCATTTTCAAAACGATCATCCTTAGGTAAAAACGAAGATCTGTGATGGAGATCTTCCCATGGTAAATCGTCTTCCCCAGTGGAGTCGCCATTTTGTCATGCGGAAAGAGTCAATTTTGCGGACAAAACCGACCTCCCTAGAAGCTAAGGCTTTCTAGTGACAAACAAAACAATCAAGCACTATCTTTCCCTAAATATGCATTTAAAATACAAGCAACCAGGTGTTTAAAGCATACCTTTAGTCCAACGCTGTTTGTAGCAGCCAAGCCTCTCCAATCCAGATGAGCTCCTCCTTCTCTTTGAAACCTGCATTCACTAACAAGCAAATGATTACATAGCACCTGAATAAATCATATAATAAAACATATTCATCATAAATACCACATCATAAAGGCGGCCAACTCATGATGTACTTTGACATTTGCCACCCTTTGGCAAAATTCATAACATGCCAAGTGCTGGAAACAAGACATGGCAAATGGGCATGCCTGTAGCTCTGTGAGGGTGTTTGGCTCGTCTCTGAGATGTCTACCACTCCGGTGATGTCTCCTATGGGCCCTCTCTCCTGAAGATGTGTCACTGTGTGTATCCCCCTCATAATCCGATGAATTTTCTGATGCCATTACTGTTGCTTGTACCCTGAGTTTTATGCTACCCTCTAAATCCAATGAAACTGATAAATGCCCCAAAAATCTGTTACCAAGGGGACAATAAAACAGGGGAGTATTAGGAGGGGAATGATGAAAAGGGGAATAGGGGTTTAAAGGAGAAATTTATCAGGTATTTGGGAGCGTTTGGGGTATGGTTTTGATGGGACAGGGTTTGGATTTTGTTGAGGTAGGGTTTGGGTGTTTAGCCATAGGGACCAAGGGAACCAAATGAATATGGTCACAGTGGGGTTAGGGTGGTTATTAAGGGAAAATGCTACAGGGGGATTAGTTTGATAGGGGTAGGGTAGGAGCATGCTTTAGCAATCATGTTACTGTAGCAAAACCCTAGCCTTTTTGACCTTCTTTATATCATATTTGTTTTACCTTTTAAAAAACTTTTTCATTTGATTTCATGGTCACCAAAATCATATTTTCTTTGAGTTAAGGATCAATGGTGAAGGTATCTAGGGCCATCTTTGCAAATTTGAGAGCCATTTATAAAAATTTAGGCAATTCGGTGTTTTTTTCTAAGCTCACAGGTCTGTGCGCTGCGTGCTTTGCCCAGTGCACCGCGCCAGTGAAATATTAACACTGTGGCCGGGCTCCCATTGCGCCGCGTGCCCTGAGTGCGCCGCGCCACCTTGTGTGTGCACCGCACACCCTGAGTGCACTGCACCACCTTGTGTGTGCGCCGTGCACTGTCAAATGACACTAATTTTCTTGGAACACCGGGGGTAGGGTCTTAGTGGAGATTTATAGGGGGTTTCCTTAGGAGACAAGGTGGAATGGAGGTGAAAATGATGAGGAGTGAGGGGACAAAGGGAGGGGGCCAAAACCTTGGTGGCGTCTTCACAAATTTGCAACCCCGTTTATCATTTTTGCTTTGATGATTATTTTCATGGATGGCCGATGGGCTTTGGATATCATTAAATATCTTAGAAACACCAAATGATTGACCAAATTGACAGAGAAGGGGTTTCATTCGAGCCTACCTCTTGCTTGCTAGCCTTCAACCGGGATATAAAACAAATTTGCCAATGTTTTGAGGTCCCTGGCTGTGTGCGTCGCGCGCCAAGCCCAGTGTGCCGCACGCCCTGAGTGTGCCACACCCTTGTTGATTTTGCATTGTGGGTTGGCTGCCAGTGCGTCGCGCCCTCCGTGTGCGCCGTGCTCCCTGGTGTATGCGTCGTGCTCTTTGGAAACCAGCTCTCCTTCACTCAAAACCTCATGATTTTTCTCTCTCACCTTTGTAATTTCTCTCCAAGCTTGCCAAAGCACAAATGGTTTTGTTTTGGGCCACAACATGTATATATAGGCTTGAGAGAAATTGGTTTGATTTTTTCTTCCTTGAAAACCCACTTTCTAATGTTTGTGTTTTGCATTTTTTCATTGACTTTAAAACACCTTGATTTTCATTTTTTCTTTGAAATTTTGGCTCTCAAGATGGGATTTTCGACATTTCTTTGCGAGAACTATGTGACTGAGAATTTGGCCATGAAAACCATGACTACATCTGAAAAAGTCAACTGGCAATTTTTTGGAAAATTTTGTCATAGTTGACCTTGTTTGACTTTTCTTCAAAACAGAGTTTTGAAGAAGAGTCGATGTCTCTTCAGGTGATGATGAAGCTTTCTGAACCATAGCTGTGTAAGGCCTCCCTCTGGCCAGCATGGCTTGTTCTGGACATGTTTTCAGAGACCAAACTGATGAATTTCTAGACCCAAACAATAAAAAATGACTCTATCCTGTAATAGGACCAGACTTGGACTGTCATGGTATTTGATGGTTATGGACAAAGACCTGAGCTAGCAGGAGCCAGAGATGAGGGAAAATGAGTAGCATGACTTTCTCCGTTAGATCGTGGCATGTCCCTAGCGAAATGTAGCTGAGTGAATGGAACGGGAGACCTAAAATTGAAATGCACAAAGAGTTTTGATCTCTGACGGAGGGCTGACCAGACCGACTCTAATAGAGCATTTAGAAGTAGTGTTGAGATTGTTGAGAGAGCATCAATTGTATGCTAAGCTCATCAAGTGTAGTTTCTTTCAGACTGAGGTACACTACTTGGGGAATGTTTCCTCAAAGGAGGGCATTGAAGTAGATTCAGAGAAGATAAGGGCCATCATGGAGTGGTTAGCTCCTAAGAATGTGGATGAGGTGAGATATTTCATGGGTATGGCAAGCTATTATAGGAGGTTCATCAAAAAATTCTCACAAATTTCTTATCCCATTACATCATTGCAAAGGAAAGGTAAGAAGTTCGAATGGAAAAAGGAGTGTGAAGCTAGCTTTGAGAAGCTTAAGCAGTTGTTGACACATGCACCAGTACTACAGATTGTAGATCCGAACAAAGAGTTTGTGGTATGCATAGATGCTTGCAAGAGAGGGCTTAGTGGAGTCCTTATTCAGGATGGACAGGTGGTATGTTATGAGTCCCAGAAACTAAACGAGCATAAGTAGAACTACCTGACACATGATCTTGAGTTAGCAGTGATTATACATGCATTAAAGATGTGGAGGCACTGTCTTCTTGGTAAGAAGTTTGTGCTTATGAGTGATCACATTGGGTTGATATACTTGTTTAACTAGCCGAATTTGAATGCCAGGCAGGCCATATGAGATCCTATGGGACATACTTACAGGATAAGATCTTGCAGGCATGACAACAAGATGTTAGGTATATGGAGATTGTGCACAGGTTGCAACAAGGTGATGGTATAGGTACAGGTGTAGGTACATGTGCATGTAGTGGTACAAGTACAGGTGGTAGTACAGGTATAGGTGCAGGTGCACAAGGCATGGACTATTTTCTTACAACAGATGGATTGGTTAGGTTCTGAGACAAGATATATGTACTAGATAGTGGTGAGCTCAATAAGGTGACGTTGAGGGATTTTCATGTGAAACCATATTTAGGTCACGTGGGTTACCAAAAGACACTGGCATAAATGAAGAGATCTTACTATTGGCCAAACTTGAAGAGGGATGTAACAAAGTTTATGGTTAGATGTTTCGACTCTGAGTGAGTGAAAGCAATGTGTAAACATCCAGGTGTACTGCTACATCTGATTACGATTCCATAATGGAAATGGGAGGTCATTTCTATGGACTTCTTCACAGGGTTGCCAAAGACACTGAAGAAACATGATTCCATCATGGTCATTGTGGACATATTAACAATGGTTGCCCACTTCATTTCGGTAAATTCTATGTTCTTAGCTGGTGATGTGGCATAGGTATTCATCGAAGATGTGGTTATAATACATGGTGTTCTGAAGAAGATTGTGTCAGACAAGAATGTGAAGTTCACTTCCAAGTTTTGGAAGGAGTTATTTGCAGGTTTGGGCACAAATTTGGCCTTCAGCACAACTTATCATCCTTAGAAAGATGGACAAACAGAGAGGGTCAATAGGATATTGGAGGACATGTCAAGGATGTATGTGATGCATCAAAATTAGAAGTGGGAAGAGTATCTCCCTTTGGTAGAGTTCGCATACAACAATGGTTATTAGGAGTCACTGAGGATGAGTCATTTTGAGGCATTGTATGGGCAGAGTTGTAACACTCCCATTAGTTGGAGTGATTTGGTTAGCAGAGTATTGATTGGAGCAGATGTGTTGGAAGAAATGGAACAAGAGATGTAGGTGATCAAGAAGGCTATCAAGGAAGCACAGGATAGGAAGAAGAGTTATCCAGGCAGGAACATGTTGTTTAAGGAGTTCCAGGTTGGGGAACAGGTGTACTTGTGTATCAAATCGAAGAAGAGCTCCTTGCGGATTGGCTCATGTGCCAAGTTGGCACCATGGTTTTGTGGACCCTTCAATATCTTTGAGAGGATTGGGCTAATATCCTATCGACTTGCACTTCCTTCGATAGTGAAAGTCCACGATGATTTCCATGTATATTTTCTTGAGAAGTATGTTAAGGATGTTGATCATGTGATTGACTGGTCTTTATTGTAGGTGGAACCAGATGGATAAGTCCAGCCAGAGCCTCAATGCATAGTGCAGAAAAAGGTTCTCATGCTCTGGAACAAAGCAATTGAGCAAGTTAATGTGCAATGAAGGCACTTTGGGCCCGATGAAGCTACATGGGAGATGGAGGATCATATGAGGGCCACGTATCCTTCCTTGTTTTCCGATTGAGGCAAAGAAACTTGATATGGTGGTTTGTATTTGCTTATGATGGTTTGGTATTTTATTAAGGTGTTTTGGTAGTTGCCTTATGGTGGTTTGGTATACGCCTTATGATGGTTTGGTATTTTCTTTATGGTGGTTGATACATGCTTTATAATGGTTTGATATGCTATATGATGTTTTGATATATGCTTAGATATGGTGTTTAGTATATGTTTTTAGTATATGATTTGGCATATGTTTTGGTATCTATATTTTTGATGATGTTGCTATATGTACAACCATGTATGGAGGTAAATATCGTAATGAGCCATGTTATAAAGCCCCACTATGCGGTATGGGTGTCATGTTATTATGCTATCATTTGGTTATGTTATCATGATGTTATGATGTTATATGAGTTGGCACTCAACATGATGATCACTGTAAATATTGTAATGAGTTGTGTTTTAAAGCTCCATTATAAGGTATGTTATCATGTTGTCATGGTGTTTTTATCTTAAGCATAACTTTCATTGTAAATACTACATCGAATTGTGTTATAAATCTCCATGAGAAGTATGTATTCTTTCAACAGGTTTCTGAGGTATATTTGTGATTGAACACTGAGGACGGTGTCTCCCAAGGGGGAGGGTTCTGTAATAGCCCTAGTGAAAATTCCATGTAATAAAAGTTAAAAGCAATAACCACAGATGAATGGGACACTTATTCCAAGCTGAATGTTGGGTAGAACATCCTAGGGGTTATTCATTTAGTTGTTTATGGCTAAGGAAATTGACAAAGGAAATGGATAAGTATTTGTAAAGGAAAAATGGCATTTTGGCACAATTATTTATGAAAATAATGGAAATTAGGAGAACAATGAGGTGAAAGGTCACATGTTGCATGTGAGGATAAAAAATGAAGGAAAATAATGGAAAATGAAGAAAATAGAGGCCTCATTCATAAAAGGCTTTTGAGGATCAGTTGGTAACCTTTTGTTAGTTCTGTTTTGGAGCATTCTCATTATTCCCTCTCCCTCATACTTTTGGATACTTAGAGTTTTCTTGGAGTACTTTGGCATTGGAGCAAGAAAGGCAAAGAAGGTAAGAGGAAGAAAGGATCAAGTAGGGAAAGATAAGGTCAAGCAGCTACAACAGGCTTCATTGCAAGTATCGACTTGCATGTGTATTTTCCTTACTAGATTTGGCATTCATGGTATTGCACGTGGTTCTTTTCTATCATGGCATGGGCTTTTCCAGGTGTAACTGTGTTTTTAAACCTAGCCTTGCCATTTCTAGATAGCCATAATGTGATGGGGTTCTCATGTTTGGCTGAGTTGGATTATCGGATGGATTTGAAACTGAGTGAGTTAGATCTCCAAAATGATATAACACATGGCCTAGTAACCCATGAACTAGACTGTGGGTTGTGGTAAAGCTAGATTTTGTGTTGCCTCAGATGGTCGAAATCCTTGCCGTTGAATGACAGGATATATGGTAAAGCCTAGAGGTGGTTTTCTCTCTGTTGGGCCTAGTAATCCCAGGTTTGGGATGTGTGGTAAATCCTAGAGAGTGGGTCTTGGTTTAGGGCCTAGTGATTATGGTTTGGATTGCGATAAAGCCTGAGAGACTAGGAGACAAGAAAATTCCTCACAATGTAGGTGGAGAAAACTAATGGCATCCATGCTTGTTTTTTCTAGTGATCAGGTGGATATCACGGTAAAGATGGTTATGATGCATTCATTGTGTTGGCCTCATGATCCGGGATAGATTATGATAAAGCCTGGTTTCTATTGATTTGGGTGAGGTGGTTTAGCCTTGGTATGCATTGGTTGAGTTCTTTTCATTTGATTCCTACATTCATGCTTGGAATATGGCACGGGGGTGAATGGTTGAAGATAGATCTGGCACAACTATTCTATGGTCGAGTGGAACATGGTAGTCCCATCTCTGGTTGGTTTATTGTATTTCTTAATGAGAAATTCATTCCCTTGATTTCTATGTGCAAATGTACTAATGTATATATGGATTTTTATGGCTGATATGTTTATGGCATTTATGTTCCTATTATGCTAGTTATATGTACATTTTGTGATAGAAGCTATGTATGGCTCTCAACTCATTTTTACTTGTATTTGAATGGATATAGTATCTATGACCTAATAAGTAATAAGACAACAAATGGCATGAGGGAAAAATAGTTCATATTGATTCTTAGATAGGTATGAGATCCCTACACTTACTTCTGTTGTTTACACCTATAGGCTACATTTTGCCAATATGTTTGATGAAATTCCTGTTATAGCTAGTAGGGGTCTGGTTAAGGTCTTGATCAAATTATTTATTTTGCATCATTGTTTCCCTGTACTTTACTTGATTCTGAGCTTTCATTCCAATATGGGCAGTGGCCTTGGCTCTGAGCCTAAAAACATGGCTTAAATCCTAGGGTCGTTGGCATAGAATTGGAAACTTTAGTCCATATTCACTGACAGGAAGGCCTGTGAGAGCGACTTTAGGTCTTTGGTCTCTCCCTTTCCCATATCATGAGAGTGACTATGGCCTAATAGGTCCAAAACAACAATGGGACCCAGGGACAGGGTGTCTGAGTGGTAGACTTGTCTCCTGAGGGTTTCGTTGATGATGTTAGATGACTGTGTGTGATGTTATGTAGATTCAACTTCCTTAAGGTCACATAGGACTTTAAATCTAATCATAGTAGCCTCTCATCTCATGTTTACACTAGTTGGCATGGTTACCTGGGTGGATGTGGGAGGAGGGTGTTATAGTGAGAGGTAGTAGTACCACCCAAGAAGAGACAGACATGAACATTCATCTAACATCTAGCGGAATAATCCATAGAGGATGATACGGTCATTAGAACCAACAAATGAAGAAATATTTGTTTAGTATCTTGTAGAATATTCCACAAGGATGGGACCACAATAACAACCATTACAACGCATTCTCAATAATTTAAGTACTAAAATAACCGAAATAGTTCAACTATCTTAGCATATGTGAAAGAAAACATGAAATAAAAACATCCACATAATAGTCTTACAAACATTCATAATCTATGCATGAAGAATGTGCTGGCCTTGAAGGCTTCTATCATTAAGTAAAAGTTCCAAGACACATGTTTACAATTTACATCACTAGCTCTAGTAGTGGAACATTGGAGCCACTCCTTGCTTCTCAAAGAACTAGCTTATATATCTAATGCCTTGTGGGAGGAGCCAAGGTGAAAATTCCTTTGCCCATACAATGAGGGAGTATGTATAAATGATGTAGGAGCATCCTGCTCAAAAAAACCATTGCATTTTAGTAGGCATAGGGTCTTGTGTTTCAAGGGACCTAATTCCCTAAAGAGTGATTAATTATTTATGTTACTATGTTTTTATGAGGTTTGTATAATAGTGAGGATATTGTAATGAAATCTTCTCGTTAAGAGAGATTTCAAGAATAGTGTCTGAATTAGAGGAACTAGGAGTTAGTTTCGTGATTTTAGGGATTAGATTAGGATATTTAGGGTTCAGGTGAAATTATTCAGGACCTAAACCAAAATTAGTTAACAAAATCCTTTTGTGTATAATTTGTAAGCCTCGAAGGCTTAAAAGAAGAGTTAGTGAGAGAGTTAGTAGTCAGGAGGGTTAGATTGTGAGCCTATGGGCATTGAAATGAGGAAGGGTGATTGATACAGACCATGTAAAGGCAGATTAGGCCAAAGCTAGATTGTAAACATGTTTTTAATTGTATCTGTACATTTGTTTAATGAATGAGGAAATTGAATTCATTGTGACTATGTGTGTCATTCCTTTTATGTGTTGAGTGATCCGTAATTGGGAATTTATGGTTTCTGTGGGATAAACCATGATGAATGAATTCAAGTTAAATTTCTAAAAGTCTTTCTGAGTGACAAAAGACTTACCGTCTGGGTAGAATCCATGTGATTCCAGTTTGGATTTATTAGATGTATGTACAGGTCAAGTAAAGAATGAATTACGAAATCTGGAAGAAGGGAAATAACATAGAGAGTATTATGTATTCCAGTTCGAAGGGGTGTTAAAGAAACAAAGCTATAGTCGCAAGGTAGAGTAAATAAATCATAGAAGTCTCGACACACTGTTTCTAAGCAGAGAAAGGAGTTGGCAGACTTGAACTTGGTAACAAGTCGATCTGGAGGTGAGAAGGAAATTTAGTGGAAGCGCCAAGTTTGGTGGAAGAGTGAAACACGCCAAAGTGAAATGCATAACAGTGGAGGTTAGGAGTCTACGGGTGTCTTGATCGGTGTTGAAGCGTAATACTAAATCCTAACCATCGATCGCATTTTCAATAGCTTATGTCACAATCAACTACAGGAGTTAAGTTGTTTGGTAACTCGTGTGTTAGTTGAAGGGCAGTAGACTGTAGGATTTGATGGCCTCCGTTATCCAATGGATATCGGGCCATAGAGAGATTGGATGATGATATCCGAACGAACCCGAACTTTTATAGATTAAGGATTTATAAACCTTATCAGCTCCATGAGGGAGGTTAAACATTGTGTAGATCCCTATGCAATATCGTTGTCGACCGTTGGATCACTGTTGATGCTGACCGTCAGATTAATATCGCATCACATCATTCATGAGTGAATGAACCCTGGCTGGAAGAAATTGCGATATGCGATGTGTGATGATTGGGTGACTATCAACCATCAGATTGAATGGTAAGATCAATGACGTAGAGTGAAGCGCTTGTGCAAAAACGGAAAGTCAACGTAGGACTAGTCATTGTTCAATTGTTGTTCAATGCTCAAGCGGACCCGAGAAGTGTATGGACACAAGTTCATTTTATTTGGAGTCTGGTTTTGTTCATTCAGGTGGGACTAGCATTCATTGGTGGATTATGTGTTAAAACACTCTTTGGTGATTGGTCGGGTTTGTGTTAAAACCCACCAATGTAAACGCTTCTGATTTGTGTAGGTGGGCCATAAACCATAGGTTCATGGTAAGGTGATTATAAAAACCAGGGAAATTGCCTTTAGGCAGTTTTTCCCATGTCAATAACAAAGGGGTGATGCTTCCCATCCTTGTGAATCTTTGACTACCCTCATGGTTGTTTGACTTCCTATGACTTTTCAGCTTACATTACTATCCATATTACATATTGTCCTTTCTACTTCCAATTTATAATGAATAGAATATACATGGTCCACAATGATCATGTGGCATATGAAAACTCATGATAATACATGACATGCACTACCGATATGAACTTCTTGAATGATGTGGCAATTTCAAGCCACTATTGCTAATGTGAATGACCTATGCTTGAGAATTCTGTTTTCTTCCACCTCCTCATGGCTTGGTGATAGGAATCTTCAATGATCTCAAGTCTTGAGTCATGGTCATGAGTTGGTGTCCCTTTGCTTTACCTTGGTAGATCAGCTTGTATGCTTAGATGCAAGAAGGTCTTTTGCATGTTCTCCTCCTTCATCCCCTTCTTCATCATTCTTCCATCACATGATATGATACCCATATATGTAATTCACTCATGATGAGACGACATCAGCCCGAAAAACCTCCTAACCTAAGATGATGCATTCTGATTGATGGAATGAGCCAGAAATGGTAGCAGGGTGGAAAGGGGGGCTCAGTGACTTCAAATTGCATAGTTCCAGTAGCCAGGGCTAAGGCTTGAGGCCTGAAACTATGTAATGCATAGTTTAGGCTGGGCTGAGGGACAGATCTGCACAATTTTGGCATCCAGTGGGGCAGGCTGAAGGGATAGTCATTGTGGGAGAAGTTTTTGCAATTCTGAGAGGAAAGGGGGCCTAGTCCACTGTGGGATTGCACAATTTAGAGACTTAGGGAGAGATATTGGGGATTTTTCTTACATAATGTGCAGTTAAGGCTAGGTTTTCTAAGAGGATTCTGCAGTTCTGGAGGTGAAGGCTAGGTCTTAGGATCAGGAATTGCGCAGTGCAACAGTCCTAGGAGGTAGGAATTTCACATTGCATAGAACCAAAGGTTAAGGTCACATATAGAGGATTAGAACTGTATAATGTACATTCTAGTCAAGGTGAGTGAGGTTAAGTTGTTGGGTCGAGAAGCCTCTTCAGAAATGGTTAAGTGTTAGACTAGTGAGACTAATGTGTGAAGTGATAAATCTTCGACTGTAATCTAACACTTAGAATACTTGACAAATAAAAAACATAGATCACCCATGACACATAAAAAAAACATTTTCCTACATGTGGCTGCTTTATGACCAGTTATGACAAGTGCGACACCACATATACACTTTACGACGACTGTGATGAAACTTGTGCGACAGTGCTCGAAACATTGTGAATGGGTGCAACAAGTGCTTATATGGTTAGGAAAAATCATAAAACAAAAATATGGAACCTTGAAACCATCGAAATGATCTTTTACACTTGATACGACAACCCACATGTGAAAAGACAACATTTTTCTTAATTAACAAACGGGACCAAAACACTCCCAATGGATACATGAAATGAGTCTTAGTGTTTGTGAAAACAATGTACATGACCAAGGAAGGCTATGAAATTAAGCATAGGCCAAAATTTTGGAGGGTGTTGCAGCTGCTACTGTACATACCCTCTAGTGGATTTATTAGCTCTGCAAGGCACATCCACTGCTCTAAGAGTCTCACTCAACAAGCCACAATATTTTTTCCCGACCTGCTTCCAAAAAGATATGAAAAATTAAATCAGACATCAAATAATGTGCAACATAAAAGATAAAAACTTGAATAACTTTCAAAAACATTTGAATGTCTTGCGTGTGGGAAGAAATATGTGTTACAACCACTACTTTCATCGAATCCACATTCTTACCTCTATAATGGAAAGCATAATCAAACAAACCTAGAAGACTTCTTGCAAATGCACCTTCTTTTGTGTCATCTTGCTTAACAAGCACGAGAAAAGGCCGAAACCTGTTTATTGCAATGGAGATTGTCAAGCAAGATTTCTCCAACCATTCAACGATTGGATCATAAAATACATGATGATCCTATTGAAAACCTCGAAATATTTGAGAAGATGAATTTTCAAATAGAGGCACATGATTATAATGAGAATCATGTCAGGGAAAATAGATCTTATCATATTCAACAGTCATGTCAAGATGGTGAGGACCTGCCATAACCATCAATAGAGACTGAAGTGCCTCAACTGCTTGACAAAAATCTGAATAGTAAGATGTTAAATGATGAAGATATAAGGATGTAAAACAACTACCATTGGATATAATGGTGTGAAAATGATAACATGAATGACAGTCATCAAAGAAAGAATAGTGATCAGACTAGATGAGAAAAGCATCGGATTCCCAGTTTGTGATGAAGGAAGATGATCCAGGTAGATGCTGGTGGCCACCCACATATCCCACTTGGATCCCCACAACTGTCTCTTTTAGTTTTTCAGTTTCCCTATTTGTAGCACAATTTACTATTTTTGGCAGTTTTTTGGGTCCTAAACTTCCGGAGCCGTTTTGAGGCCCCAAATGACATTTTTTTGGGAAAAATGGGAGCAACATGGGTCCATGGATTGATGATTATCATCCCAAAAGTTGTATTCCTCAGATATATATTTCTAACAAGGTATTGTGCACGTCAAACATAGATCGTTTGCCAAAGTTACAACCCCGGGAAGTTGATGTACCAATTTACCCAAAACGGGGCCCATAGTTTGTTTCTTCATCTCCTAGGGTTAGGTTTTTGGATGTTTAGGGTTTTCCATTATTTCTCAACAATAAATAGGCCTTCTAGCCTCATTGTAAGATAGTTCAGAGGCATGTAGCCACCACATCTCTTCTTAGAGATAAGCTACCATCACCCTAGTTGGTTTATTTCCATTTCTGGTTGTAAGCATATTTCAGTATCTTACATTAATGAAATGAAGTATTATTTTTGCTGCAACTCTATATTTATGGTTATTCCTATACTTTATTTTGTTCCTGTGTAAATCCAAATCAATGGTATTAGAGAGGTCTGCTCTTTCTCTATTTTTCTCTCCATGTCCCCAACGAGGTCGAGATATAAGGAGTTAGGGCTTGAACTGGTTGAACCTTTGCAAGACCAACCTCACAAATCCTGACAACCTCCCATGGTGGATGAAAATAAAGACGAGGGGGTAGGAGCAAAATATTTCTCAAAGAAGCCCTCGAACCAGATGATGGAAAACTTTGCCTAGATCCTTCAGTGGCTACCCAAGGGTGACACATCTGCTTCCAACGACGACTCTAGAAACACCACCACCATTAAGGTACAAGTTAACTTTGAAATCTCCATATTCAAGGGTTGGATAGACATAGATACCATAGATAAATGGTTAAATCTACTAGAAGGTTATTTTTCTGTTCATGATTTTTCCAGTAGGGAAAAGATCACTTTTTCACTTCACAAAGTAGTCCCCACATTAAGGATTAGTGGGAAACTTACTGCGAGTAGAAGGATGAAAGTACGAGCTCACTATTTTCAGCTGCACCCACTTGGAATTCATTCTTGGATGACATCAAGGAATAGTAATACCTTGTCAAGAGATATGAGGACAAATACATAAAGTGGACCACGATGTGGTAGGGAAGGGACCAAGATGTGCCAGAGTTCACAAATATTTTTCATACCCTTAGCACAAAGTTGGGCATCAAGGATTCTAAGCTACATTTGGTACTCAAATACCATGGCTACCTACACAGTTACTAATCTGATAATGAGATCTAAGACAAATAATAAGGAATTACAGACTCATGTGCATGGATTTGCCTATGTTATTTTATGCAATGGATCGATAAGATTGCGAAATACACAGACAATGAAGCAGTAAACAAAAACATAATAGACGACACATAACACAACAAATTTAATGAGGATTTCACCCAATACTCCTGAGCCATCTCCTGGTATAGCCTTTAGTGGTGACCTCTCTATTATGTCTTCAAGTAGAGTTTTACAATAGTATGAGCTCAATTTGAGACTCAATACACAACATATACAACAACAAGAGTTTTCTTGAACCTCTCAAGCCTCTCTGAGTACACAGACTCTCTCAATCACTCTCTGTTTCTGTCTTAGCTCTGTCTCAGCACTACCTTCAATACTGCTTGCCTTTGTTTGCTCTTTGTCTATGGCTTTAAAGCCAAACTGCACTGTTTGTTCGTTTCAGCTTCTTGGATTTCTATCTCCCCGACCTCTGTCCACTCAGATCCCTTTTTAAGCATTAGCAATCATTACTAAATGCTTCCAAGGATAGTGGCCACTTGTACTATAACGGGACAAGTCATCAGGCCTTTGGAACACTTGAACCAGCTGCTCTCTGTTAACACAGAGAAATGTATTTAAAACTGAGAAAATCTGCCAAAACATAGTCTTCTGGACTTTAAATCTTTAGAATTGCACCCTATTCTCCTATCGGGTTTGCCTATAAGTTGTGATGTCACATCTCCACCGTTGATCTGGGAGATCCAGATCCAATGGATGAGTTCCATTTTGGGCGGCCCTTTCCTATGGTGGTTAACCTCCGAATGAGGGTGGTTTCCTCTCTCCTCGCCCTAGACATGTGGCCGCCAATGTGTGGTTTCGGGTGGAGCCCTGTCCAAACTTCTTTCCGCCTTTGGCCCGCCCGAAATCCTTCTTATCATGATTTCCTTTGTATTTTAGAAATACATTAAAAACATTGAAATCAACGTACAATGGCTTATGGCAGATCTGAAATAACATATAATAGCTTTAAGTAACCCTTTCAGGTTCGGCTTATCACATCGGTGCTTCATCCTTGGTATTTCGCTTAATAAATGAAATACACAAAATACATTAAAAAGGCCTTTTCTATGGATCTAAAATCTTATGCGATAATATTTATATAAATGTTGGGTCTGGTTCATTGGATCGCACATATATATATGTATATAGCCCACTCCTCTGTGTAGCCCCAATGCGATATCGCGATGCGATAGATCGCAATCGCACATTGCGATAACCCTAGGCGGTTGTAAGCGCTCTTGTAATCTTCAATAGCGATCCTGCGATGTAACATGGGCAGTCAATCTGCGCGGTTGATCGACAGTCCTAGTTGACTACGCCGGTCACTTTCATAGGTTTTATATGGTCTGCGCTAATATTCATTGATTTCCACTACCGATTGTGATTCACCGATCAGATTTGGACCGTTGATCAGCCAGATTTGACGGCTACTGTGCATTCACTGTTCAAAGCTCCGATACTCTGTTTTTCACTGTTTTCACGTGTTTTTGGCCTCTCGATAGTGTTTTTCTGCCATTCTAAGGGCTGTTCCCATGCATTCATTTTTATCTTTGGCATGATTTTAAGAGATTTCAAAGACTTTAGAGAGTGTTTTAGGATCCATTCGGATTACGCCTTCCCACTAAAAAGGCTTTTGGACCACCAAAGTTGGTTTTCAAGCATCGCTCAAGTGAGGATACAACCTCCTCACTTGTCCAATCTCTATCCATTTTGCACTGCTGGGTTTTGAACCTTTGAGTCCAATTCTTAGGTACTCAACATCCCCTCTGCGCGTAGTTCTCACCTTCTTGTCTAGAACTGTATCTTCCTATAATTGATTGAGATATTCAGGAAACAAATCATCAATAGAAGGTAATTGACTTTGCTCTTCGGGATCTTCAATTAATGAAGGTTCAAACAGTCTTAAATTTTTTGCATTTACCACTGAATAGATGTGCATGTAAGCTAGCAAATCAAGGTGGAAAGCATTCTCACCAATTTTCTCAAGTATCTTGAAAAACCCATACCTTATTGGCTTCAATTTCTTTCCTTCACCTCGCATTCTATCTTTGCTGATATACAACCAGACTTGATCACCAACTTGGAAGCTATGCTCCATCCGATGCTTATCATGCCTTGCCTTGTACTTGGCTTGGCTCTTTTTCAGCTGTTCCTGCACTTCTTGGTGAATTTCTTGGATCTGTTCAATGAAACTAGTTTCTTTGTCCACATCACTGTGTCCATCAACTATTATGTCTTTACTAAAGACAAAATCCAAGGGAGACCTTGGTGTAAAACCAAAACAAATCTCAAAAGGAGATCTTTTTGTAGAAGAATGTTTAGCACAGTTGTAAGCATGTTTCACATAACATAAATGTTCATCCCAAAGCTTGGGATGCTTGTTGCAATATCCCCTGAGAAATTGGATCATTGTCCTGTTTATTACCTCTGTTTGGCCATCTGTTTGTGGATGAACGGTTGTGCTCTTTTTCAGTCTGGTGTCCATCAACTCCCATAGAATTGACCAAAACTTCCTGTTGACACCTAATCCTATATGATTGGGTGAATTTGTGAAAATAGTTAAATTAGGAATGTGAACAGTCATCAGAAGATGAACTGAGCAGTCACATCATTTGTATATAACAATAGCTACCTAATGAAATAAATTGAATCAGTTTTCTGCCAAAGTGGAGTTACTCCTGGCCTGACATGGTGTCAAAGCCAGCTCCCTGTTTACCCTTTATGTCTTTGTAACTCCTAATCTGCTCCATTTCTCTCTTTATAATTCTATCTGCCATACCTACGTTCTGTCTGCCACACCTGTGCTGCCTTGACATATTCTATTTATGAATTTTTTGCACCCTGTTCATTTGAATGCGCTGAGAATCCAAAACCGTTTCATATTCTCTGCAAACTCATCTCTGTCCATAACGCGTTGCCTTTCCAGTGCTGCCTCTACTGCAAACTCACTATTGAAACGTTGAATGATGGTAACGCGTTGTGCTCCTCCCTTGGTTTGGCACCTTGTGTGTCATGCTTCTTGGTGCTATGTTGTTGGCTCCGTAATCAGTGAGCTTTGATGGTATCGACCGCTCAATGGATCCTAATAGCCAGTTGTATTTTCATCCAGTGGCATTGTTGAAAGAGTAATTGCAATCATAGAGACATGTCGAGTAGTTTCCAGAGGCAATAGCCCCAAGAATCAATTATGCTTGTCGAGCTGAGCTTTGTATTCTGATACAGTCCAGGAACCTTCCATTTTATAATCTCTGCGGTAGCTACAGTCTTGCTTATTGCTTGTCCCATTGCTTTCAATACAATTTCTGGTGCCTTTTTTCGTTGAACGTTGAATGATCCATCGCTTCCTTAGTTGTCCAATTGCACAATACCTTGCTGGATATGAACCGGAGACCTTCTGCATAATGGTGTGGTTGCTCTACGCACTGACAGTGTAATATTCATGTTGTGAGAGGGGCCTGGTCGCAGCATATTCGTGTTGCACTCTGTGGTATTGCAAACTGCTAAAAAAAAAAGGTTGATTGCAACATAACGCTCTATGGATGTTCTATTAACCGTGCCCGATGTATTTTAATGTATGTCTCTACTTGCCATACTTCTTTCTTTTAAAATTCTGGTCGATATATATATGTTGAATGACAGAGCGTTTTGAGTATTTTGAACTATGGTATGAACACTATTTGAATAGTTCAGCACTGTGCGGTTGAAATAGTATTTAAACTGCGGCTTTATTAAGTGATATACACCGCCTATGAACTGCATTTGAATCGGTCCAGCGAATGGTCTATGGTATATATATTGAATGGTATATATATATTGAATGATATAAATATATTGAATGGTTTTCATTTGTGCGTGGAGCTCTTGTTTGAAAGAAAATAAAAGGGGAGGTGATATGGAAATATTATATGAGGATATTTTATAAATTTTGGAGACATTTGAAGAAAACATAGTGCATAAAGAATTTGAAATCTTTTTGCCCTTTTGAGTACAATTTCACTGTATATCAGCAGAAGTTTTTTTTATCAACAGAAGTATTTTTTACAGAATGCATTCAATCATCTCTATGGTAGGAATAGTTCTCACTGGCAAGGAGAACTATCCTGAATGGTCTCGGATGATAAAACACACCCTCATCTTCAACGAGTTTTGGAAAGGAGTGTGTGTCGGAGAAGCAGACAATGACCTAGTGCAGCCTACATCAGACAAAGAGCTCGTCATTTGGGAAAACAAGAATAGCAAAGCCTATGCATTAATCGCCGCATCTGTAAATGAAGAGGTGAGTCACCATATTTCATCATATTCAACTGCCTTTGAAGCTTTACAAAAGCTTAAAGAACTCTATGACTCACATTCTGCACTTGAAGTTGTTCAGCTCATGATTAAACTCTTCACTCTTGAACTAAAAAATAATGATCCTCTTGCTCTTGCATCTGAAGTAAAATCTATAATGCATGATATCAAATCCACTAAGGTTGAGCTGGATATCCCTCTTATTGCTTTTCTCAAGGCACTCTATCCTACTTACTCCAATTATCTTGAATCTTTACAGGCAAATGGAAATATTAAAGATATAACCTTTGACTCTCTTGTGAAAAAGTTTGCTGAAAGAGAGAAAGCCTTTGGAAAGAAGACAACCCCTGAATCTTCTGAAGAGACTGTGTGCCTTGCTCACAAAGAAAAGCATCATGCTCAAGATTCTACAAGAGGAAGAGGTGGACGAAGAGGAAGAGGAAGATACTTCAGAGGCAGGGGGGCAGACATTCTCAAGGAGAAAAGGTAGACTTACATTGCATTCGCTGCAAAATAAATGGATCACATGATGCCTCTACATGCAAACTACCATGGGACAAAATTGAGCAGAAAAGAAACCAACAGAAAGGTAAAACTGATGATACAGACAAAGGTAAAGCACCTGAATCCGCTCACTATATTGAGGCACAATGTAACATTGGAGTAAATGAAGATTTGTTTAATGCTTCACTTGCTTCTTCGAAAAATGATTGGTTGCTTGATTCAGGAGCAACCTGTCATATTGTCATAGAAATTTTTGGGCACTGCAACCCCAATCATAAATGTCCATAAACTAAGGGCTCCTAAGTCCCTAAAGGCATTGTTCCAACCCCTAAAAGAACAAGGTCAACTGATTACATCATCTCCCAGAAGTTCTCCATGAAAAGATACTCAGAACTGGTCAAAACTGGATCATTTCACTTGCTCCATGGCCAAGGTGTGATGCATCTCACCTTGTACACATGGAAAGTGCATTGCATTTCAAAAAGCCCTTCTATGGGGTGTGATGGACGAGAAAAGACAAGTGGCATAGACAGTTTGCGAGGTGGATGATCATGGAATCTTCCAGAAACTTCTCCTCTGACACTTGCCTCTCAGAATCGCCCAAGGATGAGTAAGAGATCAATGAGATCTACAAGTGGAAGCAAGAACTATCAGAGAGAAGACACTAATCAAAAACCCAGAGCTGACTCACACCTCTGCAAATATCTATATATAGATTTCTCATCCCAGAGATCCAGAGGTTAGAGGCTAGAATTTTGCATCTTGTAAGGAATTGTTGTTGGTTTCTTGAGGCAACATCATAGTGTTGGGTGATCTAAGCTTTTCATGAGGTGAAGAAGGGCTCACTTGCTGAGAGGATGATGCTGGGTCAGAACAATTGGTTGTAACTCTCTTGGCTCTTTCTTGATTATCAATAAAGCTATTCAAGTTTTCCTCCATACTCTTGTGTGATTTATGTTTTATGCATTTGTATGGTCAATTTACATCTGATCCTAGATTGTTTATGATAATAGATCCATGTTCTCGTATAGTGTTATGCTGCTTTGATTCTACAGGTACTCTGTGAAGCTAGGTATACAAGAAAGCAAGTAGCAAAGGACTATCAGAAGAGAGAGGAATCGAGCAAGGAACCAAGCGCAAGACAGAGGTTGGTCTCCTTTATTCTTCTCTCATCTATCTTTCATAAAGGAAAACGCAAGTAGTTTTACTTTGTTTGTTTCTAAGGTAGCTACCAGCCTTAGTGGGATTAGCAGTTCTGCATAGAGACTTTTCCCTGTAACAAAATGGCGACTCCACTGGGGAGCGAATAGATTGATTGTTTATCTACATTTGTTTACTTTATAAACTTACAGACGGAACCTGAAGTCAAGCCAGCTAGTGTTATGAAACCAGCTCACAAAAAGATAGAAAAGAGAGATCCACGCCTTAGAATTCAGCCTCTTCGAGGGGGCTACCTCCTTTACATTACATAAATGAACAATTCTTGGATGATACAAATGACAAAACCTCCTTTCTATATATAGGAGTCTAAGGAGTCACAATATAATCCAGCTGACCTAACAATAATAATATAAAGCCACAAAAATAACAATAGAGGGATTCTATGGGGCACAGAAATAATAATATGGGGGTAATAGTGGCACAACAATATAAATAAGGGGTATAACTACAATAGTAATGGGGTAATCACTAGTATTATAGGGGCCCAACATGCCCCTCTCCTTCAAAAAAGTGTTTTCCTCAACGCTTGAGTAGTTCTGGATACTTCTGCATAAAATTCTCATCCTCCCATGTGGAATCTTCAGCGGATAAGTTCTTCCACTTGATAAGATACTCTGAAATTGATCGATTTCGTAGCTGTCGAGTTCTTGTTTCTGTGACTGCTTCCGGTTCCAATATAATTTTTCCTTCCTCATCAAGTTCTGGCAATATTGTTTGAACTGGGAGCTTGTCGCCTATAACCTTCTTTAAACATGAAACATGGAAAACTGGGTGCAATCGAGAAGCTGCAGGAAGCTCCAATTTGTATGCCATAGTACCAATCTTTTGCAACACCTTGTACGGACCATAATACTTTGGTGATAATTTATTATCCTTCTTAGCTTGCTTTAGGGACATTTGCTTATATGGTTGCAGCCGTAGGAATACCCAATCACCTACATCAAAACTTCTTTCACTGCGATGTTGATCTGCCTGTTGTTTCATTCTATTTTGTGCCAACACGAGGTTATCCTTTAAGAGTTGGAGGACTTGTTGTTGATGTTCGATGTGATGTTCCACTGCCTGAACCTTAGAATTTTCTCTTAAATATGATGTGATGGATGGTGGTTGATACCCATAAAGTGCCATAAATGGGGTCATTTTTGTTGCTGTATGGAAGGAAGTGTTATACCACCATTCAGCCAGAGGCAACCATTTGACCCATTGTGTCTGTTTATCAGATACAAAGCAAGGAAGATATCCTTCCAAACATTTGTTTACTATCTCAGTTTTCCCATCAGATTGAGGATGATAAGATGAGTGAGCTAACTGAGTACCAAGACAAGAAAATAATTCTGTCCAAAAATTTCCCGTGAAAATGGGATCTCTATCACTTACAATAATCTTTGGGTTTCCATGTAGCTTTTGAACTGTTTCCATAAATGCAGTAGAAACTGTACTGGCTTTAAATGGATGTGATAATGCACAAAAGTGTGCATACTTGGTAAGTCTGTCAACTACCACCATGATGACACTCTTTCCCTCAGACTTGGGTAAACCTGTGATAAAATCCATTGAAACCTCCTCCCAACGTTGGCTTGGAATGGATAAAGGTTGTAATAGACCTGGTGTCTTAATTGTTTCAACTTTATTTTGTTGGCAAACCAAACATTCAGCCACAAACTTTTGAATATCTGATTTAAGGCCATCCCAAAAAAATTCCTTCTTAACCCTGTGGTAAGTTTTTAAAAATCCTGAGTGCCCTCCTAAGGGAGAAGTGTGCAATTCCATAAGAATCTTTTGTTTTAACTGGGAATTATTACAGAGGTATAAGCGATCTTTGTACCATAACGAATCATTTTTCCAGCTAAATGTATCAGAAGTACTGGAATCTTGTTGTAGCTTTCGAATAAGTGCCCACACTTCTTTGTCATTCTTCCATTCCTCCCTTGCTTCGTTTATCCAATCTGGTTGGATAATAGAAATGGCACACAACAATGCTTCCACATCCTCATCCTTTCTTGAGAGTGCATCTGCCACCACATTTTGCTTACCTTTTTTGTAGATGATTTCAAAGTCATAACCCAACATCTTTGTGACCCACTTTTGTTGCTCTTCAGAGGATAATCTTTGTTCTAAAAAGTATTTAAGGCTATCATGATCCGTTTTTACCTTGAAGAGTCTTCCCATTAGGTAGGGTCGCCATTTCTTAAGTGCATGGAGTATTGCCAACATTTCCTTCTCATAAATAGCTTTTCTTAAAAACTTTCCCTTGATTGGACGACTTTCAAAAGTAATGGGTCTTTCATCTTGCATTAGAACAGCACCAATTCCATTTCCTGAAGCATCACATTCCACAATAAAGGTTTTTGTGAAGTCCGGTGTAGCTAAGACCGGTGCTTGGCACATTGCCTCTTTAAGATGTTCAAAGGCCTTTGTTGCTTCCGGAGTCCATGAAAATGAATCTTTCTTCAATAATGTTGTTAGAGGTGCTGCTATTCTCCCATAATTCTTAACGAACTTGCGATAATACCCTGTCAACCCAAGAAATCCTCGCAGATGCTTTATGGATGTGGGGATTTTCCATTCCTTAATGGCTTTAATTTTGCTAGGGTCTACCTTAACTCCTTCATGAGATACAATATGACCCAAATATTCCACCTCCTGGACTCCAAAGAAACATTTGGATCTTTTTGCATATAATTGTTTCTCCTCCAATAGTTGTAGCACCCTGTCAACATGTTCAACATGATCCTTCCAAGACTTGCTGTAGATTAGTATATCATCAAAAAATACTAACACAAATTTTCTAAGGAATGGTTTGAAAATTGAATTCATTAAACCTTGAAATGTTGAAGGTGCATTGGTAAGGCCAAAAGGCATGACCAAAAATTCATAATGACCCTCATGAGTTCTAAATGCCGTTTTTGGAATGTCTTCAACCTTCATTCTGATTTGATGATATCCTGAACGAAGATCCAACTTGGTGAAGTAAATTGATCCATGCAATTCATCCAGTAATTCATCAATGACAGGAATGGGGAACTTATCTTTAATAGTGAGCTTGTTGAGCTCCCTATAATCTGGACACATGCGCCATGATCCATCCTTCTTGTGTGCCAATACTATTGGAGCTGAGAAAGAACTTTGACTCGGTTGAATTATACCAGCCTCTAGCATTTCTGCAACCATACGTTCAATTTCACTTTTTTGGACATAGGGATATCTGTATGGCCTGATGTTTGGAGGAACACTTCCTGGAATCATATGAATAGCATGATCATGATCATGCATAGGTGGGAGACCTTTGGGAGTCTCAAATACCTTGGAATGATTGTCCAGGACTTTTTGGAGATCTGGAGAAATAGATGATTCCAATGTGGAAACATCTAGTGAACATAATTGTGCAATTACACCTCTTTGCTCCTTTTTTAGAAGCTTTGTCATGCCATTAGAGCTGATTATCTTTCTTGGTTTCCCTGCAATACCCCTTAATTCAACTTCCTTTCCTTCCACAGAAAATTTCATGAAAAGTTCTTGAAAATTAAAAGCTATTGTACCCAAGGATTGTAGCCATTGGACTCCTAGTACAACATCATCACCTCCCATTGGAATGGAAAGCATTGGGCTAGTCAATACATATTCTCCCATGGATAGCTTGATATTATGGCACTTTCCAGAGCAATTTATTGTTCCTCCATTTGCAATCATCACTTGACACTCTGGTGCTGGATATAGGAAGCAATTCAATTCTTTTGCTACCCTACAATGAATAAAATTGTGGGTGCTTCCTGAATCAATCAACACTATTACCTTTTTCTTCTTGATTTGTCCTTCTATCTTGATGGTTTGAGGAGTGGTAATTCCCGCCAATGCATTACAAGATATGGTCGGATTTATTTGTTCTTCATCTAGGCTTTGTTCCTGGAGTATATCCTCTTCTTTTGACCTTTCTTGCTCCTTTTCTTCTTCCTCTTCACAATCTATGTAGAATAATTTCTTCTCAGCACACTTATGACCTTTTGTGTATTTGCTATCACAATTGTAACAAAGCCCTTTTGCTCTTTTTTCTTCCAATTGTTGTGGTGTCAACCTTGTAGGTTGTGGAAGACTATGGGAAACAACACTTCCGTCTTTATAGTTGTGAATGGTATGCTTCCTGGTTGCCATAATTTTGCTTTCCATTTTTCTTGCTAACCTGAATGCCTTCTCTAATGAATCAGGTTCCCAAAGGCGAACATCATGTTGGATATTATCCTTTAAAGACCCTATGAACACATCAATCCTATGCTCCTCTAGAATATCTTTTACCCTTATGTTCAATTTTTGGAACTCCTCAATGTGCTCCATTACTGAACCCTTTTGTTTGAGACTTATCAATTGGCTAAAAAAAGTGTTGCTTTTTGTATCTTCATAATGTGCTATCAATTCTTCCGTAAAAATTGCCCAAGTGATAATTTTTTTACGAGAGCAAAGCCATTGATACCATACAAACTGATTTGGTTCCAAATATACAGTTGCCATACGTACCTTTTGTGTGTTTTGCACATTATTGAGATCGAAGAACTGCTCCATCTGTAATATCCATGTGGCAGGATCCTTGCCATCAAACTTCCTCATATCAATTTTTGGAATATGGTGGGTCTTCGATCCAACATTAGGTTCTATGGAATCATGATTAACATTACTTTTTTTCACATCATGAGTTTCCTTTACAACCTTTTCGCCATTAGTAAGTATTTCTTGTAGAAAATTTGTCAAATCTGTCTTCAAATCTGCCATGTCTATCTTCAAATCTGTCTTCAAATCTGCCATGTCTCTCTTCAAATCTATATTCGAATCATCCATATTAGCTTCCATGCCCTTTATCTTAGATTCCACGCCACTTATCTTAGCTTCTGTTAGCTTTTGTGAGCGTGACATTTGTTGCACTTGTTCTTGTAATTTTGATATATCATGTAGCATTTCTTCCTCTTCTTCATGAGTCATGAAAGAGCTTTCAGGTTCCTTACTAGGTGTTTGCATTTTCTTTCCTCGGGGCATCAGTTACCGATAATAATGCTTTACTATGCCCTTTTAATTCCGTTAAACCAAGCTTACACAAAAAAAAAACTACACACCTTTTTTCACTTTATAGAAGCTTGATATTGAATCTGATGTATCTCTGTAATTTCGGATCATCTAGTTCTGAAATTGCTACCTGTAGTAGCCTTCTGCGTCCTCTTTCCAATGCCACAAGTCTGAGCCAAATTGGATTCTCCAAGGAAGAGTTATGTGAAATCTCCCACAGTGACTTGCTTTTAGACTGGTTCAATAGAGCGAACTTGTACGACGTGCCACGTGTCACTGTTTCAACCTTTGAATCTAAAACACACACACAAGAAACTATAGTCCATCCTCTTTCTATACCTTTTTACAACATTTCAATCCGATCCTCAGAGAGAGAGTTATGACGATTTTCCCCAGGTCACCTGTTTTGAATGTAATTCAGGAGTCTGCAAAAAGGCCAACTTCCTCAGAACATATCTCCGAAAATATCGCGCGAAAAGCTCTGAAATTTGGATCCAAGATTCAGCGCCAATTCTTATCAAATGGGTTTTTCTTGCGACTTCGGAAACGTCACAGAAAAAACGTTATAGCGAAAATTCCATTATGACCTGTTTGGAGCAGCGAAACCCTAGAATCCAAAGCTCTGATACCAAATGTTATGAAAACAGCTCACAAAAAGATATAAAAGAGAGATCCACGCCTTAGAATTCAGCCTCTTCGAGGGGGCTACCTCCTTTACATTAAATAAATGAACAATTCTTGGATGATACAAATGACAAAACCTCCTTTCTATATATAGGAGTCTAAGGAGTCACAATATAATCGAGCCGACCTAACAATAATAATATAAAGCCGCAAAAATAACAATAGAGGGATTCTATGGGGCACAGAAATAACAATATGGGGGTAATAGGGGCACAACAATATAAATAAGGGGTATAACTACAATAGTAATGGGGTAATCACTAGTATTATAGGGCCCAACAACTAGCCTTCGAACTGCATTTGCTATGCAAGTGTAAAGTAGATCAACGCTGCTTCAGTCAATCTCCAGGTTTTGTATATGAATTAAACAATTGATTTACAAGCTTTCTAATTGCCCTCGTGGTGGCTCTAGTAACCTCCTTAGATCTACCCCTGTGATTGATTTACTAATTACCACTTGCTCGGCCAAAATCCCTGAAATGAACTGCAAACTGTGACCTAAAACCCAATCAAAGTCTCGTCCCTAGTCCAGCGCACTGTCTGTTTAGTGAATCTCAAATTCAGCGCACATCCCGAGTGTAGTAGGTGCATTGCATTTTAGTTTCATTGTGTTACAGGTGCGTTGATCAGACTAGGCATTGTTCCTAAATTTTGGTATATGTGTTCACTCTTTTCAGATCTATTCAAGAATTTTGCTGCATTAGTCAGTACACCTCTGTTTGAAACCCCTTTCCTTGCTGTTATTCCGCCTCCATTGTGCAAAGAACTGTAAATGTTTTTATGTATTTTTTGAGTCATTTTCAGTTCTCCTTTACAAAGAAGTAACGTAATTGTACTGTCATTTCTTGATTTGAAAATATCGCAAGTGTCGTTTTCAGTCATAGAAGAGAATCTGATTGTTCTTGATAGTTGATTACCCTGTTACTATTGTATTCGATTTGAATTAGTAGTTTTTCTAGTGTCGAAAGAAAGTTTTCATTTCCAAATCGCATAGTGTTGTCATTGTCTTCATTTTGATTTTGAAAAGAAACTTGTTAGTAATTGTCGCTTTGAAAAATAATTCAGATTTGCGCATTAGCTTTCTTTTTATCATTCACATATTAAGAGGGCTGAAAACAAATACATGCATGTGCATTTTCATTTAGACTGTTTTATTGGTTTGATTTAGGACAGTGCATATAGTGTGTTCTCTATGCTCTTTGCTGAAAGAACGCCATTTCTCTTTCCTTAGTAGCTAGGTTTTTCATTGCACAAAGAAGATAAAACGACTGTTTATCATCTTAGATTGCATTTTAGGAATTGTAAATCTACATCACGCGGTGAACCTGAAAGGCAAATTTCTTAAGCAAGATCAACTATAAAATAAATTTAATGAATCTAACAACGCTTTGGAACCTAACACACAACATCTAGAATTTTAGGCTAGAGACGTATTCCGGCGTCGTAAAGCCTGGTAACTGTTGTTTTCACTGTTGGTTGGGTGATTCCTCCACTTTGAGACGATAAGTGCCAGTACGGACTTGTGCTCCCACGTACTGTTGAGTATATTTTGGGAGACCACAATAGGCTTAATCCTCTATCCATAGGAAGCTGTGTCTGCCACCCTATCGATCGCAATGCACTGAACACAACATTCGGGAAGATTGACTGCCATACCGTAAAAAGTATTCTGCAGTTTTGTGATTGGTTTGGTAATCCCTCTGCCTAGATTTCCAGAGCAGTCCCTTTCATTCCTTTTCAGACTCCTTAACGGAAAAGGTCCATCTGAGTACTTGTCACTTTAGGCTCATTAAAAATTGAAGGTGACTAGAGTCATCTTTTGTTTTTTCTCGACTCTTAAAAATTAAAAAAACAAGTTGTGTCAAAGTGTCTAAAATTTATTTTAATTGGAATAACATCACTATTCCCTCGTTGGTCTTAGAAGTTAGTCTCCCTTCATCGCAAGTTCTTGTAGAATTGCTAAAAAAGATTTTGGATAGGCTAGATATGTCTGAACAACCGTCGACATCCAGGACTATGTCATCCAACGTAGCAGCGACAGAGCCTCCTGCTGCTACTCCAACAATATTCGCTGGTATACCATCTGTCCTGGCAAGTTATCAACAACAAGCCGGAGTCCAATCAAGGACTGTTTCGACGACATGGTCAGTTCCTATTTCTTCATTCGGATTATCATCTGGTATGTCTTATGTTGAAACTCAAAAAATTGATCCAATGTGTCTTCAAAGGCCAATCTACCCTTTAAGTACTGGATTTCCACCATATGGAGGGCAGTATGCCTTTTCATTGTTCCCTCCCAGAGAACAACCATACGGGAGTTTACAACAAAGTTTTGGTCAAACTGGAATTACATCTAGCAGTTGGGTACCAATACTGCCTCAACAACCAAGGGTTGTATATTCAATGCAACCAGTCCACCCTGTGTCGAATATTCCCACTATACCTACTATGGTGACTGCATCGCAAGTACAAGCGCTACCAGTTGTTTGTCAACCCCAAGTTTCTCAGGTTGCAATACAACATCCTCTTGTCTCAATGACTCAATCACAACCTCAGGTTAGTGCCTCCTTATCTGGAGCGACTCAGGCTCAAAAAAGTACTATGACTCCTCATCTTGGTCAATCATCCAGTATTGGACAACAGCAAATGGTCCAACAACCAGGGCTGGTTCAATCTCAACAACCGCAATTCCAACAATCATATCAAGGACCTGAGCAACGAGTCTTTGTAAGTAATGGGCAATTGCATTTCCAAAGTGGTTATCAACAACCATACCATAATGGTTGTGCCCATCAACCTTGTCAAAGTTACCATCATCAAATACTTTATGCTGGTATGCAAAGACCCACTGCTCAGGCGATTCCATCTTATCCTGGGTATGCTTCACCTAACCTGAATCAATAGTTGCCCTTTATAGCAACTCTAGAATTACCAGATATAAACTGGCTGACGAATGATCCAATTGCATACGCCCCTTGGTGGCTGGTGATTCCACATAAACTCCCATCAGATATTCCTAAATTTAATGGAAATCTGGGTGAAGACCCGTCGAATCATGTGACGACCTTTCATCTGTGGTGTTCATCTAACACCCTAAACGATGATTCAATTAGGCTTCGCCTTTTTCAGAGAACGTTAACTGGTCCGATAGCAAAATGGTATATCGAATTACCTAGAGTTTCGTTTGATAACTTCAGTACCCTAGCCATAACCTTTTTAACCCATTTTCAGTTACCCATAAGGTACGAAATGGGAACAAAACTTCTTACCAATTTCAAACAAACAACGGCTACTCACATATCTGATCATATTCATGAGTTGCGATGCTGTCGCAGAATGGTAAAAACATATGTTCTTGATCAACTGCTAGCTAAATGGTTTATTAAGTCATTATTACCTTCTATCATATAAGATGTGGCAAAGGGAGGAGTCGTCACTGAAGAGCAAGTTATTGCTCATGCACAATATCTAGACTTGATCTATACTCAGTCTGGCACGCTCTACGATAAAATACCTAATGCTCCTAGACTAGAATTTTCCATTCCTCCCCCTCCTAAATCAAACAAAGACTCTCATGCCGATGATGGCATGATAGGCATGACAAGCACGAAATCGACAAAGGCTACATCTAAGAAAGCCCATAAGATTTCTGATAAAAATGCAAATGAAGAATTTCTTGCCTCAGAGGTAAATGCCGTGTCGACCGACAAGGGTAAACAACTGAAGAAACTGGGAGGCAAGAAGAAAAAGAAAGGGAGAAAAAAGAAGCAGGATGAGTCATCTCCTGGAAAACCTTCTGCAAACCCTTCTGGGCAAAGGAAACCCCCCGCGGGGTGTCAGATATGCGATGAGGATCATCGGACGAGAGATTGTCCACATAAAGTTGAAGTTAAGAAACTCTTTAAGAGTTCAAAAACCTTAGCAGTATTGATTGATCTGTTTCCAAACCCGGGAACCAAACTAGTTGCTAATCAAAATGCTTCCCGATCCCAAGTGCTTATGTTGTCTATCTCAAAGCAACAAAATGATGCTTTGACAAGGAATAAAGATTACGGGAATCCACAGCTGTCGAATAACAAGGCTAATGAACGACCTAGTAGTTCGACAACAACTTTGACCGAAGTTGTGCTACCCATCATTCCTGAAAAAATGATAAAGCCGCCGAAGGGAGTAGTACACAAATCGACATTTAATCCTCGTGCCAAAGTAGCACATAATTATAATATAGTAGAGGACCTGGCCCAATCACTGTCTGCTATGTCGACACTTGAGGTACCGCAAAATTTCCTCTCCCAAAAGCAGGATCTATTATCAGTAATAGGTCGGATTGACCCAACGGATTCCAATCTTGTATCCTTTAGTCAGAAAGGATATGACCCTCAGTTACCAGCTCAACTAGCTTTCCTTATTCAAGTGAAATCCCTTAACAAAACTGTTCATCGAATAATTATTGACGAGGGGGCATCTACATGTATTATGTCGATGAGTTACTGGAAAAATTTAGGCTCACCACCCTTGTCGAGATCGTCAACAACGTTAAAAGCATTTGATGGACGATCATACACCCCATATGGGATTTTAAGTAACTTGCAAGTTGAACTAGGGGGAAAAACGGTAGAAATAGATGTTGAAGTAATCCATGGAAACCTCGATTACAACATCCTACTGGGAAGGCCCTGGATATATGCCATGGCCACAGTTGTGTCGACCTACTTCAGGAAGATTGCATTTCCCTTCCAAGGAGGAATTACAATCGTCGACCAACAAACATTTCTCCCCAACAGTTCACAAGTTACGGGAAGCATTCCAATGATCCATGGAAGCAATCATTCGCTCCAAAATATCATAGTAGGTCTCTTAAAAGACCCTGCCTTAATGGGTACTTTTACCCTACTACCTTCGAGTAATCTGGCGGAAGTGGCCACAGTGGAAACCCGCAATATGAAATCTTCTATATCTAATGGATTCAGAAGATTCTTAAACATTTTGTTAGCATGGATCATCGCTATTTTAGAAATATTGTAGCAATCAATTTTCTTGGCCTGGGGGGCAAACCCAAATCAATGCTCATCGAGTGCTTGGATAGATAGGTCTAAGGAATATGGTACCTCTTCAGATCCTTGGTCACATGTACATTCTACAGACAAAGGAATCATTCTATCAATGATGTTAGGAGAGGCACCATGGGAAGATTACCACCATCGTTCCCATCTCCCGGATTACAATGAAGATTATTCCAATGACCTTAATCATCCTTTAGTTTTTTATTTTATATCAAATACTATAAATACGGTGGATTCCAAGGACGGTTCTTATCTCGTGTCGACCTCATTAAAAAATGAAACAAGGAGTCATGAGGATAGTTCTTTTACTATGTCAACCTCATAAAAAAATGAAACAAATCCCTTTCCAAATCTCAAAGGTAAACCTTCATTCCAACCACCGAGTTGAATGCAATGAAGCTTGGGGGGCATGCACCTAGATTTGCATTATTATGCTGGGGGCATGCAAACTTATCACAAGCAATGTTACTTGTTAAAAAATAAACCTGCCTCGAGCAGTTTTATCATTGAATTTAAGCTCGTTAAAAGATAAATATAATCCATGAGCAAGTGTTTCCCCCGTGTTTAAGCTCATTAAAAAAGAACTAATATCTGGTAAATAACCATCGTGAATGTAGTACTTCAGCCTTTAAAGCCTTTGGTCGTGTTCTCATCATCACCTCCACTCTGTATTGGCCGATCATTCACCTCCACTTGATTGTTTAACCCTTTTTGAGGAACAACTATGAAGAGTGATCTTGTTAGCCATCCTTGTGACACTGCCATGATTGGAAAATTCCAAACCTTACCTGGAATCATCTACTACCCGAATTTATCACTCGTTCCTCAAAGACGAGTCTCCTTTAAGCTCTTTTCAACTGACTCGTAAAATATGAAAAGATTGCCGAGCCATTAGCCTCTCCAGCTCGTTAAAGTGACCGGAAGTGCTATCCCTCCTTTAGATTTTAATCCTTTTGGACCTGAGGGATTATTACACAAAAAATCGAGTGCTTGTCTTGTTCGACTCGTTAAAAGTACCAAACATTCATCCCTTATGTATTGTTTTATACTTTTTCGGACTTAAGGGATTAGATGATGAAAAAGGATTATTTGGAGTTTCCTTTACGTTCCTTTTCAGACTCTCTAAAATTGAAAAGGACCAAGTTATCTTTGTTTTTAAACTCGTTAAAACGTAATAGCGACAAACTTGTCCATAATAGACAAGAACAAGTTTCACTATTGCTACGCTCGTTAAAACATAGCGATGGGTTTGCCCGAAGGGAAAATTATAGAGCAAGCATATGTTATCCTCCTCAAGCTTGACAAAAATAAACAGGTACTGGTCAGCAATGACTGGGGAAAAATTGGAAAGAAAACTTGAAGAAACTTTGTTGGTAGCAAGTCGCTCTTGAACATGACACTTTCACTCTGCATCCTAGTTGGGTTGGGTTGTTCCATTCACTGGTCATATCACCATGGTTCCATCACACCATCCACATTTGGGGTTAATGCTACCAATCCATCATGTCAGTGTCGCCGATATGTTCAAGAGAAGTCACTCAGAGAATTCACCTGTGTCTCACCCACTATAATATGTTTTCGCTCCATTCTTTCATGACCGCCACCCTGAACCATATATCACCAGATCGTTTTCACCTCCATTAAAATCATTTGCTCTGTTCCATGTCATTGATGTGGGATTCATTAAGGCCCTCCTATGACGGATCGCTTCTTGTCAACATCAACTCATTATCCAAGGAGTCGATCTAGGAACAACCCTTTCAGTACTTTGAAGCTTGAATGCCTCAATGGCAAGTTTCTCACTTCCGGCGACAGGTTTACATCAATGGCCTTCGACCGAAAGATTTTACGTGGTGTTCGACGCCAAGTCCCTTATTCACACCACGCGAATTGTACTGTAGTACCTTGAGGATCATTATCATTATCGGTGATTCCTCTCCCGCCTGTTAACAACTTACATCATTGGTTGGTAATCAGGCGATGTCTTTCCATGTTCGACTCCAGAACATCTCTCACATGGATCAACTTGTACTTTGAGTGAAGATAGAACGAGATTGAAGACCCTGGATCTAGTTTCATCCATCTGGGCTACGATATATATTTAGGAAAATAAAGACATCAAATGTACATCATTGCTGCACAGATAATAATCCAATCTAAGGGATGATGGCTCTACCAGAATCATCAGTCTACACTCAGATGATTGCTGTCTCATGTACATGAAAATGAATTTATAAATCTAAGCATGGGAATGCCCGCCTCAGCTAGATCATGAAAATATTATGAAGATAATGTATAGTATTGTATCTTATTAAAGGTCGCCTTCCAACTTGAAAAAACTTCGGATCCTCATGATAAAGCATTTCACCCGACATCAAAAGATTAACCACCTCATCCTTTAGGGGGCAACTGTTATAGACATTTTTGGGCACTGCAAACCCAATCATAAATGTCCATAAACTAAGGGCTCCTAAGTCCCTAAAGGTGTTGTTCCAACCCCTAAAAGAACAAGGTCAACTGATTACATCATCTCCCAGAAGTTCTCCATGAAAAACTACTCAGAACTGGTCAAAACTAGATCATTTCACTTGCTCCACGGCCAGGGTGCGATGCATCTCACCTTGTACACACGGAAAGTGCATTGAATTTCAAAAAGCCATTCTATGGGGTGTGATGGACGAGAAAAGACAAGTGGCAGAGACAGTTTGCGAGGTGGATGATCATGGAATCTTCCAGAAACTTCTCCTGTGACACTTGCCTCTCAAAATCGCCCAAGGATGAGTAAGAGATCAATGATATCTCCAAGTGGAAGCAATAACTATCAGAGAGAAGACAATAATCAAAAACCCAGAGCTAACTCACACCTCTGCAATTATCTATATATAGATCTCTCATCCCAGAGATCCAGAGGTTGGAGGCTATAATTTTGCATCTTGTAAGGAATTGCTGTTGGTTTCTTGAGGCAACATCATAGTGTTGGGTGATCTGATCTTTTCATAGGGTGAAGAAGGGCTCACTTGCTGAGAGGATGATGCTGGGTCAGAACGATTGGTTGTAACTCTCTTGGCTCTTTCTTGATTATCAATAAAGCTATTCAAGTTTTCCTCCATACACTTGTGTGATTTATGTTTTATGCATTTGTATGGTCAATTTACATCTAATCCTAGATTGTTTATGATAATAGATCCATGTTCTCGTATAGTGTTATGCTGCTTTGATTTTACAGGTACTCTGTGAAGCTGGGTATACAAGAAAGCAAGTAGCAAAGGACTATCAGAAGAGAGAGGAATTGAGCAAGGAACCAAGCGCAAGACAGAGGTTGGTCTCCTTTATTCTACTCTCATCTATATTTCATAAAGGAAAACGAAAGTAGTTTTACTTTGTTTGTTTCTAAGGTAGCTACCAGCCTTAAGGGGATTAGCAGTTCTACATAGACACTTTTCCCTGTAACACATATGACTCATAGAAAAGATTTTTTTGAAGATTTCACTGATAATGTTGATGGAGCAGTATACTTTGCAGATCAGTAAAAAATCAAGCCATCAGGGCTTGGCACAATCAGGCTTAAACTGCCTGGTCTTCCAGACTTTCTTCTGGATCATGTTCTATATCTCCCACAGCTCAAGAGAAACGTGTTGTGCTTGGTCCACATCCACCAGCAAGGTCACTCCATTCATATGTTTGATGGAAAACTTGAGGTAAGAAAAGTTTGTGACCACTCACTTGTCATGAGGGGAATAGAAGAAGAAAGGCTTCTCAAACTGCAAGGAACCTTTGCTCATGCACAACATTTCTCATATATTTCTCATCATGAAGAAGGTACACTTCCATCAATTTTATTATGGCATGCTAGATTTGGACATTTAAACTATGACAGTCTCTGCTTATTGAAGAAAAATGGTGTTGCTGGTTTGCCTACAATTCCTAGGAAACATAAGCAATGTGATGCTTGCATTCTAGGAAAGCATAGCAAACAGTCTTTTCATGATTCACATTCAAGAGCACATAGGAAGCTTGAACTCATTCATTCAAATTTATGTGGTCCAATGCCTGTTCCTTCTGCAAATGGAAATAAATATATCATGACATTTATTGATGATTACACCAGAATGTGTTGGGTTTATTTATTGAAGAACAAATTTGATGCCTTTCAAACATTCAAGAATTTTCATAAATGGATTGAAAATGATGCACAATCTCATATTGGGTCTATTCGCACTGATAATGGAAAATAATATACATCAAATGAATTTGAAAACTATCTTCGCCAACATGGGATCAAACATCAAACAACTATGCCTTATAATCCCCAACAGAATGGTGTAGCTAAAAGAATGAATAGAACAATCTTGAATATGGTACGATCCATGCTTTTCTTTAAAAATGTAAAGATAATGTTTTGGGCTGATGTTGTTTTATGTGCTGCATATATAAAGAATAGATGTCCATCTAATGCTATAAGAAACAAGACTCCTTATGAATTCTGGTATGGACATGTTCCTTCCGTAAAACATCTCAGGATCCTTGGTTCCACCTATTATGCTTTGATACCAAAGGTACATAGAAACAAACTTGGTGCTAGAAGTCGTAAGTGTATCTTCCTGGGGTATTCAAACACCTCCAAAGCATACCGCCTCTATGATGAAGTAAATAAAAAGTTTTTTGTATCTAGAGATGTAATTTTTCTTCAATCATCCAAATCTGACAATGTTGTTGAGCGGCAACTTGATCGCTTGGATAGATTCGCAAAAACAAAATCATTTCAAGAATTTGATAATCAGATTCCACATCTTGAAGGGGGGATTCCTATTCTAGATCAACATGTGGAATCTTCTTCTGAAGAACACTCTCCCCCGAATGAAACTCCAACAACGGATGATGCTTTAAGTGATGTAATTGATAGAATTGGGAGACTCAATCTTGATTCAGTCCCAACTCAATCAACAGAGCAGCTTGGACCATCTCAGGAAGGTCCCCCAAAGTGACTGACGAAGACACTTGAAAGTGTTCATCCTGATGAAATTGGAAAAACAGGAACCAGAAATTCAAACCGACAAAATAGAGGTGATGTAGATGACTCTAATTCACCTGTTGATATGGATGTTTCTTATGATTGTGAATTGAACTTGTCTACAGATTTTGAACCAACTTCCTTCAAAGAAGCTGCTTCTCATGATCAATGGAAAGAAGCAATGCAAAAGGAGTATGATGCCCTCATAAAAAATGACACTTGGAAGCTGGTTGATCCTCCATTTGGAACCAAACAAATTGGCTGCAAGTGGGTCTACAAGAACAAGTACAAAGATGACGGCTCACTTGACAAGCAAAAAGCTAGGCTTGTGGCAAAAGGTTTTGCACAGAAGGAAGATGTCGATTATGAGGAAACTTTTGCCCCCACAGCAAAATGGGCCACCATCCGGACACTCTTTGCACTAGCAGCTCAGAACGGTTGGAAAGTCCATCAAATGGATGTAAAAATTGCCTTCTTGAATGGAGATCTAAAAGAGAATGTTTTTATGTCCCAACCTGAAGGATTTGTTGTGAAAGGACATGAACATAAAGTATGCATACTTGTGAAGTCCTTGTATGGCCTCAAACAAGCACCGTGAGCTTGGTATGTGTTAGCGCTTGAAATTTCACCTCAGGCTGAGAAAGGTAAACCTCAAGGCAACATCAAACCATTTAGCCTCGTAGCTAGCCCTACGGGGCAGGAGAAGGCTCTCTCCAGTCTATCTCATAAAATCTTCAATGGATGAGATGACCAATAAGGTAACACTGATATTAGGCTAGTAAGCTGATCAAAGAGTTTGATTTGGGGTTTTTTGGGTTTTTGGTGGCAAATTGAGGAGAGGGAAATTTTGGGTGCGAGGATTGGACACAGTTTCTGTAGGGGGTTCCTTGGGGCGAGGTAGGAGACAGCGTTGATGCCTTTAACTGAGGTGAATGGTCAGGAATGAAAGATGAAGCGCTAAAGAGAGCAAACAATAACTTTGAATTCCCTTTAGATAGAAGAAAACATTGAAATTAAACAAACTTAAAAGCAGAGCATGGCAAGCATGAATTCTTACTTTAACACTTCATTTGTTTAATGTGCAGAAGTAAAAGAAAGGAAATGAATCACATAACAAGCTTACAAGTACATTGGGAAACACACCATCAACACATGAGTCCACAAGAATCCCAAAGAGGACTGCAAAACCCTGGTCTTCCTTAGCCAAAAATTGCAGAGATACAGTGAAATAATACAATGATAACTTCTCCCTCAAGAGTCCAACCATGAAAATGAGAAAGAAAGTACATAATATAGATGATCTAACCTCTTTCCCTGCCTCCATGGGTTGAGCTCACTATCCTAGGAGCTGTTTCAACCACTTCTAAACTAAGCACTACAAACTAGGCAGTTAAAACAACTTGCCTCTATAAGCTAGGAAACCAATTCATTCATTTAATATTCACCTATTTCATGAATGAATCTTCTAGAAGTGTTACATAAGAGTAAAAGTGTCTAAAAAGTACAATAATTACATCAAATTACATCAAAGAGGATCACATTTCATCCCAAAAAGTCAAACTGGGTCAAACTGTGCTTTTCCGAGCTGTACAGTGCATTTTTTGAAAAAACTGCCTGACGGGTCGCGCGCCTTTGGAGCCATGTTTGGGGCACTTGAAGATGGCCAAATTGAGAAAAAGTGGGCTTGTTGGAAAGGTCTGTGAGTCTACTTTCCAACCCAACTGGAATTTCTGAATTTGGAGTTTATTTGCCCTGTCAAAACTCAAATCTCCCAAGACTGCTTTCTGCAATTCAAAAAAGTGGCAGAAAGTCATTTTTGCTAGTTTGTTTACTTTCTGGAGGTCCAAAACTTCACCAAATCTCAAGTCCATCCATGAGCATATGTAAATTTTCATGAAATATCTGGAAATGCTGAGTTTTGGTCAAAAGGAGTTGCCATGATGAAGGGTCGCGCGGGGGGTGAGACCCGTTAATGGGAAAAACCTGCAAATTGCCAAAATTCACCAAAAATTCTCAAAATTTCTTGGGGTTTGTGCTGTGGCTAGGCTATTTAGTGCCTTTATCCTTGAGTGAATCCTCAGCCAAGATACGGAGGGGATTTTGCCTCTTTCTCCGTTTTAGTGCCTCGGTCAACCGCCTTTGAAACATCTTCATTTTTGCCTTGCACACATACATCCTTGCCCAGTAGTTGTTCTTCATGTTCCTCAACAATTTCTTCTCTTGGTTGGCCTTAGCCATCAACCTCTCCAAGTGTGCATTTACCCGGATGAGCATAGACTCTTGATCAGCGAGCAATGGGTCACCGGGTCTTCTTCTATTCAAGATCTGGTCACTACGAATCCTCCACAGCTCATCAAGCGCTTTCTCCTCCTCCAACTGTTTGTTGCGCTGCTCCAGGTATGTGATGGTCCATTGTGCACCCTCTAATCTCCTCTGTAAGGCATCATTTTCAGCTCTGAGATGCTGAATGACCTCCTTTGCCTCTTGGCTCGGAGAAATGGCCTCAAGATCAACAAACTCAATATCTGGAACTCCTGATGGCCCCTCATCAATCTTGGGCTGCTTGCCCTTCTGTGCTGCCTGTCCTGCTGAAGAGAGCG
Source organism: Pinus tabuliformis (assembly GCA_031772625.1). Lineage (NCBI taxonomy): Eukaryota > Viridiplantae > Streptophyta > Pinopsida > Pinales > Pinaceae > Pinus > Pinus tabuliformis. Next base: position 278,611,737 of record CM062819.1, on the reverse strand, counting down.
AGGCCTCTTCCACCTGATGTGGAGATAACACTCGCTGAGCTGATGATGAAGGTGAGACCCCTTCCACCTGCTGTGGAGATAGTACTCGCCTAGCTGCTGCAAATAAGGCCCTCGGGTCTTTCTGATAGGTAACCAAAGGTGAGGAGCTGACATGTCTAGTGACAAGGATGTCATGCTGCTGTGATGGGCCTCCCTCCTCATGAATAATCTCAGGATGTGGCGAGGGTGGTGCTGTGAAAAACTCACGAGAGATGAAATCCTCCCATGAGATGCCCTGCTGAGCCAACTGATGCAATACTACAAGCTGAATCAAACCATAATGGTACAGGCTCCTAAACTGCTGTGCCGGGCTCTTCCTATGCAACATGGGCACCATCCTCTGAATGTTTTGATAGAAGAAAACAGGGATGTTCATCATCCTCACTCGGGTGAAGTGCATCAAGAGGCGAATATGATATGAATATACCTGTGAAAATCTGCCCTCACAGGTAAAATAGTGCATGATGAGCCTCATCATGGGAGCATACTCGCTCTTGAAAAACCTGAATGGAAACACACCTACTAAATGTCTCATGAATGGTGACCGGACAAAAGGCTCAAAGTGAACATTATCCAGCACCTTGCGCTTATTCCACACCTCCCCAACATTAGGTATCCCTGTGGCATGTGATATCACCTCGGGTGTCAATGTAAAGTCCACCCCTGCAAGGTTGACATGTCCATCATGTAAGTGTAAAACAAAAAGGTGAGCCAACTCTCTGTGGTGCTGAATCCGAGAGATCCTCTCACAAAACTCATAGCAAGACATATACTGAAAACATGTGATTGCCATAGGACAAGCCTGTAACTCTGCTAAAGAGGTGGGCTCCTCTCACTTATGATGTCCACCCTTTCCACCATTATGAGGCCTCCTTTGTACCTCAATCTCTGAAGCTGATGACTGGTCTTCATTTTGCTCATAGGTTTCGATTTCTAACATTGTTTAAGGAACAAAGTGGACAAAATGTACTGCTACTTCTGCTTTATAAAATGCTGATTTGTATGCTGTTTCAAGGGGACAAGGAACATGAGGGAAATGTTAGGGGAGGGGCATTTTTACAAGGAAAATGGGAATACATGTATATAACAGGGAATTTAGGGAAATACACTGCAAACATCACTGCACATGCATCATCAAATTCATGTGTTTACATAGGTATTATGAGGGGTAGGGTTTAGGGCTTGATTTTTATTTTTTAGGGAAAAGGGGTAGGTTTTATTTTCTTTACAAATTTAAAAGGGAAATTGACATGGAAATATAGGGAAAATGAAATGGGAATGAGGAAAATAATTACAAGGGGAAAAACCATGAAACAACAATAAACCCTAGCACACTTTTACAATGTAACATACAACCATATGGAGGTCTTGCTCTTGTACATTTCGATCATTAAAAGCACATTCATAATATCCATCAACCATAACCAGCAATCATAACCAAGATTAGGGAACCTACCTCAAGCAATTTGATGGCTTGGAGGGCATTTGAGCAAATTTGAAATAGGTTTGAAGGGAGGTTGGCTTGACGGGTTGCGCACCTCGCCCAACGGGTCGTGCCCGTTGAAAATTTGCACTGCAGGAAACCCTCTGATGGGTCGCGTGCACCTGACGGGTCGCGCACCTAGCCTGACGGGTCGCACGCCTGTCACTCGCCCGAACTTGCTCTTCTTTCGCTCCTTTCACTCTATCACTCACTCAAACTTCTCTTGCAAGTGTCTTGGATGCACAATGAGAGTGAAAGGAGGGAGATTGGGTTTTTATAAGTTTCATTTGAAAAAATTTCATGCTCAAACCCACTTTCTAATGTTTCTCTTTGACACTTTATAAAATTGACTTTTTGGTTTCCTTTATCCTGAAATTGACTCATTGAGTGCTTTTGCTTGATTCTTTTTGCAGGTAGATCATCTGAGGGATCTTGGCAAGGGGACCAGGGTTGCATACTATCCACTGAAGTCTTTTGAAATTTCATCACTTTTTACAAACATTTGAAAAATGACCTTGGCTTTAAAAACAGATTTTTTAAATCCAAGGTGAAAATTAACTGTACAAGATAAAAAAATTCGAAGAAATATCTTTACAATCATCCCTCTGGCTTGCTGAGCACTTATTTACCTTCAAAAACATGACCTTGTAGACATTTTTGACCAAAACCCTAGACCTAGGAAATTGACCTCAAGATAAGACAAGACAAGCTTTGAAAGAGCTTAATGACTAAAATGACCTAATCCAGCAATGCCAAGAGGGGTAAAATATACCAGCTCCTCCATCAGGGTTATGGCATGCCTAATGGGATGCAAAAATTGACACTGATGAGACACCTACATATGCAAATGCAAAGAGTTTTGATCGTTGATGGAGGGCTCAAGACCGACTCTAACAGTATGAAAAACTAACTAAGCATCTTCTGAAACTCAACTTCAATCATTTTGATCTTGATGATGCAACTTTATTGGTCAAGAAAGTTGGCAAAATAGTTGTATATCTTGTGGTATATGTAGATGATCTTTTAATGACAGGGAACAATCGAAGCTACATTGCAGCCATAAAGAAGGAATTGGGGAAAAGTTTTGAAATGACTGATTTGGGCTATGTTCATTACTATATTGGCATTGAAGTAACCCAACATCCAAAATCCATATTTCTTTCTCAAAAGAAATACATTGGAGATTTGTTAAACAGATTTGGCATGACAGAGTGCAATCCTCTTTCTACTCCAATGGAACAAAACTTAAAGATCACATCTATTGAAGGAAAGGAATTTGAGGATGCAACAATGTATAGACAACTTGTAGGAAGTCTCATCTACCTCACTACTGTCAGACCAAACATTTCATTTGCTGTTGGAATCCTCTCCAGGTTTATGCAAAAGCCTTGTGAGGGACATTGGTCTACTGCAAAAAGAGTTCTAAGGTACTTGAAGGGAACTCAAGACCTTGGAATCAAGTATACACAGGTGGACGACTTTAGCTTGATTGGATACTCTGATTCAAACTTCGATGGAGACAAAGAAACTGGGGTATCTACTTCAGGATATGCTATGAGTCTTGGATCAGGAGCTGTCTCCTGGTGATCATGCAAACAATCAGTTCCAGCAGATTCTACAATAGAAGCAAAATACCCGGCAGCAGCTGAAGCAACGAAAGAAATTGTGTGGCTCAGGAAAATTCTTGAAGACTTGCAGGTAAAACAAGTACAATCAACTCCACTCATGATTGACAACACCTCTGCAATAAAGTTGGCCAAGAACCTAAAGTTCCATGATCGTACAAAGCACATCAATACTAAATATCATTTGATCCAACATCATGTTGAGGCCAAAACAATCCATCTCCATCATTGTTCCACAAATGAGCAAATTGCAGACATCTTCACCAAAGCACTTGGAAGAGAAAATCTTGAAAGATTCAGAACAATGCTTGGACTCACCAACATAACTTCAGATTAAGGGGGGGAATGTTGACACCTAATCCTCTGCGATTGAGTGAATTTGTGAAAATAGTTAAATTAGCAATGTGAACAGTCATCAGAAGATGAACTGAGCAGTCACATCATTTGTATATAATAATAGCTACCTAATGAAATAAATCGAATCAGTTTTCTGCCAAAGTGGAGTTACTCCTGGCCTGACACTTCCCAACAAATTGAGAATCTCGATTAGAGACAATAGAAGTGGGTAACCCAAAATGCACCCAGACATGCTGAAAGAACAACTTCACTATTTGTTTAGCTGTAATCTATTTGTTACAAGGTATTAAAATACACATTTTGCTGAACCTATCCACAATAACGTATAAATAGTCATGAAATTTTCTAGATTTTGGCAGTCCCCCAACAAAGTCCATGGAAACACTTTCCCAAGGATGAGAAGGAACTGGAAGTGGAGTGTACAAGCCTAGTTTTCTATTGTTGGGCTTGCTTTTAGCACACATGGTACACCCTTTAATATATCTAGAAACTGTTTCATGCATTCTTGGCCAATAACAAAATCTTTGCAGCTGTGCAACTGTTTTACTTACACCAAAATGACCTGATATTAGAGAAGTGTGTGCTTCTCGGGTTATGTTAACTCTCTTAGTTTGAAGAATGCATAAATTCACCAAATGATACAAGAGTTGGTCCTTAACATGATAATCCAATTCTTCTACTTGTTTTCCATGACATAAAGTTGCATATACATCTTTAAAATCTATATCTTGAGCATACTGTTCAATGTAGCTTTCATGCATTACTGAGTTATGCTTAAGTATAGTAGATGCATTTATAATTGGTCTGGATAACACATCTGCAACTTTATTATGTATTCCTTTCTTATATCCGATGACAAGGTGAAACTGTTGTAGAAATCCCATCCATCTATAGTGTCTTGATTGCTGCAGCTTAGTTTGTGAGTATAAATATTGAAGTGGTTGATGATCAATATGTATAACTGTTTCTTTGCCCAATAGGTAATACTTCCACTTTTTCACACTATGTACTAATGCATACAATTCTTTATCATCTATGGGATAATTAACTACTGCAGAATTAAATGTCTTATAATGGTAGAATATGGGTTTACCATGTTGCATCAACACTGCTCCCATGGCATAGTCACTGGCATCTGTTTCAATCTCAAATGGTCTCTAAAGGTCTAGCAATGCTAGTAACGGTGTTGTACTAATTTTTTATTTCAAGGTGTTGAAGGCTTTCTGCTATTTGCCTCCCCACTGAAACACCTTGTTCAATCCTATCAAAGCATGTAAGGGAGCTACAATTAAGGAAAAGTTAGCAATAAACTTTCTCTAATATTGTGCTACTCCTAGGAGGCTCCTAACTTCTCTAGCAGATTTGGGTTTTGGCCAGTTTACAATGACTTCGACCTTAGAGGGATCTATCTTCCATTCACCACCCCCTACAATATGACCCAAATAATTCAAAGATGTTTTGCCAAATTCACATTTAGATAAATTTACATAGAGATTTTCTTTTTTCAAAACATCTAGAGTCTGCTTTATATGCTTCAATTGTTCTTCCCATGTTTTACTGAAAACAAGAATGTCATCCAAATATACAATTAAAAAATCATCAATAAAAGGCCTAAGTACATCATTCATTACTCTCATGAAAGTGGCAAGAGAATTAGTTAAGCCAAAAGGCATAACTAGCCATTCATACAACCCTTGCTTTGTTTTGAAAGCAATCTTCCATGCATCTTGCTCTACTACTCTGACCTGATGCCAACCACTACGCAAGTCCAACTTGGAAAAGTAAACAACTTCTTTCAGCTGATCTAATAGGTCATCAATGCGAGGAAGGGGATAACGATTCTTGATCATTATTTTATTCAGTGCTCTGTATTCAATGCACATCCTCCACGAACCATCTTTCTTCCTCACCAACACATTTGGAGATCCACATGGTGATGTGCTTCGTCTTATGAACCCTTTCTCTAGCAGCTCCTGTACCTACTTCTTGACATTTGCATTCTCTAAAGTGGATAACCTATACATTCCGATGTTAGGCAATGGAGTATCTTGCTGCAAATTAATATCATGTACAATTTCCCTTTTGGGTGGCAAACCCTTAGGTTCTTGAAATAGGATATCATATTCTGAAACAACTTTTTCTAAATCAGCTTGATGTTTAGCATCACAGCCTTCAAATACATTGGTTTTATCATGTTTCTTTTCCTTTACAACCATCAGTAAAAATTGCTTGCATGAATTTACAATTATTTTCATTCGCCTTGAGTTAATGGGAGTGTAGGTATTTTTGAGCTGATGAGCTCTTATAATATATTCTATTCCATCTTTTGTGAGTTGATACTTATTTTCGTCTCTAAAGAAAATGGATTTTCTATCATACAAGTAAGGACTTCCTAAAACAATACCACATATATTCAAGGGAACTATGTATAACTCAACCTCATCTACAAATGTTGACCCAAATGAAAATTTAAGTTTACATTGTTTACTCACTTGTAGCTTTGATTTATCACATACCCAACCTAATGGATATGGCTTCTTGTAAGGTGTGGTTAGTAGTTCAAACTTCTTTACAATCGCTTCAGAAATCAAGTTTACTTGTGAACCACTATCAAGTAAAGTATCAAACTTTTGATGCTTGGAAATAAGTCTAATATGAAAAAGCTCATGTCTTTTCCTCTCATTTTCTTCACTATCAATAGTTTGTGTAAAATTACTAGTAGATTCTTCAGAATTTTTACCTTTTATACCTATGGCTGCGATTGTTGTTTCATCACCTGAGTCTGACCCCAAATCTTTCTGTATAGCAGCAACAGTCTTCTTCTTCTTGCCATCGAACTTCTTGGGTTTCAACTCTGGATGCAAAGACTTGCAATGTTCATCATCGTGGCCACCCTTCTTGTAGTGAGTGCATGAAGGTTTGTCTTTCTGTATAACATTTGTCTTCCTCTCTTTCCATTTCTACTTCCTCTTTTCCTTATTCTTGCTTGCAGTGGGTTTTGATGATCCCCCAATCTCTGGGTTCACATTCTTGCCTCTAGCCTCTAGATGTGTAGCCTGAACAGATACCTCATCTATGCTAGTAGGGTTAAACATGAGAATGGTGTGCCTCAAATAGCTGTGTAGACCACCTATATACTTCAGCAAAGTTTCAGGTGAGTCTAGGGAAATGCCTAGAATTAAAGCTCTTTTTATAAATTATTGGGTGTATCTTTATACACTTTTCCCTTTTAATTGGCGAAGAGTTTTCCAACTCATCATAGCTTGCTGCATATAAGCTAGTGGATAGAACTGCTTTTTAATGGCAAAAACAAATTCACTCCAAAAAGAAAGAATTTTACCATGCTTCTTCAAGTCAACTTGTGTCCTGCCTTCCCACCATACCAAGGCAGTTCCTCCAAGGCATAGGCTGGCCAGCTAAATTTTACTCTTGTCTGAATCAATATTCTGCACCCTGCAATACACATCAATCTGTCTAATCTAGTTATCTAGCTTCTCTACATTTAATTCTCTATCATATGTTGGCAAATCAAATTTAACATCTAATTTAATCAAAGATGTTTTCTTCTTTTTATTTTTAGGGCTATCAGGAGGGGTTGTTAGAGGAGGATCTTTTCCTTTCCCTTTGCCTTCAGAATGGCCATCTAGAAGAGGTTCCTCCACTCCTTTGTCTTGTTTGGAGGTGGAAGAATCTTCACTTTGACCTTTCGTAAATTCTCGATACATCTCCTCTACCATGGCTCTCATGGTCATGAAACTGTCCATGAACTGAGACTCTGATTCCAAGGGACTTTCTTCTGCCATTTTCCTCCTAGGATAGACTCTACCAATTTCTGGGTTAGCTTCAACCAATCCTCCTTCTCCTAATTTGAGCTTTGACTTAGTTATCATTCACCAATCCAGCATAAGCTTGTCTAACCCTCACAACCTAAAGCTCTGATACCACTTGATTTGATAATGAGATCTAAGACAAATAATAAGGTATTATTGGATCATGTGAATGGATTTGCCTATGTTATTTTATGCAATGGATCGATAAGATTGTGAAATACACAGATAATGAAGCAATAAACAAAAACATAATAGACAACACATAACACAACAAATTTAATGAGGAGTTCACCCAATACTCCTGGACCATCTCCTGGTCTAGCCTTCAGTGGTGGCCTCTCTATTATGTCTTCAAGGATATTTTTACGACAGTATGAGCTCAATTTGAGACTCAATACACAACAGATAAAACAACAAGAGTTTGCTTGAACCTCTCAAGCCTCTCTCAGTACACAGACTCTCTCAATCACACTCTGTTTCTGTCTTAGCTTTGTCTCGGCACCACCTTCAATATTGCTTGCCTCTATTTGCTCTCTGTCTGTGGTTTTAAAGCCAAACTTTGATGCATGTTTGTTTCAGCTTCTCGGCTTTTTGTCTCCCCGACCTCTGTCCACTCAGATCCCTTTTTAAGCATTAGAAATCATTATTAAACGCTTCCAAGGATGGTGGCCACCTTTACTGTAATAGGACAAGTCATCAGGCCTTTGGAACCCTTGAACTAGCCACTCTCTATTACCATAGAGAAATGTATTCGAAACTAAGAAAATCTGCCAAAACACAGTCTTTCAGACTTCAAATCTTTAGAATTGCGCCCTATTCTCCTATCGTGTCCACTTATAAGTCGTGATGTCACATCTCCACCATTGATCTGGGAGATCCAGATCCAATGGTTGAGATCCATTTCGGGCAGCCCTTTCATATGGGGGTTAACTTCCTGATGAGGGTGGTTTCCTCTCGCCTTGCCTTGGACACGTGGTAGCTGATGTGTGGTTTCGGGTGGAGCCCTGTCCAAACCGCTTTCTGCTTTTGGCCTGCCCAAAATCTCGCTTATCATGATTTCCTTTGTATTTTAGAAATACATTAAAAACATTGAAACCAATGTAAAATGGCTTATGGTGGATCTGAAATAACATATAATATCTTTAAGGAACCCTTTCAGGTCCAGCTTATCACATCGACGCTTCATCCTTGGTATTTCGTTTAATAAACGAAATACGTAAAATACATTAAAAATGCCTTTTCTGCGGATCTCAAATCTTATGCGATAATATTTATATAACCATCGGGTCCAGTTCATCGGATCACACATATATATATGTATATAGCCCGCTCCTCTGTGTAGCCCTGATGCAATATCGTGATAACCTCGGGTCATTGTAAGCACTCTTGTAATCTTCGATAGTTATCCTGCAATGCAACATGGGCCATCGATCTGCCCGTTTAATCGATGATACTAGTTGACTCTGCTGGTCACCGTTGCAAGTTTTATATGGTTTACGCCGATATCCGCTGATTGCAACCGTCGATACCGATTCGCCAATCAGATCTGGACCGTTGATCGACCAGATCTAGCAGCTACTATGCATTCACTGTTCAGACCTCCGATACTCTGTTTTTCACTGTTTTCACGTTTTTTTGGCCTCTCGATAGTGTTTTCCTGCCATTCTAAGGGTTATTCCCATGCGTTTGTAATGATCTTTGGCATGATTTTAAGAGATTTCGAAGACTTTAGAGAGTGTCTTAGGATCCATTCAGATCAGTTACATCCAGGAAAAGATGGAGTTCCTGTACATATCCTTGCTTGGCACAACATACTAATATGCTGTCAAGATTGCGCAGAAGTTTAAACAAAAGAAGCGAGACTCTGGATCTGCGAATCCGAAGAACAAAGGACAAAGCCAAGGCGGGGTGACCCAAGACAACCCGTCAAAGTCGCAAGAAAATAGCAACACTAAAAATTCAAAGAAGGACACATGAAAGTGGTGTGAGTTCCATAAGAGCCCCACTCATAAAACAAGTGATTGTCGGACCAAGCAGTCGTTGGTGGCCGAGTTGAAGGCTTCAGAATCAGATGCATGTTCCAACCCTGAGTCAGGAACTGAGAAGGGGAATGAAAAGGGGAAGCAAATCATTGATGTGGAGCCCAGTGCTACTGTTGCCACTGCCAAGGTCCAGAAGAATGACGCTGAATATATAGAGGAGGGGGAGCGTCTTTTCCACTCATACCTGTGGGTGAAGGGTTCGTCGCTGCAATTCATTGTTGATAGTGGGAGCCAAAAGAACCTCATTTTAGTAGAGGTTGTGAAGCAACTGGGCCTACCGAGCACACCACACCTGCAACCATACAACATTGGGTGGCTTCACTAAGGGCGAGATCTCCAAGTTCGCCAGCTGTGTTGCCTTCCCTACAACATCAAGCCCTTCACAAATGAGGTATTGTGTGATGTTGCACCTCTTGATGTTTGTGATGTATTATTAGGCCAACCATACTTGTGGAAGTGACATGTTGTGTATGATTCAAGGCCTCGCATTATTATTAGTTCTTTGGGTAATTCATTATACAAGATACCGAAGGTAGTCCCACCTACAACCACCTCTTTGATCTCTGCTAAGAAATGTAGCAAAATCATCTCGTAGACTAGGAAATTCATTTTCTGTCTAGTTCACCCTCAAAGTAAGGGGAAGATTGTAGCCACATCCATGGCCCCCAGGAAGGGTTCCTCCACGTAGTAGAAGCAGGTGGATATAGTCATGAAAGAAGACATAGACATCTTCTCCTCACCCACAGTGGTACCGTTGCACTGTCAAGTCAAGCATTCATCTGATCTAACTTCTGGAGCACCTCTACCCAATAGGCCAATCTATCACCACTCCATTCTAAAAAATTCCAAGTACAAGAAGCGACATGATCAACATTAGGTACCACACAAATTTCAAGTGGGTGAAAATGTCTAGTTTCATCTGCAGAAAGAACGCCTTACAAGAGCCCATCAGAAGCTCAGACCACTCTGATATGGTCCTTACGCCATTACCAAGGTTATGGGAAATAATGCTTTGGAGCACAAAATTCCCCCATTCCTTGGCTTACACTGATTTTTCAATGTGGACCACCCTTGACCATGCTTCCCACCATTACTGGAAACATCAGAGATTGTAGAATAGCTCAACAGGGACAAAGTTCAGCAAAAGTTTCTGCATCTAATGGAGGCACTCGATGCAATGGGGACCATTGCTTCCTAAGGGGGGAAGAATGATCCAGGTGGACATTGGTGGTCACCCACCTATCCCACTTGGACCCCCATAATTGTCTCTTTTAGTTTTTCAGTTTCCTTATTTGTAGCACAATTTACTATTTTTGGCAATTTTTCAGGTCTTGAACTTCCAGAGTCGTTTTGAGGCCCTAAACAACATTTTTTGGGAAACCTGTGAGCAACATGGGTCCATGGACTAATGCTTCTCATCCCAAAGTTTTAGTCCTCGGATATATCTTTCTAACAAGGTATTGTTCACGTCATACAGAGATCGTATGCCAAAGTTACAACCCCGAGAATTTGATGTACCAATTTACCCAAAATGGGGCCCATATTTTGGCGATTCATCTCCTAGGGTTAGGTTGTTGGATGTTTAGGGTTTTCCATTGTTTCTCAACAATAAATAGGCCTTCGAGCCTCATTTTAAGACACTTCAAAGGCATGTAGCCGCCACATCTCTTCTCAGAGATAAGCTACCATCGACCTAGCTGGTTTATTTCCATTTCTGGTTGTAAGCATATTTCAGTGTTTTACATTAATGAAACGAAATATTATTTCTGCTGCATCTCTGTATTTATGGTTATTTCTGTACTTTATTGCATTCCTGTGTAAATCCAGATCAGAAGATAAATCAATTTGAATAGTTCTACGATGCTATGAATAATCAAACCATGTTCTTCGCAAAACAAATGTGACACATTGTTTTCATGTAACTGATCATAAATTGTGCAAGTATTGTAATCATGAGAATAATTTAGAAGAACTTTACTTGTGTGATAACTCATGCTTTGATTATTACTCAAGAGGATCTCCGGTGAGATGAAGAACAAGATTTGCGATATGATACTTACAAGGAAAGCTAGGAGCTGCTCATCATGAAATGAACTTGACAGGTATGATTCCTTCAGCCAAAAATTGTCTTTGGAATGATCAACTTTGCAATTCCATGATTCTATGAGAGATACACATTCCAAACCTGAGCTTGCTAGGAGAGATTTGCACGGAGATGAATGAACTAAAAAAGATTCATGAATCCGCTTGGAATTAATATCTTGGAAATTTGAAAGATCACATCTGAGGTACCAGACATTTATCAAGAATAATTTTTCATCGAGTGAAAGCATGCAAAGAGAAGGATCATCTGGGAGAAACAAGATCTGACTTAGTTTGGGGGGCTTACCAGAGTCACGAGATCCTAACATAACCATCAACGGAAGTTGAAGTGCCTCGACTCCCTGGCAAGTCTTGAAACTTTCTAGAATTGTAAAATTACATTTTGAAGATTGTACTAGATCGTGCATGGTGTGAGGGTAGCTACTACTACATGTTTCAAAAAGCCCACTTCTCACTGGATGGTAGTTATTTTGGTCACTATTTTGACCGAATTCTTCAATTTCAACAACCAGATTACTGAAGTCGAAAGGTTCCTCTAATCGCGAATCCAAAGATAAATGAGTCAAGGAATTTTCATGAGCAAGCTTATTTGAAGAGTTGTCTTCATGCAGGTGAAGAGATGATGAGGGCTGGGAAGAGTACTCAATGATCCAGGTGGATATTGGTGGCCACCTGCGAAGTCCATTTGGACCCCCACCATTGTTTCTTTTAGCTTTTTAGTTTCCTTAATTGTAGCATAGTTTACTATTTTTAGCAGTTTTTCGGGTCCTGAACTTCTGGAGCCTTTTTGAGGCCCTAATAAACGTTTTTTCGGGAAAACCATGGACCATGTTACTCTTCCCAAAGTTGTAGTTATTGGATAGATCTTTCTAACGAGATACCGTGCACGTCAAATGAAGATCGTATGCCAAAGTTACAACCCTGAGAAGTTGATGTACCAATTTACCCAAACGGGTCCCACAGTTTGGCGTTTCATCTTCTAGGGTTAGGTTTCTGGATGTTTAGGGTTTTCCATTGTTTCTCAACAATAAATAGGCCTTCGAGCCTCATTTTAAGATAGTTCAGAGGCATGTAGCTGCCACATCTCTTCTCAAAGATAAGCTACCATCGCCCTAGCTGGTTTATTTCCATTTAAGTTTGTAAGCATATTTCAATATTTTTGATTAATGAAAGGAAGTATTATTTCTGCTGCATCTTTGTGTATATGGTTATCTCTGTATTTTGTTACATTCCTGTTTAAATCTAGATTAGTGGTATCAGAGCAGTCTACTTTTTTTCTCTGTTTTTCTTTGCATGTCGCCAACGAGGTAGGGATATAAGGAGTTAGGGCTTGAACTGGTCGAACTTTTGCAAGACCAGCCTCACAAATCCTGACAACCTCCCATGGCGGATGAAAAGAAAGACGATGGGGCAGGAGATCTTATCAAAATCTTGCTCAAAGGAGCCCTCGAGCGACAAAGGAACATGATGATGGACAACTTTGCCGAGATCCTTTAATGGCTACCCAGGGGCGACGCATCGGCTTCCAACAGCTACTCTGGAAATGCCACACCATTTAAGGTACAAGTTAATTTTGAAATCCCCATATTCAAGGGTCAGATAGACGCAGATGCCATCAATAAATGGTTAAATCTGCTAGAGGGTTATTTTTTTGTTCATGATTTTTCCAGTCGGGAAAAGATTATTTTCGCTCTTCTCAAAGCAGCCCCCCACATCAAGGACTGGTGGGAAACCTACTGCGAGCATAAGGATGAAAGTACAGGCTCACTATTTTCAGCGACACCCACTTGGAATTCATTTCGGGATGCCATCAAGGAGCAGTCCTACCCTGTCAGAAGCCATGAGGATCAATACACAAAGTGGACCACGCTGCGGCAGGGAAGGGACCAAGATGTGCCGGAGTTCACCAATATTTTCCATACCCTTCGCACAAATTTGGGTATCAAGGATTCAGAGCAGCATTTGGTACTCAAATACCATGGCTGCCTGCACAAGTACATCCAGGAAGAAATAGAATTCCTGAACATCTCCTCGCTCAGTATTGCATACTGATATGCCATCAGGGTCGAGGAAAAGTTTAAACAAAAGAAGAGAGACTTTGGATCTGCTAACCCAGAGCAAGGGAAAGGTTCCCCCAAATTGCAAAACAAAGGACAAAGCCAAGGTGGGGTGGCCCAAGACAACCGGCCGAAATTGCAAGCAACGAACAGCGCCGCGAAGTTGAAAAAGGACATGGGAAAGTGGTGTGAGTTCCATAAGATCTCCACTCACAATACAAGTGAGTGTTGGGCCAAGCAGTCACTAGTGACTAAGCTAAAGGTTTCAGAATTGGATGTAGGTTCTGACTCTGAGTCAAAACCCGACAAGGGAAATGACAAAGGGAAGCAAATTATTGATGTGGAGCCCAACGCCACCATTGCCACCATGAAGATCCAGAAGGAGGAACCTGAAGATCCAAAGGAGGAGGAGCATCTCTTCCACTCCCAAATGTGGGTAAAGGGCTCCCCACTACAGTTCATTGTCGACAGCGGGAGCCAAAAGAACCTTATTTCGGAAGAGGTCATGAAGCAGCTGGACTTACCGACCACAACACATCCACAACCGTACACCATCGAGTGGCTTCTCCAAGGACGAGATCTTCACGTGAGCCGGCAGTGTCGCCTTCCATACAAAATCAAGCCCCTCAAGGATGAGGTATTGTGTGACATTGCTGCCCTTGAAGTTTGTGATGTATTACTAGGACAAACATACTTGTGGAAGTGACATGCTATGTATGAATCAAAGTCCCGTGCTATTATTGTTACTTTGGGAACTAATTTGTACAGGATATCAGAGGTAGCACCATCTACCGCCATCTCTTTGATTACTGCAAAACAATGCAGTAAGCTCATTTCCAAAATCAGGAAATTTGTTTTCCTGATGATATTCCCTCAAGGAAAGAAGAAGATAGTGGCCATGACCTCCAGACAGGGTCCCTCCACATGACAACTACAGATGGACAAGGTGGTGGAGGAGTACGAGGAAATCTTCACCTCCCCTGTGGGCGTTCCTCTACATTGTCAGGTCAAGCACTCCATCGATATGACCCCAAGTACGCCGTTGCCCAATGGAACAATCTATCGGTGCTCCGTTTTGGAGAATGATGAAATCAAGAGATAGATTCAGGAGCTGTTGCAGGAAGGTCACATCTGTCCAAGTTCATCACCTTGTGGGAGCCCGATTGTGTTGGTAAAGAAGAATGATGGGACTTGGAGACTCTGTATTGACTGTTGGGCATTGAACAAGATCATTGTCCATAATAGGTACCCGATCCCACAGATTGATGACCTCTTGGACCAGCTGAAAGGGGCAACATATTTCAGCAAGATTGATTTGAAGTCAGGATATCACTAGGTACCAATCGATCCCTCTGATGTGTGGAAGACTACCTTCAAAGCCAAGGAGGGCCTGTTCAAATGGTTGGTGATGCCTTTCAGATTGAAGAATGCTCCTACAACCTTCATGAGGCTAATGGATGACATCTTGCAACCATTCACCAACTCATATGTAGTGGTATACTTGGATGACATCCTGATCTTCAGCCAGAGTTGGGAAGAGAACCTCCACCACATTCGATAGGTTCTCCAAACACTGCGACAACACAAGTTATGTGCCAATTTAGAGAAATGCACTTTTGGAATGACCCAGGTTCAGTATTTGGGATACATTATTGATGAACAGGGGGTGCATGTGGATCCATCCAAGATCCAAGTCATTCCAGATTGGCCATCTCCAACCACTATGATAGAGCTCTGCAACTTTCTAGGTCTTGCCAACTTCTACTGCAGGTTTGTGTTGGGATTTTCTCATATCACTTGGCCCTTGAGTCAAGTCACCAAGGGAGGAGTGAAAGAAAAATTCTTTTGGTCTGAATCTCGATAGAGGGCATTCACAAAGTTGAAAGATCGCCTTTGCATGGCACCGATGCTCACATTACTAGACTTGCAACAACCATTTGAGGTCGAGACATATGCCTCTGACTATGCTATTGTGGTAGTCCTTACTCAACATGGGCATCCAGTGGCATATCACAGTGAGACACTTTCAGACACAATCTGGAAGTATCCCACTTGTGACAAAGAGATGTATTCCATTGTGCAGGCCTGTCGACAATGGAAGCATTACATTTTGGGGAAGGAAACGGTCATCCACATAGACCACCAACTCCTGCAGTTCCACCGACTCCTATAGTTCATAAGGACCCAAGGGAAATTGCAGAATGATCGCCATCAGAAGTGGACCACATACCTGCAACAATTCCATTTGAATATCAAGTATAAGAAGGGTAGCACCAATAATGTTGTAGATTGCCTCAGTCGACCACCGATCATGGCGTTAACCACTGTGCTCAACTCTTGTGGGCACGAGACTTCTGACTGGCTACTTATCTACAAAAGCGACCCAGAATTCGGCCACACATACCAGACACTCTTTGAGGGTCAGCATGTTCCGGATTTTCACCTCCAGGATGCCCTGTTATGCCACCTGGGTCACCTCTATGTTCCTTCAAGTGAGCGTGCCAAGATGATTTGGGAAGCACACTACAGTCAGGCTGCTAGACATTTCAGGGTCGAGAAAATGGTGGCAGTACTGTAGAAGTATTTCTATTGGCCGAATCTTTGACACAATGTCAGGAAGTACATCAGATCATGCACTGTTTGCGCCATTGCCAAACCGACCATGAAGAAGCAAGGCCTCTATACCTTGCTGCCTACCCCTAGTCAACCTTGGGAATCCATCTCCATGGATTACATGTTAGGTCTTCCTTCCACAAAGCATGGAAATGGCTGTGTTTTTGTGGTCGTCGTCAGGTTCTCGAAGATTGCCATTATGGCCGCCTGCAAAAAGAATATCACAGCAGAAGCCACTACTAAACTCTTCTTTGATTGAGTGTGGGTACACTTTGGGATCCCATAGTCTATCATCTTAGATCGGGACATAAGGTTCCTCAGTACATTTTGGTCCAGTCTCTGGTCGACACTGGACACCAAAATCACTAAGTCCACAGCCTTCCATCCTCAAACTGATAGACAGACAGAGGTTGTCAACAGGATGATTGTACACATTCTATGCATGTACAACTCAAAGCATCCATGCACATGGGACAAGAGCCTCCCCTATGTTCAACACAGCTACAACCGGGCTCTCCACAGCTTGACTGGCCATAACCCTTTTCAGGTGGGCTTGGGATTCCAGCCACTATGTCCCATTGATGTGGCCATGCCAGTTGCAACTACTCATGTAGATTTGGCTCATGTCCAGTCCTAAACAGATAAGGCAAACAACTTCATTAAGCACATCCAACATATTCGCTAGTATGTCCATGACATTCTATAGAAATCAAATGCCGAGTACAAGCAAAGACATGATCAACATCGGGTGCCACACAAGTTTCAGGTGGGTGACAAAGTCTGGTTGCATTTGAAAAAGGAATGCCTTATCGGAGCCTATCGCAAACTCAGACCACTTCGATATGGTCCTTACACCATTAACAAGGCTATGGGAGATAATGCATTTGAGCTCAGCATTCCTTCATTCCTTGGCCTGCACCCAGTGTTCAATGTGGACCGCCTTCAGACATACTTTCCACCATTACTAGACACATTTGACATTGCAGAACAACTCACACCCACAGAGTTAAATCAAGATTTCATGGAAAAATCTGCAACTGATCGGATCATGGACACACAGATCAAGCACACTTGCCAGCAGAATATCTAATTGTATAGAGTTGTCAAAGCAGGCCAACTCCTTCACTAGGGCAAGTGGCTCACTAGGGACCAAGTTCAACAGAAGTTTCCTCATCTCATGGAGGAACTCAACACAATGGGGACCATTGCTTCCTATGGGGGGAGGAATGGTCCAGGTGGATATTGGTGGCCACCTGCCAAGTCCACTTAGATCCCCACCATTGTTTCTTTCAGCTTTTCAGTTTCCTTAATTGTAGCATATTTTACTATTTTTAGTAGTTTTTGGGTCCTGAACTTCCGGAGCAATTTTGATGCCCTAAATGATGTTTAAAGTTGTAGTTCTCGAATATATATTTCTAACGAGATACTGTGCACGTCAAACAAAGATTGTATGCCAAAGTTACGACCTCAGGAAGTTGATGTACAAATTTACCCAAACGAGGCCCATAGTTTGGCGTTTCATCTTCTAGGGTTAGGTTTTTGGATGTTTAGGGTTTTCCATTGTTTCTCAACAATAAATAGGCATTCGAGCCTCATTGTAAGATATTTCAGAGGCATGTAGCCACCACATCTCTTCTCAGAGGTAAGCTACCATCACCCTAGCTAGTTTATTTCCATTTATGTTTGTAAGCGTATTTCAGTATTTTTAATTAATGAAAGGAAGTATTATTTCTGCCGCGTCTTTGTGTATATGGTTATCTCTGTATTTTTTTGCGTTCCTATTTAAATCCGGATCACTCAAATATTTGATTGTTTTCATTTACATCATGGATAATCTCACCAACTTGTGACAATTGATAAGTTAAATCAATTGATGATGGACTTGAATAACATGGATTACTCCCATCACAAGTAGATGTATTGTAGACGATAGAGCACAAGGGATAGTGAGATAAAGAGGAAAATTTGGTAAGCACATTTTCTTTATCTAATTCAAAATTTGGATCCAAAGTAAAATCTTCATGAGAAACAAAAATATCAGTTGATGCAACTTGGCATTCGTGATTGCATGCATCAATAAAATCATTATCATTGGAATGGTTGTTGCCTAAGGCTATAGATTGATTGAAATAATTAATTGTGTTTGATTCGCTACCGAGATTAACATAGTGACAATCACCCAAGAATGGAAGAGCATAATCTTGACATGGAGGATCTTCACAAAAATAAGAAAGATTGAGAGCATATTCACATTCCTACTCCTCTGCTTGTGAAAAGTGACTGCCTTGTACCTGATCGCAATTTAAACCAACAAAGCGAAAATCAAGAGAGTGTGAAAGACCAGTGACTGGAGAAAATTGATTGAGCGGATCACAGTACAAAGAATCAAGGCATGTAGATGAGAGAGGGTAACAGGAATTTAGGCTAGAGTTATGAATAATGAGATCAACTGTGGAATGGATGAGTTAGTCTTCTACCATAGGCTTCATGAGCCATTATGGAATTTGGTACATTGAATCTCAATCATGAATAGAAGAAGAATGAGAAGGTGGATTAGGAATTTGATTTTATGATTTTTAACTATATTTCTATCATAAAGAGGCCCCCACATCGGGATTGGAAAAGGAGTAGGACAAGGCACAAAAGGAGTAGTGGATTCCCCCTCCGTAATCAGAGGTGTCTCATGATTCACTTGTGTTGGGGGAGTAGAAAATTAGTGGGTTTAGGTTTGCTATGTAAAGAGAAGAACCAAGCACTCAAACTCTTGTTTCAAGAAATATTGATTCATGACTTCTTCAAAAATTTCACAAAAAAGGGAAGGAATCGATAAAAAAGTCCTCAACTGATTCATTAGGATTCATTCTTAAGAGATTGATTCTTTTACAAACATCTAGGTAATTATACTTGTCAAAGGATTGATGGAGCTTCCCGAGGAACTGATGAAGGTATTGGATGGAAGTAGGTGGCAACATATGGCACCATCGATTAACATTA
Source organism: Pinus tabuliformis (assembly GCA_031772625.1). Lineage (NCBI taxonomy): Eukaryota > Viridiplantae > Streptophyta > Pinopsida > Pinales > Pinaceae > Pinus > Pinus tabuliformis. The sequence goes on along the minus strand of CM062819.1, from coordinate 278,592,594 downwards.
CCTTCAAGGGTAAGGAAGAAAAGCACACAAGAAAATCCATCATCATCGATTTCATAAGATTCAAAAAATTTAAGAAAATCAGAAATGTGCTCAGTTATGGGTGTTCCATCCTCACCATCAAACTTTAATTGGGACAAGTGATTGAGAGGCTCATCGGGAATTGAAAATTGATAAAGGTAAAAATTGGAGAAACACCTAGGGAGTAAGATTTGTGTATGATCCATTTTAGATAAGAGGTTCAAACCAAATTCAACGGGCTTAGCTTGTCATCTGGCCCTATTTCTAGTGCCAATGTTGATGGTGTTGGAAATCCATCAACCAAGGGGGTCTCCCAGATGTGTCTCAATTATGCCTCACACCATTTGGTGTAGGAACCCCATCTACAATAGCAGCCCATTTTCCACATATCTCAAAGATATGCCTTGGATCTAACTGTCAGCACGAGAGAGGGATGCAATGGTGTCATCGAAAAATGAGGAGGTATGCCTGGTGAGTGTTCAGTTGAAAATGTGTCAAGGTTCTTCTACTATGGAGAGGCGAGAAAAGTGAGCCTCTAAGTGAGAGGTAGTAGTACCAACCAAGAAGAGACACACATGAACGAGAAGGATGCATCTGAAATCCAACAAAATAGTCCATAGAGGATGCAACTACCATTACAACCAAAAAATGAATAAAGATATGTATAATATCCTGAAGAATAGTCTACAAGGATGGGACAACAATAAAAACCATTAGACACATTCTCAATAAGTTAAGTACTAAAATAAACAAAATAGTTAAACTATCTTAGCACATGTGAAAGAAAACATGAAATACAAACATCGACATAATAGTCTTACAAACATTCATAATCCATGCATGAAGAATGTTGTGGCCTTGAAGGCTTATGTCATTAAGTAAAAGCTCCAAGATACATGTTTACAATGTACATCACTAGCTCTAGTAGTGGAACATTGGAGCCACTCCTTGCTCCTCAAAGAACTAGCTTATCTCTTTAATGCCTTGTGGGAGGAGCCAAGGTGAAAATTCCTTTTCCCATACAATGAGGGAGTATATATAACCAAGGGGTGATTCTTCCCCTCATTGTGACTCTATGACTGCCCTCATGATTGTTTGAATTCCTATGACTTTTCAGCTTACATGACTCTCCATATTACATATTTGTCCTTTAGACTTCCAATTTACAATGAATACAATATGCACGGTGCACAATGATGATGTGGCATATGAAAACCCATGACAAGACATGACATGGAGCTGATGATATGAATTGCTTGAATGATGTGGCAATGTCAAGCCACTCCTACTACTGTGAATGGTGTATGCTTGAGAATTCTGTTGTCTTCCACCTCCTCATGGCTTGGTGATAGGAATCTTCAATTATCCCAAGTCTTAAGTTGTGGTCGCAAGTTGGTGTCCCTTTTCTTTTTCTTGGTAGATCAGCTTGCATGCTTAGCTATAGGAATGTATTTTTCATTTCCTCCTCCTTCATTACTTTCTTCATCATCCTACCATCATATGATAAGGTACCTATATTTTCAATTCACTCATGACGAGACATCATCAGCTTGAAAAACCTCCTAGCTTAAGGTGATGCATTTTGATTGATGGGCTGAGCCAAAACTGGTAACAGGGTGGAAAGGGGGTTCTCAGTGACTATGTGTTGCACAATTCCAGAAGCCAGAGCTGAGGCTTGAGGTCTGAAACTACACTATGTGTAGTTCAGGATGGGCTGAGGGATAAATGTGCACAGTTATGGTAGCTAGTGGGACAGGCTACAGGGATGGCCACTGTGGGAGAATTATGCATAGTTATGAGAGGCAAGGGAGGCTAGTCTACTATGGGATTACGTAGTTAAGAGGCGCAGGGATAAATCTTGGGGCTTGTGCTTGCACAATGCATGGTTAAGGCTAAGTTGTTTGAGAGGATTACACAACCCTGGAGGTGAAGACTGGGTCTTGGGCTTAGGAATTGCACAATGTAGCAGTCCTGGGAGGTAGGAACTATGCATTATGTAGAACCAAAGATCAAGGTCACATATAGAGGACTAGAACTGTGCAATGCACACTCCAGGTAGGCTGGGTGAGGTCAAGTTGCTAGGCCAGGAAGCCTCTTCGGAAAGGGTTAAGTGTTAGCCCAGTGAGACTGATGTGTGAAGTGATAAATATTTGAATTTGGTCTAACACTTAGAATAATTGACAACTCAACAACATATATCACCCATGATACATAAAAAATACATTTTCCTATGTGTGCCTTATCTATGAGCAGTTACAACAAGTGCAACACCACAAATACACTTTATGACGACCTTGACGACACTTATGCGAAAGTGCTCAAAACTTTGTGAATGAGTGTGACATGTGTTTATATGGTTAGGAAAACTCATAAACACAAATATGGACCCTTGAAACCTATTGGATGCAACCCACTTGGCCTCGATTTTGGCAAAGACTCCACATTTTGTGGGGCGAAGTGCGCAATAGAGCGTGCAGTGGAGAGAATTTTGAGGAATTAAATATACCGGACGGTGTCGTAAAGGAGTTGGGGTGGGTCAAAGCCCCTCATTTTTGTGAAATCGTATGATTTTGTAAGGGATCAATGGTTTTGGGGCCATAGTTCCTTATTTTAAGTAGTCCATGGTATTTGGACCATGGTATTTTGATGATGTAACCCTGCAATGTAATAATATATATAGGGTAAGATAATAAGAACAAAATGATGAGAATCAATCAATGTTATGGATGAATCATTTTGATGTGTAATTTGGTAATAAAGGAGAGGCTTTGCAGCTGAGTGTGCAGACAGCCTGCAACTTAGTGCACAGGCCAACAACAGGATGTTGTTCAAATATTCATTATATTAAGCAATATTTCTTATGGACATAGCCCTACACTAGGGTGAACCAAGTTACATTGGTATTTTGATGTGTATATTTGCTTATTATCTATTGTAGAGTAGCAGTTATCATAGTTGCATTTTACTTAAACACAATGATAGTTTATGGTTTCATGTAACATGCTTAAGTGATTAATCTAATGTGGCGAAGTGATTTATAAATGCTAAGAATAAGATAACATAATAATACCACATATCCTAGTCCCTCAAGGCTACATAAACCTAGTTCTGCATCCTCCCATAGTCAATTCGGGTGAGACTGTGATCTGCTTGTAGGTCGTTGTTGAACGGGCTAGTGATGAAGGGTTTTGTTGGTGCACAGTATAGATTGAACCTGGGTCAGCGCAAATCGAGCCAAAAAATGGTTCCATTTCTAGGACTAGTATCTATTTGAGGGATATGTGGATGTGGTACCCATTGAAGAAAGAGATTCAAGACTGGATAGACTTGAAATAGCAAGAATTTGCGAATCAAGAAAACAAAAACCCTCATCTGACATCTGAAGCTTGGTTACAAAAGCGTATTTTCACAGATCAATATGAAATTTTCTTCACTTCTTTTCTAGTTGATTTGTACGAGTGGATATCGAGGTTGACCGAAAGGAAGAACTATTGTAAGGGTGAAGAACCTATTGTGTGGACTCTTGAACTGATACAACGAATCGGGAGCACTGATAATAGGATATCAAGGGCTGTCTATTTATGGATTGATAACATCTTGGGAGGACTCATTACTAAGTTCATTGTAGATTCAATCATGTCCTACAATGAAGTAGAATGAAGATTCTTCAAAGGACCATGAGGTAAGTAGTTAGAATCTCTAAAACTTTGGATTAAGATGCTTCTGTGTGAAAAGGGAGTTTTATGGATGTAGTCAAATTTCTAGTTTACATATGTTTGGAATAAGAAAAAATAAATTTGAACAAGATATCAGAGTAACATGAAGTGGAAAGAGATATAAAGTAAAAAGGTCTCATGGAAAAGACCTGAACACCTTTGTAGAGACTAGTTTTGAGAGGATCTGAAAGTGAAAGAGAAGAAAGCCACCGTGATAACCCCCAGGTAACTTTGCAGCCTGAGAGTTCACATAAGCCAGAATACAGTAATAGCCAGGGTGATTTTGGCTTTCACCCTCCCCTACCCCCCCTACCCCCCTACCCCTCCCCTTACTAATCCCCCTCTTTCTACCCCTCCTCCCCCTCCCCTTACTAATCCCCCTTCCCCTCCAAGAAGAAGTATGATTGATGAACTGGATTGGAGAATCCATAATAGTTTTGGTTTTTATGTGAAGTTGTATGGACAACAAAGCAGATCAATAATGAGAATATAAAGAAAGTGAAGACCATTATGACACTCTAAGATAGAGAATTGACATGGTATATGAAGTATTCAAATAATCAAAACATAACATTTGCAAATATTAAAACAACACTGATAAGAGAGTTTAAGAAGCCAAAGTCTGAGTCACAGTGCATCATCGAGTTGAAAGAGATCAAACAAAAACCTACTGAGTCTGTTTGGGAGTTTGATCAGAGATTTAAGGTGTTATTAGATCAAGTAAGATTCAACATAGCTTCACAACAACATCAAGAATGGTTTATAGCTGTGTTGCTACCACATATCAGATTGCCATTGATGCAACAAAAGATAGAAAGTCAAGCCGAAGCTCTACAGATTGTGATGAAATTGGAAGATTCACCTATAGGAGATACTAATGCAGGCATGCAATAGATTCATAATTAGTTGGTGAACCTAACCCTACAAATACAAGATATCAAGAAAATCAAAGAATTTAGAGAAGAAGTATGGTATACGAAGTGCAGATTAGAGGTCCATTCTAAGGAAAAGTGCCCTATCTTCAAGTATTACATGGCTGGTGGGGCACTGAATCCCTTGAATGTAGGATCCAATGTGTGGTATGAAATATGTAATAGTAGAGGCCAGCATAAATATGCATAGACTCCAAGGAATCTATATTGCAGATTTTGTAAATCAGTAGGACACGATGAGAATAATTGTTGGGCTTACAAACTAATGATGGAGTGGGGCATTGACACTTATAGAATGCAAGAAGAAAAGTAGGGGAATGAGGACAATAGACAACATGGTGTTTGAGGAGGTTATAAAGGAAGAGGTCGAGGTGGTGGATCTAGTCAAGGACATGGACAAATCATTCGCTATAACTATGGCTAGCCATGTAATTTTGCGAGAGACTACCAAAACCCCACAATGACATGTAAGTACTGTAAATCATTTGACCATGTAGTTGAAAATGTAATTTACTTATGGAAAATATGTAATAAAAAAGGAATCAGCAACCGACACAAAATATTTAAATTATGACTACTGAAAGGAGTACCGATGAACCTCGAATTACTATTTTCACTAGAATTGGAGCTACTACTAGTAGTGATAAAGCAGATGAAAAGAAAGAATCTGAAAGTGCATGGGTTAGAAATACTGCTGAGAAAGTTCTTGTTTTGATATTCAGAAAGAAAAAGAAGTATTTATGGAAGAAAAGTGAAGTTTTATGGATGTTGGAGTTTCAAACTGTAATGCACAGCCAAAGCCTGATCACAAAAGTAACTGTGATGTGTCATCAAATTCGATACAAAACCAAGCTCTAACACAGGATCGAGCTCCGACACAAGACTAGGATTCAACAAATCAAGTAGGTATTTAAAAAAAATTTCATACTTGTATGAAATTGTTAAGAGATCAAAAAGTTGTAGAAGGGCTTTAGGAGTTGATAGAATTGTTGGCATTATGATGCACGTGTTGTCCTTGATGGCAACTCATTTGTAAAAGAAATGTATATGGTAACTAGATGAATCCATAGGTCAGTTCAAAGGTGACAGAGTGATGGAAGAGAATAACATAATGATGGGACAAAGGTTTACATATCATAATCAAAATTTTGATAAAGGTGAATATTTGAAGATCTATAAGCGGGTTCGTCAAGGCCAAGTCACGTATACATGCAGGTACAAAGAAGCAAAGTTGCGTACATGTTGGCGCACTAATTTAAGAATACTAAGGGTCCTTACCATGGTATTAGCCCAAAATATTGAGCGCAATAATGGTTATTTGATACCATCCAAGATTACCATCGGCACTAGTGTAGTTTGACTCATGGTATTGGATAAGGATCTAACTATATAAGGAGGTGAAGATCAAAGTGCTAAGTGTGAATTGGAAAGGGTTTTTTGATCTAAAGTATATTTGCATTATAAGGGCCATAGTTGACACATAGATTTGAAATAACTATGCACCAATGAAAACAATGATGGATCAGGATCATGAGACCTGAAATGACCTTCCATTATATCATCTGCTCATGGATTGACTAGATCTAAGTATTAATGCATGTTTTTATCTCTGAATATTATGATCTTGGTCTTTCTGATGTTCTAAGGAGCTACACAATTTTAGGTCAAAATTTGCAGATCTGTACATAGGTTGGTCTTAGTGAAGTCACGTATACACTTGAGTTCATTTCTTCAAAGTCATGTACATAAAGGAAGTGTTACTATTCATAAATGACTGATCAACCTGATCAGTGCTATTGTATCTCTGTTGTCTGTCAATGATGTCCTCATGTTGATCTAGGTAGAGTGATAATGTCTGAAGTAGAACTGAAGTAATGATGAATTTGAATTTGGTTACATGTTTATTGGTTGAAAATATTATTGATGTTGCTAACTGTATGAGTGTTCTATAAGCTAACATAATATTTCATAATAACTTTGGTCAACTCTATGCCTGATTCAAAATTACAAGTTTTTAGTATATTGAGATCTGTACTTAGGTTTCTCTACGGAAAAGCATGTATACATGCGAGTTGCTTTAAGTGAAGTAGTGTATACATGTTGGCATATGAATGATCAGGGTTGTAGTTGATTCTGTGTGTTGATGCAATATTTTGAGTTCATTTATGTGTTCTGGTTATAATGATCTCATTGTTTTGTTTGAAATACGTTGGTGTTTTCTTTAGTTGATCTACAAGTTGTGATGTATTAAAGTAGGTGGATCGAGTGTGAAAATTTATGAAACATGGTCCACGGATGTTGCTGAGGGTTGGAGCCTTCACTGAGGAAGTCGAAGCTTCCTTCTAGTAGTAGCTGGTAATCAGATCAGGGGGTTGGTGTTCCCTTCTAGTAGGAGCTGGAGAACAAGTGAAGGTTGTAGCCTTCAACAAGTGGGTGCCTGCGTATTGGCATGAGTCTGCACAAGTACAATAATGTAAGAAGTTTTTGCTATTAATAAGTTTGAAGATAGAGATGACAACAACAGTGGTTTTCTCCCACATTGGGTTTCCACCTTAAAGCTTGGTGTTCATGTGTGTTTCTTATGTGTGATATTTTAGTCTATTCTTACTGCACCTTCTTGCTACTTATCAAATTCCTGATAAATCTCTTACATTCTAGTTTAAGTTTAACAGATAAAGAATTAGTTGTTTTACAAGTTTACTAAGAATATGTTAGTTTCTTTTACAACAATCGCATACATACACGAGTTGGGTTCAGTGAAGTCACATAAATATTTCAGAATTATTATTATTATTGTGTGTTTTTAAAATACCGATTCACCCCACCTCTCATTATTTTTCCCAACAAGATATCTATGCATCCAAAGAAAAACTGCAAAGTGAGATGCGTGCAGTCATTAAATTGCATTGACAGAAGAGAACTAGAAGAGAAATGAGGCTTCGTGTGCATATAGGAGAGTATGAGATGGATCAAGTTATTCTAGATTTGGGATCTGATGATAATGCCTTAATGAAGAAGACATGGGGATTAATGGGGAAGTCAAAGCTACAGTGATCACCTATTCAGTTAAGGATGGAAAATCAACAAAATATTGTGCCTCTAGGAAGACTACTAGGTGTCATAGTGGATATTGAAGGAGTTAGCACTACTGCTTACTTCGAAGTAAAAGAGATCATTGATGATAGTAACCCTTATCCTACATTGCTTGGAATTGACTAGGTATTTGAAAATATGGCCATAATTAATCTGAAGAAGAGACAAATGATATTTGAAGGAACCAATATGAGAGTAATTGTTTCCTTGGATCCATCAGAAGGAATAAGATATACAGAACCAGTCAAAGAATAATACTACACAAATGACATAAACAATATCTATCAAATGACAGCGAAGGAACAAGATTATGTTAACCCTACTGCAGAAGGAAAGTTGAGATGGGAGCATGATAGTTCTTGTACTTCAGACTCTGAAGAATAGCTAGAGAATTGGTAGAATATGTTGCATGAAGTATCCATAAGGAGCTATGAAAGAATTACCAAATGAGTTCGTTGTATGATATCTGAGGTATGTAACCTTCCTTCTTATGATGGCTTAGGTGACGTAAATACTTTTCTTAATGATTATGAAGAACAAGCTCCAGAAAATCAAAGGTTATCAACCTTAGATATAGCCCTGAAAGCTACCCCATGCTAGATTGTGGAATGCACACAAGAAGAATTTTGGAGGTTGGTAGGAATGTCGAAGACTGATGGGGATAAGATTTGGACAAATATATATAGATATAGAGATAAAATATGATGGTGAAACTAATCCTAGGAAGAATATCCAGCTATGCACTACAACATGGAAGGAGATTCCATAGCAAGAATGGGTATGTGGATTCATTCATACATTAGAGACAATCCCTAAGAATTGGTACCTAGAAATAGAGCTTCAACATGATACCATGAACTAGGCATACATGGTTGATGGCTTCGTATTCAAATTCAACTTTGAGGACAATTTCCCATATGTAGATTGGGCCCTTTAGATAGTCGAGAAGAGGATATTTGAGAATGTAATCCCACTGACATGATAGCAACTTGATTGGGCTATGCAATAGAGTGCTATAACCTAACTGTATATGAAGAATAAGATCCTCGCAAAATCGACATAGTAGAGTCAGAAGGATACTGTGAAGTAATTGGACCTGAGCTAGAGATACCAGACACAATGAAGCCACTGAAGGCCAAGAAGGTAAACATAGGATCAGACAAGGAACCCAAGTTTGCAACAATAGGAGACTACTAGAATGAGGAGACAGTCAGTAAAGTTACAAAGTTACTTCATGAATATCAAAAACTATTTCCCACCAAGTTTTCAGATATGAAGGGTATAATAGGAGATCTACAAGTTATGAAGATTCCCCTTAAGCTTGATGCGAAGTCAATAAAAAAATGACATTACATGTTGAACACGAAGTATAAGGAGAAAGTGAAAATAGTGCTTGATAAGATGATAGAAACATGAATTATTGAACCTATAGAATAATTAGAATGGGTGAGTACTATGGTGGTGCAAGAGAAGAAGACTCGAGGAAAAATTAGGATCTGTGTTGATCTGGTAAAGTCAAATGATGCATGTTTACATGATCCCTTCCCTACCCCTTTCACATTTGAAGTGTTAGAAAATGTAGGAGGTTAGGAAGCTTATTCATTTGCAAATGCATTCTCAGGTTATCATCAGATTAGGATTGCACCTGAAGATTGACATAAGACCACATTTTCTATAGAATGGGGCTCATATCAATACACATTAATTCCTATTGGATTAAAAAATTCTCTTGCTATATTTTCTAGGGTGGTGGTCGTAGCTTTTAAGGAATACATCCACAAATTTAGAGGTATATTTTAATGATTGGACAATATTTGGATTGTTGAGAAGACATGTTGGAAGTTTAAGACTTATGCTCTACATATGTAGATAGTATCATATCTCTTTGAACCTAAAGAAGTACATATTTTGTTTGCCTTTCGGCATATTTTTGGGACATCTTTTCTGTAAGCAAAGACTAATGGTGGAGCCTAATAATATTTCTATCATTATGAACTTTCCTCCACCTAAGATAGTAAGGCAGCTTCGCACTACATTGGGACATACTAGGTATTATAGGAAGTTCATCAAGGGCTACGCTAAAATCACTTCACCCACGGAGAATCTCTTGAAGAAGGATGTAAATTTTCAATGGAATGAATAATGTCAGAAGAGCATCGACATATTGGTATTTGCACCTATACTAGTGTTCCCTGATTGGAATAGGAAATTCCATGTCCATGTGGGTGCCCTTTGTATAGCTTTGGGAGTGGTACTAGAACAACCTAGTGCATGAGAGATTTATCATCCTATAACTTTTGAAAGTAGAAATTTATCTAAAGAAGAAAAGAATTAAACCACTACAGAAAGTGAAGGACTGGCCATGGTGTATGCTTTGCGTTTGAGCCTTCGTTAATTTTGAGGATTTTTGACTAGTTTTAACAAACTGTAGGGCAAGAAAGGACAAATGGCAGCAAAAGTTGGGTGGTGGAATGAGAAGTTGCAAGAAGGTGATGGCAAGGTGGCAGTGAAAGGCAAAGGCAACTGAGGAAATGAAAAATCACAGAGGCAGCCAAGGAAGCAAGCAGCTGAGCGAGAACTGGTAGTCCAAGAAGCTGAGAAGGATATAAAGACAGGAAGAACAAAAAGGAAGGGTTGGATTATGGGTTGATGGTGTTGCTACTATTGTTATTGAGTTTCGTTGATCATTGGGGCTGGTGCTGAGACACTGAAGGATTGGGCCGCTGAGGAGGTACGCAGATACTAGAGCAGGAGCAAGAGGGGCTAGGTACTAAGGAACTGAGTTGTGGAGCAGATCTGACTCGAGCTACTGAGCCAGGTATTCTCTATGTTGTTGACGACCAAGAGCCGAGTTCTAATGTATTCTATTCTGATACTTTAATGTAATTCGAAGTTGATGACTGTTAAGGCCCATAAATATACTGCACATCTTATTGTATGGTTTGTCAAAATTTTTATTAGCCCCCTTGTTATATGAGGATGGTGTTTGATAGATCGACACTCATATATTGTTAAGTTCTGTGGCATACATGATGAGTCTCAGTGTATGAGTTGATGATACTATTATTTATGTTCCATGTTGTGTGACCGCATATGTATATGACTGCCTGTGTATAGATTAGACCTCTTAAATCCTATGCTGAGCCCTTCTCCCCTTTTGGTCACGGCGTGCTTCAGGTGAGACTCTTTGCCCTTCGGGGTAAGGTGAAAATGCCAAGGCTGTCCTAGAATGCAACAGACCATTGTTGGCCTTTCGTGCCTAATCCTGGGGTCTTTTCCCTGATGACTCACTCGAGCCAACAATTTTCATAAGTTTAGACACTATTTGTTGGGGTCACACTTTAAAATGTTTACAAATCATTCTACACTAAAGTATTTAGTTAATGAGCCTGTATTAGGAGGACGGATTTGTAGATGGTTACTATTATTCCAGGAATATGACTTTGAGATCATTGTTAAACTAAGGAGACTGAATGCAGGACCTGACTATTTGTCAAGATTGGAAACATGAGAAGAACCAACTAGCATAGAGGATAATCTCCCTGATGTAGAGTTATTTTCAATCAGAGTGGAAGATGACCATTTCGCAAATATCATTCAATTTTTTACCACAGGAATGGCTCCTTCATAGTATACTACGTAGAAAAAGAAAGAATTAGTGGTTAAGGCAACTGAATTTCAATTAATAGAAGGATAGCTATATAAGATAGGACCAAATGAGATATTGCACAAATTTGTTCTTGAACATGAAAGGTAGATGATTCTAATAGAGGTTCATGGGGTGCAACTGGTGGACACTGTGGAGGAAAATATATTGTGCAAAATATTTTTATAGCAGGATTGTGGTGGCCTACACTACATAAATATGTGAAGGATTATTGTCGAGCATGTGATGTGTGTCAAACAATAGGGAAGTCTTCCATAAGAGATGAGGTTTCGTTGGTACCACAAATTACATTGCAAGATTTTGATGAGTGGACCATTGATTTTGTTGAACCCATCAACCCACCTAGAAAGAGGACTGGTGCAAGGTACATAATTACAATGATTGATTAGTTGAAAAGATGGGAAAAAGCACAACTAGTAAGGGACTACAACACAAAGACTTCATCGAAATTTATTTTTTACATATTGTCTAGAATTGAATGTCCGAAGATTTTGATGAGTGACCAAGGTTCACACTTCCTAAATAATATGATTGAAGCATTGACTAAGGAGTCCCAAGTTTATCACCAAAAGAGTACCCCTTATCACCCTTAGTCCAATGCAACAATAGAAGCACTTAATAAGATTTTGGAGAATGCACTTACTAAGGTATGCAATGTTAATAGAGATGGTTGGGACCTTAGAATTCCAGTAGTTTTATGGGCTTATATGACCACATGTAAAAATTTGACAGGTCAGACACCATTAAGGTTAGTTTATGCAAAAGAAGATGTGACGCCCATGGGTAAACTATGCCTAGCTTAAGGATTGCAACTTTTAGAGAATTGGTAGACCCTGATATAATGGCGGAAAGAATGTTGTAGTTGCTTGCTTTGGATGAAGATAGATTTATAGAAGGATTCCATCACCAGGTAAAGAAACCAAGGTAAAAGGCCTGGCATGACATACATATTAAGTATAAGAAGCTCTAGGTAGGATACCTTGTTCTCCTTTGTGATAGTAAGTTTGTAAAATTTCCAAGAAAATTCAAGATGCATTGGTTGGGCCTATACATTATCAAGCATATTACTGATGGAGGCACTGGTCAATTAGAAAAGTTAAATGGAGAATTGGTTCAAGGAAGAGTAAATGGAAGTAGGTTGAATTTGTACAGGGAAAACCCTACTCCTACAACATCTCTCTGAAGGAAGGAGAAAAGTTTTAGTGTCACCTACAATTGAAAGTGGGCACTAGACTATAAAATTTGGTGCAAATAGATCTTCGACATAGGAAGTTACTTTGCTATATTCTTGATTATGTCAAAGTTCGTAGGAGCCTTGATGTAAGAGGTGTTGCTTCACTACAATATGGGATGCTTCGAAGTTCACCGGGAAATATATTGCACATCTTATTGTATGGTTTGTCAAAATTTTAATTAGTCCCCTTGTTATATGAGTATGGTGTTTAATAGATCGACACTCGTATATTGTTAAGTTCTGTGGCATACATGATGAGTCTCTGTGTATGAGTTGATGATACTATTATTTATGTTCCATGTTGTGTGACCACATATGTATATGACCGCCTGTGTATAGCTTAGACCCCTTAAATCCTATGTTGAGCCCTTCTCCCCTTTTGCTTGTGGTGCGCTTCGCGTGAGACTCTTTGCCTTTTGGGGTAAGGTAAAAATGCCAGTGCTGTCCTAGAATACAACAGACCATTGTTGGCCTTCCGTTCCTAAACCTAGGGTCTTTTCCCTAATGACTCGCTCGAGCCAACAAATGGTTCCATTGTCGGGACCTGAGGTTAGGAGAACTACTTCAGAGTATGGTATCGGCAGTGTTTAAGAAAGAGATCGGAAACTGATGGAATCACAAGGTAGACTAATTTGTGGTAGAAAGAGATCCCTGCATGAATCAACTGATTAGTATGGTGTGCAAGTAGATCCTATACGCTGATAGTTCAGATGACTGATATGAAATTTTCTAGCGCAAATTCCCTGAAGACTTGTACAATTGAGTGAGGGAACTGAAGTGGTAGAGTCCTTTGAGTGGATTAGCGAGATCCTACCACAGTTGGAATTCGTACGAAATTGCACTATTATAGCAACTGGATAACGAGCAAACGAGAGTAGTTGATTTTTAGGTAAGAACTATGGTAGAAGGGTACATAGTCGAGTTCACTGCAGAGAGCTATCAATCCTACTCAAAGGTAGAGGTGGTGTTCCACTCTGAGCTAAGGGGGGAACTGATAGGAGAAATCCCAATGTGGATTAATATGTTTATGGTAAAGGAGGGAATGTTATCTCTAGCCACTGTTGGGATGGAAGCGTAAAACCCCAGTATTAGGGGAAGGAACTAAAGGGGAAAATGTAGCCCACTAGGGGATAAGGGTGCTGCAGGGGGATGGATGTAGAAGTATTAAAGAAATTAAGGGATGTTAGAGCACAGAAAAGGGTGTTGTTAGAAGATAAGTGGCAGGTAAGAGTAGCTTAGGCCCTAAGGAAAAGAAGGAGAGGTCTTGCCCTATAGGAGTGGCAATGGAAAAAACATAAGCTGAGATGAAGGGGTGAGAGGATGCTAGGGCATTAGAAGATGGGATAAAAGGATGTCGGAATTAGGGAGAGGAGGGAGGAATTCCCCTGCAGGTTGCGGAAATAGGACCACAACAGAGAACTAGAGGAGAGCTATCCTGGAATGTTGTGGATGTGGAATTGCAACCATGACCACATGAAGGATCCTCCCCGAAGGTTGTAGAATAAGAACCAAGGCTGACACCCATGCGGGTACGATGGCAACAACAACATGGGAAATAGAATGAGGAAGTTATTCGATGAAGAACCTACATTCCCTAAAGTTCAGTAGCCCCAACCCCAAAGTGCAAGCAGCATTTTCCCCAACCTTCCCCTGGTGCCCTACCACAAACTAGAAGAATTCATCTTTAACCTAGCAATAGTAGTGCGAGTATACAAAGCACGAGGAAATTACAAGACTAGTCTTAGCATTAGGGGTGATACCAAAACTAGATGCAGTATAAATTTGGTACTATAGGGGTCACTACAGCCGGGAACCAATGGTTTTATATTGTTAGCAAATATTCAGAACAATATGGAGGGATCATTTACAAGATACCCAGAGTTTGCAGGCAAGGGGAATGAGGATGTGGAGCAACATTGGTACCTTTACGAAGCCATTTGGAGAGCCCGCTAGACTCCGGATAATGTTTGATTGGTGGAGTTCTAGACAACGCTTAGGGAACAAGCTCTACACTGGTTCATAAAGTGTGTAGAGCAAAACCAAAACCCAACCATAGATGACATTAAGAGGGGATTCATGCAAGAGTTCAAGGTACCACAAACTGATCATCAAGGGCTATAAGAGTTGTGGGAAATCAAGTAGAGGGAGGGAGAGACTATGTGGGAGCTCATTCAAAGATTTAAGGATGCCACTGCCAAGCTAAGTTATACTTTGGACCCAAACCACCAGCGGGACTCGTTCATCAAGGCACTCCTGCTTTTGAATAGAACATCACTGACACAACAGAAGATAGGAACCCTGCAGGATGCTTTAGAGCAAGCATCGTTGATGGAAGAAATGGAAGGGTGTCCCCATGAATACCAGCGAGGCACAAGTATGCAATACCAAGCAATCATGGGATTGCAGAGGTAGATCGCAAACCTGACCGAGAAGTTGAGGGATCTTTAGCCCACAAGACCGGCTAGGCCCAATGTTTGGTGCACCCATTGTCTGGTGGAGAGGCACGTTGCAACGGAATTCCCCCAACTCTGAGGTCTTAACCCAACAGGAGGGGTGCCGGGTGTGGAGTACTAAAAAGGTATGTTTTTGATGATCATTTCAGTGGCTTTTTAGTAGAACTTGTAAACCTTTTTGCATCATGAACTTAGAAAACAATAAAGAATTATAACAAAACATGTGAGATTAATATGCAAGACTTAACCGCTAATAATTGTCATTCTCTCATGCAGGAAAGGGTGAAAATGAGGAGTTTCTATTCCAAAGAAAAAGACAAGGACAAGGTAACTGCTGTCCCTTTGACGGGATACCGAGTGCCAACAAGGCTAAGCAGATCAAAGCAAATCGGCCCTGAAAAGGAGGAGAAGACACCAGCTCAGCGCAGGAGAAAAGATATGATTAAGGATTAACAGTTTGGCGAATCCCTCAGGATATTTGATCCTGAGGGATCGCTGCTTTATCTATCTTGTTACTTAGACATCTCCGCCATCACCCTTATATAAAGGGACAACACTGTTAGCTTTAGGGGGGATTATACTTTTATGTAATTTCTGTTAAGATCAAAACTTTGATCATCGAGTCTCGATAAGAACTGGTTCATTGTACTTTTGTTTCATGCATTAATACAAACTTGGTGATTATTTTATCTCTGCGTCTGGATTAACCTAAAGCGGTGTACCCTTGGAGGCTAAGGGCCCGGCCCCGGAGGACACTTGCTTCTATATTACTACGATTTGATTTCTGCGTGATTTGCTTATCGTCGTTATTTGGTAATATGATATGCTTTATAAGTTTACATCACATGCTCTGTTAAGATTAATTCATTAATATTTTTACAGACAAAACTGTTGTATTGACTCTGCATTATATTACTATTCCTTTCAAAGTTGATTGAATATTATTAGTATTGACCGAATATTGTTATTATTTTGTTACAGAGCTTTTGTGCTGTACATTCATGTTACATAATTCATCTGAAAGTTGTGTTCTTTACGATTGATTGGATTCAGAAGTAATGCTGTTCCATTTTGAAACATAGTCATATTCCTTTTAATTAAGATTGATGCTAGATCAGATTACTATTCAAGTGTGTTGTGTGCGTATATGATTTCCAAGCGTTGTTCCATAACTTATCAGTAATTAGTGCTGTTCCATTAGTGTGTGTTGCTTGATCTGCCTTAAGAGTGAAAGATTGTTGTTTGATTACGATGAGTGCATTTGAGTTAGTAGATTAAGTTTGATTACTGCTCGCGAGACTTAGTTGTTTAACTGCTGTTCCTTTTAAGAATTGCCATTCCATTTTAGAATTGTTGTTCCATTCCAGATTTGTTGTTCGATTTCTTATTTGCTGTTCCATTTTTCTATCTACCGTTCCATTTACTCACATTTTTTGTTTTGGTGTGAGAGACGCTCTAAGGTTGTAGTGAGCCTCAACATTTACTGTCTAGCTCCCAGACCCGTGGTCTGTTCTCTAATTTCCTTTCCATCAGTTTCCAAAGGGATGGGTTATCGTTGCCGAACCCTTGACTGATAAGTTGCCTAGTTTTCTGAGTGTGCGATTTATTCTTTTGAAGTAACTTAGTTATAGACAAGCATCCATTTACTCTTGTATTTTTAAACGTTGTACTACTAGCATTACTCTGACAAATGATAGCCTCAGACTGAGACACTCTTTGAAATAAGAAAACGCTCCTGGATTGACATATTAATGTGAGGTAATTAGAGGTGCAAGAGACCCTTTTTATAGCTCTACATTTTGACGCCGTTGCCGGGGAAAGAGTGTAGCCATTTGTCTTTTTTTCAGAGTAATGTACGAACCTGCTAGGGAAGAGTTGGATCTTAAAAATGGAAGGTAAGAACCTGCGTACGGAGCATGTAAAATCCCTGCTCCACTGTCCGCTTTCCTAATAGATTTGTTGTTGCTTTGTTTGAATAGAATTTAGTAGTTCATTTGAGTGCATGACTAAGCAGAAAAAACCAGAAAAGAATATCAAACCTCCACCCAAACCTGAAAAAGCTAAGGGGCCGGTGACCCTTGGCCGAACGACCTTCATAGACGAAATCTATAAGAAAACAGAATCTCAGCCATCAGTAGGCCCCAGGAAAATCATTTCTAAACAACCTACTAGTTCCCTTCAGGCCACAGGATCACCATCTGTAGCCTTTGTTGAGGTGCATAGTCAAACTGAAGAGTAGGACTTTCGAGAAATTGAAAATTTTACTCCAGAACTATTGCAGGAAGGGAATTTCAGCAACCTTTTTGAAGGAGAAGGAGAAACAGGGGAAATTGAGGAACCAAGATCTCCTATTGGAACAAATGAGCCATTAAATAGCCCAGATAAGGGGAGCGCTGCAAAAATCATTGTTGAAGGAACCCAATCTCCTCAGACATCAGGTATTCTCATTATCCCAGATAAAGGAA
Source organism: Pinus tabuliformis (assembly GCA_031772625.1). Lineage (NCBI taxonomy): Eukaryota > Viridiplantae > Streptophyta > Pinopsida > Pinales > Pinaceae > Pinus > Pinus tabuliformis. The sequence goes on along the minus strand of CM062819.1, from coordinate 278,575,016 downwards.
GTGTTATTAAAACTATCCCTGTCAAAGCCATTCCCTCTCAACCTAGGAATACCCTCCTAGATATCCCAGAAGGTTACTGGCATATATTCAATCCTATGGCTCAGAATCAACCAAACACTCAAACCTCTACATTACAATACCCTATAGTGGATTCTGCAACAAATGCGCCCATGAAAGCAATCCCTCTTCAACATATCCCTACATTTCACGGTCTCACATCAGAAGATCCAGATGCATTTTTATTCGAATTTGATGTGTTGTGAGGAGGATATGATTACACCACCGATCCCCAGAAATTGAAATTATTTCCCTCTACATTAAAAGGGGCTACTTTAAGATGGTTTATGGGATTAGGTGGTGGGGTCATAAACAATTGGGATCAAATGAAAGAATCTTTCTTAAAAAAATATCAGGATTATTGTAGGTCTAGAGAATTAAAGGACGAAATATTCCAAATGACAACCAAACCGAATGAAACATTAGAGGAGTATGTGGAACGTTTTCAGTACAATCTACAAATATCTCCTTATGCATCACTACCTTTACCTGATAATGTGTTAAAAACTGCATTGATAAGGGGCATGAAGGAACAATGGATTGAAACATTGAACATTATGGGAAAGGGGATATTTATCAAGAGAATTTTGCTGACATCATTGATTTATGTATCAGGAGTTCGAGAGGCAGCACAAGAGTAAAACCGGCAGAACATGATCGGTTTGTAAGAGATAACAAAATATCAACAGAAGGAGTAACATGTGTAGAAATTGGAAATTTATTGGAAAATTTTAAAACTGATATTCTGGGGACACTAACTACACAACTTGATATTATGCAGGCTAAACAGAAGCAGATGGAGGCAGAACAGAATTTGGCGATCTTCTGTCCCCGATGCAGGAAAAAGCATAGTCACAAGGAATGTCCACTGGATACAGTCCAAACATGCGCCATCTGTACAAAAGATCACCTTACAGAGAGCTTCCCCTCACTTCCTGGATTGAAAGCAGTATATAAGGAAGTGGAAGAAGAACCAGAATCGGTGTACTTGATCAACCAGTGCCGCCAGTGGCAGCCGAGACAATCTGGTATGTTTCTAGACCCAACTTCTTCTTTTCAGCCTCCACAGTATAATGCTCAACAATATAGTATGTGGGAAAGTCAGTCCGAACCCCCATTTTCAAACTGGTCACCATAGTCGTTTCCTTCTTCAAACCCATGGCTGAATCAGGCAACCCAATCTGGTTGGCCGAATTTCCTTACACTCCACCATATTGGAAAAATAGCCCATATCCTCCACAATGGACTCCCCCTACTTCACAAAGTTCAGCCTGGCAGACAAACTGGGAGAGACCACTGCATTGGCCAGTAGGAACTATTCTGCTCCCTCAACCTACACTGCCAGCCTTACAACAAAATCCCCAGTCTAATCTGAGACCGTAACTCCCAGCCCAACCCAACCCCAATCCAAATAATAGACTGGTCCAATCTCTCCAAATCGTAGAATCACCAGAAATAGGACCCGACCTGAGGGAGTGTAATGATCTTCAGTTACAATCTGGACTTATTATTGAAACTAAGGGAGATAAAACAATTCATATTGAAGATTAGTTACCAAGAGAACATCTGTTGCAACAAGAGGATGTGAATAAGCAACAAACTCATAATCAAGCAACCACATCCTCTCCTCCATTCCCAGAACGATTAGTCATACCTAGACCTTTACAGTACCCTGACTTCGACAGTCTAGGAGAATTACAAAATCTATACATAAAAATTCCATTCCTCCAAGCCATTGAAGACATTCCTATATACCCAAAAACTATCAAATAATTGTGCATAAAGAAACCAAGGAGGAATATAACAAATAATCCAAGAGTCCAAGTAGTCGGCACTTTATCTGATTTACTATCAGGGAAAGAAACACCCATTAAATATGAAGACCTAGGAAATCCAATTGTAGCTGTTCAAATTTATGGTTAGACCCTGTCTGATGCCTTAGTTGATCTAGGAGCTGCAATTAATATTTTAACAACCACTGCTTGCCAAAAGATCGGCATTACATCTGTAGAACCCACCTCTACTTTGTTAGAATTGGCTGACTGATACCGGAGGGTACTCTACATGATGTCATGGTCTCCGTAGATTCCAGGGAATATCCAACCGATTTCCTGATAATTAATCCAAAAACCCGACTTGATGGACACCCGCTAATTCTAGGTAGACCTTGGCTTGTTACTGCCGATGCTTACATTGGCTGTCGGCAAGGAAATATGATCATAACCAAAGGAACAAGTATTAAGAATTTAGTTCTATATCCCCTAGTGCAACCAAGTGTAACAATAATTAAAACTAACAAGCACCCTGTATCATACCTTACTGATAACATTAGATCTCCATTAACTATACAAGAGGCACTTGATTTTAAAGACCAAACAGAAGATGATGCCATTAATAACTTCATTAGTCAAACTGAATCCGGATCCTGCACACAGTGTCACATGATAGAAGCAGCATTTGATAATGAATTAGAAGAAGATCCTCTGAAAGATACACATGATCAAACAATACCTGTTACTTCTGTTGCAAATAGTAAAATTGTGGAAATTGAACCGGGAAAAACCTTAAATATTAATGCCAACCTCACACCTGAACAAGAAATGAAGTTCATCCATTTGTTAAGAAAATATCAAGAAGCATTAGCATGGGATTACCCTGATATGAAAGGAATTGATCCCCAATTATGTACACACCACATTTACATAGAAAAATATGCCAGACCTATTCGTTCGCAAAGGAGACTTAATCCTCATCTAAAAGATGTGGTAAAAGCTGAACTTCAGAAACTTTTAGATGTCAATTTTATATATCCTATCTCTGATAGTAAATGGGTCTCTCCGCTTGTGGTGGTACCAAAAAGAATGGGAAATGGAGAATCTGTGTGGATTACAGGGAACTAAATAAAGCAACACAAAAAGACCACTTTCCTCTCCCATTCATAGACCAAGTATTAGATACTTTAGCAGGAAATAAATTCTTTTCTTTCCTGGATGGCTTCAGTGGATGCAATCAGATTCAGATTGCCCCTGAAGACCAGGACAAAACTACTTTTACTTGTCCTTGGGGAACATTTGCCTATCAAGTTCTACCTTTTGGCTTATGTAATGCTCCTACCACATTCCAAAGGGCTATCCTTAGTATTTTTGCAGATTTAATAAATGATGGACATGAAGTATACATGGATGACTTTACACCATATGGAGATGATTTTGATCCAGCACTACACACCCTAGAAAAAGTCCTACAACGCTGCATCACTACCAGGCTTTGCTTAAGCCACGAAAAATGTTACATGATGATGACTGAAGGACTTATCCTAGGACACTATATTTCAGCAGTCGGCATTCAGGTAGACCCGGCTAAAATCCAAATACTTTTGCTTATTCCCACTCCTACTACTCAAACAAAGGTACGCAACTTTCTTGGATTTTATGGTTATTATAGACGATTTCTAGAACATTATTCGCACATTGCTGCACCTTTATATGCACTAACTGGTAACATTGATTTTCTTTGGACAGAAAAATGTGAGCGTGCTTTCAAGGATTTAAAGAAGCTTGTATCCACAGCCCCAGTCCTTCGAGGACCAAATTGGGATTTGCCATTCCAGATATCATCTGATGCCTCAGATATAGCCATTGGCGCAATCCTTGGGCAGGAAGAGGATAAAAAACCATATGCTATCTATTACATTAGCAAAAATTTATCCCCTGCTGAATTAAATTACACTGTTACTGAAAAAGAATTCCTAGCTGTAATACATGCTGTCAATAAGTTTAGACATTATATTACAGGATATCCTATTATCTTGTATACATATCATTCTGCCATAAAATATTTAGAAAATAAGCCTGTCACAAATGCCAGAATAACTAGATGGTTTATTTTATTGCAGGAATTCGATATCACAATCAAGGATCCGCCTGGCAAAGAAAACCCTGTAGCTGATTTTATCTTAAGAATGCCAAAGCCAATCGATGCAGTAGCAGTTGAAGATCAATTTCCGGACGAACATCTGTTTGCTGTTGCCGTTCAAACACCTTGGTATGTTGATGTTGCCAATTACCTCGCAGTAGGTAAACTACCAAAACACCTAACCCCTAATGAACGCAAACAGATTGTTCAGAAGAGTGCTCGATTCTCGTGGATTGGGGGCTATTTGTTTCACACAGTGGCAGACATGTATATCAGGAGATGTGTTCGAGAAGATGAAATCTTTGACATCCTAAAAGCCTGTCATGATGGACCATGTGGTGGACACTTCGCTGAGCGTAGAACTGGACATAAAGTACTGCAGACAGGATATTATTGGCCCACGATTTTCAGAGATGCAAAGAAATTTGTCCAAGCCTGTGACAGCTGCCAATGAGCAGAACATCCTGGTCAATCTGAAGAGATGCCTCTTGAACCACAGTTAGTCATTGAACCATTCGAGCGATGGGCTCGTGATTTCGTTGGACCCATCAACCCATCATCAAATCAAAAAACATATATCTTGGTGGCAACAGAATATGTCACCAAATGGGTTGAAGCAGAAGCATTACCAAGAGCCACAGAGGACTCTGTCGTACAGTTCCTATTCCATCTATTTGTACGTTATGGCCTTCCAAGGGAAATAATTATAGATGGAGACCACAATTTGGTGGGAATAGATTAGCTGCAACACTCAACAATTATCACGTCCAACATAAAATCACTACTCCATACCACCCACAGGCGAATGGACAAGTAGAAAGCAGCAATAAGGTAATAGAATCAATCCTAATGAAAACCATTGCATCACATAAGTGTGATTGGGCTGCCAGACTACCTGAAGCACTCTGGGCCTATAGAACAACATGGAGAAGCACCACTGGTTACTCACCTTATCAATTAGTGTTTGGAAAACAACCCATTTTTCCTATAGAATTTGAAATCCAAACATTACGAACAACATAGGAAGTTGGCTTAGATCTAAATGAGGCACAGATTAATTGACTATAGCAGATCAATGAGTTGGACGAAATTAGGCTCTCTGCACTTCAAAATATAGCACCGATTCAACAGCAGCGAGCTAAATGACATGATGCGCTCATTAAAAATAAAGTCTTCGATGAGGGACACTGGGCTCTGTTGTACGACTCTAGGTTTCAGGACTTCCATGGGAAACTCCAGACTCGTTGGTTGGGACCATACGAAATCCAGAAGGTACATGACAATGGAACCCTTACTCTAATCACCATTGACGGTTCTGGATATGCCTTCAAAGTAAATGGCCACCGAGTTCATCTCTATTGCAAACCACTCACCCGGGAATCCTTCTGCTAGCAGCTATGCCGAGACACTGATATGGAGATTTTGGGAGAGGAAGAGAACTCTTCCTCACCTGTAATTCATTAAGGAATTCATTTCTTTTTACAATTTGTACATAAGTTCTTTTCTTTGAGTCGTTCTTGTACATATGTTTGAACTAATGTTTTCCTGTCATTTTTGCTATTCCTTTTTTTCAAAAGAACAACATTTCGATTTTTGCCGTTCCTTTTCCAAAATGATGGCATTTGTCTGTTTTTGCGGTTCCTTTTCTAAAGGAACAACAATATTGATTTTATGCTATTCCTTTTCAAAAGGAACATCATTCGCGATTTCCTTCTGTTCCTTTTCAAAAAGAACAACATTCTTGATTTTCTGTTGTTCCTTTTCAAAAGGAACAACATTCTTGATTTTGTGTTGTTCCTCTTTCAAAGGAACGACATTTGCTTGTTTTGCTGTTCCTTTTCTAAAGGAACAACATTTCAATTTTTGCTGTGTGTTTGCTGTCCTTTTTCCAAAGGAACAACATATTTTTGATTTCTGTTGTTCCTTTGACATTTTTGCGTCTTTTGTTGTTCCTTTTTCAAAGGAAAAACATTTTTGGTGGCTGCTGTTCCTTTTTCAAAAGGAACGACATTTCGAGTGCTTTGTCGCCCTTTTCCAAGAGAATAACATTTTTTTTATTTTTTGCTGTTCCTTTTTCAAAGGAACGACATTTTCACTTTTGATATCTTTTCTCCTTTATTGTTCCTCTTTCCAAAAGGAACACCACTAGCATACTTTTTCTCTCCTTGTGAAACAACTTATTCCTTTTGCTGATCTAAATTGAGGATGCTTCTTGCTCCTGTTCTTTCAAGTCTTTAAGATACAGCTATGCACTTATGCAATGAACACAAAATCACAACATACTGAAATCTGCAAATCATAAATCGCTATCTTTATAAGGCTCTGTATTGGTAAGAGGACAAAAGGAAGGACACACTTATTCATCATCTTTTGCTGTCATTGTCTTACTAATTTTGCTTTGATTGGTTATCTTTATCATGACAATCCCTTTAATCCTCTTTGATTATTGTTTAGGAATAAGAGCAAAGGGTTTATATCTTCCTATTGAGATGATAAGACTTCTTCCACCATTCCTACTCTTAAGGAGTGTTGAACCACCCTTTGTGTATAAATAAGGAAAAGTACTTTATGAAAAAGAAAAAAGTAAACATAAATTATAAGTTGTCAAATGCAGGATAGGCATGGAAAATTTTAGGGGCTAATGTTCGCCCAGTGGGCTAATTTTCCATGATTTTTCCAAAAAAAAGATTCGCCAATTTCCAATTTTATAAAAGACGATTCGCCCAAATTTTAGAATATAAAATTATTTTACCTTAAAAATCGCCAACATTATAGAGAGACTATATATAAAATAATTATAAATTTGATTAATTTTACAAATATATCAATAAACATTTATAATTTGCATATTAGGGATTAGTGAGATTCGCCAATGTTTGAAACTTCAAGAAAATTTTCCATCCTTAAAATTTTCCTTGAGGATAGGGGGTCTCATTAAGAGCTAGCCTACCATGATCATGAGGATGGAAGTGAAGTGGCATTCCCACTATGGCCACCACACTAGGGATATGGTCCAAAAGGTATATCAGATAAACAAACCTTCGAACAGGAGGTCTCATCACGAGCCGACCTGCCCACTTTTTTCTCCTTCCTCGTGAATGGCATTATGGCTAACTGGTTACCAAGCTAGCATAATGGCCTACACTTTGACATTACACTCCTTAATATACACATAAAGGGTCATGGTTCCAGGGGTGAAATAAACAACTCTGCCAAGGTTATGGACACCTGTCGGTAGTAGAGCACTATTAATGGTATTGAAGTCACATTGGTTACACCAATAGGAAAGATACTAATACTCTTTTGTTTCTTACATCCTACGAACTAATCATATATCATTTCCCAACTTATATATTGCATGAAAATTTATTACCACCAATCATGGCAAATTAAGTGACAATTACCACTTGAGATTTGAAAAGTACGACAGACGTCCTTGTTGGAAATAATACTGAGGGGGGGGGGTGAATCAGTATTATCAGATCACTAAAAATTTTTCAATTTCATACTCAGAAACATATACGCTACTTCAGTTAAGTGAACCCGCGTGTACACACTACTGTGTCTAATGCAACTAGCGTATATCCAGAGATCTTATGATTCAGTTAGCTTATCTTCAGTAAATGCATCAGAACATTATTAACCATATTAACAGTAAACAGGTGCAGTATAACAGAACAGATCATCACACAAAAGCCACACACATGAACACAAAGATATAAGGTGGAAACCCAATGTGGGTGAAAACCACCTGCTGCAAGTCATCTCAATCTTCTTCTTAATAAGAAAATCATTTTACAATATTTGTACTGGTGCAGTCTTATACCAGTACGGGAGCTACAATCCCCTTTGCTCTTGTACTAGCCGATCCATTTACTAGTACACAGGCTGCTACCTGCTACAATGCTCCAAAGATCTTCCTTAGCTTTTGTACTAGCTTAGATACTAGTACGTAGGTGCTTGCCTACAGTCTTCTCTCCTCCAGGTACCACATTTCATCAATTTTCAGACTGGATACACTGAAGCACAACACATAATCTGAAAGGCCACTTTTCATCCAATTTTCATACTGGACCCATAACTATCATTGAAGCTCAAAACAATCATCAAACTCTGAATCACTGAAACCCTGTTAACAACACCGTCACCAGAACACAGAGCAGACACAGAACTCTGTAATAACCATCAGACCCATCTGCAACTTCAAATATCAAGCTTTACAATGTATACGCTACTTCGATGAATCAAACCCGCGTGTATACGCGCTTTTGCCAAAGACAACCCGCGTACAGATCTAAAAATAATTTCTCATAACTTGCAGCTGTACCAGACATCAATTATACTCATAACACTGATCGAACAATACTCGCGTCAGTATGTAGATCTAGAATAAGCATCATAAAGACAGTTCATTTCAAACCATTTGATCCCGATCTCTCCTTAGATCTTGTTCTCCATCAACCGGTGAGATCTCTCCTTAGCTCAGATCAAGCATTGCATCATCAACCCATAACCTGCATACTGGATCTAATACTTCATCATATATTCAAGACATTTCAGATACTCTTGCCTAATGATTTTCTTCTACTTATATAGCCTTAGGCCTTGTTCAATACCAAGAGCCAAAACCATAGAAATCCAATACCATCATCCTCAAAACTAGGGATCAACACGTCCGTCGAGACACCAAGGTCCGAAACCATAGGCACAACTTCCAAGGAATAACCGTCGTGGACCAAAGATAAGTTTTCCACATACACTCGCTTTTACTGAAGCCAACCAGTGTGTACACGCGACTTGGTATATAGCGAACCTGCGTATACGCGACTTGGTATATAGTGAACCTGCTTGTATACGCGACTTGGTATATAGTGAACCAGCGTGTATATATTTTTCTTCATACTTGTAGACTGATCATCAATTCCTTGCTGCTATTCTTCTGCACTATGATTTGTTATCAGTGTGATTTGCCATCAAGGACAATACTTGTCTCATAATGCCAACAATCTCCCCCTTTGGACTTGATGGCAAAGCTAACTTGTTACACTTAGAACTATCATCTGATTCCTTTGAGTTGTCCTCCATCAGTCACATCTCTTCTGAAGATTCATCCAGTTATACATAAGTGAGATATTCTTCTATGAGAGGGTTGCCATCAAGTATCTGATCTCTCCTTAGATCTTGTTCTCCATCAACCGGTGAGATCTCTCCTTAGCTCAGATCAAGCATTGCATCATCAACCCATAACCTGCATACTGGATCTAATACTTCATCAGATATCCAAGACATTTCAGATACTCTTGCCTAATGATTTTCTTCTCCTTATATAGCCTTAGGCCTTGTTCAATACCAAGAGCCAAAACTATAGAAATCCAATACCATCATCCTCAATACTAGGGATCAACACGTTCGTCGAGACACCAAGGTCCAAAACCATAGGCACAACTTCCAAGGAATAACCGTCGTGGACCAAAGATAAGTTTTCCACATACACGCGCTTTTACTGAAGCCAACCAGCATGTACACGCGACTCGGTATATAGCGAACCTGCGTATACGCGACTTGGTATATAGTGAACCTGCTTGTATACGCGACTTGGTATATAGTGAACCAGCGTGTATATATTTTTCTTCATACTTGTAGACTGATCATCAATTCCTTGCTGCTATCCTTCTGCACTATGATTTGTTATCAGTGTGATTTTCCATCAAGGACAATACTTGTCTCATAATGCCAACAATCTCCCCCTTTGGACTTGATGGCAAAGCTGACTTGTTACACTTAGAACTATCATCTGATTCCTTTGAGCTGTCCTCCATCAGTCACATCTCTTCTGAAGATTCATCCAGTTATACATAAGTGAGATATTCTTCTATGAGAGGGTTGCCATCAAGTACAACACATGCATCATAATGCCAACAATCTCCCCCTTTGGACTTGATGGCAACAACACCAAATCACTCTCCCCCTTTGACATCAAGGGCAAAGGGTGGACCAAGATGTTCTCTTCCTTTGCTGAACATTTTGCTGTCCATACTCCCCCTGAGTATCTGTTAAAATCTCTGAATGATCTCCCCCTTTGTTTATGCCAAAGTGTACCAATCTGTCAATGCTCCCCCTGAGTACATGCCGAGTCTCTGTACTGCTGAAGTGTGCTGTTCATGCTCTTCCTGACTGTAGGCAAGATCTGCAAAAGATGTTCTTCAAGAAGAACATGACTCTATACATCATAAAAGACCTTCCTATCACCAAAGACTCATACATACATCCATCTCTCAACTAAGTGAGGATATAAAAAATTGACTCATCCACCGATCCAAGTGGGGATACATAAAAAGTTTACATATGACAACAAATCATATTGCATCAATCATCCCAGGCATAGTGGGGAAACCAAAATAGGCCGTTACATGACCTTGAAACCATGAAAGAGATACCACAAAAGAGATATATGACATAGAGATGAAAGAACTAGACCAAGACTTATGAAAGCCACCAGCAGCATCTGATAATCACCATTCAGATCAGAAACCAAGAGATCCTTCTGTTCTCCTTTCGCCTTTGTTCCACCTGAAACCAACAACAAATGTGAACTAGAACCAAAAGCTTTAAGATAATGCCAATAATGCATCATTGGAAGATTATCTGCTCCCCCTGAACCTGTGCCAGATGATCTCTGTCAGACCCATATCAGACTTTCTGCAACCAACATCTGTCCCTGCTGATTTCCTTCAAAACTCCATATACGCGTCTGCATCCACATAAACAAGCGTATATACGCGGATAGGCCTTATGAAACTCTCGTACAGCTATTTTCATATCAACAACCTGTAAATGTCCTGCAACAAGGTATGTCTGAACATAGATGTCAACTCCTCCTTTTAAACATCATCATGAAATCATTCACATTACATGTGAAACCACCATAGCCATTTCATCGACGTCAAGATCTACATGATTCAAGCATCATTACTTGGGAACATCTACATCAACCAACATATGTAAGTATAAACCTATCATCATATAGACACGAACTCATCATCATGTCTCCAACAAAGTGACTTTGAGGAGTCATCCATGTATCAACACTATGTATCTTGAGCTCAAACTCTTTTGACAAAGCTTCTTGATATCATCATCAGCAACAATCCTTATCCACATGAGTGCCTGCATCATAACTATATGATCTTTATGCATATGACAACAGCAGTATATAAGTGACTCATCATCAAGTGAGGAAGATGTGTATTCAAGCTTTGTACTTCTCCTTGTTCTTATGAAGATCACCATGTAAGCACCATATATGCATCATCAAAGAATCAACCATAAATCTGATCTGGACATCTTCTATGTAACTTCAAGAATCATATGAGAGTTTATCATAGACAACTCACAACATAATATCATAGCAAGATATATCATTTAGCCATATGAGAATCATCACCAAGGATTATTAACCATAATGCCAACAATGAATTACTAAAGGCATATGCTCCTCCTCAACCAGTGCTATCTGTTAGATCTGATCATGCATATATCACCAATAAGCATCAAAACATCATCATCCTCAAGTTAGGATCAGAACACTTCTAAACATCATACAAGTAACAAAACATTTCCACACATCCTTAGCAGACTGTAACCAATAGAGCAAATAATAGACTAAATCATATCAGATCCTTTTTCTGATCCTGTCCCCACTGCTTTTCCTCAGATTGACATATACGCGACTTTGCAGTGTCTAACTCGCGTAAATACGCGACTTCCATTTAAGGAACTTGCGTATGAGATTCAGAACACTGAAGTTTTACACTTTTAGCTCCCCCTAAGTCTGATATGTCTGTGCTGTGCTGTGTCTCAGTACATTGTGCTGACTCTACTTCCTTCTTCCTCAATATCTTCAAGTGTGATGAGGTTTTCTCCTTTTGGTGTGATGTCCATCCTTTGTTCCTGCATTCCTTTGCTATATGTCCAAGCTTGTTACATGCATAACATCTTACATGTTTCATATTCCTCCTGTAGCAATCAACAGCTTTGTGACCAAACATATTGCAAGCAAAGCAATATCCATTAAAGTACTTTGAGTGTGATGATCTTTCTGCATGATGGTCTTGGATCCTTCTTCTTCTACATCTAGCTGCAACATGTCCAAGATTATGACATACATAACATTCAACATTATTCATAGGAGGAGTAAAAGATTTTCTTTGAGGAGTCTTTTTCCTTGATTGTTGATGGGGTTTACCTTTCATCTCCTTGTTGATCATTTTAGTTTTCTCTTTAGAGTTCGTTGCCTCACCTTGTGAGCTAGATTCACCTTCAACAGATTCATGAAAACCAAGACCAGTCTTGATAGCAGGAGACCTTTGACTACTAAGAATATCATCCAAGACTTTAGAACTATCTTGAAATCGTAAAAGCTTATCCTTTTCTTATAGTTTACCTTTCAAGATATTTACCTCAACCTGAAGCTGTTCTTCCTTTTCAAGAGATTGCTTTTTCAAATCGTCTTCACCTTTCCTTCCTTCTTCCATTTGTTCCCTTAGTTTGAGAATCTCCTTTTCTTGTTCTTCATTCAGATCCTGCTGCATTTGACGAACTCGGAAGGCACATTCTAGTTGAGATTTTAAGCTGGTGGCTTCGTTTTCTTGTTTTGCAATAGCTTGGAGTAAATCTGTATTCTGCTTCTTTGATTCTTCAAGATCTCCTTTTAGTGAGAGGATTGTAGCTTCAAGATTTTCATAGTAGCTGGATCTATCTTTGAGTTTCTTGATGGTTGTGCTTCTTTCATTGACTTCTTTTCTTAATGATGTCACTTCATGCTGCAATTTTTGACATTGGTCTTCTTTGTCCTTGAGTAGCTTTCTTACCTTGTTTCCTTCTTCTAGTTGGGCCTTTAGTTTGGTAACTTCTTCTTTGAAAGCACATTCCCTTTTGTTCAATAGATCTTGTTGATCTTTAACTTTGTCTGTAAGCCTTCTAAATACTGCCTCTATTTGATACTTTTCTTGCTCACCCATAAAAGCATGTTCAGTAGTTTCACTATCACTTCCATCACTTTCACAAGGAAATATAGCAGGAACATCAGAGGATAACACATTCATACCTGATAATGATTCTGAATCTGAAGAACTTCTTATACCTAATCCCCAATCGACTCTCCCACTGTCATAGATCATTTGAGATGTCTTCTTCTTCTTATGAGCTTTCTTCTTAAGCTTCTTTCCCATTGTTCCATGGATCTCCTTCAAGCGATCAAGCTTCTACCAAAGGAACTACTCTGATACCCATTGTTGGAAATAATACTGAGAGGGGGGGGGGGGGGGTGAATCAGTATTATCAGATCACTAAAACGTTTTCAATTTCATACTCAGAAACATATATGCTACTTCAGTTAAGTGAACCCGCGTGTACACGCTACTGTGTCTAATGCAACTAGCATATATCCAGAGATCTTATGATTAAGTTAGCTTATCTTCAGTAAATGCATCAGAACATTATTAACCATATTAACAGTAAACAGGTGCAGTATAACAGAACAGATCATCACACAAAAGCCACACACATGAACACAAATATATAAGGTGGAAACCCAATGTGGGTGAAAACCACCTGCTGCAAGTCATCTCAATCTTCTTCTTAATAAGAAAATCCTTTTACAATATTTGTACTGGTGCAGTCTTATACCAGTACGGGAGCTACAACCCCCTTTGCTCTTGTACTAGCCGATCCATTTACTAGTACACAGGCTGCTACCTGCTACAATGCTCCAAAGATCTTCCTTAGCTTTTGTACTAGCTTAGATACTAGTACGTAGGTGCTTACCTACAGTCTTCTCTCCTCCAGGTACCACGTTTCATCAATTTTCAGACTGGATACACTGAAGCACAACACATAATCTGAAAGGCCACTTTTCATCCAATTTTCATACTGGACCCATAACTATCATTGAAGCTCAAAACAATCATCAAACTCTGAATCACTGAAACCCTGTTAAAAACACCATCACCGGAACACAGAGCAGACACAGAACTCTGTAATAACCATCAGACCCATCTGCAACTTCAAATATCAAGCTTTACAATGTATACGCTACTTCGATGAATCAAACCCGCATGTATACGCGCTTTTGCCAAAGACAACCCGCGTACAGATCTAAAAATAATTTCTCATAACTTGCAGCTGTACCAGACATCAGTTATACTCATAACACTTATGGAACAATACTCGCGTCAGTATGTAGATCTAGAATAAGCATCATAAATATAGTTCATTTCAAACCATTTGATCCCGATCTCTCCTTAGATCTTGTTCTCCATCAATCGGTGAGATCTCTCCTTAGCTCAGATCAAGCATTGCATCATCAACCCATAACCTGCATACTGGATCTAATACTTCATCAGATATTCAAGACATTTCAGATACTCTTGCCTAATGATTTTCTTCTCCTTATATAGCCTTAGGCCTTGTTCAATACCAAGAGCCAAAACCATAGAAATCCAATACCATCATCCTCAAAACTAGGGATCAACACGTCCGTCGAGACACCAAGGTCCGAAACCATAGGCACAACTTCCAAGGAATAACCGTCGTGGACCAAAGATAAGTTTTCCACATACACGCACTTTTACTGAAGCCAACCAGCGTGTACACGCGACTTGGTATATAACGAACCTGCGTATATGCGAATTGGTATATAGTGAACCTGCTTGTATACGCGACTTGGTATATAGTGAACCAGCGTGTATATATTTTTCTTCATACTTCTAAGCTGATCATCAATTCCTTGCTGCTATCCTTCTGCACTATGAGTTGTTATCAGTGTGATTTGCCATCAAGGACAATACTTGTCTCATAATGCCAACAATCTCCCCCTTTGGACTTGATGGCAAAGCTGACTTGTTACACTTAGAACTATCATCTGATTCCTTTGAGCTGTCCTCCATCAGTCACATATCTTCTGAAGATTCATCTAGTTATAAATAAGTGAGATATTCTTCTATGAGATGGTTACCATCAAGTACAGCACATGCATCATAATGCCAACAATCTCCCCCTTTGGACTTGATGGCAACAACACCAAATCACTCTCCCCCTTTGACATCAAGGGCAAAGGGTGGACCAAGATGTTCTCTTCCTTTGCTGAACATTTCGCTGTCCATACTCCCCCTGAGTATCTATTAAAATCTCTGAATGATCTCCCCCTTTGTTTATGCCAAAGTGTACCAATCTGTCAATGCTCCCCCTGAGTACATGCCGAGTCTCTGTACTGCTGAAGTGTGCTGTCCATGCTCTTCCTGACTGTAGGCAAGATCTGCAAAAGATGTTCTTCAAGAAGAACATGACTCTATACATCATAAAAGACCTTCCCATCACCAAAGACTCATACATACATCCATCTCTCAACTAAGTGAGGATATAAAAAATTGACTCATCCACCCAACCAAGTGGGGATACATCAAAAGTTTACATATGACAACAAATCATATTGCATCAATCATCCCAGGCATAGTGGGGAAACCAAAATAGGCCGTTACATGACCTTGACACCATGAAAGAGATACCACAAAAGAGATATATGACATAGAGACGAAAGAACTAGACCAAGACTTATGAAAGTCACCAGCAGCATCTGATAATCACCATTCAGATCAGCAACCAAGAGATCCTTCTGTTCTCCTTTCGCCTTTGTTCCACCTGAAACCAACAACAAATGTGAACCAGAACCAAAAGCTTTAAGATAATGCCAATAATGCATCATTGGAAGATTATCTGCTCCCCCTGAACCTGTGCCAGATGATCTCTGTCAGACCCATATCAGACTTTCTGCAACCAACATCTGTCCCTGCTGATTTCCTTCAAAACTCCATATACGCGTCTGCATCCACATAAACAAGCGTATATACGCGGATAGGACTTATGAAACTCTCGTACAGCTATTTTCATATCAGCAACCTGTAAATGTCCTGCAGCAAGGTATGTTTGAACATAGATGTCAACTCCTCCTTTTAAACATCATCATGAAATCATTCACATTACATGTGAAACCACCATAGCCATTTCATCGACTTCAAGATCTACATGATTCAAGCATCATTACTTGGGAACATCTACATCAACCAACATATGTAAGTATAAACCTATCATCATATAGACACGAACTCATCATCATGTCTCCAACAAAGTGACTTTGAGGAGTCATCCATGTATCAGTACTATGTATCTTGAGCTCAAACTCTTTTGACAAAGCTTCTTGATATCATCATCAGCAACAATCCTTATCCACATGAGTGCCTGCATCATAACTGTATGATATTTATGCATATGACAACAGCAGTATATAAGTGACTCATCATCAAGTGAGGAAGATGTGTATTCAAGCTTTGTACTTCTCCTTGTTCTTATGAAGATCACCATGTAAGCACCATATATGCATCATCAAAGAATCAACCATAAATCTGATCTGAACATCTTCTATGTAACTTCAAGAATCATATGAGAGTTTATCATAGACAACTCACAACATCATATCATAGCAAGATATATCATTTAGCCATATGAGAATCATCACCAAGGATTATTAACCATAATGCCAACAATGAATTACTAAAGGCATATGCTCCCCCTCAACCAGTGCCTTCTGTTAGATCTGATCATGCATATATCAGCAATAAGCATCAAAACATCATCATCCTCAAGTTAGGATCAGAACACTTCTAGACATCATACAAGTAACAAAACATTTCCACACATCCTTAGCAGACTGTAACCAATAGAGCAAATAATAGACTGAATCATATCAGATCCTTTTTTTGATCCTGTCCCCACTGCTTTTCCTCAGATTGACATATACGTGAATTTGCAGTGTCTAACTCGCGTATATACGCGACTTCCATTTAAGGAACTTGCATATGTCTGTGTTGTGCTGTGTATCAGTACATTGTGCTGACTCTACTTCCTTCTTCCTCCATATCTTCAAGTGTGATGAGGTTTTCTCCTTTTGGTGTGATGTCCATCCTTTGTTCTTGCATTCCTTTGCTATATGTCCAAGCTTGTTACATGCATAACATCTTACATGTTTCATATTCCTCCTGTAGCAATCAGCAGCTTTGTGACCAAACATATTGCAAGCAAAGCAATATCCATTAAAGTACTTTGAGTGTGATGATCTTTCTGCATGATGGTCTTGAATCCTTCTTCTTCTACGTCTAGCTGCAACATGTCCAAGATTATGACATACATAACATTCAACATTATTCATAGGAGGAGTAAAAGATTTTCTTTGAGGAGTCTTTTTCCTTGATTGTTGATGGGGTTGACCTTTCATCTCCTTGTTGATCATTTTAGTTTTCTCTTTAGAGTTCCTTGCCTCACCTTGTGAGCTAGATTCACCTTCAACAGATTCATGAAAACCAAGACCAGTCTTGATAGCAGGAGACCTTTGACTACTAAGAATATCATCCAAGACTTTAGAACTATCTTGAAATCGTAAAAGCTTATCCTTTTCTTCTAGTTTACCTTTCAAGATATTTACCTCAACCTGAAGCTGTTCTTCCTTTTCAAGAGATTGCTTTTTCAAATCTTCTTCACCTTTCCTTCCTTCTTCCATTTGTTCCCTTAGTTTGAGAATCTCCTTTTCTTGTTCTTCATTCAGATCCTGCTGCATTTGACGAACTCGGAAGGCACATTCTAGTTGAGATTTTAAGCTAGTGGCTTCGTTTTCTTGTTTTGCAATAGCTTGGAGTAGATCTGTATTCTGCTTCTTTGATTCTTCAAGATCTCCTTTTAGTGAGAGGATTGTAGCTTCAAGATTTTCATAGTAGCTGGATCTATCTTTGAGTTTCTTGATGGTTGTGCTTCTTTCGTTGACTTCTTTTCTTAATGATGTCACTTCATGCTGCAATTTTTGACATTGGTCTTCCTTGTCCTTGAGTAGCTTTCTTACCTTGTTTCCTTCTTCTAGTTGGGCCTTTAGTTTGGTAACTTCTTCTTTGAAAGCACATTCCCTTTTGTTCAATAGATCTTGTTGATCTTTAACTTTGTCTGTAAGCCTTCTAAATACTGCCTCTATTTGATACTTTTCTTGCTCACCCATAAAAGCATGTTCAGTAGTTTCACTATCACTTCCATCACTTTCACAAGGAAATATAGCAGGAACATCAGAGGATAACACATTCATACCTGATAATGATTCTGAATCTGAAGAACTTCTTATACCTAATCCCCAATCGACTCTCCCACTGTCATAGATCATCTGAGATGTCTTCTTCTTCTTATGAGCTTTCTTCTTAAGCTTCTTTCCCATTGTTCCACGGATCTCCTTCAAGCGATCAAGCTTCTACCAAAGGACCTGCTCTGATACCCATTGTTGGAAATAATACTGAGAGGGGGGGGGGGGTGAATCAGTATTATCAGATCACTAAAAAATTTTCAATTTCATACTCAGAAACATATACGCTACTTCAGTTAAGTGAACCCACGTGTACACGCTACTATGTCTAATGCAACTAGTGTATATCCAGAGATCTTATGATTCAGTTAGCTTATCTTCAGTAAATGCATCAGAACATTATTAACCATATTAATAGTAAACAGGTGCAGTATAACATAATAGATCATCACACAAAAGCCACACACATGAACACAAAGATATAAGGTGGAAACCCAATGTGGGTGAAAACCACCTGCTGCAAGTCATCTCAATTTTCTTCTTAATAAGAAAATCCTTTTACAATATTTGTACTAGTGCAGTCTTATACCAGTACGGGAGCTACAACCCCCTTTGCTCTTGTACTAGCCGATCCATTTACTAGTACACAGGCTGCTACCTGCTACAATGCTCCAAAGATCTTCCTTAGCTTTTGTACTAGCTTAGATACTAGTATGTAGGTGCTTACCTACAGTCTTCTCTCCTCCAGGTACCATGTTTCATCAATTTTCAGACTGGATACACTGAA
Organism: Pinus tabuliformis; assembly: GCA_031772625.1. Taxonomy (NCBI): domain Eukaryota; kingdom Viridiplantae; phylum Streptophyta; class Pinopsida; order Pinales; family Pinaceae; genus Pinus; species Pinus tabuliformis. Next base: position 278,556,087 of record CM062819.1, on the reverse strand, counting down.
GCACAACACATAATCTGAAAGGCCACTTTTCATCCAATTTTCATACTGGACCCATAACTATCATTGAAGCTCAAAACAATCATCAAACTCTGAATCACTGAAACCCTGTTAACAACACCGTCACCAGAACACAGATCAGACACAGAACTCTGTAATAACCATCAGACCCATCTGCAACTTCAAATATCAAGCTTTACAATGTATACGCCACTTCGATGAATCAAACCCGCGTGTATATGCGCTTTTGCCAAAGACAATCCGCGTACAGATCTAAAAATAATTTCTCATAACTTGCAGCTGTACCAGACATCAGTTATACTCATAACACTTATAGAACAATACTCGCGTCAGTATGTAGATCTAGAATAAGCATCATAAATATAGTTCATTTCAAACCATTTGATCCCGATCTCTCCTTAGATCTTGTTCTCCATCAACCGGTGAGATCTCTCCTTAGCTCAGATCAAGCATTGCATCATCAACCCATAACCTGCATACTGGATCTAATACTTCATCAGATATTCAAGACATTTCAGATACTCTTTCCTAATGATTTTCTTCTCCTTATATAGCCTTAGGCCTTGTTCAATACCAAGAGCCAAAACCATAGAAATCCAATACCATCATCCTCAAAACTAGGGATCAACACGTCCGTCGAGACACCAAGGTCCGAAACCATAGGCACAACTTCCAAGGAATAACCGTCGTGGACCAAAGATAAGTTTTCCACATACACGCGCTTTTACTGAAGCCAACCAGCGTGTACACGCGACTTGGTATATAGAGAACCTGCGTATACGCGACTTGGTATATAGTGAACCTGCTTGTATACGCGACTTGGTATATAGTGAACCAACGTGTATATATTTTTCTTCATACTTGTAGACTGATCATCAATTCCTTGCTGCTATCCTTCTGCACTATGATTTGTTATCAGTGTGATTTGCCATCAAGGACAATACTTGTCTCATAATGCCAACAGTCCTATCCCCCCAGCCTCGCATCATATCACAACAACCTCTTACGTAATACACGATCCAACTTTACGCCTTGATTTCGGTAATTTTTTGTTTTTCTAAACATGGCATATTTTCATACGCTGTTCCTTTATGACTCTGTTGCAGATTGAGTGCTGCTCCTTTATTTGACGGCTAGGACAACCTATCACATTGCGAAGGGGGAGGTTAACCTCATTATTCCCTGGATTACGTGTCAGCTCACTATTTGGGAAAGGTTGTGTACTAGGGAATGGCACAGCTTAACGACATGATATTTCTATTTTTGTTACACAAGTTGTTGTTCATATGCCATTTCTGTTGCATACTCTATTTTTTTCAAAATCTTGCGACTATTACCCTCTCTGTGTTTCAAATAGCACAAACAGTTGCTGTTCCATTGAGAATCCACAGTGAAACCATGGGAGGAAGGGCGATTCGAAGGGAACCACAGGTGTTGACAATCTCCACTGCTGCCTGGGAGATCCTGGAAAGAGCAGGGTGGCTGATGTATCTCAACCGCTTGCAGGAGTCTAACGAAACAGTGGCGATTGAATTCCTGCAGAATCTACAGGAGGATTACTCCATAGTAAGGGGGAGACAGATAGCAGTCACCGACGATATAATCGCAGAAGTCTCGGGACTACCAGCCACCAGACCTGTATGGACACTAAAAAAGGAAAGACTACAGAAGATTATAGAAATCCTCCAGGACGAAGGCCAGAGCTTGACGATTAAAGGGAAGGGAGTTCTACCAGCAACGCTAGGAGAGCCCTGTGAAGAATTAGTAAGAACCGTGCAAAGCTACATCACCTGCGAGGGTAGAAAAGACGTGGTAAGACCATGACATCTTAAACTCTTAGCTGTTTTAAAGCATAAATGCTCTGTAAATCTGCCTGCACTTTTGAATTCGTTACTTCATGAGGTTGCACGAAGCTTAAAAAAGGTACAACATGTAGAGTCAGTTGTCAGTCACCACAGGTTAATTCGATTAATTTTTAGTTATAGCCTCACCCAGCAGCAAAGCAGCTGGGAAGAGCTAATTGCAATAATTGAGGGAGGGGTGACAGCACCATCCCCAAAACGTAAGCATACTACCAGCACACCAGAACGTCCAGAAAAACACAGAGAATTAGTAAAACAAAAACATGTCATTAGTACATCCGAACGTCTATAAACACGCCAGGAATCGACAAAGCGTAAGCATGCCACCGATACACCCGAACAGCCAGAGAAATGCAGGAAATCAGTCCGGTTAGCTCGGATACGAGGAGGGACGGAAAAGCTCTAGGAAAGCACCAGACAGCCAGTAGAAATTGAGGACGAGCAATCCTCACGGCCAGAAGAAGAAGCAGAGAAATTTGAAGGAGAAGAGAAAGAAGAGGCCGAGCAATCTAAAGAGGAGGTCGAGAAATCTGAAGAAGAAAATGAGGAAGAAGATGAGCATTCTAAAACAGAAGCTGAGCATTTTGAGGCAGAAGCTGAATGATCCAAGCAGGAGGGGGAAATGGGACAGCAGGAAGGTAGCCCACCACAGGACCTAGTGGGAGAAGATGAATTGGCCGCAGGTTTGGCCAATATGGGTGAGTATGGCCAACCTTCCAGTCCAACAGACCTCCACGACAAACCCCAAGAGGAAAATGCATCTGAAAAACCACATGCAAAAGAGGCAGAAGAAGGAAATCTGCCTGTTCATGATGAAGAAGAGATAAGAGATACTGAACAAGAACAATCTGTTCCTAAGGCATCGGAAGAAATTCGGGAGGAAGTAGGGGCAGAAAAAGAAGTTGCCCAGGAATTGGTAGAACCAGTTAAGGTTCCTACCACAGAACAGCCAGAGCAGAACAATGAAGAAACACCCCAGGAGGAAGGTCCAGGGACTAGTCACGGCCCAAACCACATCACACAACCTGCTGTTCCTTCTAATGAAACTTTTGAAATTAAAGAATTGAGAAAGGAATAGCAGAGATTATTGAGCATAATAGCCCAGCTCCACCAGCAGATCAGGATCCTGAAAGCAAGGCAGAGGGTAAGAAAGACCGTAGGGAAGAAAAAGGTGACCACTCCAGTAAAACTCCGTAAGGCAAAAAGGCGGAGGACCAAAAATCGTCCTGCTATTCAAAACCCTGTTGAAAATCCAGCTGCTATTCCAATGGATGATGAAGAACAAACTGTTGTTCCATTTGAAAAGGAACATCAATGAACTAATATTCATGTTAAAATAGAAATGGATGATATGATGACTTGTGACAAGGAAATTCAGACAGAGGCACCACCCTTAGGGGTGATAAGGGTTCTGAACTCAAAGAAACGCAATAAGAAAGTTTAGGTAAAACTCCCGGCCTCCACTGTTGCATGGAGAAGAGATCCAAAGACAGTAACCTTGCGCAAGGGGTTGGAACAGGCTCAGCATGAAGCATAAAAGCTTAGAGAGCAAACGGTCCCTCGCGAGAAGTATGAAGAACTACAATAGCAACTTAGGAACGTCAATCAATCCGAAAGCCAGGCCTTTGAAGGTTGGCGGAAGGAACAAGAGAAAGTTGCAAAGGTAACTCGTAGGCTAGATACTGTTATCAAGCAGATGGATACCTTGTGTTCTTTATGCAATGAAGTTTTAACATGTAGGTCCCCTCCCAAAAATTATGCCCTGTTTTTACTGGAACGGTATTTAAAATTAAAAATAAAAGCTGTTAAAGCAGGTTCCCCCATACAAATTAACACTATCAATGACTTTATAGACTGCTGTAAACACTATGGGGTGAAGGTCCAGAGATTGCTGTGCGAATTCTATTTGCATAACCTTGTACTAGATTAGGACACTGAGCTGAACCCTAGCCCTTTTGTTGGAGACATCCAATTGCAAGCATTCATCTCATTCGGGGTTAATCAGATTAAATGGCTCAAAGCCTATAATACTTTCCAGAGGCAGGAAAATGGCGTAGATTTGTGGGTAAGGGCTGAGCCTAGGAACCCAGTGCAGTTGTGGAAAGCACATAGAAACCTCATGAGGACTCCGGGTGTCATTGAAACATTAGGACCCATGCATGAGGCACTCATTCGAAAAGGATTAGAATATTTTCTTTCTATCAAAGACCTTGCCATTGATGCAACCAAATTTCGGTATCAAATCTCTAATCCGAATATCCATCTCAGGGAACCGTTTAAGTATGAGAATTTTAAATTAGCTGCCAACCATTTGCACCTCTATGGCGAAAGCATTTTGAGAGTAGGGCCATCCTGGTTAGGATATAGGTTCCACAGTCCAATTATTTGGCACCTTGCACCCGGATACCAAGCCCTGTATGAGATGCCTTAGGGTCAAACAAACCAGTTCTTTGACTACCTAGTTACTCATCACGGTTGTAGGCCTCCGCATGAGATTCCTTCTCGAGCCTATTCTCTCACTGCCTTGCATGTCAACTACAACGTTTTCATGAGGGCATGAAACAAGGTAAGCAGGGGGGTGTGTGGAGTACTAAAAAGGTATGTTTTTGATGATCATTTCAGTGGATTTTCAGTAGAACTTGTAAACATTTTTGCATCATGAACTTGGAAAACAATAAAGAATTATAACAAAACATGTGAGATTAATATGCAAGACATAACCGCTAATAATTGTCATTCTATCGTGCAGGAAAGGGTGAAAATGAGGAGTTGTTGTTCCAAAGAAAAAGACAAGGACAAGGTAACTACTGTCCCTTTGACGAGAGACCGAGTGCAAACAAGGCTAAGCAGATCAAAGCAAATCGGCCTTGAAAAGGAGGAGAAGACACTAGCTCGACGCAGGAGAAAAGAGATGATTAAGGATTAACAGTTTGGAGTATCCCTCAGGATCTTTGATCCCGAGGGATCGCTACTTTATCTATCTTGTTACTTAGACATCTCCGCCGTCACCCTTATATAAAGGGACAACACTGCTAGCTTTAGGGGGGATTATACTTTTATGTAATTTCTTTTAAGATCAAAACTTTGATCATCGAGTCTCGATAAGAACTGTTCCATTGTACTTTTGTTTCATGCATTAATACAAACTTGGTGATTATTTTATCTCTGCGTCTGGATTAACCTAAATTGGTGTACCCTTGGAGGCTAAGGGCCCGGCCCCGGAGGACACTTGCTTCTGTATTACTATGATTTGATTTCTGCGTGATTTGCTTGTCGTTGTTATTTGGTAATCTGATATGCTTTATAAGTTTACATCACATGCTCTGTTAAGATTAATTCATTAAGATTTTTATAGACAGAACTGTTGTATTGACTCTACATTATATTACTGTTCCTTTCAGAGTTGATTGAATATTATTAGTCTTGACCGAATATTCTTACTATTTTGTTACTTAGCTTTTGTGTTGTACATTCATGTTACACAATTCATCTGAAAGTTGTGTTCTTTACGATTGATTGGATTCAGAAGTAATGTTGTTCCATTTTGAAACGCAGTCGTATTCCTTTTAATTAAGATTGATGCTAGATTAGATTACTATTCGAGTGCGTTGTGTGCGTATATGATTTCCAGGCGCTGTTCCATAACTTATCAGTAATTAGTGCTATTCCATTAGTGTGTGTTGCTTGATCTGCCTTAAGAGTGAAAGATTGTTGTTTGATTACGATGAGTGCATTTGAGTTAGTAGATTAAGTTTGATTACTACTTGCGAGACTTAGTTGTTTAACTGCTGTTCCTTTTAAGAATTGCCGTTCCATTTCAGAATTGATGTTCCATTCCAGATTTGCTGTTCGATTTCTTATTTTCTGTTCCATTCTTCTATCTGTCGTTCCATTTACTCGCATTTGTTGTTTTGGTGTGAGAGACGCTCTAAGGCTGTAGTGAGCCTCGACATTTACTGTCTAGCTCCCAGACCCATGGTCTGTTCTCTAATTTCCTTTCCATCAGTTTCCAAAGGAATGGGTTATCGTTGCCGAACCCTTGACTGATAAGTTGCCTAGTTTTCTGAGTGTGTGATTTATTCTTTTGAAGTAACTTAGTTATAGACAAGCATCCGTTTACTCTTGTATTTTTAAACACTGTACTACTAGCATTACTCTGCAAATGATAGCCTCAGACTGAGACACTCTTTGAAATAACAAAACGCTCCCAGATTGGCATATTAATGTGAGGTAATTAGAGGTGAAAGAGACCCTTTTTATAGCTCTACAATGGGGTCATTGGGAACCACTCCGACTGCAAGGGTTGCAGCCATCAAGGCGCAATGACCCTTCCCAGGAAGGAATAACAAAAAAATTTCTGTGAAATCTGTAGAACTTATGGACACCTGCCATAGATGTGTCTAGTGCTACAAAACTACTCTAGCATCCCCAATAACAACTACTATGAGTTCTGCACATCAATTACTCATCACGTCGATCAGTGCTGGGTGCTAGATGCTCTAGGAGAGAGATTGGATAGATCCACGTTTCGAGTCAATGAAGAAAATCGAGGAGGAAATGGATGCGGAGGGAGATTGGGGGTTAGCGGACCCCTAAGATGCTACAACTGTGATTAAGAAGGACATGTCACAAGGGAATGCCTGCTCCTGAGAAGACCATGGTGTTCACAATGCAGAGTCAACACCCATGAAATGGAAGATTACACAGAGCTCATCGTGAAATGGGAAGAAAGGACCAAACAACGAGGAGCTAACCTGGTGAATGCCAAGCCGTGGGCCAACGAATCACTCCCCATAACAAATATCAATATAGTCACCTGAGGAAGGAAAAAGACAGGGGAATATCACTATGCGGAGAAAACTCCTGTAATTGTCAAAGCGACATCACCACAAAAGGCGTATCAACCCGAGCACCAGAATAAGTATTACCATGAAGCAACCAAACTGTTCAAAGGAATGAATGAAGATAGGGACACCCAAGGTCCGCAAATCTACGAGCCCAACCCCACCCAACCCATTGGGGAATGGTTTAAACTATTCTTAAAAATTGTTGAAGATGAGACCATGCTAAGGGAATTATAGAAAAGCTTGAAAGTTGCGGTATCCGTAGAGCAAGAGGACACAGGACCACCTTGTGAAGTCTGGAAAGAGAAAGCATCGAGGAGGGTAAAGAGGAATAAGAAGATAAGCGGGAAGGAATTCTGCTGGAAAACTTGGGAGGCAATGGGGAAACCACAATTGAAATATTCGCCAATTCAGTTGAGAATGGAAAATCAATATTGCATAGTTCCCATAGGAATATTGGAGAATGTAGAGGTTGATGTGCCAAGAGTAAAAACATGCAGTAAGTTCAAAGAAATAAACATTATGGGGGATAAATACCCATATCCAACACTCCTGGGGATTGACTGGGTATACGAAAACTATGCCATCATAGATTTGAAAAAGGAATTGATGATATTCGAACCAGAAGGCCTGAGGGTCATTCAACTGTTGGACCCTTACCAAGGACCTAGGTTCACAAAACTAATAGATGACAGGGAAGAACCAGGGATGTTAGACTAGTTTTATACTCTCACGGCAGGGAAGAGGGAAGATTACATAAATCCCACAACCGAAGGATCAGTTAGCTGGGGGAGCATCCAAAGTTCTGAAGCTAGGTTAGAAGCTGCATGGGATGCATGGTAGCAGGGGGATATGAACTAACAACCCGATGATGTGCAATGATAAGCCAAGTAAATGGGGTACATATAGGAAAGGATGACATCTCGAAATACTATGGCCTTGAACCAATAGATCAATTCCTAGACATGATGGACAAGGGTGTACCAGAAGACCAACGAATCCACTTTTTGGATGTTGCGCTCAAGGCAACACCAACAAGATGGTGGAAAGCACACTTCCAAGTATTGAAAGATTGGACAGATGCAAGGCGAGCATTAAAGGAAAGGTTTAGCAAGAAAGAAGAGCAGCAATCAAGCCAAAAGTAATACACATGGAATTCAAGTCCTGAGGAACATATTAAAGAATGCACAACCAACTGGGAAAGCCAAAGACTACCAAGGAATCTGTGGGTGCATGATTTTATACACACCCTTAGAGCCATCCCATGGGCGTGGTACATCCATGAATAACTACGATGATGAGCAACTTCTTGGGATTCCTTGAAAACACATTTCATCGGTGATTTCTCGTTCAAGGATAGTGAAGAAAAAATGACATAAGCGCTTCAAGCGGTGAAAGGAGTTTTATTCACCCGAAAAATGCAAGTGGAGGGGAAGCACGAAGAAAACTTTCTACACTACTTATTTGATATGGAACCTCAAGAACTGGTAACCTACAACAAAGTTGACGCTGAACCAGAAGAAGATGGATTAGAAGCGCTTAGATATCTAGCCTTTGAAGAAACAGATGGAGAAAGAGGGATCCGCGAGAGCCATTCAATAGAAGGCGCTCATCTCCTACCAGTGAAACTGAGAAAGAAGAATGTAGGGATGAAGGAAAAACCAAAGATAGCATCAGTGGGAGACTACTGGGATGAACAGACCACTAAATAAATTTTTGACTTGTTACAAGAGTACCAGGATCTGTTCCCAGCTTTGGTAGCCAAGCTCAAGGGGATAAAAGGTAACCTGGGAGAGATGAAAATTGTTCTGAAACCAAGAGTTTGACCAGTAAAGCACAGACTGTACCTGCTGAACCCAAGGGTCAAAGAAAAGGTTAAAAGGGAGATTGATAAAATGCTAGATGCATGAATCATTTTTCTAGTCGACAAAGCTGACTGGATAAGCCCTATAGTGATTCAAAACAAGAAGGATGTGACCGAGATTAGAGTATGCGTCGACTATAGAAGCCTAAACAATGCATGCATGCATGACCCATTCCCCACACCCTTCAGTGACAAAGTCCTAGACAATGTTGCATGGAATGAGGCTTACTCATTCACAGATGGCTTCTTGAGCTATCACCAGGTTTGAATAGACGAATAAGACAAAAGGAAAACAACATTCACGATAGAGTGGGGGTCATACACATACAATGTAATGCCATTTGGATTGAAGAATGCACCAGCAGTCTTTTCAAGGATTGTAATAGCAGCTTTCAGGGACTATATTCATAAATTCCTATAAGTCTACATGAACGACTGGAAAGTGTACAACCTACTGAAAAAGCACACCAGCCTATTACAAGCAATGTTCGAAAGATGCAGACAATTAAAAATCTCTTTAAATTTGAAGAAGTCCATTTTCGCGGTTCCCTTTGGAAACCTACTAGGCCATATTGTGTGAAAAGATGGAGTTTGTGTGGACCTTGCAAAAATAGAAGCAATCATCAACATGGAATCACCCCGCAACATAAAGCAATTAAGAGCAACTCTAGGCCATATGGGGTACTACAAAATATTCTTTAGAAACTATGCAACCATAACAACCCCAATGGAGAGACTACTAAAGGAGACAGAGGAAGTCATCTGGACAACAGATTGTCAAGCAACGCTTGAAAAACTAAAATAAAGGTTAGTAAGTGTGCCCATATTAGTATACCCTGAATGGAACAAAATGTTTCATGTACATATTGACGCATCTGGAATAGCACTAGGAGCAGTCCTGGCGCAACCAGGAGAGAAGATGGATCACCCAGTATACTATGCAAGTGGAAAGCTCTCCACAGTGGAAAAGAATTATACGACAACAAAATGAGAGGATCTAACAATCGTATACTCTCTCCAAAAGTTTAGGCACTACCTATTGGGGGTGCCATTCAAATTTTTCACAGACCATTCTGCACTAAAATACCTAGTAAACAAGCCCGTGCTAGAGGGAAGGATATGTAGATGGCTATTGTTGTTTCAAGAGTTCACATTTGAAGTAGTTGTTAAACCGGGAAGAATGGATCTAGGCCCAGATCACCTTTCTCATTTGGAGACAGGGGAGAGCGATGGAGCAATAGATGACTAGTTACTCGATGCCGATTTATTCTGGATAGAAGCTATACCTGACCACCTGCAGGAAATTGCTACTCTGCTCACAATAGAAAATTGTCCATAGGACTACACCGCAACGCAGAAATGACACCTGGTGGTTAGAGCAGTGGATTACTAACTCATAGTAGGACATCCTTACAAAATGGGTTTAGACCAGATACTTAGGCGTTGTGTCCTATAGCACGAAAGAGAAGATATCTTATGGGAGTGCCATGTAGGGATTGTGGGAGGACATGTCAGGGGTAAGGAAATGGCAAGGGAAATACTATAAGCGGGACTTTGGTGGCCTATGGTACATAAGGATTCAAAGTGATCCAAAATGGATCCAAAACAACCTCTAAGTCTTCAAATATTCAAAACTATCTGTTGTTGGGAAAAGTATCCAATACGGAATGACCCTATCCCACTCTAAGGGTGATAGTACCTCAGCAACAATCAAAGAAAAGCTATTCAAGATTACTTCTTTATGAGATGTAAGAGAGAGGAAGAAGAGATCCACTAACCGATGTCTTCCGCTAATGCTTGATCCAATCTTCTCTCTTTAATGCTTGCTCCCAGCTCCTTGCTCTTCAACTGGCCCAGCTACACCAAGATCCTGCAAAATCACAAGAGAGGGAAACTACAATAAGCATACATTCATAATTGATTCAAGGATTAGAATAAATCAAATACACAAGTATAACAATACACCATTGAGACACATGCATATAGAAGAACCTCAAATGCTTTATTAATGGAAGAAGTAAAGTTCAGGAAGTGATACAACCATAAAAGGCCCAATCCAGCATCACCTCCTAGCAGAAAGAAATCTCCTCTTCACCTCCTTCAAGAAAATCACCCAATAGTTCTATACTCAAACCAACAACACTTCCTTACATTCACAAGATTCCAGCCTCCTTAGACCTCATGAGAGAGCTCTATATATAGGAGATTTGGAGAAAGGATGAGTCAGCTTGTAGTTGGCATGAAGCTGACTAGTGTCCTCTCCCACTTCAGTTATTCTTCAGTTCTTGAGTCCACTTGGAGGTTCTTGTTTCCACTTGGAGATCTAGATCCTCTTACTCATCACTAGGCGAATTCTCTGATCCAAGTGTCATTTTGGAAGCTTCCTGGGCATTGACACCTTGAGGAATGACTATGCCACTTGGCCAAACTCGCCCAGCGCAGGTAGCCTTCTTTGCAGTTGACATTCAGCGCAGGTACAGAGTGGAGCAGTCGACATTCAGCGCAGATGCTCAGTGGAGCAGTTGACATGATCCAGAATTAGCTTGTTTTTGAGTGTTTTCAGGTGGAGAACTGATATTCAGTGCTGTGGTTTGCTGACCTTGTTCCTCTAGGGGTAGGAACAACATGTTTAGGGACTTTGGATCCCTTAGATTATTGGCATTTCATGCTTCATGCTGTTAGGCACAAAAATGTCTATAACAGTTGCCCCCTAAAGTATGAGGTCGTTTATCGGGTGAAATGCTTTATCAGGAGGATCCGAAGTTCATTCAATCGCTGAGAGGTGACCTGTAATAAAATACAATACAATACATTATTTTTCATTCTGCTTTCATGATCTAGCTGAGGCGGGCATTCCCATGCTCAGCTTTATAAATTCATTTTGGTACATATAACAGACGATCGTCTGATGATAGACTGATAATCCTCTGCTGAAATTATCATCCTTTGGGTAGGATGATCATCTGCTGTAATAATGTACATATCAAATGTCTTTATATTTCCTGAATATATATCGCAGCCCGGATGGATGAAACTAGATCCGAGGTCTTCAAACTCGTTCGATCTTCACTCTAAGTACAAGTCGATCCATGTGAGAATTGTGCTGAAGTCGAACATGGAAAGACATCGCTTGATTACCGGTCAATGATGTAAATCGTTAACAAGCGCGAGAGGAATCACCGATAACGATAATGACCCTCAAGGTACTGCAGTACAATTCACGTGGTGTGAATATAGGACTTGGCGTCGAACACCACGCAAAATCTTCTGGTCGAAGGTCATTGATGTATACCTGTCGCCGGAAGTGAGAAACTTGCCATTGAGGCATGCAAGCTTCAAAGTACTGAGGGGGTTGTTCCTAGATCAACTTCTTGGATAATGAGTTGAAGTCGACAAGAAGCGATCCGTCAAAGGAGGGCCTTAATGAATCGCACATCAGTGACATGGAATGGAGCTAATGATTTTAGTGGAGGTGAAAACAATCTGTGAAATATGATTCAGGGTGGCGATCATGGGTGGATGAAGGATAATGTATGGCAGTGGATGGGACACGGTTGACTCTTTCTGAACAACATCTCTTGAACATATAACGACACTAATGCGATGGATCGGTAGCATTACCCCAAATGTGGATGGTTTGGCGAAGACCATGGTGATGAGACCGGTGAATGAAACAACCCAACCCGATGTGATATGGAGGAAAAGTGTCATGTTCAAGAGAGACTTGCTACCATTAAAGCTTTGAGGTTCTCCCAATTTTTCCCCAGTCATTTCTGACCATTACCTCTTTATTGTTGTCAAGCTTGAGGAGGATAACATATGCTTGTTCTATAACCCGCCCTTCGGGCAAGCCCATCGCTATGTTTTAACGAGCCTAGCGATAGGGAAACTCGTTCTCGTCTAAAGACAAGTTTGTCGCTATTTAATCATTTTAACAAGTCTAACGACAAGGAAAACTCGGTCCTTTTCATTTTTAGAGAGTCTGAAAAGGTACAGAAAGTTAACTCCAAAATTCCTTTTTCGTCATCTTATCCCTTAAGTCCGAAAAAGTATAAAACAATACAGAAGGGATGAGTTTTCGATAACTTTAACGAGCCGAATAAAACAAGCGCTCGACCTTTTTGTGTAATAATCCCTCAGGTCCAAAAAGATTAAAATCTAGAGGAGGGATAGCTCTTCCGGTCCATTTAATGAGCTGGAAGGCCAAAACTCGGCAAACTTTTCATATTTTACGAGTCAGATGAAAAGAGCTCAAAGAAGACTCGTCTTTTGAGGAACGATTAATAAACATGGATAGCAGCAGATTCCAGGTACAGGTTGGAATTTTCCAATCACGACAGTGTCACAAGGATGGCTAGGTGAAATCACTCTTCGCAGCTGTTCCTCAAAATGGGTAAACAATCATATGGGGGTGAAGGATCGGCCAAATGGAATGGAGGTGGCAGGTGCAAACACGACCAAGGCTTTTTATGGCTAATAAATTTACGATCACAATGGTTATTTACCGGAATAGGTTCATTTTTTAATGAGCTTAAACTCTGTAGGAAACTCTTGCTCAATATTATGTTTATTTTTTAACGAGCATGAACAATGTATTAAAACTGCTCGGATCTCGCTTTTATATTTTTTAACGAGCATAAATTCCGCTGTAAAACTGCTCGATTATCCCAGTCATAAGATAAGAAATGTCTCCTGTAAGATTCCATTTTTTATAGAGCTCGCACCTCACATAAGCTATGCTCCCTCTAATCCTTTCTTTATGCAAGTTCGGAAACGGCTAATCCAAAAAACAGATAAATAACTGCTCTTAGCTTGCACTCCAAAAGGTTTGCATGCCCCTAGGTATAAAATACAATTTCAAGGCTGCCCCTCCTCTCCCCCACTTCTGCTTTTCTTTGGGTGTTCACAGCTACTTGTCGTCTTGCTAGTCTAATGTTAACAATACTTGTCTTCTCGTTATTTTTTAACGGGTCTTATGCAGTACTTGTCTTCCCGTCAGCCCAACTTTTAACAGATCTTTTGCAAGATCGCAAGAGAACAACTACTTGCGACAAGAGAGCAGCTACTTGTGACAAGAGAAGAACACTACTCAAAGACAAAACATATGTGTTATTGAGGGAGGCTTGCCTCTTTCTGGTTACCCAAAGATTGTTTTGTTAACACCATCAAACGAAAACATTTCCTCGGCACTGTCTACCGAAGTAGACAATGGTGAATGACCTTTGTCAAACAAGTAACCTTAACAAAAGAATCCTGTTCTAGAACAACCCCTCTTCCATCCACGGATGGGGTATGGACTAGTCATATTCTCTCGCGGAAATTCTACCTTATACCCAAGGTTTCCTCTGCTTGAAGCAGACCTGGATGCATGCCCCCTGGGTTCCAGTCCCATCTTTCTGAATTACTCGCACTCATCTGGAAGGAGGACTGGGGGTGGAGACATTTCTTGAGTGAATAGACCATTGAGGGTTGGTATATGACTATTTGCGATGCGTGATCCCGGAAATGAAAGTTAGTCTACGAGCTTGACCATTCTTCCTTCGTGTGGAAAACACATTACTCTAAAGAGTGAGGAGACTATAGCTCCCATGCAATATATATAATCTCGTCCAAGGAGTAGGTTATAATCCAAGGGTCCTTGAACGACCATCACGTTCATTTGAACGGTCTTCCCTTTCAATGTAACAGGCACATTGGGGAGGATCCCTAATGGTCGACTAGTTCCTTTATCAAAACCCAAGAGATTTCTTATCTCAGGAAAAAGCGCCGAGGAACCCAGTGCTTTCCAAGCAACAGAGGAAAGGATACTCACAGATGCCCCTTCATCAATGATAGTGCCAGCCATTACCATTCTATAAATTTGGACTATGATTCTGAATGGTATACTAGCTGGCAACCGGGCTCTGCCTAGTTGGTTCCAATCAAAGGACACAACCAGGTTGCTTGGCAGTGGGACTGAATACACGGCCGGATATGACCCTGACGATGTTCGTTCCTGCGATAAAGGAATGGGTGCATTGCCCTGATGCTCATCAGATTCTGTGTTGATGAAAAGAATCTGGATGGTGTCATCCTTATTCTCTTCAGTGAGGGTGTCATTTGAAGATGAATCTTCAGTGACGGTGTCATTTGAGGATGAAACCTCTGAAGGAAGAACCGGGTCAACTGTCGTATCGACCTTTAGACTTTCATCTGGTCTGGATTTAGTAGGTTCATTTTCAATGACTAACGCTTCAGCCGACCACTTGAGTGGGCCAGGTGTATTTTCAACCAACGAAGGACTTGGCACAAGTTTTTTGTATCCAGGAGGAAGTCTCAACGGTGAAACCGGGCAATCTTCCAAAACTCTCTTCGCTTCATCTAAGAAGGGACAACGGTGGATGGCGTGATTGCCTTAACATAGTCTGCAGGGAGATCTTGCTCCCCCCCTTTGTCTTGAACCTTCACTTTCGCTGGTTGACGGTAAGCATTCAACATGGCTATCAGAGGTTGATGCTCCCGAATTGTGCAAACGAGGGGACCAGTCCCTTAGTATCCGGGGAATACAGGGACAATCTCTATGGAAGTGGTCTCCTTTACATATGACACATGGCGATTTAGGCCCGGTCTGTGCTGTGTGTGGATTTTTGTCAGATGTCTTTTGCTTGCCCCCAGTCGCCTTAGGCTCCTTCTTCTTCTTCTCCCTCTTCTTCTTCTCCTTCTTCTCAATGGGAGCTTGGCTTTTGCCGGCTCTACCTTGCGAAGATGAAGGATTGGAGGAAGAGTTATAGGAAGTAGAAGGCTGGTGGGAAGCTCTAGACTGATCTAACTGTTGACTCGACTGTTCAGGAACCATGGTGTTCTGAACTACATTGGTTGAGAATAGCCTAATTGGCAGGCCAATTGTCAGTCCTGGAAGTGACAATGTGGCCACGCGGGGCGCACCAACTTCTCCCCAAGAGGAGAAAGGACTAGGATTTCCATCATGTGGAATTCCTTGGTTGGGGCGTTCCATGTTCTCAACCTACAGATCAACGCAGGAATAGGAGGTGATTATGTTCCGTTTAAAATAAATTTTATAACGACGCTTTAGACACAACTTGCTTTTTCACTTTTTAAGAGTCGAGAAAAAGCTAAAGATGACTCTAGTCTCCTTCGATGTTTTAACGAGCCCGAAGTGACTAATGCTCGGATGGACTTTTTCAGTTATAGAGTTTGAAAAAGGACAAAAGAAACTGCTCTGGAGTTATAGGCAGAGGGTGTGTCAAACTTTTCGCAAAACCACAGAATACGTTTTACGGTACGAGTGGTCGATCTTCGTGAATGCTGTGTTCACTGCATTGCGATCAGTAGGGCGGCCGACACGGTTTCCTATGGATAAAGGCTTTGTTCCTATAGGGGTCTCCCAATATATATGCGACGGTACGTGGGAGCACAAGTCCGTATTGATACTTATCGCTTCACCGTGGAGGAATCACCCAACCACTCAACGCTAAGATATCACGTTTAACGACGCCGGAACACGTCTCTAGCTTAGACTTCTATGTGTTTGCGTTATGTTTCAATGCGTTGTTATGTAAATTCAATTTATTTTAAGGTTGATATTGTTTAGCAGTTTGCCTTTATGGATCACCACGAGATGTATAGTAACACTCCTAAATGCAGTCTAAGATGATAAGCAAGCTTTTCAATCTTTTAACTTTGAAAATCTTAACTACTGAGGGAAAAGAAAGACATCATCTTTCCACACAGATCATAGAGCACACACTATTGCAATTTTTCCTAAATCATCATACAAACTGTCATAATGCACATGCACAATGCAAGTATTTCTTTTCTCTTTCTTAATGTTGATGTAATACAAGAAGAAAGCTTTTGTATAACTTTGAATTCAATTTCAAGTGAAAGCAAACAAGCTTGTCCAAAATCAAAAGACACCTTAAGATTTACTTGTTTCGACACTAGAAATATATAAATTCAAACCATATGATGAAAACGAGAGCTCAATCAGCTATGAACAACAAATAAACTAACTCTTAAGATCAGAATGACACTTTATCACAGGTCTAGATCTAAGAGGCCACAACAAGACTAGTTTACTTTCGTTATGGGAAACTGCAAATGATACATGAAATACACAAAGAACAAACAAAGTTTCTTTATACAACCGAGGCGGAATAGTGACAAGGAAAGTTGGTTTCAGATAGATACATTGACTGGTAACAGGCTGCAAAAACAAGGGTGAAAACAGGGCAATAAACAGGAGGGAACCCCAGTAGCACTAGGCAAAACTGGTTCAGCGCAGGTAGTATACTGGCAGTTTGACCTTCAGCGCAGGTAGCCCCTTCGGGAACTGCGCTGAAATGCAGACTGCCTTCACAGTGCCTGCACTGAAGATTCAAACTTTCGTTTTTCTCAGTTTCCGGGTCACAAATTGCTAAAAAATTCACAGTTTTTGGTCAAATCAGAAGCTATCAGTCAAGTACACACTAAGGGAAGAAAAGGAGGATGAAAAGCTATCACTAAGAGCTATTTAGAGTCCTTGTGAATCAGCTCTTCAAATCATAAACTTGCCCAGAAACTGAGCTAGAGTAGCTGCCCTCTACTTTGCATTTGAAAGATCCAAATGCAGTTCGATTTGGTACTCCCTGTGTTTATGAAATGAATAGAAAAAATACAAACTACCAACAAGATACGTTCCCCAGTGGAGTCGCCAATTTGTTGTTGGGAAAAGTATCCAATACGGAATGAACCTATCCCACTCTAAGGGTGATAGTACCTCAGCAACAATCAAAGCAAAGCTATTCAAGATTACTTCTTTATGAGATGTAAGAGAGAGGAAGAAGAGATCCACTAACCGATGTCTTCCGCTAATGCTTGATCCAATCTTCTCTCTTTGCTGCTTGCTCCCAGCTCCTTGCTCTTTCACTGGCCCATCTACACCAAGATCCTGCAAAATCACAAGAGAGGGAAACTACAAGAAGCATACATTCATAATTGATTCAAGGATTAGAATAAATCAAATACACAAGTATAACAATACACCATTGAGACACATGCATATAGAAGAACCTCAAATGCTTTATTAATGGAAGAAGTAAAGTTCAGGAAGTGATACAACCATAAAAGGCCCAATCCAGCATCACCTCCCAGCAGAAAGAAATCTCCTCTTCACCTCCTTCAAGCAAATCACCCAATAGTTCTATACTCAAACCAACAACACTTCCTTACATTCACAAGATTCCAGCCTCCTTAGACCTCATGAGAGAGCTCTATATATAGGAGATTTGGAGAAAGGATGAGTTAGCTTGTAGCTGGCATGAAGCTGACTAGTGTCCTCTCCCACTTCAGTTATTCTTCAATTCTTGAGTCCACTTGGAGGTTCTTGCTTCCACTTGGATATCTAGACCCTCTTACTCATCACTAGGCGAATTCTCTGATCCAAGTGTCATTTTGGAAGCTTCCTGGGCATTGACACCTTGAGGAATGACTGTGCCACTTGGCCAAACTCGCCCAGCGCAGGTAGCCTTCTTTGCAGTTGACATTCAGCGCAGGTACAGAGTGGAGCAGTTGACATTCAGCGCAGATGCTCAGTGGAGCAGTTGACATGATCTAGAATTAGCTTGTTTTTGAGTGTTTTCAGGTGGAGAACTGATATTCAGTGCTGTGGTTTGCTGACCTTGTTCCTCTAGGGGTAGGAACAACATGTTTAGGGACTTTGGATCCCTTAGATTATTGACATTTCATGCTTCATGCTGTTAGGCACAAAAATGTCTATAACACTATCACATGAGAAGAATTTTTGGAAAAGTCGAATAACACTATCGGGAGGCAAAAAAATAGGGAAAACATTGAAAAATAGAGTATCAATGGTTTAAAACTATTTTTCATAAGAGCCTTCAGATTTGGCCGATCAATGGTCCAGATCCGATCGGCATATCACAATCGGCAAAGGCAGGTAGAGCTTATCAGAGGCAGCTATATGGGAAGTGCGATAGCATTTAGTGCGATCAAACGAGAGCCGTTGATCTATGCGCGCAGATCAACGGTCCAGATTCAATTGCGTTATATATATATATATATATATATATATATATATATATATATATATATATATATATATATATATATATGGACTTAACTATGGCCCAAAGGATCGGCAATATGCAATTGTGATATTGCAATATCTCATCAGAGCTATGCAGAGGAGCGGGGTTGATAATAACTATGAATGCAATAGCCATACCTTATGAAATTATAAATGATATTTGATATATTTTCAATTCCAGAAAATGGGCTTTTTCAATATAAATCACATTTTCATTAAATAAACAAAAAACAAAAGAAAATGTGCCGATGTGATGAAACCAGACCCGAAAGGGTTTGTTAATGCAAATATATATTATTTCAAGTCTGATATGAGCGGGAATTTTATGTTTTAATGTATTTTTAAATCTAAAAGGAAAACCATGAAACAAGTGGGATTTCGAGAGGACCAAAGGCGATAAGAGGTTTTGGCTGGGCTCCGCTTGAGCCCATACATTGGCTACCACATGTCTAGGCCCTGGAGAGAGAAAACCACTCTTTTTGGGCGGTTAAATCCCGTATGCATGGGCCGCCCAAAATGAACCACAACCGTTGGATCTAGGTCTTCTAGATCAACGGTGGAGATGCGATAAGCGACATAAAGGTGAACCTGATAGGAGTTATAAGGGGAATTTATAGTATTTCAAATCCAATAAACGACAGTTTGGTGAATTTCCTGTGTTTATAGTGTACTTCTCTATGATCACAGAGAACTCTATTTTTGGTGATTTCAAAAGCTCAATGACCCATTATGTGTATAGAACAGGTGGCCACCATCCCTGAAGGTGTTTAGCAATGATTACTAATGCTCAGAGGGGAATCTGAGCGGATAGAGGCCAGGAAGCCAGAGAGCCAAGAAGGAGAAATGAACAAACACCACTGATTGGCTTTAAAGCCATAGAAGACAGAAGACAGGAACAAGCAGTGCTGCGACAGAGAGCAAACAGAGACAGAGAGTCAATGAGGAGAGTCTGTGTACTCAGAAAGACTTGGGGGATCCAAGTAAAGCCTTGTTGTTTGTATTTGTTGTGTGAGACTCAAATTGAGCTCACTTTTGTAAAAACTCTTCTTCTGAAGACATAATAGAGAGGTCACCACTAAAGGATGGACTAGGAGATGAAGCCCAGGAGTGTTGGGTGAACTCCTTACTAAACTTGTTGTGTTTATGTGTGTTTGTCTATTATGTTCTTTAACTGCTTCATTGTCTATGTATTTCACAATATTATTGATCCATTGCACAAAGTAACATAGGCAAGTCCATGCACGAGTCTGTAATACCTTAATAATTGTTTAAGATCTCAATTACAAATCAAGTGGTATCAGAGATCTAGGTTTGCTAAGGTTAGACAAACTTGTGCTGGATTGTTGAATGCTGACTAGGTCAAAGCTCAAATTAGGAGAAGGAGAACTAGTTGAGGCTAACCTAGAAATTGGAAGAGTCTATCCTAGGAGGAGAATGGAAGAAGAAATTCCTTTGGAATTAGACTCTCAGTTCATGGACAGTTTCATGACCATAAGAGGCATGGTGGAAGAAATGTATCGAGAATTTAAGAAAGGTCGAGGTGAAAGTCCCTCAACCTCAAAACAAGACAAAGCAACGAAGGAACCTCTTCTAGATGGCCATCTAGAAGGCAAAGGGAAAGGAGAAATGCCTCATTTATCAACACTTCCTTCTAGCCCTGAAAATAAAAAGAAGAAAACATATTTTATTAAATTAGATGTAAAATTTGATTTTCCAATATATGATGGATAATTAAATGCAGAAAATCTAGATAATTGGATTAGACAGATTGATGTATATTGTAGGGTGCAGAACATCGATTCAAAAAGGAGAAAGATTCAAATGGCTAGCCTTCACCTTGGAGGAACTTCCCTAGTGTGGTGGGAAGGCAGGACCCAAGTTGATTTGAAGAAGCATGGTAAAATTCTTTCTACCTTGAGTGAATTTGTTTCTACCATGAGAAAACAGTTCTATCAACTAGCTTATACGCAACAAGCAATGATGAGTTGGTGAACTCTTCGCCAATTAAAGGGGAAAAGTGTACAAAGCTATATCCAAGAATTTAGAAAAAGATCTTTAATTCTAGGAATTTCTCTAGACTCACCTGAAACTTTGTTGAAGTATATAGGTGGTTTGCATAGCTATTTGAGGTACACCATTCTCATGTTTAGCCCTACTAGCATAGATGAGGTATCCGTTCAGGCTACACATCTAGAGGCTAGGGGCAAGAATGTGAACCTAGAGATTGGGGGATCATCAAAACCCATTACAAGTAAAAACAAAGAAAAGAAGAAGCTGAGATGGAAAGAGAGGAAGGCAAACATTGTACAGAAAGACAAACCTTCATGCACACCGCAAGAAGGGTGGACACAATGATGAACACTACTGGTCTTTGCATCTGGAGCTGAAACCCAAGAAGTTCGATGGCAAGAAGAAGAAGACTACTGCTGCTATTCAGAAAGATTTGGGGTCAGACTCAGGTGATGAAACAACAGTCATAGCTACAGGTATAAAAGGTAAAAATTCTGAAGCATCTACTAGTAATTCTGCACAATCTATTGATAAAAGAAAATGAGAGGAAAAGACATGAGATTTTTCTTATTAGAGTTATTTCCAAGCATCAAAAGATTGATACTTTATTTGATAGTGGTTCACAAGTAAACTTGATTTCTGAAGCAATTGTAGAGAAGTTGGGACTACTAACCAAACCTCACAAGAAGCCATATTCATTAGGTTGGGTATGTGATAAAGCAAAGCTACAAGTGACTAGACAATGTAAACTTAGGTTTTCATTTGGGTCAACATTTGTAGAAGAGGTTGAGTTAGATATAGTTCCCTTGGATATATGTGGTAATTTTTAGGAAGTCCTTACTTGTATGATAGAAAATCCATTTTCTATAGAGCTGAAAATAAGTATCAACTCACAAAAGATGGAATAGAATATATTGTAAGAGCTCATCAGCTCAAAAATAACTACACTCTCATTAACTTAGGGCAGATGAAAAGAATTGTAAATTCATGCAAGCAATTTTTACTAATGGTTGTAAAGGAAAAGAACCCTGATAAAACCAATGTATTTGAGGGCTGTGATGCTAAAAAGAAAGCTGATTTAGAAAAATTTGTTTCAGAATATGATATTCTATTTCAAGAACCTAAAGTTCTTCCACCCAAAAGGGAAATAGTACATTATATTCATTTTGTAGCAAGATGCTCCATTGCCTAACATCGGAATGTACAGGTTATCCACTTTAGAGAATGCAGAGATCAAGAAGTAGGTATAGGAGATGCTCGATAAAGGATTCATAAGGCCAAGCACATCGCCATGCAGATATCCAATCGTGTTGGTGAGAAAGAAAGATGGTTCGTGGAGGATGTGAATTGATTACAGAGCACTGAATAAAATAACGATCAAGAATCGTTATCCTCTTCCTTGCATTGATGATCTATTAGATTAGTTGAACGAAGCTGTTTACTTTTCCAAGTTGGACTTGCGTAGTGGCTACCATCAGGTCAGAGTTGCAGAACAAGATGTATGGAAGACTGCTTTCAAAACAAAGCAAGGGCTGTATGTGTTATCACTCAGGTTGTCCTTAAAGGATACGGACGAGGTAACCACAAACCAATCTTTGGACTGCAAGTCCTAGCCTATCTGCAATTAGAGAGGGCTCTCTCTTTATAATTTAGCTTTGTTGAAGATGATATTAGGCTAGCTAATGAGTTCAAGGGGGTTTTGTTTATGTTTGGTGGGATGGGGGATTCTTTCAAACAGAGTTGGGATGCATAGTGTGAGAAGTTCAAACCATTGGGCATGGAGTCGTGGATTAGGCTTGCTGTTTCGTTTTCTTGGTCACAAGAGGAATACAGAGCAGGATAGCTACACATAAAACAATATCTAGCTAAAATAAAGATGGAACGAAGGTTAGTGAATGAAAGGTAACTATGTAGCTCTCATTATGCTAACAGAGGAAAGGTGAATGAACATTTATATAGGAGCAATCAAGGATTCCTAAACAACATTCATATATGAGGGAACTAGTGTAAATATGAGCAAATCAGTATTCATATTTAGGACTAATTCAGAGGAAAACATAGATAAATTACAGAAATTGAGAACAGAATACAACTAAGTGAGCTCTCAACTATTCTTTCTTTCTGCTATTTAGATAGTGAAATAATGATGGCATAAACACATATAAACTGTAAACAGAGATAAGAAACACTTATTGAGCTATGTAGAAGCGTTAGGATTCCATAGTCACTCTTCAGACATTAAAACACAATAGTCAGTTCATCTCCCAAACATTCTAGCGATCTTTGATTATAGAGACTCTCAGAAAATACAATGCAAGTCTAGAGAGGAAGTTATCGACCAACCAACCCTTTACATAAATACAGAGGGTTGTTTAAATAGAAAATATTTACAAACATCCCTTGAACAGGTGTCAAGGGAGAAAATATCTCAAAATATCTATCAAAACAGAGCCAAAAGAGATCTGTGCAATAACTACTTCTAATGCTAAGTTGTGCTGGAAGTAAATGCAATAAAATATCTAAAACAACTGCACATGAGGGAGCAGCCTCATCAAAATGGCTCTTTAGGGCTGCACAAGGTCCTGCAGCTTCAAAATGGACTGAAAGAGTGCCTTGAGCCACGCGCTGTCCTCTGTGTGATAACTACGCAATTAAGGAAGCAGTGCTGCTCCAAAAATATGACTGGGAACAATGTCTGCAATAACTCTGGCTTGAAAGCCTTCATCTATGCCTTTAGGTGGCTTTAAAGCAACAAAAGAAGTGTTGGTGAGCCTTAATGGCTGAATGATGCTTTGTTGACTTTGCTGGGCTTTCTTGGCTTTCATCTGCTTTGAAAAACTGGACTGATACTCTTTGCTACATTCTGATTCACTTTGGCACTGAATCTAGGCCTTTTCTCACCGCTGATACTCTTTAAACTGTCCCATCGCCCCTTTTCTGCCTTTTAATGCAAAATTAATTGTTGCTAATGTCCTTCGTGGCCTTTTGGTGCAATCAGCGCTTGGCCGATAAAAAATAGCATTAAACCTTGCAAAAAATGCCGCAAAAAGGAGGATTTGTATGCTGCTGACTGTACCGAGGCCGAAACTGGTTATTTGAAGCAAAACTGGGCTTGGAGCGATCTCAGAAAGCTTAGGGATGCATGAATTTCTTTATCGGGAGCCGGGCGCAGGCATATATGTGAAAATATGAACAAATGCCGCCTTTTCTTTTACACAGAAAAAGACCAATTTCTATGTAAAATTCGTGAAAAACATAGGTGGGAGCGGCATTGTACCGGAGATTAAATCCTAGCCGTTGGATCGCGCGAACGCAGATCCAACGGCTGGCGCTAAATCGCATCGGGGCGGACCAGGGGGTGGCACATAAACAATCACCGAAACTGGGCGGACCCGATATGCTATAGGCCCTTCCTTTTTTTTGGGATCGCGTCCGGCCCATCGGCGATGTCATATCAACGGATTTACATGAACTTGGTTTGCGGACCCGAAATGCTAATATACCATGCTTTATTGTTATTTCGGCTCCGCTAGTTGGAGCAATACATGGGGAGTGTCATGCGGAAAGAGTCAATTTTGCGGACAAAACCGACCTCCCTAGAAGCTAAGGCTTTCTAGTGACAAACAAGACAATTAAACACTACCTTTCCCTAAATATGCATTTAGAATACAAGTAATCAGGTGTTTATAACATACCTTTAGTCCAATGCTTTGTAGTAGTCTAGTCTCGCCGATCCGAATGAGCTCCTCCTTCTCCTCGAAACCTGCATTCACTAACAAGAAAACAATTACATAGCACCTGAATAACTTATAAAATAAAACATATTCATCATACAGACCAAGGAGTATATGAAACAAATCATGTATAACAATCTGTTGAGAAAAATGAGCTTAATTGTATTAAGTGGAAACAAAAGAAACCATTACAACCTATGCCTTGGTGTTGTGCATGTCCCTCCCAGGGTCCAGCAAGAGTTCTCCTTTACTTTGATCAGCTCACCCACTTCCAAATGAAGCTAAGAAATGATGGGAATCTCTCCTCTCAAGCTTTATAAGGGAGTCCTAATTCCAGCAGCATCTACCCTTATGAATGTTCAGCTTTCAACCTCCCCTCCCTTTGGCCCAATGCCTGTATTTATAGTGCTTTAGAGGAAGTTAATCAGGTCCACCATCAATGGGATAAGCCCCTCTTTGAATGGGATAGCTCCCCTCTTGATGGGATAAGTTCCTCTTTCATAGGGATACATGAACCATCTGGAGGCGCTCAATACACGTCAAACAAACTTCTAGAATGCTCTAGAAATGACCACAAGTAACTTTTTTGAAGTGAAACTTGAGCCTTTTGACCTTTACAGGAGTACTCACCCACCCCTTTACAGACAGAGCGTACAAGTACGCATGGAATGTGAACTTGAGGTGCGTACACGCAGGTAAGGCTAAGAGAAACTGCGTACCCAGTGTTATTTGAATTTTTAAGGACTTTCTCTCTTTCTTGGAGTTTGACATGAAGAGAAGAGGTATAAGACTTGCCAAGGAGGATAGTATGATAGCTTATGGAGCCATACTAACTGCAAAGTCATGGTGACAAATTTTAGTGTAACAGATTGCCCCCTAAAGTGCGAAGCCTGTAGTAGATTAGGGTTTCATATCATCTAGGAAGGGTGAAGTACTTTATCATTTCAAGGATTATCTTGTGGAGAGCCTAGTCGGAACCTGCAAATATTCAACACAAAATACATATATAAGATCATATCATCGCTGAGGTAGGCATTCCCATACTCAGATTGAAAACTTTAACTAACAAACTAACTACTGCTCTGATACAGGAATGATTTCGCAGTACATCATAATCATAGACTCATGTAGACACAGTATGGACGCAGCCATCTATTTATGATTAGTCTACTGTACAATGAATACAAAACTCCTCGTAGCCTGGATGGTGGAAACTAGATCCAGGGTCTTCATTTCTACTTCCCGAAATAGTATGATTCTATCCATGCGAATAAATGAGTTGATGTCGAGCATGGTAGAAACCACTTGATTACCAGTCAATGATGTAAACTGTTAACAAGTGTGAGAGAGACCACCAGTGATGTCAATGGTTCTCAAAGTACCCAGTACAATCCATGAGATGTGAATGAATGAGTTGATGTCGAACATTTCACGGAATCCTTCGATCGAAAGTCAATGATGTAAACCGTCGTCAAAGGCGAGAAACCTGCCATTGATGCATGCAGATTTCAAGGTACTGACGATTTCTAGGTCATCTCTCTAGATAATGTGTTGATTTCGATAGAAAGCGACCCGTTGCAGGGAAGCCCACAACACGAAATCATAGATCAAGTTGAAGAAATGTAGCTGTAAGGACTGACTCAGGGATGGTCGAGATGGATGACGGGTATTTTGCAGATGAATGGTTTATTTGCAGTGACCTCTTGAACACATAACGACACGACAGATGGCTTGGTGACAATTGACCCAAAGTTAATACCCAGAACCGGTTGAAGATTTTCAATGTGGTTTGATCAACTGTTAGGCAAAGGATTTCCCAACCCAGGTGAATGAAAAGTGTCGTGTTCAAGAGTGGTGATAAGGCTTCTAATGAGACAAAGGATAAGAAATAGGCTCATTTTTCTCTCTTTTCCCCCACCATTTCTGGCAAGTACCTCTTTATTTTTTACAAGCTTGAGGAGGATAACATATGCTTGATTATAAGCTCATCCTTCGGATGAGTCCAACTTAGTTTTGATTCGAACCCTAAGAAGGAGTGGTCCGTTCCTGTTTGTAATCGAACAGGTCCTGTACTGTGAAATTTTAACGAGTCCAGTATAGGAGAAACTCGGCGTTTTTCAATTTTAGAGAGTCTGAAAAAACTTAAGAAGACTCCAGGGTTGAACTTTTTCGTAAATTTGTGTCCCTCAAGCCCGAAAAAATATAAAATAATACTTGAGAGAACCGCTTGATCTTGTGACCAAGGAGTACTTTCATGATTAGTGTCTTTGACCTAAAAAGTAAAAAGCGATCAAGGTCACGTCGTTTTATTTCCAGTATCGAATTTGAAACGACAAAAATCAAGCAATCTTTTCCTGTTTTTATGGTCAGAAAAGAGCTATAAGGGGACCGTCTTTTAATTCCGTTTTAACGAGTGTAAAAGAAATGCTCGGCAATCTTTTCATGTTTTAGGAGTCAGAAAAGGGCTTAAAAGATGACTCTGATGTTTTTGTTTGTGAAAAATGGCAATTTTCCCTGAAAACCTTTTATCCTGCACAAAAACCAACACATTACTCATACCTGTTTAAAGTAGATAAAAATACTTTGAAAAATACCTTTTCACGGTGGAAAATAAACAAATTTAACATTTATTTACTCAAAAAACCTATAAAAAGAGCTTTTACCATTTCATTTTTACCATTTTATTGTTGAGGAGAGAAAAAGGGATTTTGGCAAGAAACTTCCCGTGGTCATTGCGGAGAATCCGACCGTCGAAACCGAACATCGTTTCATCAGGTATTCTACAACATCCTCTCTTGCATTTCCATCCATTTAGAATTTGTTTTTAAGCTTTAGTTTCATTTTTTGGAGGCCTTGGGGTTTCAAGGTCCGCTTTTCGGGGTACGCAGGTGCTCCACTGGTGACCTGCGTACCCCGACATTTTCTCAGTTGGGAGAATGCCAGGCATATGCAGCTTGCCTTAAGAGAACCTGCGTACACACGCTCTGTCTCTAAAGGCGGGCTGCGTACACCGCAGAGAGGATTTTCAAACCCCCATTTCTCCAAAATGAACCAAATTTTTTTAATTTTATGGACTCTAACAGATGTTTTATGGTGTGTAGATTGCCCACCATGCTTGATTGGCGTGAGAGAGAACATGAAGATGTTGATTTGGCCGCCATTAATCACCAACCTTCCATTGATGCTTTGAAGGCATGCGACCTTTACAAATACTGGGCCATACCTGGCATGAAGACCCAGGTGCGCTTTCTAGAGTGGCTGGTTGAAAGGTGGAACGTTCAGGATCAGTGCTTTTACATTGGAGGGCACCAACGCAAGATAGAGCCCTCAGATATTTACTTTCTCACTAGTTTGCCCAAGAGGGGTGAACAATTGACTCTGTCCGGGACTAGGCCGGGTGGCCAATCCATTGCTAGTCTCCGACTAGAGTGGTGCAATAATCAGAACCAGGAGAAGGGGATAGAGATCAAAAAGATATCCCGACCTGAACTTATGGTAATTGCCTTTATAGTTACCAAACTTTGCGGGGCTGCTGCTTTGCACATTGCCACTGGATCCCAGATGCGGATGGCGATTGATTGCTATCGGGGCACCATTTTCAACTGGTGCGATGCTGGTGTTGGCCAACTTAAAGGGCCAACTGACTAGGACCAAAAATGGATAGCTGAAGACTTTTGGTTATGGGCCTTTAATTGTGAGTTTTGCCCTAGAGAGGGTTCCGATGTTGATCCCACAACAGCGCACTGTTGAGGTTGGGCCTCCCCGAGAGCCTAAGTTGACGCGATGGGTTGCGGTTATGGCTCGTCATCTTGACGAGGGCACGAAGGTTGTCTGATTTAGACCGGAGTATTTTCACTGGTTGGAGGACCAAATCTTCTCGATACAAGATTTTCCTTATGTTGGAGTTGATTTTCATGGAGATCCAGACATGATTCTTCCACCGGGAGAACAGTGGGATGACACAGGTACTTCATTTTTCACAAGTTTTTAAATTATCTATTTTTTTTGTTTTTATATCGTCTCAAAGCTGACAGTGACAATTTTCAAAATGCAGATGTAGGCCCATGACGTCCAGACAATCTCCGGCATTTCGAGAGGAGAGTACCAATTGCACCGGCACTGGCCCCACAGGACGCGGCCGCAGAGACCTTAGCTGAGTTGGAACAAGACCTAGAGCGTCTTACGACAGACATACCAGAGACTACTATAGATGATATTCCTATCAGGCTTCAGCGCTATGTCGTCGCAGTCCCAGGACCTTTTAGGACGTTCTTGTGTAGGGTGGCGTGTGCAGTGGTGTCGTATAGAGAGCATCACCAGTGATTGGATGGTCGTTTTTTGTAGACACATGTGACATTTTGGTTTTTTGTACTTATCATTTTTGCCGATCATAAGGTGTTTTTCAACCTATGATCGAAGACGATGTATTTTTTACACACTCCTATCTATATATATCATTATTACCGGCTTATCTTGTTAAACATGTGTGATGAAATGTTTTTAAATTTACATGTATGATTATCGCAAATGTCTATCTAACATTCGAGAAGCAATTGCATCTGCTAATGTATTTAAAGACCTTGGAATATGCTGATATTCAATGTAATCAAATTCACGTTCCAAGAGACGCATTCTCAAAAATAACCTTAATAACACTGAATTTCTAATGGCATACACTCTATTAAGCTGTAATACAATGAGTTTAGAATCTAACCTCACTATCAAACTCTGAATCCCAAATGAAATAAATTCAGACAATAATTCAATCACTGCATTGTATTCTGTAATGTTGTTTGTTGTTTGACCGAGATTCATCCCATGCATAGAAACTAACTCGTCAGAGGGCGAATAAATAACCCAAGCTGTGGAAGAGATATTTTGTGTACTACGACAAGCACCATCAGCAAATCCGATGTATGTTTGGAGAGGCATCGACATCTGCAAACATCAAGCATAAAACCAAGATAAGCAGAATAACGACGAAAATCACACTTTCTAAGCTAAGCACACTGTCTAAACTAACAAACACACCAGCTAGAAAGAAAAACCTAACCTAACTAAAATCTCCACACCCATCATTTAAGCATAATACCTTTTTAGGTAAAGTCCATTTTTGGGTTTACCCAAAGAGTCCCCGTCAAAATCTACCAGCTCATAGGCCCCTTTTGCTAGCTTTCACTTGACAATGTAGGGCCCATGCCACATAGGAACGAATTTTCCAGCACCTAATTTATCGTTAGCTTGATCATATAATAGCACTAGGTCTCCTTCCAAAAAATTTCGAGGGGTCACATTACGATCATACTGAGCTTTCATACGTTTGGCATGAGTCGCAATTGCCAATGCAGCGTCACGTCGAGTCTCATCTAATTGAGCTAAGTATAATAAACGCTTCTCCTCTTCGGAAGTAGCTGGAAGTAATTTGACAGCCATTTGAAGTGACAGGATTTCGCATTCAATGGGCAACACAGCTTCCAAACCATAAACTAGTTGAAAAGGAGTGAACCCTGTTGATGTTTTCACTGAGGTTCGGTACGCCCAAAGCGCAGAAAATAACATGTTGTGCCAATTCGACCGATGAATACCAATGATTCGTCGGATCATGATAACTAAAACTTTGTTGATGGACTCAACCAGACCGTTCGCTTGTGGATAATAAGGAGTTGAGCTATCGTGACGCAAACCAAGCTGGCCTGTAAGTTTTGTCATCATAAAGTTTTGAAAATGGTGCCCATGGTCAGTGATTATTGCTTGTGGGACACCAAACCTAGCAATAATGTGATTGAATATGAAAATTGCAGCTGTCTTGCCGTCTGCCTCGAATGTAGGCATTGCCTCGGCCCACTTAGTAAAATAGTCAACCGCAAGGATGATATATGCATGCCCCCCGGCCGAGTGAGGGTTACATGTAATAAAATCGATACCCCATTTGGAAAAAGGACCAACGGCAATTATAGAATGGAGAGGAGCAGGTGGTGCGCACATATTGTGATCAAACACTTGACAGTTGTTGCATTTCCGGACTGCAATAATACAGTCTTTAAACAAGGACGGCCAGAAGTAGCCAGCGCATAATATCTTTTGGGCTGTGGCATACCCAGACATATGACCGCCACATGCTCCAGAGTGACAGTCATTTAGAACCCTTTCAGCTTCTTCGTGAGTTAAGCAACGGCGAAAAACCAAGTCTGCCCCACGACGATAAAGAGTATCTCCAATAATTTTGTATTGTTGGGACAAGAATCAAATTTTCCAACGTTCCGACTTTGAAACTTCGGGCCAAAAGGATTGGGTCTGGAGATAGACGATTATATCCCCATACCACGGATCTAAAGTGCTGATGCGAAACAAAGATTCGTCCGCAATGGGTTCCTCTGCCACAGTTTCCGTGTCAGGACGCGGGAAATCACACATCAACTCTGCAAAAACTAAAGATTTCTTAGACTTGGATTTTTCAAATTCCAAGTCGAACTCCTGCAGGATAACAATCCATTTGGAGTACTTTCCCCCTAGCAATTGTTTAGTTAAAATGTAGATCATAGTGTTGCAATCCGAAATGAATGTAGTTTTACGGAGAAGAATGTAGTGACGAAAACGTTGGACAGCTTGAACGACTGCCAATGCCAATTTCTCCACATGTGAATACTTGAGCTCAGTTGGATTTAAGGTCCGACTAAGGTAATATATCACATGTTCCGTTCCGAATTCATCTTCCTGTACTAAGACCATTCCAATGGTGGAATGAGCGGCGGTGAGGTACAAAAAGTAATCCTGGTTGTAGTTGGGAGGATGCAGCAACGGTGCATGGGTCAACGCGTGCTTGAGTGCATCAAAAGATTTCTGAGCTATCTCATCCCAAGAGAATTGAGCGTTCTGTTTCAACAACCGGGTACAACCCTTTGTAATCTCAGCGTAGTTAGGAATGAATCGGCGTAAAACGTTTGCTTTCCCCTGCAAACTTTGGAGTTGGCGAAGACTCGAAGGAGGAGGCAATTTGATGATAGCTTCTACCTTCGAGGGATCGACGTGAATGCTGGCTTTTGAAACTACCTCCCAGCAATCATCCCACTTCTATACATAAGACACATTTGTGTGGGTTCAATCGTATATGATAATGCCTACACCTCATGAAAATTGCTCGTAAATGGACAAGGTGATCAGCTCGATGTAATGAATGAGCGGGAAAATCATCGAGATACGGTTGCACAATGTGTTTGATGTCATGAAACGCATAAGACATCGCCCTTTGAAAAGTGGCTCTGGCATTCTTAAGCCCAAAAGGTAATTTGCAATAAGCAAATGTCCCCGATGGACAAATGAAAGCCGTTTTTGATTGATCGGCAGGTAGAATATTGATTTGATTGTAACCGGAAAAACCGTCCATAAAGGAAAATATTTCACTGCTGGCACAATCATCAATTATTTGATCGATATAGGGTGTTGGATAGTTGTCCTTGGGACAGGCACGATTGATATCCCTATAGTCGATGCATATTCTTATTGTTCCCTGTTTTTTGTTAACCAGAACAATATTCGATACCCAATCTGTTAACGGGATCGGATAAATGAAACCTGCTTTCAACATCTTCTCAACATCTTCTTTAATTGCAGCCGCTTTTCGTGGGTGAATCTGACGCAAATGTTGCCGGACGGTTTTAGCGTCCGGGTAAGTCTTAATCTCATGGACAACATTGCGGGATCAATTCCTGGAATTTCCTCATAGGACCAGGCAGAAACGTCGCGGAATTCTTGAAATAGGCCTTGTATGTCTTAATTTCGTTGTCTGAACATGAGGCACCTATATGAATGTGCTCAACAATTCCGGGCTTGACTGAAATGTCAATGGGAATAGTGCGAGAAATGTTTCCCAAATTCAGCTCTGAATCAGGATGTTTCATTGGACTCTGAGCTTCTTTGACATATTCAGCTGTAAAGATTGATGAGAAATCGTTTTCAAAATGATCATCCTCAGGTAAAAATGAAGATCTATGATGGAGATCTTCCCATGGTAAATCACCTACGCACAGGACTTCGCAAAGTTGTTCGTCAGATGACACAACTTCGGGAAACACTATTAATTCCGAGGTTGACGTGAAAAGTGATTCCTCACGGACCACATTCATTTGGTCGATTTTGGTTGAACTCGGGTCGGTAAAAGACTGCACGACTTCATAGGCAATTTCATATGGACTCAAAGGCATTGCATCACCAAATGAGTCTATCTCAGATTCAGAAGGAACGATCCAAGGATCGTCATAAACAATGGTGTCTGAAGTAATCATATGAATAGATGCAAATGAAGATACGACGTTTATTGGAGGAAAAGGAAAAGTTCCCAGTAAACCGGCATCTTTAACTAATCCTACTCCAACATCCTTATAAGGGATAATCGTTTTACCGACATGCTGGATACTCTCTGAAGAGGCTGGGTTGGATGAAAAATAAGCCAGCTGGTTTATGGTTACGATCTTGCCATTATGTGGAAACTTTATTACTCTGAAGACCAATGAAACGACCGCTGTCATAGAATAAGACCAACTTCGACCCAAGAGAAGGTTGTAGTCTAGAGGGGCATCAACCACCTCCACATCCAGACTAATGGTTTTTCCTTCAACCCCTATAGGCAAATCCTGTAGAATGCCAAACGGATGAAACCCACGGCCATCAAAGGCCTTAAGAATTGTCAGGGATTGATTTAGTGAAGGATAACCAAGTGATCTCCAGCACTGTATCGACATAATACATGTGGAAGCTCCCTCATCAATTACAGTCCGATGAATAGGCCTGTTTTTGACTATCACTGGGATCTGGAAAGCCATCTGATGAGGCAAACAGGGTGTACTATTTTCTAGATCAAAGATTATTAGGTTCGGGTCCTGAACATCAACAGCTCCTATAGCCGACAAAAGTAATTTGCGTTGTGCTGGGCATGATTGCAACACTTCCAAAGCCGACATTGCTGAGGGTGAAACAACTATACCCTCAACAATGTTGTAATTCTGGGTTGCTCTCGCATGTGGATTTAAAGCAGACCTTCGAAGTACACCCTTGGTGGGCGGTTTGATTACTAAGTCAGGGTTAGGTTTCTCGATCTATAGTGGATTGGAACCGGGAGCTGAGGTTGATGGATTGGAATGAGAAGATTCTGCTTCTTTCGATCCATCAACAGGACTTTTACTACCATAATCTTGCGATCGAGTCGCAATCCTTACATGAGACATCATCAATATGGGTTCTTCACTGGCACTTGAGGAAGAACCTATCATCTTACTCTCCTGCTTTGGAAATGGATCTTTCAAAACGGCAGGAGTTGGGGAACCCTTGACGATTTTCACAACCTCGGCCCAATGAGGGAAATCTCTTGTAAAATGATCCTCTTCACAAATAAGACAAGGATATCGAGGTTTGCGCTTTTCGTCATTGGTTTCCGACTTTTCTGGTTTCTCCTTTGGAGTTTTGTCTGCTTTATTCTTCTTCTTTCCTTTCTTCTTCCCACCATTTTTTGATTTAGCCACAGATGACTCTACAGCGTGAATATCAGCGGAAACTTCAGCAGAAGATTCTCCTGTCGGGGAGTCTGGTAAGGTTATAATGGGAGAAGAATTCTTTGAAGAATTCTTCTTTCTTTTAGTATTTACCGTACCAATCATGCCATCAGCGGCATGAGACCCCGAAGGAGCAGCAGCGATTTGATTCGACTTAGGAAGATCTGGGATCTTTTCGTGTAACGTACCTGACTGAGTATAAACTAAGTCAAGGTACTGCGCTTGAGCAATCACTTGCTCCTCAGTAACTACGCCGGCCTTAGCTACGTCTTCAGTAATCTTCGGTAATAATGATTTAACAAACCATTCAGCTAAGATTTGGTCCGGGATAAAAACTTTCACTAATCGCCTTCGACGTCTCCATTCATGTATATGATCGGAAATATAAGTGGATGTCGACTGTTTTAATGAAGTTAGTAACTCCGTGCCATTATCATATCTGACCGGCAACTGAAAATGAGTTAAGAACGAGGTAGCTAACTGACTAAAATTATAAAAAGAGGCCCGTGGTAACTCAATGTACCACTTGGCCGCGAGACCAATGAGCGTACGCTGGAAAAGACGTAAGCGGATCGAATCATCCGAGATGGAATTTGAGGCACACCAGAGGTGGTAAGTCATCACATGATTTGACAGATCCTCTCCAGACTTACCCTCGAACTTGGGAATGTCACTGGGCAACATATTCGGCATTGGCAGCCAAAACGGAAGATAATTGATCGGATCGTTCGTTAGGCGCGTCAAGTCTGGTAAATCCAAAGTTGTGATAAATGGTAATTGCCGATTAGGATCCCTAAAACTCTGGGTCACAAGACCAGTCCCAGGAGGAGGATATCCAGGATAACTTGGAATAGGAATCGAATTCGGGATATTGTATCCTCCTCGAAAACCAGGATTAATCGGACCATACTGGGGTTGTTGATAAGTGTACCCAGGATACGGTTAATACTGGTAAACTGTTTGCTGGACAGCAGGCCCGTATTGGTACTATCCCTGGTACGGTTGATAAGTGAATTGTGGTTGACTAGTGACAACCGTACTTAAACCAGGCTGTCCTATAGGCATCTGAACCGTAGTTTGAATCGTGGATCCAGACAATGGTAAAGATGTCTGAGGAGTAGTGGCAGAGACAGTAGAAACCGGAGCTGTCGATACTCCAGAAGTAAGTGTGGTGGATGGAACAGATGTTGTGGTAGTTGCAGCAGTCGTTTGAGATGGAGTACTAGGCGCAATGGGTGACTGAGTAACTACTGAAGGTACAAAAGTTTGAACATTATACTGGACTGGTTGCTGGGGTGGACCAAAAACTAAAGGTTGTCCAGTTTGAGATGACAATTGTACGCTTGGCTGCAACACCTGTTGAACTTGCGATGGATCCCACACTATGTTCATTCCGGGGTATTGACCCATGACAGGTTGAGGATATTGAGATCCATAACCGGATTGAGGGTAGGATTGATAATTGAAAGGTACATTTCCCGTACCTTGAACATAAGATTGACCTTGGGGTGGTTGATAACCTTGACTCGAGTACTGACCTTGGGGTAGATACCCTTGAGGTAAGTACTGATACTGGGGTTGACCTTGAGGCATAAATTGATACTGAGGTTGACCTTGGGGTACATATTGAGGCTAGGGTTGGCCTTGAGGAATTTATTGCACTATGGGTACATACTGTCCTTGAGGTTGCCCCCCAGACGCAATTTGTGTAGCT
Organism: Pinus tabuliformis; assembly: GCA_031772625.1. Taxonomy (NCBI): domain Eukaryota; kingdom Viridiplantae; phylum Streptophyta; class Pinopsida; order Pinales; family Pinaceae; genus Pinus; species Pinus tabuliformis. The sequence goes on along the minus strand of CM062819.1, from coordinate 278,520,409 downwards.
TGAGGTTGCCCCCCAGGCGTTAATTGAGGCTGCCCCCCAGGCGGTAACTGGCCACCTTGAGGTTGAGAACCGGGAATTGAACCTGACATAATGTAAATGTCTCCTACACCCAACAGTTTATTACCATTGTTTCCAGTTAATAACCCATGTTCAATGGGTTGAGGAGATGCTCCCGCAAAAGTACCAGAAAGTGACTGATACCCAGAGGGAACAGAAGGACCGCCATACAAGAAAGATTCAGGAGATTGAGAGAACATGGACGACTGACTAGACATATTTACAGGAGTATAAATACCTCCGGGTGGATAAGGAGTACGAGGTGGAGAAAAAATTGACCCTGAGTTGTCCAAATAATTGGTTAACGAAAGATACCAAGTAGTATTTCTAGGAGGACTGTAAACAATGGATTCACACTCCCTTAGATCAATAGTAGGCTGATCTTCAGGGATAGGGACGCCTATTTCTTCTTCTGGAGCAAGTTCTTCAATAGCTATCAAACCAGAAGGAAGATTTTCGGTGATGACTCTTTCTACCCTAGGTGAATCAGGAACACTAGAAGTTGGAGTAACAGGTTCAAATATTTCAGGTTCTTCACCTATATCACTAGTAGATGAAAAACTACCAACAAGCTCGAAAACTGCAACAACTTCGGGATTATAACCTGCTTCTAGACCTTGGTAATCTGGATGGACTACCAATGACGACTCTCCTTCTTCAGGTGAACCTACTTTACTGCCACTAGGAGTTACAAGGACTTTCAAACCTTCGTAATGACCCGGGACGTCTTGAGGAGGTTCGCCCCGAAGTCTACGGGACTTCCTCAACAAATCGGCCATGGTAACAATCTCAGGAGACTGGCCCCGAATTCTACGGGACTGTCTCGGTAATTCAGCCACAGTTAAAAACTTTTAACTACTGCACACGCAAACAAAGTAAAATCTCAAAGAAAACCACCTAAAGTCTCTAAAGAACCAAACAAATTCGAATCACACGCCTAAAGAATCTAGGGCGTCAAACCACACACAAACAGTAGCCTTCCGGACCGAAAACACTAGTTGGTGATGAAACCCAACATCGCCGAATTCAGTACAGGAGTGGTGGGTGGAACAGTTACCCCGGCAACTTGCTTAATGAATAGACCGGCACAAGTTCCTCCACTTTAACCGTCTCGAGTGAAGTGAACCCCCCAGAAAATCCAAGTGAGTCTAGCCAACGTCTGCTCCAGGTACAGTGGGATCTTCCCTCCACCGTCACCTCGGGTAGAATCCTAAAGATAATGGTCACTAAGGTTACCAACAACAACAAATATACCTAGGGGAACAGTCTATGACCCGATAGCACGCAAGGGCAGAGTAACAAGCTCAATCCCCTTGCCGACTCCTTGACAATAATCCAAGGTTTACCGACAAGTGACCCCAGGCTCCTCGACAATAATCCGAGGTTTACCGTTTGTAGTACGTGCGTATCTGGCGTCTTTCCCAATGAAGGAGGATTGATCCCCTCACTGGTTCGGACACGTTCTCGTGCTTCTCCTTTAAGAGGAGCTTTCCCAGAGCATAAATGTAATAGCTGGATTTATCCTACCGCAAGATGAGCTACTTGTTTGGTTTTGCTATCTTGGAGAGTTAATTACTCTCCTACTCCAAGACACTAGCCTGATCTATATTGGTGTTTCAGAGCCCTAGTAAATAAAAATTTACTAAGTAAATTTTACTTTAAGCGTTAATTTTTATGGCTTTTCTTTAGGACAAAAGGTAGTGGAGATGAAACTGATGGTGTGTAGACTCGACCCAAATCCACTAAAAAGATGCACTTAGGATGATTTATACTAATTTTCTTTTTCAATGAATTCCCTAGCTAAGAGAGTTGGAGAATGCAAAATTGATATAAAGACAACTTTCTTGGCAATAAAAATCAAAGAAACAATCTCTTTATCTTTTCCAAAGAATACAACACATGACCACTAATTACTTCACGAAAATTCCTTTTCTTTTCAAAGACTCAAATGCTACTAAAGCAAACTTTTCTTCAAAAGAGATTTTTTGGATTTTTCCCTATATTAACAAAGCATGTAAAACTACTTTAAGAGAAATCAAAGTTAAAAAAACTATGGCAATCAAATCAACTCAATTTCACCCAAAAGCATATCTAAGAGAATTCACCTAAAATTAAATCTAATGAGGCAAAAGACTACCAAGTATGATTCCAGGATGTTTTACTTAGTCACAATTCAACCAAGGACTCGTTCATGCAGAATCATAAACCAGTCAAAAACAAAAATCAAAATCTTTTGTTCTTTTTCTTAAGAATGAAATTCACAACTTTAACCAGCAAGATTTTTTGAAATTCCGCAAAGAGACAACACAAAGGTAGGTTTCTCACACAGGTAGATTCTATGAAAGGTCCGACTCCTAAGAAGACTGAAAAAACCAGGGATATCCAAGGTTTTACAACTTCTAAAGCCAAAGTCACTACAGGACCAATGCAAAAATCAAACCCTAGGGCAAAACCTCTGTGAATTTCACTAAAACTCTTGACACTGATGAAACAAGTTTAGATGAAGACTTTTGGTAGGTAACCAGTGGATCTGGGTAGTAAAAACAAATTATAAACAAAATCTAAGAGGCAAAAAGGAGAAAATTGAAATTTTCTCAACTTTGACAGGGTACGCAGGCAACCTGTTTGCACAGGTGCATGTACGCTCTGTGTACAAAGCTGCAGTGCGTACAGGTACGCACTGTGCTTAACTCAGAGGCTGCGTACTTCTAGCAAAACCAAGAAAAGTAAAATCTAACTTAACCCTAAGATATTCCACCCAAATTCACAGTCAATCAGTCAAAAACCAGAAAGAAAACGACTTTTCTCAAATCAAAGTATTAATCAAAAGAGAAATCAATCAAATCCATGGATTCCCCAGTGGAGTCACCATTTTGTCATGTGGAAAGAGTCAATTTTGCGGACAAAACCGACCTCCCTAGAAGCTAAGGCTTTCTAGTGACAAACAAGACAATTAACACTACCTTTCCCTAAATATGCATTTAGAATACAAGTAATCAGGTGTTTATAACATACCTTTAGTCCAACGCTTTGTAGTAGTCCAGTCTCGCCGATCCGGATGAGCTCCTCCTTCTCCTAGAAACCTGCATTCACTAACAAGAAAACAATTAAATAGCACCTGAATAACTTATAAAATAAAACATATTCATCATACAGACCAAGGAGTATATGAAACAAATCATGTATAACAATCTGTTGAGAAAAATGAGCTTAATTGTATTAAGTGGAAACAAAATAAACCATTACAACCTGTGCCTTGGTGTTGTGCAGGTCCCTCCCAGGGTCCAGCAAGAGTTCTCCTTTACTTTGATCAGCTCACCCACTTCCAAATGAAGCTAAGAAAGGATGGGAATCTCTCCTCTCAAGCTCTATAAGGGAGTCCTAATTCCAGCAGCATCTACCCTTAGGAATGTTCAGCTTTCAACCTCCCCTCCCTCTGGCCCAATGCCTGTATTTATAGTGCTTTAGAGGAAGTTAATCAGGTCCACCATCAATGAGATAAGCCCCTCTTTGAATGGGATAGCTCCCCTCTTGATGGGATAAGTTCCTCTTTCATAGGGATACATGAACCATCTGGAGGCGCTCAATACACGTCAAACAAACTTCTAGAATTCTCTAGAAATGACCACAAGTAACTTTTTTGAAGTGAAACTTGCGCCTTTTGACCTTTACAGTAGTACACACCCACTCCTTTATAGACAGAGCGTACAAGTACGCATGGAATGTGAACTTGAGGTGCGTACATGTAGGTAAGGCTAAGAGAAACTACGTACCTAGAGTTATTTGACCTTTTAAGGACTTTCTCTCTTTCTTGGAGTTTGACATGAAGAGCAGAGGTATAAGACTTGCCAAGGAGGATAGTATGACAGTTGATGGAGCCATACTAACTACAAATAGTCATGGTGACAAATTTTAGTGTAACAGGGAGTGCTGCGATTAAATCAGGGCCATTGATCTGGGGGCCCGATCCGACAGCTGGCGCTAAATCACATCGGGGCGGACCATTGGTCCCAATACATAAAACCTCCGAAATGCCGCGTACCCGAAATGCTTATATGCCATTTCTTTATGGATATCGGGTCCGGTCCGTCGGCGATTTCATATTGGCAGATTTTAACAAAATCAATATGCAGACCCAAAATCCCTTAAAACTGCCCTTTATAACTTTTCGGCTCCGGAATATCGGAGCTTTCCCATTTCGCTGTACAAAGGCCTCCTTTCGGACCCGATAATTTTATATGCTGCATTTTATTAATAGTTCGGCTCCGGAATAAGCAATGTTATATATGGGGCCGCGACTTAATAAAGACCGTTGATTTGAGGGCCCGAATGGGCGGCCGCGATTAAATTGGAATTTCGCTATCGGCGGGGACATGGGGCAAGACTTTATACACTTGCGATCGCTGAAATGGGAGATCGCCGACAAGATCTGGGCTGTTGATCTGAGTGGGGGCGATGGACAGCTGCGATGCGATATTGTTGAAAAATGCGGGTTTTTACGTTATAACTTAAGTTTTATAAAAAACTTGAGTTTATACGATAAAACAAAAAAGGGGAGTTGCGATAAAAAAGAGTATATGCGGGATATATGGGAAAATATGATGGAGGAAGCCTCCGATAGCGATATCGCATCAGGGAAAAAAGGAATGGGGACATATATATATATATGGGCCAACACTATTATTACCTCCGACAACGATATCGCGTCGGAGGGGGGGGGGGGAATCCATCGAAGGAGGGTTTATATGTATAGAAGGGGGCTATAAAGCATCAGAAGGGTTTTTTGCCTTTGAAGAAAGGTAAAATGAAATCAGAGGAAGGTTGTTAATGCATCGGAAGGGGTCTGAAGCATGGTGAGAGGGTTTTGAGCCTTGAAAAAAGGTTAAAACATGGATAATGGAGGGTTTGCATAGATGAAAGGAGGGGTTTTATGCATAGGAAGGGGTCCTAATGCATTTTGAAGATGGTTTGAGGGGGGAAGTGAGGGCTCTTGCTCAGTTTCAGGTAAACTTAACAATTCCCAAGTGTACTTATGGTTATTTTTCAACCAGGGGGAGGGGATAAGTATATAGGGGAGTTATTAACATAGTTTTAGTAGGGGAAGGGGAAATAGATAGGGAGCTACATAGTAAAGTTAATAGTTAACATGACAAATGATCAGAGAGCGCTAAGAATGATGTCTTAGGCTATCAATGGGGGAAAATGACTGATAGAAGAAGTGTGAACATTCCTTTAGTGAAGCAGATCTTCACCAAGGTAGATAATATGGAGAATGATGAATCTAAGAGGTATCAAGCAGATCTTGACCTCTTTAGGGGAAGTTAGTGAGTGATTTGGGGGAGAGGAAGCAGGGGGAAGTTAGACATGCATTTCTTGAAGTCCTCCAACTAAAAAATCACCTTCAACTTGTGATATGATAGATATAACATTTGACAATATGAAATGGATCACAAGCCATGATTCTGCAACCACAAAGCTACCTACCCAGCCTATTCACCTAGCATTTTCTCTTCTTTTTGGTTTGGGTGCACTTGAACTAGCATACCCAGCTTTTTGTTCTTTTCTTCTTGCTATCCTCCTATCTACAACTACACTTATTGCATCTAGGGGCTCATATTAAGCTGTTGAGCACCCTTGTTTCTCTACCTATCTACAAATCTGCCAAGATTAAGCTGTTTGGACAGATGTTCATTCTCTATATTCTACAACAGGAAATTGAAACCTAGGGAGACCAAGATTAAGCTGTTTGGACCTCCCTTAGCTGAAAAATAATCAAAATGGATCAACTCATCAAAAATGATACACAGCAGTGGAATTTAGACTAGCACACTCTCATGGATACTTCTCTGGCCATCTGTAGCAAATATGGAGTATTGCAACAAGCAAAGTATGACATATTTGGCATGTAAAAATGTCGATCATGAAAGATGATTAACCTGCTACAGCAGGAGGCTAACAGTGGCTCCACTTGGGGATGGCTTTTCCTTGTGATAAGCCAAGAACAGCAGGTCAGAAAGCCTTGATCCTCTGTAGTTGCTTTTAATTGAAAATTTCTTCTGTGCTAACTGTTGAATGACTAGAACTTTAACTTCTGAATGTAGCACTCCTCCTTAACTGAAACACTATGAAAAATAGAGCATCGCCTGCTTTCTTCTGCGTGCTTGATATTGCATACACTTTTTCTTGAGCACTGCCTTGTGAAATAAACACAAAAAGGGAATAAAACTGGAGCTCTTCTTTTCTTGTCTTTGAAAGGGTGCTGAAGTAAATTGAAAATCCTCCTTTCTTTTTGATACTGTTGATTTGAAGACTACAAGCTACAAACAACTTCTCTTTAACATAAATCACTGTGATATGACAGCGCTGCTCTTGCTGTTTTGATGAGATTACTGCAGAGACAAAGATTAAAAATAGAGGACTTGCACTGACTGTGTCTTCACAAACTTTGTTGCTGCTCCTCTAACAATCGGACTGTTTATACAAAAATAAAAACACAAGTGCTAATATATACAAATATCAATGTACAAAGAGATATTTACAAAGCTATGTTATGTTCAACAAAAGGGATCATGATAATGCTTCAGCATACGGCCATTTACAGGGCCTTCTTCAGCAGTGCTGCCCTTTACAGATTTGAGGAAATATGTGTTATTTCCCCGAACAACAGAAATAACAAATGGTCCTCTCCAAAGGAAATCAAATTTTGCATGTTTTCCCTTGTCTTCTCTTCGTGAGTCCCACCTTAGAACTTTGTTGCCAACACAGAAATTCTCATCCTTAGTCCTCTTATCAAACATCCTTTTGAGCTTCTCTTGCATAATTTGAGCTCTGTCATAGACCTGCTCTCTTGTCTGCTGCAAATGGATTGTTTGGTTTATCCTCCTTTGTATATCATTTGGCTCAGCTTGAATATCTTGCAGCAGATTGATAATAGGAATGCCCAGTGATGAAGGAAATCTGGCCTCCATGCCATATACTAGCTCATAAGGGCTCATCCCAATGGATTTCTTGGTTGACAATCTGTCTACCCATAGGGCATTTGTGAGTTTTCTATGCCAGTTCTTCTTGTTTTTTTCTAAGATCTTCTTGATAACACTAACCAGGCTGTTGTTGGATGATTTGGCTAATCCATTACCTTGAGGGTAATAGGCTGTAGAGTGGCCTAAGGTAATGTTAAATTTATGGAAAAAACTAATCATCTTTTTGGATTTGAAAGCAGCGACATTGTCAGTGATGTTCTTCTCAGGGCAGCCAAAACTAGAAAGGATATTGCACTCAAGGAATTGGATAATGGTGGTGTCATTGGCTTGCCTGCATGGAATGGCTTCAATCCACTTGGTGAAATAGTCGGTAGCTGTTAAGATCCACTTATAATGGCCTGAGGAAGAGGGATGGATTTCTCCAATGAAGTCGAGACCCCATTGTTGAAAAGGCTTTTCGGTTGAGATGGGTTTAAGAGGCAAGGGAAACAACTTTCTTTTTCCCTCAAAGATTTGGCATTTGTGACATGAGATAGAAAACTTCTTTACATCTGCAAACAAAGAGGGCCAATAGAAACTAGACCTTAAAATTTTATCAGCAGTGGACTTCCAATATAGATGTCCTCCACAGTCCCCTGCATGGAATTCTTTCATGACATTTTTAGTTTCATTCATGGTCAAACAATTAAGAAATATGCCTTCATGATTCTTCCAAAATAAAGCACCATCTAAGACACAAAATTTCAAAGCCTTCGTTCTTAAAAATCTCTTCTTGGTCCTGGACAATCCTGGGGGAGCAAATAGGTTTAACAATACAAAGCATATGTCAGCATACGATGGGGATTGCAGAAAGGTGTCACTGATCTGTGGAGTTTCCAGCTCCTGTTCATTGTCGAGTTGGTTGATGTCTAAGGCTTGAAAGTTTGTTTCGGACATCAGTTTGGCTAAACCTTGTCCCTTTATTAGCTTGGTTGGTTTTATTTCAATGTCATACTCAAGAATGTTAGCAATCCACTTGCCTCTTTTGCCTTCTAACCCCTCTTGGGTTAATATGTCTTTCACAATAGCATTTGGCACATAGGCAATCACGTGTGAATATAAAATGTAAATTCTGAAGTCTTTGATTGCTTTAACAAGGGCGTAGGCCTGCTTTTCCATGATTTGGTACTTCAGGGGTGCATCTCTTAAGGCTTGGCTGAAAAAAGCGATTGGCTTTTCATTTCCTTGATCATCCTTTTGCAATAGGACAACAACTATGGTATTATCAGATGCAAATGAAAATATGATAAAGTCCCTATCAAATTGAGGACTTGTGAGGACCGGGGCTTGAGTTAAGGCAAAATTGATACTCTCAAATGCTTGTTTGTTTTCAAGAGACCATTTTACCTTGGCATCCTTCTTTAACATGTTGCTCAACAGTCTTATCAGCTCAGCTAGATTTGGGATAAATCTCCTTAGGAAATTGATCTTTCCTAGGAATGCTTGCAGCTCTTTTATGTTTCTTGGATATGGGATTTGGAGAATGGCTTGGATCCTTTCCGGATCAATTCTAATACCATCCTTTGAGATGATATGTCCAAGTAATTTGCCTTCTTCAAGGCCAAATAAAGACTTCTTGGGGTTCAAGGAAATGCCATATTTCCTACATGTTAGGAACACTTGTCTCAAATGTCTTAGGTGCTCTTGATCAGATTTGGAGAAAGGGGTAAGATCATCAAGATAGACAACCAAGAAATCATGGATTTCCTTGGAAAATGCAATGTCCATGGCCCTTTGAAAGGTGGCACTTGCATTATTTAGGCCGAAAGGCATTTTCACATATTTAAATGTTCCCCACAGTGTTGTAAAGGTTGTCTTGTCTTGATCATCTGGGTGAACCAGTATCTGATTAAAACCTGAAAAGCCATCTAGCAAAGAGATTCTAGATGACCCCACTACTCTTTGTAGGATGTGGTCCATTTTGGGCAAATGATAGTGGTCCTTTAGGGAGACTTGATTTAAGTTTCTCAAATCTACACAAAGCCTAATGTCACCTGTTTTCTTTCTTGTGGGAACAATATTGGATACCCATTCAGAAAATATAATGGGTGCTATGATACCTGCTTCAAACATTCTTTTCACTTCTTTCTCAATTAAAGGGAGAAGCACCGGATTGATTCTCCTCAGTTTCTGTTTGAAGGGATTTTGATTTGGCTTTAAGGGAATGGTATGTTGAATAATTGAGGTGTCATAGGACTTCAAGTCCTCATAACTCCAAGCAAATACATCTTGGAATTATTTGAACAAATCAACATATTTGGGCTTTTGATTGGGTGGCTAAGATTTAGATAGTTTGATCATTTTGGGGTTCTCTGCTGTCCCAATGTTAGGTCCTTCTATCTCAGTGTTTATGGGTTGCAATTTTGGTTTTCTGGGGACATCATTGGCATCAAACATGTCTTCTAGTGGGGTGAGGCCAACCGGGAGAAAATTGTCCTTTAGATCAATGATTTCGGCCTCTGTTTTGGCTATTTCCTCCAAATGCATCTGTTTAAGCTCTTCTATGTTTTTTCATCAAAGATGGTTGGCTGTAGCAATTTTCTAGTTGTTTCAACTATTACAGTTTGCTGGATTTGGTTTATTGCTTGCAGTGGATCATCCATAGCATCCATATCAATGTTTAGGCCTGAAAACTCATGCTGTAAGGTAATAAAATTGATGATTTGAGCATCATCCTCAAACACTTGCCAATCTTTAACATTGTTAAGGACAGCAGGTCTGTGCTTTATCTCAGCAGTAAAGTGGTGATTTGACTCAAAAGGAAGCTTGAAAGTGCTAGCAAAAGTAGCTAGGCTATGAGCATGCATGTTATTGCTTCTAGAAATCTTAGCAAGTTTGGATTCAGTGAAGGTATCAAGTATTGCAGTGGCAGCAGTCCTATAAGCTCTTAGCCTTCTATCATTGGTAACAAAGTTTCCTTTCATTTGTTGGATTACTAGGTCTGAGTCACCTAGAATGGAAACTTTGGCAGCTCCTAAAGCCTTGAGTAGTTTAAGGCCTAAAAGGAGAGCTTCATACTCTGCCATGTTGTTGGTGCATCTGAAATTCAGTCTATAAGCATGACCCTCTGCATGGTTGTTATGTGTATTATGAATCCATATTCCTGCCCCTGCTCCTAACTTGTTAACAGAGCCATCAAACTCTAAATACCATGTGATTTCTTGCTTGTGGTTATGTTGTTGGGAAAAGTATCCAATACGGAATGACCCTATCCCACTCTAAGGGTGATAGTACCTCAGCAACAACCGAATGCAAAGCTATTTGAGATTACTTCTTTATGAGATGTAAGAGAGAGGAGAAAGGGATCCACTAACCGTTATCTTCCGCTAATGATTGATCCAATCTTCCCTCTTTGCTGCTTGCTCCCAGCTCCTTGCTCTTTCACTGGCCCAGCTACACAAAGATCCTGCAAAATGATAAGAGAGGGAAACTACAAGAAGCATACATTCATAATTGATTCAAGGATTAGAATAAATCAAATATACAAGTATCAATACGCCATTGAGACACATGCATATAGAAGAACCTCAAATGCTTTATTAATGGAAGAAGTAAAGTTCTGAGAGTGTTACAACCATAAGAGGCCCAATCCAGCAACACCTCCTAGCAGAAAGAAATCTCCTCTTCACCTCCTTCAAGCAAATCACCCAATAGTTCTATACTCAAACCAACAGCACTTCCTTACATTCACAAGATTCCAGCCTCCCTAGACCTCATGAGAGAGCTCTATATATAGGAGATTTGGAGAAAGGATGAGTCAGCTTGAGGCTGGCATGAAGCTGACTAGTGTCCTCTCCCACTTCAGTTATTCTTCAGTTCTTGAGTCCACTTGGAGGTTCTTGCTTCCACTTGGAGATCTAGATCCTCTTACTCATCACAAGGCGAATTCCCTGATCCAAGTGTCATTTTGGAAGCTTCCTGGGCATTGACACCTTGAGGAATGACTGTGCCACTTGGCCAATCTCGCCCAGCGCAGGTAGCCTTCATTAGATTTGACATTCAGCGCAGGTACAGAGTAGAGCAGTTGACATTCAGCGCAGATGCTCAGTGGAGCAGTTGACATGATCCAGAATTAGCTTGTTTTTGAGTGTTTTCAGGTGGAGAACTGATATTTAGTGCTGTGGTTTGCTGACCTTGTTCCTCTAGTGGCAGGAACAACATGCTTAGGGACTTTGGATCCCTTAGATTATCGACATTTCATGCTTCATGCTGTAAGGCACAAAAATGTCTATAACAGTTGCCCCCTAAAGTATGAGGTCGTTTATCGGGTGAAATGCTTTATCAGGAGGATCCGAAGTTCATTCAATCGCTGAGAGGTGACCTGTATTAAAATAAAATACAATACATTATCTTTCATTCTGCTTTCATGATCTAGCTGAGGCGGGCATTCCAATGCTCAGCTTTATAAATTCATTTTAGTACATATGACAGACGATCGTCTGATGGTAGACTGATAATTCTCTGCTGAAATTATCATCCTTTGAGTAGGATGATCATCTGTTGTAATAATGTACATATCAAATGTCTTTATATTTCCTGAATATATATCGCAGCCCGGATGGATGAAACTAGATCCGGGGTCTTCAAACTCGTTCGATCTTCACTCTAAGTACAAGTCGATCCATGTGAGAATTGCGCTGAAGTCGAACATGGAAAGACATCGCTTGATTACCGGTCAATAATGTAAACCGTTAACAAGCGCGAGAGGAATCACCGATAATGATAATGACCCTCAAGTTACTGCAGTACAATTCACGTGGTGTGTATAAAGGACTTGGCGTTGAACACCACGCAAAATCTTCTGGTCAAAGGTCATTGATGTATACCTGTCGCTGGAAGTGAGAAACTTGCCATTGAGGCATGCAAGCTTCAAAGTACTGAGGGGGGTTGTTCCTAGATCAACTTCTTGGATAATGAGATGAGGTCAACAAGAAGCGATCCGTCAAAGGAGGGCCTTAATGAATCCCACATCAGTGACACGGAACGGAGCTAATGATTTTAGTGGAGGTGAAAACAATATGTGAGATATGATTCAGGGTGGCGATCATGGGTGGATGAAGGATAATGTATGGTAGTGGATGGGACACGGTTGACTCTTTCTAAACAACACCTCTTGAACATATAACGACACTGATGTGATGGATCGGTAGCATTACCCCAAATGTGGATGGTTTGGCGAGGACCATGGTGATGAGACCGGTGAATGAAACAACCCAACCCGATGTGATACGGAGGACAAAGTGTCATGTTCAAGAGTGACTTGCTACCATTAAAGTTTTGAGGTTCTCCCAATTTTTCCCCAGTCATTTCTGACCAGTACCTCTTTATTTTTTTCAAGCTTGAGGAGGATAACATATGCTTGTTCTATAACCTGCCCTTCGGGCAATCCCATCACTATGTTTTAACGAGCCTAGCGATAGGGAAACTCGTTCTCGTCTAAAGAGAAGTTTGTCGCTATTTAATCATTTTAACGAGTCTAACGACAAAGAAAACTCGGTCCTTTTCATTTTTAGAGAGTCTGAAAAGGTACAGAAAGTTAACTCCAAAATTCCTTTTTCGTCATCTAATCCCTTAATTCCGAAAAAGTATAAAACAATACAGAAGGGATGAGTTTTCGATAACTTTAACGAGCCGAATAAAACAAGCGCTCGATCTTTTTGTGTAATAATCCCTCAGGTCCAAAAAGATTAAAATCTAGAGGAGGGATAGCTCTTCCGGTCACTTTAACGAGCTGGAAGGCCAAAACTCGGCAAACTTTTCATATTTTACGAGTCAGGAGAAAAGAGCTCAAAGAAGACTCGTCTTTTGAGGAACGAGTGATAAACAGGGATAACAGCAGATTCCAGGTACAGGTTGGAATTTTCCAATCACGACAGTGTCACAAGGATGGCTAAGTGAAATCACTCTTCGCAGTTGTTCCTCAAAATGGGTAAACAATCATATGGGGGTGAACGATCGGCCAAATGGAATGGAGGTGGCAGGTGCAAACACGACCAAGGCTTTTTATGGCTAATAAATTTACGATCAAAATGGTTACTTACCGGAATAGGTTCATTTTTTATTTAAAAGTGAGCTTAAACTCTGGGGGAAACATTGCTCACTGCTTTTATTTATTTTTTAACGAGCATGAAGACCGCGTTAAAACTGCTCGGATCTTGCGTTTATTTTTTAACGAGCATGAACTTTATGCTAGAACTGCTCGATATACCAGTCATAAGATAAGAAATGTCTCCTGTGAGATCTCTATTTTTTATAGAGCTTCATCTTCACTAAGCTTTTCTCCCTCTCATCCTTTCTTTATGCAAGTTCCGAAACGGCTAATCCTACGAGTTTAAAGGGTTAGACCTACAGGTTTAAAGGGAGGACCTAAAAATTTAAAAAATAAATAGTCGTCCCTTGCTTGCATTCCAAAAGGTTGCATGCCCCTAGGTGTAAGGTATAATTTCAAGGCTGCCCCTACTTATCCGATAAAACATTTGTTTTAAAGGGTGAGGCTTGCCTCTTTCTGGTTACCCAAAGATTGTTTTGTTAACACCATCAAACGAAAACATTTCTTCGGCATTGTCTACCGAAGTAGACAATGGTGAATGACCTTTGTCAAACAAGTAACCTTGACAAAAGAATCCTGTCCTAGAACAACCCCTCCTCCATCCACGGACGGGGTACGGACTAGTCATATTCTTTCGCGGAAATTCTACCTTATACCCAAGGTTTCCTCTGCCCCTAGCAGACCAGGATGCATGCCACCTGGGTTCTAGTCCCATCTTTCCGAATCACTCACACTCATCGGGAAGGAGGACTGGGGGTGGAGACATTTCTTGGGTGAATAGACCATTGAGGGTTGGTATGTGACTATTTGCGATGCGTGATCCCGGAAATGAAAGTTGGTCTACGAGCTTGACCATTCTTCCTTCGTGTGGAAAACACATTACTCTAAAGAGTGAGGAGACTATAGCTCCCATGCAATATATATAGTCTCGTCCAAGGAGTAGGTTATAATCCAAGGGTCCTTGAATAACCATCACGTTCATTTGAACGGTCTTCCCTTTCAATGTAACAGGTACATTGGGGAGGATCCCTAACGGTCGACTGGTTCCTTTATCAAAACCCGAGAGATTTCTTATCTCAGGCAAAAGCTCCGGGAAACCCAGTGCTTTCCAAGCAATAGAGGAAAGGATACTCACAGATGCCCCTTCATCAATGATAGTTCCAGCCATTACCATTCTATAAATTTGGACTATGATTCTGAATGGCACACTGGCTGGAAACCGGGGTCTGCCTAGTTGGTTCCAATCAAAGGACACAACCAGGTTGCTTGGTGGTGGGACCGAATACACGGCCGGATATGACCCTGACGATGTTCCTTCCTGCGATAAAGGAATGGGCGCATTGCCCTGATTCTCATCAGAATCTGTGTTGATGAAAAGAATCTGGATGGTGTCATCCTTATTCTCTTCGGTGAGGGTGTCATTTGAAGATGAATCTTCATTGACGGTGTCATTTGAGGATGAAACCTCTGAAGGAAGAACCGGGTCAACTGCCGTATCGACCTTTAGACTTTCGTCTGGTCTGGATTCAGTAGGTTCATTTTCAATGACTGACACTTCAGCTGACCACTTGAGCGGGCCAGCTGTATTTTCAACCAACGAAGGACTTGGCATGAGTTTTTTGTATCCAGGAGGAAGTCTCAACGGTGAAACCGGGCGATCTTCCAAAACTCTCTTCGCTTCGTCTAAGAAGGGACAACGGTGGATGGCGTGATCGCCTTCACATAGTCTGCAGGGGGATCTTGCTCCCCCTCTTTGTCTTGAACCTTCACTTTCGTTGGTTGATGGTAAGCATTCAACATGACTATCAAAGGTTGATGCTCCCGAATTGTGCAAACGAGGGGACCAGTCCCTTAGTATCCGGGGAATACAGGGACAATCTCTATGGAAGTGGTCTCCTTTACATATGACACATGGCAATTTAGGCCCGGTCTAAGCTGTGAGTGGATTTTTGTCAGATGTCTTTTGCTTGCCCCTAGTCGCCTTAGGCTCCTTCTTCTTCTTCTCTCTCTTCTTCTTTTCCTTCTTCTCCATGGGAGCTTGGCTTTTGCCGGCTCTACCTTGCGAAGATGAAGGATTGGAGGAAGAGTTATAGGAAGTAGAAGGCTGGTGGGCAGCTCTAGACTCATCTGACTGTTGACTCGAATGTTCAGGAACCATGGTGTTCTGAACTACATTGGTTGAGAATAGCCAAATCGGCAGGCCAATTGTCAGTCCTGGAAGCGACAATGTGGCCATGTGGGGCGCACCAACTTCTCCCCAAGAGGAGAAAGGACTAGGATTTCCATCTTGTGGAATTCCTTGGTTGGGGAGTTCCATGTTCTCAACCTACAGATCAACGCAGGAATAGAAGGTGATTATGTTCCGTTTAAAATAAATTTTATAACGACGCTTAGACACAACTTGCTTTTTCAGTTTTTAAGAGTCGAGAAAAAGCTAAAGATGACTCTAGTCTCCTTCGATGTTTTAACGAGCCCGAAGTGACAAATGCTCGGATGGACTTTTTCAGTTATAGAGTTTGAAAAAGGCCAAAAGAAACTGCTCTGGAGTTCTAGGCAGAGGGTGTGCCAAACTTTTCGCAAAACCACAGAATACGTTTTACGGTACGGGTGGTCGATCTTTGTGAATACTGTGTTCACTGCATTGCGATCAGTAGGGCGGCCGACACGGTTTCCTATGGATAAAGGCTTTGTTCCTATAGGGGTCTCCCAATATATACGGGATGGTACGTGGGAGCACAAGTCTGTATTGATACTTATCGCTTCACCGTGGAGGAATCACCCAACCACTCAACGCTAAGATATCACGTTTAACGACGCCGGAACACGTCTCTAGCTTAGACCTCTATGTGTTTGCGTTATGTTTCAATGCATTGTTATGTAAATTCAATTTATTTTAAGGTTGATCTTGTTTAGCAGTTTGCCTTTATGGATCACCACGAGATGTATAGTAACACTCCTAAATGCAGTCTAAGATGATAAGCAAGCTTTTCAATCTTTCAACTTTGAAAATCTTAACTACTGAGGGAAAAGAAAGATAACATCATTTCACACAGATCATAGAGCACACACTAATGCACTTTTTCCCTAAATCAACATGCAAGCTGTCATAATGCACATGCCCAATGCAAGTATTTCTTTTCTCTTTCTTAATGTTTGTGCGATACAAAAAGAAAGCTGTTGTATAACTTTGAATTCAATTTCAAGTGAAAGCAAACAAGCTTGTCCAAAATCAAAAGACACCTTAAGATTTACTTGTTTCGACACTAGAAATATATAAATTCAAACCATATGATGAAAGCAAAAGCTCAATCAGCTATGAACAACAAATAAACTAACTCTTAAGATCAAAACGACACTTAATCACAGGTCTAGATCTAAGAGGCCATAGCAAGACTAGTTCACTTTCGTTATGGGAAACTGTAAATGATACAAGAAATACACAAAGAACAAACACAGTTTATTTATACAACTGAGGCGGAATAGTGGCAAGGAAAGTTGGTTTCAGATAGGTACATTGACTGGTAACAGGCTGCAAAAACAAGAGTGAAAACAGGGCAAGAAACAACAGGAAACCCCAGTAGCACAAGGCAAGACTGGTTCAGCGCAGGTAGTACACTGTCACTTTGACATTCAGCGCAGGTAGCCCCTTCGGGAACTGCGCTGAAATGCAGACAGCCTTCACACAGCCTGCACTGAAGAACGAAACTTTCGTTTCTCTTGGTTTCCGAGTCACAGATTGCTAAAAAATTCACAGTTTTTGGCCAAATCAGAAGCTATCAGTCAAGTACACACTAAGGGATGAAAAGGAGGATGAAAAGCTATCACTAAGAGCTATTTAGAGTCCTTGTGGATCAGCTCTTCAAATCATAAACTTGCCCAGAAACTGAGCTAGAGTAGCTGCCCTCTACTTTGCATTTGAAAGAACCAAATGCAGTTCGATTCGGTACTCCCTGTGTTTATGAAATGAATAGCAAAAAACACAAACAACCAACAAGATACGATCCCTAGCGGAGTCGCCAATTTGTTGTTGGGAAAAGTATCCAATACGGAATGACCCTATCCCACTCTAAGGGTGATAGTACCTCAGCAACAACCGAATGCAAATCTATTTGAGATTACTTCTTTATGAGATGTAAGAGAGAGGAGAAAGGGATCCACTAACCGTTATCTTCCGCTAATGATTGATCCTATCTTCCCTCTTTGCTGCTTGCTCCTAGCTCCTTGCTCTTTCACTGGCCCAGCTACACAAAGATCCTGCAAAATGACAAGAGAGGGAAACTACAAGAAGCATACATTCATAATTGATTCAAGGATTAGAATAAATCAAATATACAAGTATCAATACGCCATTGAGACACATGCATATAGATGAACCTCAAATGCTTTATTAATGGAAGAAGTAAAGTTCTGAGAGTGTTACAACCATAAGAGGCCCAATCCAGCAACACCTCCCAGCAGAAAGAAATCTCCTCTTCACCTCCTTCAAGCAAATAACCGAATAGTTCTATACTCAAACCAACAACACTTCCTTACATTCACAAGATTCCAGCCTCCCTAGACCTCATGAGAGAGCTCTATATATAGGAGTTTTGGAGAAAGGATGAGTCAGATTGAGGCTGGCATGAAGCTGACTAGTGTCCTCTCCCACTTCAGTTATTCTTCAGTTCTTGAGTCCAGAGATCTAGATCCTCTTACTCATCACAAGGCGAATTCCCTTATCCAAGTGTCATTTAGGAAGCTTCCTGGGCATTGACACCTTGAGGAATGACTGTGCCACTTGGCCAATCTCGCCCAGCGCAGGTAGCCTTCATTAGATTTGACATTCAGCGCAGGTACAGAGTGGAGCAGTTGACATTCAGCGCAGATGCTTAGTGGAGCAGTTGACATGATCCAGAATTAGCTTGTTTTTGAGTGTTTTCAGGTGGAGAACTGATATTTAGTGTTGTGGTTTGCTGACCTTGTTCCTCTAGGGGTAGGAACAACATGCTTAGGGACTTTGGATCCCTTAGATTATCGACATTTCATGCTTCATGCTGTAAGGCACAAAAATGTCTATAACAGGTCAGTATTAAGAGTTTTAGTCATTTTAGGATTGGGCAGACCCGAGTCTTGTGTTTTGGGAGGTTTTTCTTGTGTACTGGTTGCATTGGTGTTGTTGGGAAAAGTATCCAATACAGAATGACCCTATCCCACTCTAAGGGTGATATTACCTCAGCAACAATCAAAGAAAAGCTATTCAAGATTACTTCTTTATGAGATGTAAGAGAGAGGAGGAAGAGATCCACTAACCGATGTCTTCCGCTAATGCTTGATCCAATCTTCTCTCTTTGCTGCTTGCTCCCAGCTCTTTGCTCTTTCACTGGCCCAACTACACCAAGGTCCTGCAAAATCACAAGAGAGGGGAACTACAAGAAGCATACATTCATAATTGATTCAAGGATTAGAATAAACCAAATATACAAGTATAACAATACACCATTGAGACACATGCATATAGAAGAACCTCAAATGCTTTATTAATGGAAGAAGTAAAGTTCAGGAAGTGATACAACCATTAAAGGCCCAATCTAGCATCACCTCCTAGCAGAAAGAAATCTCCTCTTCACCTCCTTCAAGCAAATCACCCAATAGTTCTATACTCAAACCAACAGCACTTCCTTACATTCACAAGATTCCAGCCTCCTTAGACCTCATGAGAGAGCTCTATATATAGGAGATTTGGAGAAAGGATGAGTCAGCTTGTAGCTGGCATGAAGCTGACTAGTGTCCTCTCCTACTTCAGTTATTCTTCAGTTCTTGAGTCCACTTGGAGGTTCTTGCTTCCACTTGGAGATCTAAACCCTCTTACTCATCACTAGGCGAATTCTCTGATCCAAGTGTCATTTTGGAAGCTTCCTGGGCATTGACACCTTGAGGAATGACTGTGCCACTTGGCCAAACTCGCCCAGCGTAGGTAGCCTTCTTTACAGTTGACATTCAACGCAGGTACAGAGTGGCGCAATTGACATTCAGCGCAGATGCTCAGTGGAGCAGTTGACATGATCCAGAATTAGCTTGTTTTTGAGTGTTTTCAGGTGGAGAACTGATATTCAGTGTTGTGGTTTGCTGACCTTGTTCCTCTAGGGGTAGGAACAACATGTTTAGGGACTTTGGATCCCTTAGATATTGACATTTCATGCTTCATGTTGTAAGGCACAAAAATGTCTATAACAGTTGCCCCCTAAAGTATGAGGTCGTTTATCGGGTGAAATGCTTTATCAGGAGGATCCGAAGTTCATTCAATCGCTGAGAGGTGACCTGTAATAAAATAAAATACAATACATTATTTTTTCATTCTGCTTTCATGATCTAGCTGAGGCAGGCATTCCCATGCTCAGCTTTATAAATTCATTTTGGTACATATAATAGACGATCATCTGATGATAGACTGATAATTCTCTGCTGAAATTATCATCCTTTGGGTAGGATGATCATCTGCTGTAATAATGTACATATCAAATGTCTTTATATTTCCTGAATATATATCGCAACCCGGATGGATGAAACTAGATCCGGGGTCTTCAAACTCGTTCGATCTTCACTCTAAGTACAAGTCGATCCATGTGAGAATTGCGCTGAAGTCGAACATGGAAAGACATCGCTTGATTACCGGTCAATGATGTAAATCGTTAACAAGCGCGAGAGGAATCACCGATAATGATAATGACCCTCAAGGTACTACAGTACAATTCATGTGGTGTGAATATAGGACTTGGTGTCGAACACCACGCAAAATCTTCTGGTCGAAGGTCATTGATGTATACCTGTCGCCGGAAGTGAGAAACTTTCCATTGAGGCATGCAAGCTTCAAAGTATTGAGGGGGTTGTTCCTAGATCAACTTCTTGGATAATGAGCTGAAGTCGACAAGAAGCGATTCGTCAAAGGAGGGCCTTAATGAATCCCACATCGGTGACACAGAACGGAGTTAATGATTTTAGTGGAGGTGAAAACAATCTGTGAAATATGATTCAGGGTGGCGATCATGGGTGGATGAAGGATAATGTATGGTAGTGGATGGGACACGGTTGACTCTTTCTGAACAACATCTCTTGAACATATAACGACACTGATGCGATGGATCGGTAGCATTACCCCAAATGTGGATGGTTTGGCGAAGACCATGGTGATGAGACCGGTGAATGAAACAACCCAACCCGATGTGATACGGAGGAAAAGTGTCATGTTCAATAGCGACTTGCTACCATTAAAGCTCTGAGGTTCTCCCAATTTTTCCCCAGTCATTTCTGACTAGTACCTCTTTATTTTTGTCAAGCTTGAGGAGGATAACATATGCTTGTTCTATAACCTGCCCTTCGGGCAAGCCCATCACTATGTTTTAACGAGCCTAGCGATAGGGAAACTCGTTCTCGTCTAAAGACAAGTTTTTCGCTATTTAATCACTTTAACGAGTCTAACGACAAGGAAAACTCGGTCCTTTTCATTTTTAGAGAGTCTGAAAAGGTACAGAAAGTTAACTCCAAAATTCCTTTTTCGTCATCTAATCCCTTAAGTCCGAAAAAGTATAAAACAATACAGAAGGGATGAGTTTTTGATAATTTTAACGAGCCGAATAAAACAAGCGCTTGACCTTTTTGTGCAATAATCCCCCAGGTCCAAAAAAATTAAAATCTAGAGGAGGGATAGCTCTTCCGGTCCTTTTAACGAGCTAGAAGGCCAAAACTCGGCCAACTTTTCATATTTTACGAGTCAGTTGAAAAGAGCTCAAAGAAGACTCGTCTTTTGAGGAAGGAGTGATAAAGAGGGATAGCAGCAGATTCCAGGTACAAGTTGGAATTTTCCAATCACGACAGTGTCACAAGGATGGCTAGGTGAAATCACTCTTCGCAGCTGTTCCTCAAAATGGGTAAACAATCATATGGGGGCGAACGATCGGCCAAATGGAATGGAGGTGTCTGGTGCAAACACGACCAAGGCTTTTTATGGCTAATAAATTTACGATCACAATGGTTATTTACCGGAATAGGTTCATTTTTTAATGAGCTTAAACTTTGGAGGAAACTCTTGCTCAATCTTATGTTTATTTTTTAACGAGCATGAACTATGTATTGAAACTGCTCGGATCGCGCTTTTCTATTTTTTAACGAGCATAAATTCCGCGGTAAAACTGCTCGATATACCAGTCATAAGATAAGAAATGTCTCCTGTAAGACTCCATTTTTTATAGAGCTTGCGCCTCACATAAGCTATGCTCCCTCTCATCCTTTCTTTATGCAAGTTCGGAAACGGCTAATCCCAAAAACAGATAAATAACCGCTCCTAGCTTGCACTCCAAAAGGTTTGCATGCCCCCAGGTATAAAATACAATTTCAAGGCTGCCCCTCCTCTCCCCCACCTCTATTTTTCTTTGGGTGTTCACAGCTACTTGTCGTCTTGCTAGTCTAATGTTAACGATACTTGTCTTCTCGTTATTTTTAACGGGTCTTATGCGGTACTTGTCTTCCCGTCAACCCAACTTTTAACAGATCTTTTGCAAGATCGCAAGAGAACAACTACTTGCGACAAGAGAGCAGCTACTTGGGACAAGAGAGCAACTACTTGCGACAAGAGAAGAACACTACTCAAAGACAAAACATTGGTGTTATTGAGGGAGGCTTGCCTCTTTCTGGTTACCCAAAGATTGTTTTGTTAACACCATCAAACGAAAACATTTCCTCGGCACTGTCTACCGAAGTAGAAAATGGTGAATGACCTTTGTCAAACAAGTAACCTTGACAAAAGAATCCTATTCTAGAACAACCCCTCTTCCATCCACGGACGGGGTATGGACTAGTCATATTCTTTCGCGGAAATTCTACCTTATACCCAGGGTTTCCTCTGCCCGAAGCAGACCAGGATGCATGCCCCTTGGGTTCCAGTCCCATCTTTCTGAATCACTCGCGCTCATCGGGAAGGAGGACTGGGGGTGGAGACATTTCTTGAGTGAATAGACCATTGAGGGTTGGTATATGACTATTTGCGATGCGTGATCCCGGAAATGAAAGTTGGTCTACGAGCTTGACCATTCTTCCTTCGTGTGGAAAACACATTACTCTAAAGAGTGAGGAGACTATAGCTCCCATGCAATATATATAGTCTCGTCCAAGGAGTAGGTTATAATCCAAGGGCCCTTGAACGACCATCACGTTCATTTGAATGGTCTTCCCTTTCAATGTAACAGGCACATTGGGGAGGATCCCTAATGGTCGACTGGTTCCTTTATCAAAACCCGAGAGATTTCTTATCTCAGGCAAAAGCGCCGGGGAACCCAGTGCTTTCCAAGCAACAGAGGAAAGGATACTCACAGATGCCCCTTCATCAATGATAGTTCCAGCCATTACCATTCTATAAATTTGGACTATGATTTTGAATGGTACACTGGCTGGCAACCGGGGTCTGCCTAGTTGGTTCCAATCAAAGGACACAACCAGGTTGCTTGGCGGTGGGACCGAATACACGGCCGGATATGACCCTGACGATGTTCCTTCCTGCGATAAAGGAATGGGCGCATTGCCCTGATGCTTATCAGAGTCGGTGTTGATGAAAAGAATCTGGATGGTGTCATCCTTATTCTCTTCAGTGAAGGTGTCATTTGAAGATGAATCTTCAGTGACGGTGTCATTTGAGGATGAAACCTCTGAAGGAAGAACCAGGTCAACTGCCGTATCGACCTTTAGACTTTCGTCTGGTCTAGATTCAGTAGGTTCATTTTCAATGACTGACGCTTCAGCTGACCACTTGAGCGGGCCAGCTGTATTTTCAACCAACGAAGGACTTGGCACGAGTTTTTTGTATCCAGGAGGAAGTCTCAACGGTGAAACCGGGCGATCTTCCAAAACTCTCTTCGCTTTGTCTAAGAAGGGACAACGGTGGATGGCGTGATCGCCTTCACACAGCCTGCAGGGAGATCTTGCTCTCCCCCTTTTTCTTGAACCTTCACTTTCGCTGGTTGACGGTAAGCATTCAACATGGCTCTCAGAGGTTGATGCTCCCGAATTGTGCAACCGAGGGGACCAGTCCCTTAGTATCCGGGGAATACAGGGACAATCTCTATGGAAGTGATTTCCTCTACATATGACACATGGCGATTTAGGCCTGGTCTGTGCTGTGTGTGGATTTTTGTCAGATGTCTTTTGCTTGCCCCCAGTCGCCTTAGGCTCCTTCTTCTTCTTCTCTTTCTTCTTCTTCTCCTTCTTCTCCATGGGAGCTTGGCTTTTGCCGGGTCTACCTTGCGAAGATGAAGGATTGGAGGAAGAGTTATAGGAAGTAGAAGGCTGGTGGGCAGCTCTAGACTGATCTAACTGTTGACTCGACTGTTCAGGAACCATGGTGTTCTGAACTACATTGGTTGAGAATAGCCAAATTGGCAGGCCAACTGTCAGTCCTGGAAGCGACAATGTGGCCATGTGGGGCGCACCAACTTCTCCCCAAGAGGAGAAAGGACTAGGATTTCCATCATGTGGAATTCCTTGGTTGGGGCGTTCCATGTTCTCAACCTATAGATCAATGCAGGAATAGGAGGTGATTATGTTCCGTTTAAAATAAATTTTATAACGACGCTTTAGACACAACTTGCTTTTTCACTTTTTAAGAGTCGAGAAAAAGCTAAAGATGACTCTAGTCTCCTTCGATGTTTTAACGAGCCCGAAGTGACAAATGCTCGGATGGACTTTTTCAGTTATAGAGTTTGAGAAAGGCCAAAAGAAACTGCTCTGGAGTTCTAGGCAGAGGGTGTGCCAAACTTTTCGCAAAACCACAGAATACGTTTTACGGTACGAGTGGTCTATCTTCGTGAATGCTGTGTTCACTGCATTGCGATCAGTAGGGCAGCCGAAATGGTTTCCTATGGATAAAGGCTTTGTTCCTATAGGGGTCTCCCAATATATACGCGACGGTACGTGGGAGCACAAGTCCGTATTGATACTTATCGCTTCACCATGGAGGAATCACCCAACCACTCAACGCTAAGATATCACGTTTAACGACACCGGAACACGTCTCTAGCTTAGACCTCTATGTGTTTGCGTTATGTTTCAAAGTGTTGTTATGTAAATTCAATTTATTTTAAGGTTGATCTTGTTTAGCAGTTTGCCTTTATGGATCACCACGAGATGTATAGTAACACTCCTAAATGCAGTCTAAGATGATAAGCAAGCTTTTCAATCTTTCAACTTTGAAAATCTTAACTACTGAGGGAAAAGAAAGACATCATCTTTTCACACAGATCATAGAGCACACACTAATGCACTTTTCCCTAAATCAACATGCAAACTGTCAAAATGCACATGCACAATGCAGGTATTTCTTTTCTCTTTCTTAATGTTGGTGCAATACAAAAAGAAAGCTGTTGTATAACTTTGAATTCAATTTCAAGTGAAAGAAAACAAGCTTGTCCAAAATCAAAAGACACCTTAAGATTTACTTGTTTCGACACTAGAAATATATAAATTCAAACCATATGATGAAAGAAAAAGCTCAATCAGCTATGAACAGCAAACAAACTAACTCTTAAGATCAAAACGACACTTATCACATGTCTAGATCTAAGAGGCCACAACAAGACTAGTTCACTTTTTGTTATGGGAAACTGCAAATGATATAAGAAATACACCAAGAACAAACACAGTTTCTTTATACAACTGAGGCGGAATAGTGGCAAGGAAAGTTGGTTTCAGATAGGTACATTGACTGGTAACAGGCTGCAAAAACAAGAGTGAAAACAGGGCAATAAACAGGAGGGAACCCCAGTAGCACTAGGCAAAACTGGTCCAGCGCAGGTAGTACACTGGCAGTTTGACCTTCAGTGCAGGTAGCCCCTTCAGGAACTGCGCTGAAATGCAGACTGCCTTCACAACACCTGCACTGAAGAGACAAACTTTCGTTTTTCTCAGTTTCCGGGTCACAGATTGCTCAAAAATTCACAGTTTTTGGCCAAATCAGAAGCTATCAGTCAAGTACACACTAAGGGATGAAAAGGAGGATGAAAAGCTATCATTAAGAGCTATTTAGAGTCCTTGTGGATCAGCTCTTCAAATCATAAACTTGCCCAGAAACTGAGCTAGAGTAGCTGCCCTCTACTTTGCATTTGAAAGATCCAAATGCAGTTCGATTCAATACTCCCTGTGTTTATGAAATGAATAGCAAAAAACACAAACAACCAACAAGATACGGTCCCCAGTGGAGTCGCCAATTTGTTGTTGGGAAAAGTATCCAATACGGAATGACCCTATCCCACTCTAAGGGTGATAGTACCTCAGCAACAATCAAAGCAAAGCTATTCAAGATTACTTCTTTATGAGATGTAAGAGAGAGGAGGAAGAGATACACTAACCGATGTCTTCCACTAATGCTTGATCCAATCTTCTCTCTTTGCTGCTTGCTCCCAGCTCCTTGCTCTTTCACTGGCCCAGCTACACCAAGGTCCTGCAAAATCACAAGAGAGGGGAACTACAAGAAGCATACATTCATAATTGATTCAAGGATTAGAATAAATCAAATATACAAGTATAACAATACACCATTGAGACACATGCATATAGAAGAACCTCAAATGCTTTATTAATGGAAGAAGTAAAGTTCAGGAAGTGATACAACCATAAAAGGCCCAATCCAGCATCACCTCCCAGCAGAAAGAAATCTCCTCTTCACCTCCTTCAAGCAAATCACCCAATAGTTCTATACTCAAACCAACAGCACTTCCTTACATTCACAAGATTCCAGCCTCCTTAGACCTCATGAGAGAGCTCTATATATAGGAGATTTGGAGAAAGGATGAGTCAGCTTGTAGCTGGCATGAAGCTGACTAGTGTCCTCTCCTACTTCAGTTATTCTTCAGTTCTTGAGTCCACTTGGAGGTTCTTGCTTCCACTTGGAGATCTAGACCCTCTTACTCATCACTAGGCGAATTCTCTGATCCAAGTGTCATTTTGGAAGCTTCCTGGGCATTGACACCTTGAGGAATGACTGTGCCACTTGGCCAAACTCGTCCAGCGCAGGTAGCCTTCTTTACAGTTGACATTCAGCGCAGGTACAGAGTGGAGCAGTTGACATTCAGCGCAGATGCTCAGTGGAGCAGTTGACATGATCCAGAATTAGCTTGTTTTTTAGTGTTTTCAGGTGGAGAACTAATATTCAGTGTTGTGGTTTGCTGATCTTGTTCCTCTAGGGGTAGGAACAACATGTTTAGGGACTTTGGATCCCTTAGATATTGACATTTCATGCTTCATGTTGTAAGGCACAAAAATGTCTATAACAATTGTCTGTTGTGATAGTCTCATGGGTATGTGAAACCGATTCTTGATTGATGCATGTTTCTTGTTCTAAAGCCAAAGGCCTCTCATTAGTTGGAGGACTTGTTTCATAATTAAACAAAATAAAAGAATCCATATCAGAATGGATTGAATAGATAGGGAAATTCTGGGGCTTTTCCTCACTACTTACCACATACTTCATCAATGTTTCTCTATACAGTCTCTTTGGTTGCCCAAAGACTGAAATAGTGGCATAGGAGAGATCTAATTGGAGAGATCCTTGGAGTTTTGCCCCCCAAGATCTTGACAATAGCATGCCATACTTTGGTGGAATGTCAACGACCACCACATCCATGCGGATTGTCTTGTTTGGGTATTGGACTAAGGAGACACACAAGTCTTTGATAAGGCCTAAACATTTGACCTGACTTGAGTCAAAGGAGAATAGATCTTTGTAAGGTCTTGTGACATCAAGGTTTATCTTCTCCATTACAGCTTTGGGCATAAGGTTGTGTGAGGCACCTGAGTCAAACATTGCATTATGTAAAACTTTATCATGTATGTGCAGACTGACATAAAAGGGTAGAACAGCTCCATGTGCTGATTTGCCATCAACTTCTGGACCAAAAAGAAACTCAGGTGTATCATCTAAAACATTCACATCATCCCTATTCTCTGGCATTTGTAGTGATCTTTGGATTTGTTGCCTATACACATCATGCTTTGCAAGTTCAGATAAGGGGATGGAAATCTTAAGTTTGCTTATTTCTGCTTCTAAGTTGAATGGTTTCTCCAATGGAGTCTTTGTGTTGGCGATAGCAGATTTCCCCTTTTCAAGTGTATTTTCTGCGTTTTCCTCTTGATTATCAGTGTTATGGTGAGTGATACCTTGCGGTATTTCTGTTTTGGGAAGGCTTTTAGGAGTGTTATTTACATTTTCCTTTGAGGAGGAAGGTAGCAGAGGCTGATCATTAGAGGGCTGCATGTCTGTTATGTCCTCTACAGTCACTTGGTGCGGGTTTGGGACAGTTATATCAGCTGTTTCTGTTATAATAGCCTTGCCTCTAATCTGGTTGGGCTGTTTGCCCTCCTTTGTTTTAACTTTTTCGGGCACATCTATGGTTCTTGTCCTCAGCTTATACTATTTGTGGAATTCATAAACAGCTGAATCATAACCTTGTTTAAAGTCAAAAGACTCACCAGACTTAGTCTGAAATTGATTTATCTCATGGTCATCTTGGTCTTCTTGAGTTAGAAAAATTTGTTGCTCACCCTTCAAATCTATTAAGTTCATGTGAGTGTCTTCTATGGGTTCATTAGAAGTGGATGCCTCTGCGTAGTTTTCTTGAAAAGGAGGTCCTATATCATGGTCTGGGCTAGACCTACCAGCGTTTGGATTTTGAGTTTTTCTGAACTTTGGGTTCCTTATGGTATTGGGATGTTGCCCTTCCCATGATGATTTCCTCTCAACACTCTATACTCTGTCTCCTAGCCTGTGCATGCCATTGATAATAGCATCTAGCTTTTGATGTAAGGCTGAGGGCTCTTCCTTGAAGGTGGTTCTTCTCTCAATTCTAGCTCTGTTTCTTTTGGCAATTAAATTTGCCTCCACAATGATAGCCACGTTTTGCATGTCTGCAAGGCTATTAGGGGCTATTTCTTTTAACTGGTAGGCCATATCTGGGTCGAATCCATCAGGGAATTTATATAAGGCAAGGTCAGGTGGGGGCCTTAAGTTTTGTGGGATATCATTATAAACGCTATTGAACCTTGCACAATAGTCCAAGACTGTTTCTTGTGGACCTCCTTTGATTGTATCGTATTCAGCTAGTATGTGCAAGGGGTCTTTCTTTTTCTCCCATCTGTTGATAAATGACTGGTATAAGGCTTCTGGGTCTGCTATGGAATTGGCTGGAAGTGATCTAAACCAAGTCCTGACATCACCTGACAAGCTTTGGACAAAAATCTTCATTCTCACACCATCATCGTCAATCTCATAGCTTTCAAAGTAATCCTGCATTTTCTTTGTATGCTGAAGGGTTGTGCAGGCACTTGTGCCATCAAAATAAGTTATTTTGGTCTGGTAATCCTGAGGCATGGCCCCGGGATTAGCAGGTAATTACAAAGGTGCATATCTATTAGCCATATTCACAGGGATAAGAGGGACAATAGGAACAACTGGGATAATAGGAGTAGTAGTGGTAGTATGTGCAGTGAATGGAGGTGTGGAAGGAGTGGATGAAGAACAAGGGGAACTGGGGGTTGAACGAAATAAAACTTTGACAGGGGTTGGGCCACAGCGTGGATGAATTGCTTCAGGACTATTATCAGCAAAATCCTCTCTTTGCTCTAGCTTCCTAAGGTTCCTTGGGATTATATTGGGATTTTCAAAAGCTGATGGAGGATTTTGGTCTATATTTGACCTTGTATAACGTGAATTCTTTTTGGGAGCCAGCTTCTAGCTTGTTTTTTGGGGATTTTTCTAAGAACATAAGGGTTAGAAAGAAACTTTTGAAGGTCTGGTTCCTTCCCAGTGGAGCTTTCCAACTTGATTTGTGAAATTAACTAAGGATGGTCCCCAGCGAAGTCGCCATTATGTTATCACTCAAGTTGTCCTTAAAGCTCCTTAAAGGATAATACCGAGGTAACCACAAACCAATCTTTGGACTATAGGTCCTAGCCTACCTGCAATCAGAGAGGGCTCTCTCTTTATAATTTAGCTTTGTTGAAGATGATATTATGCTAGCTAATGAGTTCAAGGGGGTTTTGTTTATGTTTGGTGGGATGGGGGATTCTTTCAAACAGAGTTGGGATGCATTGTGTGAGAAGTTCAAACCATTGGGCATGGAGTCGTCGATTAGGCTTGCTGTTGCATTTCTTGGTCACAAGAGGAATACAGAGCAAGATAGCTACACATAAAACAATATCTAGCTAGAATAAAGATGGAACGAAGGTTAGTGAATGAAAGGTAACTAAGTAGCTCTCATTATGCTAACAGAGGGAAGGTGAATGAACATTTATATAAGAGCAATCAAGGATTCCTAAACAACATTCATATATGAGGGAACTAGTGTAAATATGAGCAAATCAGTATTCATATTTAGGACTAATTCAGAGGAAAACATAGATAAATTACAGAAATTGAGAACATAATACAACTAAGTGAGCTCTGAACTATTCTTTCTTTCTGCTATTTAGATAGTGAAACAATGATGGCATAAACGCATATAAACTGTAAACAGAGATAAGAAACACTTATTGAGCTATGTAGAAGCGTTAGGATTCCATAGTCACTCTCCAGACATTAAAACACAACAGTCAGTTCATCTCCCAAACATTCCAACGATCTTTGATTATAGATACTCTCATAAAATACAATGCAAGTCTAGAGAGGAAGTTATCGACCAACCAACCCTTTACATAAATACAGAGGGTTGCTTAAATAGAAAATATTTACAAACATCCCTTGAACAGGTGTCAAGGGAGAAAATATCTCAAAATATCTATCAAAACAGAGCCAAAAGAGATTTGTGCAATAACTGCTTCTAATGCTAAGTTGTGCTGGAAGTAAATGCAATAAAATATCTAAAACAGCTGCACATGAGGGAGTAGCCTCATCAAAATGGCTCTTTAGGGCTGCATAGGGTCTTGCAGCTTCAAAATGGACTAAAAGAGTGCCTTGAGCCATGCGCTGTCCTCTGTGTGATAACTGCGCAATTAAGAAAGCAGCACTGCTCCAAAAATATGACTGGGAACAATGTCTCTGCAATAACTCTGCCTTGAAAGCCTTCATCTATGCCTTTAGGTGGCTTTAAAGCAACAAAAGAAGTGTTGGTGAGCCTTAATGGCTGAATGATGCTTTGTTGACTTTGCTAGGCTTGCTTGGCTTTCATCTGCTTTGAAAAACTGGACTGATACTCTTTGTCACATCCTGATTCACTTTGGCACTGAATATGGGCATTTTCTCCCCACTGATACTCTTTAAACTGTCCCATCGCCCCTTTTCTGCCTTTTAATGCAAAATTAACTGCTGCTAATGTCCTCCGTGGCCTTTGGGTGCAATCGGTGCTTGGCCGATCAAAAATAGCATTAAACCTTGCAAAAAATGCCACAAAAAGGAGGATTTGTATGCTGCTGACTGTACCAAGGCCGAAACTGGTTATCTGAAGCAAAACTGGGCCTTGGAGCGATCTCAGAAAGCTTAGGGATGCATGAATTCCCTTATCGGGAGCCGGGCGTGGGCATATATGTGAAAATATGAACAAATGCCGCCTTTTCTTTTACACAGAAAAAGACCAATTTCTATGTAAAATTCGTGAAAAACATAGGCGGGCGACATTGTAGTAGAGATTAAATCCTGGCCATTGGATCGCACGAAGGCAGATCCAACGGCTGGTGCTAAATCACATCGGGGCGGACCATGGGGTGGCACATAAACAATCACTGAAACTGGGCGGACCCGATATGCTATAGGCCCTTCCTTTTATTTGGGATCGTGTCCGGCCCATCGGCGATGTCATATCGGCGGATTTACAAGAACTTGGTTTGCGGACCCGAAATGCTCATATACCATGCTTTATTGTTATTTCGGCTCCGCCAGTCGGAGCGATACATGGGGAGTGCTACGATTAAATCAGGGCCATTGATCTGGGGGTCCGATCCGACGGTTGGCGCTAAATCACATTGGGGCGGACCATTGGTCCCAATACATAAAACCTCTGAAATGCCGCGGACCCGAAATTCTTATATGCCCTTTCTTTATGGAGATCGGGTCCGGTCCATCGGTGATTTCATATCGGCAGATTTTAACAAAATCAATATGCGGACCCGAAATCCCTTAAAACTGCCCTTTATAACTTTTCGGCTCCGGAATATCGGAGCTTTCCCATTTTGCTGTACAAAGGCCTCCTTTCGGACCCGATAATTTTATATGCTGCATTTTATTAATACTTCAGCTCCAGAATAAGCAATGCTATATATGGGGCCGCGACTTAATAAAGACCATTGATCTGAGGGCCCAAATGGGCGGCCGCGATTAAATCAGCATTTCACTATCGGCGGGGACATGGGGCAGGACTTTATACACTTGCGATCACCGAAATGGGAGATCACCGACAAGATCTGGGTTGTTGATCTGAGCGGGGGCGATGGACGGCTGTGATGTGATATTGTTGAAAAATGCGGGTTTTTACGTTATAACTTAAGTTTCATAAAAAACTTGAGTTTATACGATAAAACAAAAAAAGGGAGTTGCGATAAAAAAGAGTATATGCAGGATATATGGGAAAATATGATGGAGGAAGCCTCCGATAGCGATATCGCATCAGGGCAAAAAGGAATGGGGGCATATATATATGGGCCAACACTGTTATTACCTCCGACAGCGATATCGCGTCGGAGGGGGGGGGGGGAATCCATCGGAGGAGGGTTTATATGTATAGAAGGGGGTTATAAAGCATCGGAAGGGTTTTTTGCCTTTGAAGAAAGGTAAAATGAAATCAGAGGAAGGTTGTTAATGCATCGGAAGGGGTCTGAAGCATGGTGAGAGGGTTTTGAGCCTTGAAAAAAGGTTAAAACATGGATAATGGAGGGTTTGCATAGAGGAAAGGAGGGATTTTATGCATAGGAAGGGGTCCTAATGCATTTGGAAGATGGTTTGAGGGGGGAAGTGAGGGCTCTTGCTCAGTTTCAGGTAAACTTAGAAATTCCCAAGTGTACTTATGGTTATTTTTCAACCAGGGGGAGGGGATAAGTATATAGGGGAGTTATTAACATAGTTTTAGTAGGGGAAGGGGAAATAGATAGGGAGCTACATAGTAAAGTTAATAGTTAACATGAAAAATGATCAGAGAGTGCTAAGAATGATGTCTTAGGCTATCAATGGGGGAAAATGACTGATAGAAGAAGTGTGAACATTCCTTTAGTGAAGTAGATCTTCACCAAGGCAGATAATATGGAGAATGATGAATCTAAGAGGTATCAAGCAGATCTTGACCTCTTTAGGGGAAGTTAGTGAGTGATTTGGGGGAGAGGAAGAAGGGGGAAGTTAGACATGCATTTCTTGAAGTCCTCCAACTAAAAAATCACCTTCAACTTGTGATATGATAGATATAACATTTGACAATATGAATTGGATCACAAGCCATGATTCTGCAACCACAAAGCTACCTACCCGGCCTATTCACCTAGCATTTTCTCTTCTTTTTGGTTTGGGTGCACTTGAACTAGAATACCCAGCTTTTTGTTCTTTTCTTCTTGCTGTCCTCCTATCTACAACTACAGTTATTGCATCCAGGGGCTCAGATTAAGCTGTTGAGCACCCTTGTTTCTCTACCTATCGACAAATCTGCCAAGATTAAGCTGTTTGGACAGATGTTCATTCTCTATATTCTACAACAGGAAATTGAAACCTAGGGAGACCAAGATTAAGATGTTTGGACCTCCCTTAGCTGAAAACTCATCAAAATGGATCAACTCATCAAAAATGATACACAACAGTGGCATTTAGACTAGCACACTCTCATGGATACTTCTCTGGCCATCTGTAGCAAATATGGAGCATTGTAGCAAGCAAAGTATGACATATTTGGCATGTAAAAATGTCGATCATGAAAGATGATTAACCTGCTGCAGCAAGAGGCTAACATTATGAATGGCTAGTTATGCCTTTTGGCTTAACTAATGCTCCTGCCACTTTCATGAGAGTTATGAATGATGTACTCCAACCTTTTATTGATGATTTTGTAATTGTATATTTAGATGACATTCTTGTTTTCAATAAAACATGGGAAGAACATTTGAATCATGTAAAGAAAACTTTAGATGTTTTGAAAAGAAAAAATATCTATGTGAAATTGTCAAAATGCGAATTCGGCAAAACATCTTTAAATTTTTTGGGTCATATTGTAGGGGGTGGTGAATTAAAGGTAGATGCCTCTAAGGTCGAAGTCATTGTGAATTGGCCTAAACCCAAATCTGCTATAGAAGTTAGAAGCTTCCTAGGAGCAACACAATATTGGAGAAAGTTTATTGCTAACGTTTCCTTGATTGCAGCTCCCTTACATGCTTTGACAGGATTGAACAAGTTGTTTTAGTTGGGAGGCAAACAGCAGAAAGCTTTTGACACCTTGAAAGAAAAAATTAGTACAACACCAGTATTAGCATTTCTAGATCTTCAAAGACCATTTGAGATTGAAATAGATGCCAATGACTATGCCATAGGAGCAGCGTTGATGCAACATGGTAAACCCATATGTTATCATTCTAAGACATTTAATTATGCAGTAGTTAATTATCCCACATATGATAAAGAATTGTATTCATTAGTGCAAAGTGTGAAAAAGTGGAAACATTACTTAATGGGCAAAGAAACAGTTATGCATACTGATCATCAACCACTTCAATATTTACACTCACAAACTAAATTGCAGCAATCAAGACACTATAGGTGGATGGGTTTTCTACAACAGTTTCATCTAGTCATCATGTATGAGAAAGGCATACACAATAAAGTTGCAGATATGCTATCCAGACCAATCATAAATGCATCTACTATACTTAAGCATAACTCAGTATTGCATGAAAGCTACATTGAACAATATGCTCAAGATGTAGATTTTAAAGATGTATATGCAACTTTAAGTCATCGAAAACAAGTAGAAGAATTGCATTATCATGTTAAGGACCAACTCTTATATCATTTGGGAAAGTTATGCATTCCTCAAACTGAAAGAGTTAACATAATCTAAGAAGCACACACTTCTATAATATTAGGTCATTTTGGTGTAAGTAAAATAGTTGCACAGCTGCAAAGGTTCTGTTGTTAGCCAAGAATGCTTGAAATAGTTTCTAGATATATTAAAGGGTGTACCATGTGTGCTAAAATCAAGCCCAATAATAGAAAACTAGGCTTGTATACTCCACTTTCAGTTCCTTCTCATCCTTGGGAGAGTGTTTCCATGGACTTCGTTGGGAGATTGCCAAGATATAGAAAAGGTCATGATTATTTATATGTTATTGTGGATAGGTTCAACAAAATGTGTATTTTAATACCTTGTAACAAGTAGATTGCAACTGAACAAACAAAAAAGTTGTTCTTTCAGCATGTATGGGTTCATTTTGGGTTACCCAATTCTATTGTCTCTGATCGAGATTCATGATTTGTTGGGAAGTTTTGGTCAAGTCTATGGAAGTTAATGGACACCAGACTAAAGAAGAGCACAACCTTTCATCCACAAATAGATTGCCAAACAGAGGTGGTCAACAGGACAGTGATCCAGTTACTCAGGGGCTATTGCAGCAAGCATCCCAAGCTTTGGGATGAACATTTTTGTTATGTGCAACATGCTTAAAACCGTGCTAGACACTCTTCTACACAAAGATCTCCTTTTGAGACTAGTTTCGGTTTTACACCAAGGTCTCCCTTGGATTTTGTCTTTAGTAAAGACATAACAATTGATGGACACAGTGATGTGGACAAAGCAACCAAGTTCATCAAACAGATCCAAGAAATTCACTAGGCAGTGCAGGAATAGTTGGAAAGAAGCCAGGCCAAGTACAAGGCAAGGCATGATAAGCATCAAATTGAGCATAGCTTCCAAGTTGGTGATCAAGTCTGGTTGTACATCAGCAAAGACAGAATGCAAGGTGAAGGTAAGAAGTTGAAGCCAATAAGGTATGGGACTTTCAAGATACTTGAGAAAATTGGTGAGAACGCTTTTCACCTTGATTTTCCAACTTACATGCACATCTATTCAATAGTTAATGTAGAGAACTTGAGACTATTTGAACATTCATTGATCAAAAACCCTGAAGAGAAAAGTCAGTTTCCTTCTATTGATGATTTGTTGCCTGAATATCTCAATGAGTTGTAGGAAGATACAGTTCTGGACAGGAAGGTGAGAACTACGCACATAAGGGATGTTGAGTACCTCAGAATCAGACTCAAGGGTTCAAAACCAAGCAGTGCAAGATGGATAGAGATTGGAAAAGTGAGGAAGTTATATCCTCACTTGATTGATGCTTAAAAACCAAATTTTGGTGGTCCAAAAGTCTTTTCAGTGGGAAGGCATGATCCAAAATGGATCCAAAACACCCTCTAAGTCTTCAAATATTCAAAACTGTTGCATGAGAAGAATTTTTGGAAAAGTCGGATAACACTATTAGGAGGCAAATACATAGAGAAAACATTGAAAAATAGAGTATCGGCAGTTCAAAACTATTTTACATGACAGTCGCTGGATTTGGCCGATCAATGGTCCGGATCCAATTGGCATATCACAATCAATGAAGGCAGGCAGGGCTTATCAGAGGCAGCTATATGGGAAGCGCGATAGCGATCAACGCGATCAAATGAGCACTATAGATATGTGCATGTAGGTCAACGATACAGATTCAATCGCCCTATCACATCACTGATATATATATATATATATATATATATATATATATATATATATATATATATATATATATATATATATATATATATATATATACTGAAGGATCGACGATATGCGATTGTGATATCGCAATATCGCATCAGAGCTATGCAGAGGAACGGGGCCGATAATAACTATGACTGCGATAGCCAGACCTGATGAAATTATAAACGATATTTGATATATTTTCAGGTCCAGAAAAGGGTTTTTTCAATGTAAATGACATTTTCATTAAATAAACGAAAAACAAAAGAAAATGTGCTGATAAGATGAAATTGGATGCGAAAGGGTTTGTTAATGCAAATATATATTATTTCAAGTCCGATATGAGCAAGATTTCCATGTTTTAATGTATTTTTAAATATAAAGGGAAAACCACGAAACAAGCGGGATTTTAGGAGGACCGAAGGCGTAAGAGGTTTTGGCTGGGCTCCGCCTGAGCCCATACATTGGTTGCCACGTGTCCAGGCCCTAGGGAGAGAAAACCACTCTTTTTGGGCAGTTAACTCCCGTACGCATGGGCCGCCCGAAATGAACCACAACCGTTGGATCTAGATCTTCCAAATCAATGGTGGAGATGTGATAAGCGACATAAAGGTGGACCGGATAGGAGTTATAAGGGGAATTTATAGTATTTCAAATTCAATAAACGATAGTTTGGCGAATTTCCTGTGTTTTTAGTGTATTTCTCTATGAACACAGAGAACGCTGTTTCTGGGGATTTTAAAGGCTCGATGACCCATTTCGTTACATAACAGGTGGCCACCATCCCTGAAGGAATTTAGAAATGATTGCTAATGCTCAGAGAGGGATCTGAGTGGACAAAGGCCAGGAAGCCAGAGAGCCGAGAAGGAGAAATGAACAAACATCGCCGATTGGCTTTAAAGCCACAGAAGACAGAAGACAAGAACAAGCAGTGCTGAGACAGAGAGAAAACAGAGACAGAGAGTCAGTGTACTCAGAAATACTTGGGGGGTCCAAGTAAAGCCATGTTGTTTGTATATGTTGTGTGAGACTCAAATTGAGCTCACTTTTGTAAAAACTCTGCTTCTAAAGACATAATAGAGAGGTCACCACTAAAGGTTGGACCAGGATACATAGCCCAGGAGTGTTGGGTGAAATCCGTATTAAACTTGCTATGTTTATGTGTGTTTTTCTATTATGTTCTTTAACTACTTCATTGTCTATGTATTTCGCAATCTTATCAATCCATTGCACAAAGTAACATAGGAAATTCCATGCACATGAGTCTGTAATACCTTAATAATTGTTTAAGATCTCAATTATAGATCACAAAGGCATTAGCCAATGAATGCGATGTTTGTCAAAGAGTTGGAAGGCCTTCTAGGCGTGATGAGCTACCACTACACCTAGTCCATATAATACAAATATTTGATAAATGGGTGGTAGACTTCATTGGTCCAATATCCCCACCAGAACGTCACTCCAAAGCCCAATACATAATTACGCCACAGAGTATATGTCAACATGGGAAGAAGCCATGCCAGTAAAAGACTGCACATCAGAAACAACAGTGCGCTTCATTTTTTAAAACATCATCTCAAGGTTCAGATGCCCAAGAAGTCTTACAAGCAACCAAGGTACACACTTCCTGAATGAGACGATCTAGGTACTATTAACAACTTTTATGGTACAAAATCACAAAAGTAGCCCTTACCATGCACAAGCAAACAGTGCAGTAGAAGCATTCAACAAGATAATGGAAAAAGGGTTAACCAAAATTGTAATAGCCAATAGAGATGACTAGGATGAAATAATTCCAGCGACGCTCTGGGCATATAGAACAAAAATTAAAGTACTACTTAAATGAACACCATTTTAACTGGTATACGACAGAGAGGCGGTGGTGCCGGTAGAGTTTGTACTACCCAACATGTTTATTTTAGAAGCAACAAAAATGACAAATAGCAATCCCTTACAGGATAGACTGAGCCAGCTGTTAGAGCTCGATGAAATGCAGTTACTAGCAGAGTTCCATTGATTTGTCAAAAAACAAAGACATAAGGCTTAGCACGATACGCACATCAAGAATAAATCATTCAGCATCAACGACCAAGTGCTCCTATATGACAGTAAGTTCCCCAAGTTCCCAAGAAAACTATAGATGCATTGGTTAGGCCCATTCATAGTTTCACACATAAAGGAATCCGGTGCAGTGAGACTCGCGCAACTGGATGGAGTCCTACTGCCAGGATGGGTGAATGGCGCATGCCTGAAACCTTTCCACAAGTAAAAAAAATAAAAAAATAACTATATATATATAATAAATTTCTTTCAGTCTTCATAATAAGGTTGCAGTCAGTAGACAGATACTGTAACCCATTTGTGGCCAAGGGGGGGGGGAGTATAGTGCCAATAAAGTCAGCAAACGAAGTTGGCAGGAATAGTAACCATGCGTGTCAAGCACTATTAGTAGAATCCACGTAGGTTCAAACTTTTTCCAAAATTGATGACCGCACATGCACCTGTCCCATCCGCCATACTAGTAGTTATTTCCTGCTTAAATAATCAATAAGGAAACTGCCATTATAGCGTCAAAAAATATTTCCTGTTAAGCATAGAATTAGTTAATAAATAAGCCCATCATGATAGAATAAAGATGCCAAGAAACCCACTCTGTACTTGCCAAGCCCATGTCATAGTTGGCACGTACCAGTCAGTCGACGACGACAAAAAGATGGCTAGAATACATGGAAAGGCTGCTGGAGTAATGAGGTGATTAAAGCCTCGTCAGTCAGGAGATGTCATGTTAGAACCAGCTACATAACTCCCAGAAGAATGTAGGGAATAGCAGAAGTTCAAACACCAGAAGGATTTCAGAAGAAGTCGGAAGAACAGGAGCAGGACAGAAGAAACAGAAGACCACCAGTGCAAATTGTCTATAGAAGAAGGGGAACAATGGCCAAGAGAATCACATCAGTTCCACAAATTTCTCTAGATGAAAGAATCAAATTTATGGATGACCTGTATGGAAAATATGACTGGTCGAACCTCATTGACAATGACTTC
Source organism: Pinus tabuliformis (assembly GCA_031772625.1). Taxonomy (NCBI): domain Eukaryota; kingdom Viridiplantae; phylum Streptophyta; class Pinopsida; order Pinales; family Pinaceae; genus Pinus; species Pinus tabuliformis. The sequence goes on along the minus strand of CM062819.1, from coordinate 278,481,527 downwards.
ACAGACGGGTTCCAGTTCCCGGTGATGAAGAGGGAGGTATATGCAGAATAATTTCAATAGGACGATGGCACTAGGGCCTCCACAATCAGGGGAGATTTCAAAGGGCTACAAAAGTCCACAATGTTCAGCTTGAGAAATTTGCTTGTTTTCGGCACCCAGTTGGCTACCATGCAGTGTACCAAGTTGTTGGCAAGAAAGATGCATGGAGGTTCCCTATGGCTGGACAGAGAATACCCAATCCATGCTGAGGATATCTACCGATTGACAGGGTTGGAAAACATGGGGAATGCAGTCACCATAGAATTCCAGGCATGGGCCAAGCGGGGAAAGAAACCCGCAAAGGAAAACATCTACACCCTATATGGAATGGAGTGGAGGGGAAAGGTGTAAAGTTAGACAGAATTAACAAAGATAATATTTGGTTTGTCTGGTACCTAACTGCAGGAAAGATGATGAGGCACTTCACAAGAAATGAGTGCACCCTGGACACAGTCTCAATATCAGAGCACTGCTACCAGGGTGAGATACACAATTGGGTAGTGTTTGTACTCAACGAACTCTTTGAGGCATGCGAAGATGTCTATCGGTGGAGCGCTGGATTTGTGTTCAGTTACTTGGTAATGACATTGGCGATGTGGAAGTGGAGGCCATCCCTAGAGAGGAAGATGTAAACCATTGCTGAAGATCAACCAATAGCACTTAGATATGAACCATGGAGGGCATCAGGAGATCAAAATGTCAAGGAAATCAATGAAGCGGCCTTTGGGAGTTGGTACACCCAAATGGTGGATGCCATTCAATACGCGGAGTGAATACCCAAGACTCTCCTGGATGAGTTCTCGGGCGACCTCTAGTTCAGAGCCTCACACATGCATACGTACCTTAGACCATGGTGTGTCAACCCAAACAAATTTAAGTTAAGGCCACAAAGATTTGGTCTGATGGAGGAGGCTTTGCACAGAGAAGTAGAGTCATGGCCTAGAGTGGCCTGTGAAATAATGGAGGGGAAGCCCATGTACCTATTCAGAGCTATGGTGCCACATAACCAAGAAGGAGAGGGAGCAGAAAGCAGTAGAAGTGCACAAACAAAGGTACTCCATCTAATTCTGATCGAAATGGAGGAGAAAATGTTTGAGGTTAGGAGAACAATTACAAACTTTGAGCCAGTTGAGGGTGAATATCTCGAACATTTTCTAGGCTCAACTATGCTATTTCCAATTATCACACCACCTCTCTCAATGGCTCCACCCATGGATGTAGCCTAGGTCCCCTCCAAGATCGCAATGCCCAAACCAAAAAATAAGATGGTTATCTGCACCCCCCAAGACAAAAAGCTAGCTACCAAAAAGCTGAAAGTTAGTACCCCAGCCCTAGTTGTCAATCTCACTGTCGAGGTCGAACATCAAATTCCCGCAACTACCATAGTCAAGGAAATCCACACTACTGCAACCACCACAATACATCAATCGTGGGAGTGATCCCTGCAAACAACTTCCACCTCCGCAATGGTGTCTGAGCTCTTCCCCTTCAGCCACAGGAGAGTATCTGTGGAAGTAGAAGTTCAATCAACTGGTCAGAAGGAAGGTGCCACCTCAACTTTAGAAATGCTTCCTACTGAGGGTACAACACCAATGCTAGGACTGGACCCACTAACTGGAAGACACCTAGATTCTAGTTGCTAGGGAGAAAGGACTGGCCCGTACCTACCCGCACCCCTATAAAAATCACAATCGCCCCGAACCCTAGTATCACACCAGCCACACTATAGCTCACCCCGCCGTCACAACAACCATCCCAACAAGTGCATTCACCTACCTCACATTCTGATAAGTCCATTGCAAGTGGCCCACCCCTACAACAACAGTTTCCAGAACCAAACACCATGAGGCCTGATACATTGTAGCATTGGTCATCAACCCAGTTATTTTCTTTCATTCAGCAAGCCACCCACAAGGTCGAGGGATTGCATGAGAAATTTGTTAAGGAGCACAAGTAGCAGATGATGCAATTGCTCACAATGATGGAAGAATGCAATCGCCTAAAAGAGGTAAATACAGGGTTGCAAGCACAAGTGCAGTAGCTAACATAACGATTCCAAGCCATGTGACCAACAATGGTCGAAGCAAACACTGAAGCACCATGGACATGTTCGCCTACTCATTGATTGACTGCTGCAATCACATACAGATGGCATGCGTACGCCTGAAAACCAAAAATGCAGAAATGAAGAAGAAGCTAAATACTGTAAGATCTGCACTGCCAGACACTGTGGAAATATATGCACATACATTTGAAAGTAAGATGCGGGAGATAGAGCAAAGCAACAGGCACTAGCTGATGCCCTCACTGATGGATACGCCTTAATGGGAAAAGTCCACAACTGGTCGGGTATTCTATCCCTGAAGAATCACCAAGTCTACCCGTTGCGAGAGCAGATTCAGTTACTATTTTTCAGGACAAGGGCATGCACCGATCCTATTTAGATCGAGTAGCTAACTGAACAAATCGACATCCTCCAAGCCGAAGTTGACGTAATTGAGGAGGAATTGGCTAGGACAAAGAGGGTAATCTGAGACTTACAGCCCCTAGTGCAAATGTAGGTCTTGCAATTGAAAGAGGTATGCAACTCAAGTAACCAGCAACTAGACGACTTGCAGGTCCAACGGTTGATAGCACTGACATCACAAACAACCGACACATTTACACAAAAGTCAGATGCAATCCTCACAAATTGGAACTTGGCTATCTAGCGATATAGCGAATTCAAGCAACAGACGACAACAACAGTTCCCGAGTTGGAGCCTTCATTTGGGATGATGGAGTCACAACGTTAGGAAAGGGGCATAGAAACAGATGCTAGGTTGGACACAGAAGGAATGCCTATTCTGTGAGAAGGCATTACAACAATAGAGGTGTCGGCACAAAAAACAGAAGAAATAGCACCGGTAGCAACACAACCGCCACCCGTAGAACCATGGAGACAACACTAGAGCCACCAGAGGTCAAAATGACTTAACTCGGGGATGAGTAAAGAAATTGTGGTCGGGGCCTGTTGGAGCCTTCATAAATTTTGATGAGTTTTGACCAATTTTGACAAACCGTAGGGAAAGAAAGGACAAATGGTAGCAACGGTTGGGTGGCAGAATGAGCAGTTGCAGGAAGGTGACAACAATGTGGCAGTGAAAGGTAAAGACAACCGAGGAAACAGAAAAGCACAGAGGTAGCCAAGGAAGCAAGCAGCCAAGTGAGAACTTACAGTCCAAGAAGCTGAGAAGAATATAAAGAGAGGAATAACAGAAAGGAAGGGTTAGATTATGGGTTGTTGATGGTGTTTCTACTATTTTTGTTGAGTTTTGCTTATCATTGGGGCTGGTGCTGAGACACTGAAGGATCAGGCTGCTAAGGAGGTACGTAGATACCAGAGTAGGAACAAGAGGGGCTAGGTACTAAGGAACAGAGTTACAGAGCAGATCTGACCCGAGCTACTGATATGGGTATTCTATGTGTTGTTGACGACCAAGAGCCAGGTTCTAATGTATTCTATTATGATACTTTAATGTAATTCAAAGTTGATGACTGTTAAGGCCCATAAATATAATGCACATATTATTGTATGGTTTGTCAAAATTTTAATTAGTCCCCTTGTTATATGAGGATAATGTTTGATACATCAACATTCGTATATTGTTAAGTTCTGTGGCATACATGATGAGTCTCTGTGTATGAGTTGATGATACTATTATTTCTGTTCCATGTTGTGTGACTGCATATGTATATGACCACCTGTGTATAGCTTAGACCCCTTAAATCCTATGCTGAGCCCTTCTCCCCTTTTGGTCGCGGTGCACATCAAGTGAGACTCTTTGGCCTTCAGGGTAGGGTGAAAATGCCAATGCTATCCTAGACTACAACGGACCATTGTTGGCCTTCCATGCCTGAAACCATGGTCTTTTCCCTGATGAATCGCTCGAGCCAACACTTTGCATAAGTTTAGACACTATTTGTTGGGGTCACACTTTATTATGTTTACAGATAATTATGCACTAAAGTATTTAGTTAATGAGCTTGTATTAGGAGGATAGATTTGCAGATGGTTATTGTTATTCCAGGAATATGACTTTGAGATTATTGTTGAACCAAGGATACTGAATGCAGGACCTGACCATTTGTCAAGATTGGAAACAGCAGAAGAACCAACTAGCATAGAGGATAATCTCCATGATGCAGAGTTATTTTCAATCAGAGTGGAAGATGACCATTTCGCAAATATCATTAAGTTTTTTACCATAGGAATGGCTCCTTCATAGTATACTATGTAGCAAAAGAAAGAATTAGTGGTTAATGCAACTGACTTTTCATTAATAGAAGGACAATTATATAAGATAGGACTAGATGAGATACTGCACAGATATGTTCCTGAACATGAAAGGTAGATGATTCTAGCAGAGGTTCATGGGGATGCAAATGGTGGACACTATGAAGGAAAATATATTGTGCAAGAGATTTTCATAGCAAGATTGTGGTGGCCTACACTACATAAATATGTGAAGGAGTGTTGTCGAGCATGTGATGTGTGTCAAAGAATAGGGAAGCCTTCCATAAGAGATGAGATGTCATTGGTAGCACAAGTTACATTACAAGATTTTGATGAGTGGGCCATTGATTTTGTTGAACCCATCAACCCACCTAGAAAGAGGACTGGTGCAAGGTACATAACGACAACGACTGATTAGTTGAAAATATGGGATGAAGCACAACCAGTAAGGGACTACAACGCAGAGACTACAATGATTTTTTTTTTACATATTGTCTAGAATTGGATGTCCAAACATTTTGATGAGTGACCAAGGTTCACAATTCCTAAATAAGACTATTGAAGCATTGACTAAGGAGTTACAAGTTTATCACCAAAAGAGTACCCCTTATCACCCTCAATCCAATGCAATAGTAGAAGCATTTAATAAGATTTTGGAGAATGCACTTACTAAGGTATGCAATGTTAATAGAGATGGTTGGGACCTTAGAATTCTAGTAGTTTTATGGGCTTATATCACATGTAAAAATTTGACAGGTCAAACACCATTCAAGTTAGTTTATAGGAAAGAAGATGTGATGCCCATGGAGTACACTATGCCTAGCTTAAGGATTGCAACATTTAGAGAATTGGTAGACCTTGATATAATGGAGGAAAGAATGTCGTAGTTGCTTGCTTTGGAGGAATATTGATTTATAGAAGGATTCCATCAATAGGTACAAAAAGCAAGATAAAAGGCCTGGCATGGCATACATATTAAGTAGAAGAAGTTCTAGGTAGGAGACCTTGTTCTACTTTGTGACAATAAGCTTGTAAAATTTCCAAGAAAATTCAAGATGCATTGGTTGGGCCCATACATTACCAAGCATATTACTGATGGAGGCGTTGGTCAATTAGAAAAGTTAAATGGAGAATTGGTTCAAGGAAGAATAAATGGAAGTAGGTTGAAGTTGTACAGGGAAAACCCTACTCCTACATCATTTCTCTGAAGAAAAAATAAAAGTCACAGTGCCACCTGCAGTTGAAAGTGGGCACTGGACTATAAACTATGTTGCAGAGAGATCTTTGACATAGGAAGTTACTTTCCTATATTCTGGATTATGTCGAAGTTCGTAGGAGCCTCGAAGTAAGAGGTGTTTCTTTGCTAAAATATGGGATGCTTCGAAGTTCACTAGGAAAATATGACTGTTAAAAAGGAAAGTTTCCATTGAAATACACAATCTGAGCTAATGATGGGATTAGAAATTCAGATTTGTTATAAAAAGCCACGTCCCACCCATATTTGGCACTTTTATGTCCTAAGAGTTCGAGTATTGCTATTGCATAGAAGTTGCAAAAATTTTCAATGTTGTATGATGCCTAAAGAATTTATTTGTCTATTTATTGAGAAGGGATTAGCCGAAGTCAGGGAAGTAGTATTTGATATTCCTGCAACAACATCACTACTCACAACAGCATCACCACCCACAACAGCATCACCACCTGTAACAGCATCATGACACATGCAACAGAGATCCCCGCGAAAGAAAATGACTAGATAGGAGAGAACAAAGAAGAAACAGGAAAAGAGACATGTTGAGCCTCAGAAAGAGCCTGAACAGGTGAGAGATAGTGAGGAAGAAGCAAAGAAAGTGGAAAAGGAAATGGATGGTGCAGTGTTTTCGTTGCCTCTCCCACCATATATTCCACCAAGAAAACAAGATGCAAAACTAGAGACAGAGTCAAAGGATGTAATGTATGGCACCTTCACACCTTTATTATCAAAGTCACTACGATTTACTAGAGAAAACCTTGGAAATATTCCACAGCTGAAGTTTGAGGACAATGATTCCAATGATAAAAAACAATATCGACATTTCACACCAGACATATACTTAAAACAAGTGCACTATCCTGAGAGTGGTGTGAGAAGGTTAGAATCGCAGCAGTGGGTGGTTGGATTGGATAGGCTGGGCTTGTTGAATATGTTTAATTTACCGCACTTCAGTAGAAGTCCAGGAAGCACATTTGTTCTGAGACAACTACTCAAGTTGGTGCACGGTGGATCCTTGTGGATGGGGATGAGGATTCTTATCGATCCAATGTTAATATGGGGAATCAAAAGACTACCTTATTGAGGGCTGAACCACGTAGAGGCATTTTTTGGGAAATATCAGGGTAGAACAATAAAATACAATATAAAGAAGTTTGTACAAATGAAAGGAAAGCAAGGTTATGATATTAACTCGATCAATGACTAGGGAGTTCGCTTTGCAGCACATATATTGACTAGAAAAATCATAAGGAAGTGTCCGGATAATGAAGTCCTTGCCTCGATGGTTTCATTAGTTGTGTAGTGTGCTAATGGGGTTTAGTACAACGGGGCAACATATCTATGCCCAGAGTTTCTAGAAAACTACTGAGAGGCTAAGGAGAAAAGTACTATGTTTCACTACAGGTGGTTAATTTTGATAATTGTGATGCTTTCATGGAGAGAGTCGGAAGATTCACAGTTCCCCTTGCTACCCTCAAATGTTTGTGAAGTTGCGCGATATGCCTCACTGTGGTATACCACTAAATCGATGTGAGCACGAGATAACATAATGTTTTTCATTTTATACCATATGGAATTACACATGTTGGTGAACTAAAAACCTTGTCTTTCACCAGACCTATATGAAGAATATAACTTTGTCATGAATTTTAAGGCTAACTTCCACATAATTTACATATAGTTTCTCACAGACACAAGAAAGACATGAAATCCCCTACCATATTTAGTGACAAAAGACAATCTCCAAGCACATATATAGCAATGGCCCACAGAGTGGATCACTGCACTGGAGACAAAGACGAAGGATACTGCAATAGAGGAGGACATGATGTAGTTCAGGGAAGCAAGTGGGAAAGATAAGGATGCACAAGAGTCAGACAAGAGGAGAAATATGACAAGGGTCACCAGGATCCTCCTGAAGGTGATGAGTAGAACAGAGTGTCTGAAAAGACAGAGACAAACCCACCTATCGCAAAGAAGAGGAAGGCACATGCCAAAGCTGGCACAAGAAGCAAAAAGAAGTACAAGGCAGATAAGACAAAGGACATAATGCCATTAGTCCTCACTGATGGGGACTTAGTCTAGATTAGGGACAAAATTCAGGAAGAAATGGCATAATCATGGAATAAGATAGAGGATTTCTACGCCACCCTTCTAACAAGTGTTGCGGAGCACATTGCAGAACTAAAGACATTGTCACAAATTGTAAAACAACCAGTACAAGAAGAGGAGAAGCTTGGAGAGGAAAGGTCAATAGAGCCTACACTTGCAGCGTGGATAGCACCGATACTTGTCGGAGCCTTGCGGTTTGACTCTACCGAGGTACAACAAGAGGCTAAAGAGTGGAGGTACATGAACATGAATATTGCAAAGTGCCACTTTAGAGATTACATAAGCTACATCTAGAGATCATAGATGAGTTGAAGCAATGCGAACAACTCACTTCACAGTTAAATATTTATGTAGAGAGAGAGTGAGCTTGGTTGCAGCAGAAACTCGACCAGGTGTTCTAGGAGAGGGATTAGACAGTACAACGATAACAGAAGTTGAAGGAGGTGATTGAAGAAACATGTATCAAGGTTCCAAACATTGAGGTCTGAGAAGAGGAACCAGTGGAGGACATGGTCATGAAGCTCGACCTTGTAGTAAAAGGATACAAGGATAAGATTATAGACATGCAATTTACATATGAGATGAATATCAATGATCTATGGATGAAGTTACAGTCAACCACACCAAAGAAAGTGCGAGAGTAGTGGGAGACCGACCTGAAGGCTGCAATTGCCACAATCTTTGCAACAATGGAAGATTGTGGGAAGCTATTGGATGAGAGCTTATAGATCTATACTTCATTGTAGGAAGATATAAATGCATAGAAACTACAAGAGGATATTCAACAGAAGCAGCAACAGCTAGAGGAGATTCATGCAACTATGAAGACCTTACCAATCTCATAGAAGCTTGCAAAGATAAATGAGGGAAATTCCCTCCAGAAGAAGATAGAGGATCTTAGGAAGGAAGAGAAAACTCTGATTGATAGAACTCAGCCATGGCAAGGTGAGGCTCTCCAACCATCCCAAGCAATGGATGAGAAGATTCAAGAGCTTTGACAAGGAGAGGAGGCAGTTATTCAAAAGGCTATGGGCCCAACGATAGAAGCACCACTGGAGGAAGTGCGCATCCATGGAGCAATTCAACAATTCTTACAAAAAAATTGCAGTGAAGATCAAAGGAAATTCAGCTAAGTGACTTAAGACAAGTCACATGTGATTGTTGGGGGCCTATTGGGTGCAACCCAACTTGGCCTAGATTTTGGCAAAGACTCCACATTTTCTGGGGCAAAGTGCATAGCAGAGTGCACAATGGAGAAATGGAGTGCATTTTGAGGAATTAAATATACCGTGCAATGTCACAAGGGCTTCGGGGTGGGTCGAAGCCCCTCCTTTTTGTAAAAGAGCATGATTTTGTAAGTGATAACTAGTTTTGGGGCCATAATTCCTTGTTTTAAGGAATCCATGGTATTTGGACCATTGTATTTTGATGATGCGACCCTACAATGTAATAGTATATATAGGGTAAGATAATAAGAAGAGAATGATGAGAATCAATCAGTGTTATGGATAGATTATTGTGACCTATAATTTGGTAACAAAGGAGAAGCTCTGCAGTTGAGTGCAAAGACGCCCAAAGAAGAGTCTGTAGCTCATTTCGAATACAACCTGTTGTTCAAAGTTTCATTATATTAAGCAACAGTTCTTATGGACATAGCCCTACACTTGGGTGAACCTCATTACATTAGTGTTTTGATGTGTCTATTTTCTTATTATCTATTGTAGAGTAGCAGTTATTACAGTTGCATTTTAATTCAACATAATGATTGTTTATGGTTTCATATAGCATGTTTAAGTGATTAATCTAATGCGACGAGGTGACTTATAAATGATAAGAATAATATAACATAATAATACCACATCTCCTAGTCCCTCAAGGCTGCAAAAACCTATTTCTGCATCCTCCCATAGTCACTTCAGGTGAGATTGCGATCTGCTTGCAGGTTGTTGTCGAAAGGGCCAGTGATGAAAGGTTTTGTTGGTACACAGTATAGATTAAACCTACATCGGCCCAAATCAAGCCAACAAAACCACCAGAATGAGCTTCTACACTTGATGCGTTAACCCACATGCATAAAGACGAAATTTTTCCTATGTAACGAACAAGACAAAAACACTCCAAAAAGATACATGAAATGAGTCTTAGTTTTTACAAAAAAAAATGTACAGAACCAAGGAAGGCTTTGAAATTCAGCAAAGGCCAAAATTTTGGAGTGTGTTTCAACCACTACAACACATACCCTCTAGTGGATTTATTAGCCCTACAAGACACATCCACTGCTCTAAGAGTCTCAATCAACAAGCATCATGGGCTTTTCATCTAGCTATCATCGAAGTTTTTTTTCTCCCTTAATTATCTCATTCTTGTGATATTTTTAGCCCTCTTAGCAATGTTCTTAACCCTCAGGAACCTATTGGCCTAATATTTCCTGTGTTCCCCTTCTCTGCCTATGTGCATGAATTGTGTATGTTTTTCTAGACCTTCTCGGCTTCCTTTTTCTATAGAGTAGGAGACTCCCCTCATTCTTTGTCATAATTGAACCGAGTATCCCCCCCTCTTATTGGACATGGGGGTTCTATCATTCAGAGTGGTCTACACACTCCAATAACATTGGGTAGAGTAGTCCATACTCCTCATTAATTTTTTTTCCTTTCTTGCTTGTACTATTGTGTGAAGAGAGCATGGGCATGTACTTGTTTTGTAGCTAAGTCAATAACACAGTCAACTCATTGACACCACTCAGTGATCCCATGAATGATTTTAAAATAACCAAATTCCTCAATCAATGTCCCTCCTAAAGCAATGGAATCCTTGTCCCTCTTTCAGCCATTTTAATTTATAATTACATAATTATAAGGAAAATATTTTACAGGGGGAATTAACCTACAAGGGATGTCACAAGTCTTTCAACCATTTTAATTTGTAATTACATAATTACAAGGAAAATATTTTACAAGGGGAATTAACCTACAAGGGATGTCATAAGGCTATGTAAATTGTGAAACTCATTTGCATCTAGTATTTGTGTTAGAAAAAAATTCCATGATTCAAAGAACTATGGACCTTACATACTCAAGAAGAATCTAGACTCATATCAAAAGGAAATATTAAGGTACCTCAAGAAGGTGACTCCCAGGCATTTTCAACTCATTCCAAGAAGGCTGGAGGTAGAAGAAAGTTTGGTTTCCAAAGAAGAAATTAAGGTTGAAGACCTACTCCTCAAGAAAAGAAAGGTATGTCAAATATTAAATGCTATCATTGTCATAAATTTGGTCACTACAGAAATAAATGTCCTGAAAGATCGAATGATAGAAAATGGAAGGGAAAGAAATATTTTTCCACAACATATACTAATCATGATGAAAATCCAAATAAATCTGAGAATGGAAATATAGGTAACAAATATTTCTTCTTATTCTATGCTCTTGTAGGTTCTATTGTAGATAGAAGTGACATTTTGTTGGTAGATAGTGATGCCTCAATACATATGACGAGATCATGAAAATATTACAAATCTATTGGAGAAGATATATTCACAGAAAGTAAAACTTGGAGATAACAACAATTATGCAATCAAAGGTGTTGGTTCATCATCCATTGAGTTGGAATAAGATGAAAACATTCATCTAAGAAACATACTATATGTACTAGGTTTGAAAAATAATTTGGTTTCTACTTCATGTTTAGAAGATAAAGGATATAGAGTAGCATTTGTTTATGGTCAATCCTTTGTATGGCCCAAGGGATTAAGTATATATTCTGCTAAAATAATAAGAGTTCACGAAGGAGTGTTGTATAGAATTTTGGAAAAACCAGCTCAAGTACTAATATATAATGATATTAATCTATGTGAAATATTGCATAGATGATATGCTCACATTCACTACAAAGCCTTGCCAACACTAAATTAGATGGTTTTGGGTATTCCAGAATTGCAGGTAGAGCATGAAGGAGTATGCAGAGTGTGTGCACTTGGAAATAATTTCAAGAGACATTTTTCAAGCAGTGATAGTAGGTCCATTAAAGAAATATTGGATCTAATTCATTTTGATGCATGCAGTCCAATGCCAGTAAAATATCCAGGAGGATTCTTGTACTATGTAACTTTTATTGATGATTTATTCCACAAGGCATGGATCTACTTCATGAAGACAAAAGATGAAGTCTTCAACAAACTTCAAGAGTTGAAGCCTAATTTAGACAACTTAATAGAGATGAAAATCAAGACTCTAAGATCATATAATGGAGGAGGATACACTTCCAAGGAATTCATTTACTTCTGCAAAGAAGCTGGGAATAAGAGGTAGTTAACAGTCCCTTACAATCCCCATCAAGATGGAATTGTTGAAAGAAAGAACAAGTCCATCGAAGAAGTTTTTAAGGAAATGATTCATGATAAAAAATTGCCTATGTTCTTATGGGGAGAAGCATCCATGATAGTAGCCTATATTCAAAACATAAGTCCTCATCAAATATTAGAAGATAAGACTCCTAAAGAATCATTATCTAGCCAAAATCCATAGGTTGGACATTTGAAAATATTTGTTTGCCCAGTTTACATTCATGTACCCAAGGAGAAGAGGATGAAGCTAGACCCTTCAAGAAATAAAGGAATATTTGTTGGATACAATGAGTCAGCAAAAGCCTATAGGATATACGTTCCATGCTAGTGATAGGTTGAAGTCAATAGGGATGTTACTTTTGATGAAAATGTTTCCTATTGGAAGTCCAAAGAAGCTCACAGGGACACCAATGATGATGATGATGATGAACATGTAGATAAAAAAGAGGAAGTTTTAGGTCCTTTTGAACCTGTATAACTTTTTGTAAAACATCAAGAAGAGCCAGAAGGGACCAATGATCTATGGGATCTAGTTATTGTTCCTAAAATCAAGAAAAGGCTAGCATGGCTTAGATCTCCCTTGCAGGAAACGAAATGATAGGCATCTCCACCTGGCACCTTTAGGGAAAGTAAAATGCCTAAGAGATATTATGGAAATGCAACATTGGTGACCAATTTCAGATTTTGGACCTTCCAACTATGAGGAGGCATCTAACTAGAAAGTTTTGAAATATGTTGTAATGGAACAGTACCAATCCATTATGAAGATTGTGCTGAGACCTGAAGGGAAGTTAGTGGTAAAATGAAAATGGATATACATGATTAAGCATGCAAAGGATCAAATTATTGACAAGTAAAAAGTGATATTCGTGGCTAGAGGGTTCTCCCAGAAAGAGGGAGTGGAGGAAGAGGTGTACATAGAACAATCTCAAGGTTTTGAGACACATGGGAAGGAGTCTCACATTTGTAGATTAAAGAAATGTTTGTATGAACTTAAGTAGGCACCAAAAGCCTACTATTCTCAAATTGATGGCTACCTAACAAGGCTTGCTTTCTCCAAAAGTGATGTTGATCCAATTTAGTTCTGAGTATATTGTAGCCAATTTAGTGAGTTGTGAACTAATGTGGCTTTGGAAGGTAATCATAAGACTATTTGATTAGGTGCTAGAACCAATTATGATATATTGTGGCAATCAAAGCTACATGAAGCTTTCAGATAATTTAATTTTCCAAAATTTTGTATGGAGTGGGGAGATGAAATTTTTTCTAAATGGTGAAAGTATTTGGGTGATGGTAGTTGAAGCAAGGAGGAATATTGATGTGACATTCATGGGATTAGAACTTGTGAATTAAACTAGTATGCCAATTACTAAAAGGGAATTGAACCATTGTGTAACTGAAGGGATGTAAGAAGATGAAGGGTTGCAATTAACTCATAGAGATGACCCACAATAAATTAAATTACATTATGGAGTAAAATACATGAATCATCTTTTTCTGTAGTATGAATCATGTCAAATGGTGAGGTATAGCTCGGTTATTAAACAATGATTTGTTAAAAATTAATGTGGTTGTTAGATCCACTGTTTGCATGCATGGATGAATTTGAGTTAAAAGAAATGTTTTAGTGGACTTTTGATAGCCTTCCAGGTAGTGGAAGAATGATTTGATCCATTGATACATGGCTTGGAAATCATAGGGCCAATCTTGGCCATCGTCTTTTTTTTTTTAATTTTAAAGAAAAATTAAAACTTTAATTGTTCAACTTAATTTCACAACTTGAGAATTTGTTGTAGTGGTAAAATGTTTCAAATTTTGTTGGAAGTTCTTAATTAGTTATTCAACATTTTTGACAACCCTTAATTAGGAAACAATTTCATTGCCACATGCTGACATTGAATTGGTCCACCTGGTACTGTATTATTGGTCAACATTACACAATCATTACCTAGTTGTTCACCATGTCACCCTATCTAGTCAACAATCCACACTACTCTTCCATGTAAGCCTACTAAGTTGACATCAAAATTAGCATCTGAGTTTCCACGTGGCACTCTTGGGTGATTCCACGTGGCACTCCTTGGTTTTGTCACGTGGCACCCATGCCTCGATTTTTACTATTTTTCTAAAACTTCAAACAACCATAAATTTCTCATATGATGTCCGTTTGAGGCGATTCAAGTGTTGTTGGAAAGATCTTAGAGATCTCTATGCGATGAGATAGGTTTCAATAGCATTTGAGACCATAAAAAATGGTCAATTTGTTTTATGGATTTTGCAGCAATTGGACTTGGAAAAAACATTAAATCATTAGAAACATGTTTCTGATATGAATTTTATTTAAACTAATTTTTGAATCAATGAAATTTGATATCAAATAAAGAAATTATTAATGAAACACTAGCTGGTAGTCCAAGGTGCACCACTTCCTTGCTGGTAAAAAAAAGTGTGTTTCATTTTAATTTATCTTCCTTGAATTTGTTTTATTAGAACTATTTACGATTTTTTTTGTGTATATATCGTATGAAGAGAGACTAATCACCCCTCTCCTTCAAGAATCTTATGTTTTATTGCAGATTAATGCTAAGTTTTTGTAGGTTCGAGCATGATCAAAGAAGATCAATTTATGCACAAGTGGTTTTCAAAGACCAATCTAATTTTCAAAAAGAACACAAAGAAGTCAAGTCCATTTCAAATCACATCCATAATACCATTGATACTCGTTCATTTGCCTCTTTCTAAGCTTACAGTCCATCCATCAATTTCCATCTTCCTAGAGCATAACTTCAAATCATTTTTCCTTTGCATGTTTCACTCTTTCTAGCCTCACTTACCTTTCATCCCTAACCTATGAATAAAGTCATTCAACTCACTTACAATGTTGAGTTACTTGATTTTCCTTTTCATTTTGCAAAATAAAACATACTTCATAAATGTAAATCTTTCATCTATGGTCCTCTAAATCATTGCTTTATGCTCGTGTTAGATGATGAGGTATTCATTAAGGCCCTCCTTCTAGCAAGTCTTGACCCATCAACTTCAACATGTTACTTGGGTTTGAGACTAGAGTTATTTTTAGTACCTTTAGGCTTGCATACCTTAATGACAAGTTTTCTTGCCAATGAACAACGAGAATATATTGATGTCCCCTGTTTGTCAGATTTTTTAGGTCACTCGACTTCAACTCATAAATTTATACCTATTAAGATTTAATTGGGCATCTTGACCCTCATTGACATTAATGATGAGTAGTCTCATGTTGGTTAACGACATTCATTAATGGTTAGTAATCCAACAATTTCTTTCTATGTTCAACATCGGCAAAATTTATTCACATAGAAAATAATTATGCCACGATTCAGGTATGAATGAAGACTATATGGTTCCATACCACTTACAACAACTTGTAGCAGTGTTCCAATAAATCGAAATTTAGCTCCAAATTTTAACACCAGCAGCTTGGTTCTAGCAATAAGATGGTACAAATGTACCAATTTTAGATCTCATTCTTTGTTCATACAACCAAGCAAATCATATTGTTTCACTTCAAGATCAATGATCCAACAGTAGCAACCAAAATTATTCTAACCATACAAAGATCTCTCACATGCATAACTGAAGACCTTCTCAGGTAGGCGAAGGTATGTTGTTTTCCACTCTTTAATCAATAATTCCTTGAATGCTAATATACATGTATTTGGAAAAATTCCCTATTTGTCGTTACATATCCTTCCCTATCTCATGTAATTCTATGTCTTCCTTATTTGCTACATTTTCCAAGGATATAAAAGACCTTAAGTTTGGGGGGTGGGGTATTCATCATTCCTTATATTCATTACACTATTTTTTGATCCCATATTTCATAACCTCATATACTGTTGACCAACATGTTTTTCCCAATTGAAAGTTGTTGTTCGTGTAAACACCTTGATTGATTTCCATAATGCATCATTGGTTTTCATATGAATCATATATTCCTAAGAAAAACTAGCATGTGGAGAATGTTCCAAATAATTTTTGCAATGATAGAAACATAAATTTTCAATAAGTTATCCATAATTTTGTAGTTGCCTATACATAGCCTATTTAAGAGCATGTTTTGCATAACACTTTCAAGCAAATGAGGCTAAAAAGATGGAATGGTTGATGCACACATTATCGAATCATAATTTGGAATGTATTCATATGGTTGAATTTTCAAGATCATTATTTGTTGTAGTAAGAAGAAGAGTAAAAAGGAAAGTGTTGCCATACAAGAATCAACACTTGCAATATTTATGTTTTTCACACAAGAACCAACCATAAGAAAAAATGTTGCTACACATTAGAAAAGAAGACTCCATCACACAATTCAAGAAAGGCAATGCAATGATTGCATGAGGACATGCAACACCTTTAGTTGGGGGGAATGTTGGGTCGCCCAAATACTATATTTTTATGAACCTTTCACTTCACTTTTAAACCATATTTCTCTTTTCCATATCCTTACATTAAACTATTTTCATGATTACATCGGGTTTAGACTTATTATTTTCCAATGCATATCTTTTAGTATTGTGAATTCATGATTAAATATTGGAAAAATAACATATGTTCACTTATATATGAAAGTGGGATGAGTTTCATGATGTTTTTAGGCATATTTGAAGACTTCAACAAAGTCATATTTTACCACCAAGCCTCAAATTCGAATTTCTTCTTCAATCCCTTGAAGATTTGATGAAGATTTGGGAGATTCCTTCAAGCATACTTCATGGAGAAGAATCATGGAAATTTTGATAAGATTTCTTATCAAAGAATATTAGATATTTATGAGAGGATTTGTATAGATGTTACTTGCTAAGTGTTTGCACATGGTGGTAGCCACATGAGATATTTGTGGATTTAGGAGAGATTTGCGGATATCAAATCTTAGTTATCTCAAGTTTATGTATAAATAGGAGTTCCTGCTCAATTCCAAGGAGAGGACTCTTGGAGCATGTATCCAATTAATCATGGAATATAATAAAGCATCCTTTTACATAAAATTTCCATTCTATATTATTAGATCTAAATTTATTTAATGTAGTGTATGAATTTATGGAATAGTTTGTCACTTTTCTCTTAGGAAAATTAATCTCACTCCAAACAAATCAAGGAAGCGTTTTATTTCATTATAAATAGTTGTGAATATTGGTTAGAGTTATATGTTGGGTTGTAATCTTGATCGTTGATAGGTCTTGTGAAACATTATGAAGAGACCTCCTGTAAGGCAGCTTAGTGTTCCCTTGCTATTGGGATGGGGTCCATGGGGTTAAGTTTTGGTCAACTTTTGGGTTAAATTTTGTATAAAATGTAAAGTCTCTGAAATGTGGAAGCGGAGCGCGAAGATAATATGAGTCAAAGGGGCTTAGTGCCTTAGGTGGGTAAGTTATAGGGAGGTTTTGAGACACGCCCATGGTATGCAGACCATGGTATTGTAAGCAAAAATTCTATATATAGATGAGTCATAACGATTTTAGAGAGGTAACTAAGATATAAGATTATTGTTTTGGGAAAGAAGCTAAGGTAGGAAAGGTTTGTTTCCTGCACTTAAGCGAAAGGGGAAGGCTCCTATAGCTGAGTGCGCAAGTACCTTGGTAAGTCTGTAAGATGAGTGCGCGGGACCCTGTAGCTGAGTGCCCACGGAAAATGAGTTTGTACTTTGAAGAATATCTAATGAAATATAGTTTTGAAGACCTATTCTATTTATTTGCATCTATGCGTTTATTTCTGCAATTTTATGTGTTCGCTCTGTTATTGAAAATATATGAAAGAATTATTAATTTATGTGTGAAAGTAGAAGATCTGTAGAATTTATGCATGTTATAATTGTTTAAGGACCTTCATGAAGGTATAAATAATGTGTATACGTTTTATTATTATTAATTGTTCTCAGAAGATTAGGGTTCACAAAGACAGAAATAAGCCCTGAGGATCACAGGAACCCTTCACACAGACCTTTGGGTGCAGAAACCTGGTTCTTCCATCCCCCAATACTGCTTCAGGTGAGACTGTAGCCTACACTATGTGAGTTGTTTCCGGAAGGGCCACCTTTTATGGTTTTGTTGATTGGCACAGCTAACGTTGAAATTGGGTTACGCCCCATCAAGCCAACAAATGGTTCCGTTGTCGGGACCGAGGTTTTGCTAAGGAATGTACGCTAAGTGGTTCCCCATGAAGAAAGAAACTGAGAAGTTGGTTGATAAAAAACTGTATGCGTTTGCAGCACATGAGAACAAGAATTCACACTTATCCAAGGAAGAGTGGCCGAAGGGATACCTGTACACAGACGAGCTTGAAATCTTCTTCTACTCTTTTCCTTGTGAATTACATTAATGACTATCCAGGTTAGCAAATAGTTAGGGTATGTGGAATCTTAACGACCTTATTGTGTGGACCCCATAACTGGTGAAGCGCTTAGAGGCTTTAGAAAATAAAATCGCACAGGTCGTTGACCATTGGATCAATCATATCTTAGGAGGATTCATCAATAAGTTCATGATCGATACAACCATTAGCTATAGTGAAGCAGACCGCAGGTTCTTCAAGGGACCAATAGGTAAGTAGTTAAAATATCTGAAGACCTGGATTAAGATACTATTGTGCGGAAATTGGTTTATGCCATTACATTGATGTTTGGGACTACGTGAAGTGGAAAACCTTTAGAAGAACCAAAGAATCATGCTCTGAATACAGTCCGCTATTAGGATCTCCTAATAGCGACAATGAAGGAACTATTCTGAGAACACCGTGAAGGGAACTGCAGATAGTAAGCTAGGGTATCTCGAGGATACCCCATCTATCCACTCCACCACCACCTCCACCTCTGCCACATACACCTACACCTCCACCTCCACCTCCACCTCCACATCAACCATTCAACATGGTGAACACGATGAAGATGTCAATATTTAAAGGGGTGGGAAGTGAGGACCTTGAACAATTCTGGTTCGTCGCTGATGCCATGTGGAAGGCACCACAAATTACTGATGATAATATGAATAAATCACAGCTGGTCACAACACTGTAGGACATGCATTGAATTGGTATATCAAGTTATGTATGGATAAACCCATCGCGACGATGGTAGAGACTTAGCAGGCACTTAGTAGTGAGTTTAAAAAGCCTAAGTCTTAGGTACAATCTGTAACAAAGTCTAAGGAAATAAAATAGAGGGTAAATGAGTACATGTTGGACTTCGATTAAAGCATAAAGTGCTTGATCTGGTAGGCTAATATGTCTGTCAAATATTCTTAGCATAGGGACTAGTACATCGCTTCTCTCCTTCCCCATCTAATATTACCATTATCACAACAGAAAATAGGAATGCAAGCAGAGGTCGTGGAGATCACGATGAGGTTTGAAGCCTCACTAGTGCAAGATATGAAAATTAGAGTACAAAAAATTTTGTTGCAGTTGGAAAGCCTACACATGGAGTTGCAAAGCTTGAAGATAGGAAAGGAAGCTCAGCCTGAGGTGTGCACAGAAGTTTGATGCATAAAACGTAAATACAAGGGACATAATAAGGATCATTGTCTTGTTTATAAAAATTATTTGATTAGAGGAGGTCCTATTCCTTTGAAGCCTGAGAGCATTGCAGGACCAAGCCCAAGAGTACCCTTATGGTGCGCTATCTACTAGATAGCTGGGAAGCACATGAATAACCATTGTAACCTCTTGCAAAAGTTTGTATAGACTCCACAATAGTTGTTTTGTACCATCTGTAAATCGGTTGGGCATGATGAGAGAAACTGCCAAAGCTATGAATTAATGATGGCTGAGACGCCTACAGATCAAATGCAAGCAGAGACTTGGCCTAAAGATCAGGGCACGGAGGATTCCAAGGCCGTGGAAGAGGAAGAGGAGGAGAGGCTAGAAGAGGTAATGGACAAGTTATTTTATACAACTGTGGAGAAGAAGAAAATTTTGCACACGATTTTCAGAACCCAATGCATCCATCCTATCAGTATTGTAGACAGTTTGATCATGTGATAGAGGAATTCCCGGTTCTAATAGCCAAAATGTAGGAGAAAAGACTCAACCACCCACGCAAAATATACAGATGATGAGGGAGGAGCCTCGCGAAGAGGACCATCTAATCAATATCATGACACAAAGTGGTTTTTCCTCGAGAGAAGATAAAGGAAAAAATCTAGAAACCGAAGGCCAGGTGCGAAAGGCTACCAAAAAAGAGGCCAGATTTGATCTCATCATGGCTAGTGAAACCTTTATGGAATACAAGAAGAAATTTACTGACGATTCTACGTCAAGATGTTAGGAGAAATCAGTTGAAACAATGAAGTGCAGGATGTGGATCCCTCGCTATTGACTACTTTTGTAAAAACCTGTATGAAGCTATTACAACACAGGAAGGCGTGGAAGGTCTCTAAGAGATAATTGACAACTATAAAGGTAAAATCAAGACTCTTCACGAACAACGTGCTATGAGGAAATTGGGTAAACATAAGAAGCAGACAAGGTGCAAAATGAGGTCGACCTCACTGATTGGAGAGTACGAAATGGATCAAGTCATCTTGGATTTGGGAGCTAATGTGAATGTGCTGCTAAATCAAACATGGGAAAGGATGGGGAGAGATACACTACAGTGTTCTCCTATACAGCTACGCATGGCCAATCAACAAAATATCATTCCTATGGGGTGCCTGTACGGGGTAATAGTAGACATTGAGGGAGAAAGAACTGGGGCCTACTTCGAAGTAATTGAAATAGTGGATGACAACAATCCTTTCCTTGCACTATTAGGAATTGATTTGGCCTTTGACATGGATGTGGTAATTAATATGAAGAAGCGAAGGATGACATTTGAGAAGAATGTACTCTGGGTTATTGTCCCATTGGATCCCACTGAAGGAGCATGCTACACTGAACCAGTTCTCAAATATGAAGAGGAAGACTATTTGGATCAAATATACAAGATCACTACGCATGATGAAGATTGGATCAATTCCACTATAGATGGGAAAATTACATGGGATAAATATAACTCATGTACCTTAGATTCAGATGAAGAAGTCGAGCACTGCCAGAATAAGTTGCATGAAGTCTCAACACTACACTGCAATATGATGACAAAATCACTTCACTACGTATCTACAGAGGTATGAAACTTACCTCATTATGATGATCTGAATTATGTTAACTTTTTTTTGGATCAGTTTGAAAAGAGGTGCTAGAGGAATATTGACTCCAGGTGTTAGATCTAGTGCTACACCTGCACGATGGCAGGGGACACATAAGGATAACTTTGCTAACTAGAAAGAGTACAAGCAATGATGAAGCTAAGGTTCAAGTACACGTACACCTGCCTGACAGAGAAATAATCAGGCAAGGATGATCTGCGCAAGCATTTGGTGCGATGGACTAAAGCTTGGGGGTGAGAGACTCAACCTGAATGGGTACGTATATTTTGTCACAACCTAGATACTATTCTAATGAACTGGTACTTGGAGACGGAGCTACACCATGGGACAGCTGAGTGGGACATTCCAAGGGAAAGTTTCTTGTTAACTTTCAACTTTGAGGATGGATTTGGATGTATTGATGAATTGAGGAAATTAAGGCCGCAATCTTCAGGATGCCTGAGGAGCCACTAGAATTGGTTCAAATGGACTGGAATACACAACTGCACCATGTGCTAGAATACTACAATGTGACTGCAGAATAAGAAGAAGAGGATCCACGAAATATCAACATTCTAGAGTCTGAGGGACAGCACGAGGTTGAAGGACCCAAAGAAGCAAACCCTGATCCAGGCAAGTGAACATTAGATCTGACGCGCAACCTAAGTTTGCAAAGATAGGTGATTATTGGGATGAAGATACAACTGATAAGGTTGTGGAACTACTACACGAATACCAGGACTTGTTTCTGTTAGCTACCTATACCAATAGGTTTCATATTTCATGATTGGCTATGAAAGGTCCAAATATGCTCTGCTTTGATGATTCAAAGATCACATATTTCCAAGAGAATCCAATCTGTGCTTATAGCTTGGTATGAAATTAAATTTTGATGGATGGTCCAACAGTCTAATATGGATCATGTCATGTTTTAAATTTTCAGTTGTAGAATAGAGAAAGGAGTCTGTCCAAACTGTTTAATCTTGGCAGGCAAGTAGTTTAGGTAGAGAAAAAAGGCTCCCAACAGCTTAATCTGGGGCCTTGGAAGAAATAAGGGTAGAAGTAGATAGAAAAAAAAAAAAAAAAAGCCAAATAAAAGAAAAGGCAAGTAAGGGTCTGCAAGTCCA
Source organism: Pinus tabuliformis (assembly GCA_031772625.1). Lineage (NCBI taxonomy): Eukaryota > Viridiplantae > Streptophyta > Pinopsida > Pinales > Pinaceae > Pinus > Pinus tabuliformis. Next base: position 278,459,218 of record CM062819.1, on the reverse strand, counting down.
AGTGCACCCTCCAAGAAGAAATAAAAAATGCTAGGCAAAGTAGCTGGGTAAGTAGATGGGGTTGCAGAAGTGGTATTCATTCCAGATTGAATCTTGCTGGTTTAAATAGGAAAAGCAAGGCAAAGGAGCATGTCTAATTCCCCAAATTCCCCTTCCACTCTTATTACTAACATCCCTTCATCCATGGAGATTGATGAGAAATTTCTAAGGTTTTATGATGGTTCTTGTTCATTTAAAAGCCACATTTCCTGTGTAAAATTCTTTTCATTTTGATCTACTCCCTGAACTAAGTAAGTTTCAAATAAACTTAGTGATTTTTCCCTTCATTCTCATTTTCCCCCATACTAACTCTAACTCTACTATGTAAATCCCCTATGTTACCTTTCCCCTACTAGTATTAACACCATGGTGTATAAACCCCAAATTTGGTATAAATATCCCTCCCCTTGGCATTATAGCCAATAAGTTCTCTATCAGGGATCAAATGGCATCTGGTCACTTTGATGAACCTAAATTTAACCCCCTCCCCTTTTCTAAGTTCATTTGGCCCCTACAAAGCTTCATTTGCCTAATAAAATCTCATAAATGACCTTGTTTTACCTATACCCGCTTCATTTGCAAAATAACCCAAACACCCACTTTATTCGCTTATCCTAAGTATCGGGGCCGCATTATTGTGCATTGAAAAACCTTATAAAACCCCACTCCTACCTACAAACCCTTTCGAAATGGTGAAATAACCCAAAAACCCACCTTTTGCCGCTTAAACCAAAGTTCTGCCCGTGTTGTACATTTCCGAAATACATTGAAAAAACATTTGGAAATACCCTATCCTAATGTTTTCCGCTTAGCGTTGATCCCGAAAATAATTATTAAATAATACTGCTCCCTTGTCATATCCGCCGATCATCTCATTAACCCAATAGCCGTCCGATCAAGCGCTCCAAATCCAACGGTCCTTATCCATATCGGACGGGCCCCGACGTCCGACAGATACCTTTCGATATCTGTTAGAAGGTGACGTCAGGCGCCCGCCACGCGCCTCCCCCACAATGCATCGGAGGTACGCCTGACACATTCCGCCTCCGTACCTATAGCGGTGCGATATGAAACCGCTAACCGCGTATGGTTTTGGACAATCCGCCCGACAAACGTCAGACCCACGTCATTGCCACCCTGCCGTCGCGTCAGCATCTTTGTCCGCCATTGCGCCAACGTGTCTGCCACCGCATCATCCCTGTGGACCAATCCTAGCTCGCCACGTCACCTGATGACGTCATGCTGACGTCATCCGGCCCTGACCCCACCTATGACGTCATGCTGACGTCATCATAAAAACGCGCCAAATTTCCAAAAATCAATATTATAGCCAAAATTTCGCGTTTTTTGCACTTTTCTACAAAAAACGACTATTGCTCCTGCATGCAATTTCCACGTCCAACCGCGCACCTTTGCTGAAACCAACTCGGAGACGTCCAGCGCGCCATTTCCACAGTCATCCGTGACCATTGCTCGCTCTTTACCAGGTATTCTCCATTAAAATCCTTCATGTGCGTACTCTGCCTGTGAATTCCATCGAAAGAGCTTAAGCGACATAAAACTCTCAAAATTCACCGGTGAAATTTTGGTGCCTAGCCCCCATTTACCACTGTGAGCTCGAAAAACAATAGCCGAGCCTTGTTTACCCGTATTTTCACTGAAAACGGTACTCTGTTCACGCAAACGTGAAAGTACTCACTCAAACTGTATTCACCTGCTGAAAAAGACAGATTTAGACCTCTCATTGGTCTCATTTACACTTCAAGCAGTATTTCAATTGCTGCAACTCTCTCACTCACTCTGTGCCATACAATTCACATTCCTTCCTCAAAGAAAACTTTTTGGGTTGCTCTGCATAGCAACTCCATCCATAAATCCTACAAGATCTCATGGACCCGCCAGTGGCTCCCATAGCCCTTAATGTTGCCCCTTTGAATGCTCCCCACAGACAATTAGAGTGGCAGGCATTAGCAGACTTAGATTATAAAATCTCAGAAGAAATGCTAAGCCAGAGCAAGTTCCATATTCATCTGTTAAATGAATTATCAAACATGAGACTGGAACAAACATCTTGGGCATTTGGGATTCCTTCCTACCAATTTTCAAGCTCCCTCAGGTGAATCAATTTCCTGACCTGATTCACTTATGTGCTGATAAGTATGATGCCACCCAGAGGGCTGTGCTTGACCCTTCAGACACAGTTCTGTTCTACATTACCCCTTAGGCCATCAAAGAGATGTTGCAATTCAAAACAAACAAGAAATTGGTTCCTCTATCCCTGGTTGATTTGATAAGGCAGGGAGCCAGAATGACAGATGCCCAAATTACCAAACTCAACCAGCTGTTTGTTAATTCTGATACTGTGATATACCCTCCCATTAGTCATGTCTATCTCAACCAATTGGGCAGGGACCTTGTAGATATGATCAGTCCCATTCTGGGGTATGACTCAATTGAGTATATAGATGAAACTGTGCTGCTGTTGATGCTCATGTTCTCTCCTGGCAAAAATCCAGTCTGCTATGACTATGCCACTTACATTTCAGAGAAAATGCATGAGCAGTTGATGAACCTGTCAAGGGAAAGGGTGTTCAAATACACCTCCTACATTTACCACTTAATCTTATACTATCAACATGAGAAATTCTCTTTTCCCATGAAAAGAGAGGATGCACAGGGCAACCTCAGATCAATAGTGTATTGGACCTCTGCTTTCCACTGCAGCTTCTATTCTCCATACACCTACTGTGAGTTCATAGATCTCTTCATCCATCCAGCCATGACCCTGCTGCTGGGCTCACCTCCTCCAAGATTGACCGATGAGATGCAAAGACTCCTTCACTTGTCAAAAGCATACAACATCGGGGATTGGTATTTTTACCAACATCACACAGTCATTAGAATTTATGGCTGTGAGTTACCCCCATTCAGACTGCCCAGATATGTGCCCATGAGGCTCTTTGCCCTAGAATACTTCAGGCAGTTTGGCAATGTTGATGTGCTTCACTTTTCAGGAAAGGGCAAAAAGGCACAGTTGAAAGTCAGGAACCAACTTGGCCACCTGGTCTATAATATAAGGGAGGAAGGCTGGATAGAGGCAGATAGAATGTTACAAGACCTTGGTTTGAAGACCAGTTTCCTCTGGAAGCCTTATGACCCCAACCACTTCATCTCTTTGAGGAGGCTTAAATATAAGCTATCTCGCTATGATCATCTCAAGATTCCTCACATTGAACAACATGCAAACCAAATTAAATGGAGGAGAGGAACCCTAGAAGAAGCTATTACACAAGAAGAGCTGAATGAAAGAGCACGTAGAAATCTTCTAAAGATGGCTGACTTGGAGCTTTCTGCACAGGTGTTCACTCTTCCAAACATCCAAGGGGGAACAGCTGCATCTTCCTCCACAGCAAATCAGCAAGTGGCCAGAGCTACTGAGCAAGCCTCTGCCAAAGGAAAGGAGAAAGAAATGCAATCAGAACAGCCACATCAGGAGGAGGTACAGCAACAGCAGCAGGCAGAACAACAACAGCAACAGGGTACACAGCAAAGAGAAGGGCAGCAGGAAAAGGAGCAGCCCACACAGCAAGAAGGGGCAGTTGAAGCCCAAAATCTCAGTGACCAGCAGGCTCAAAGCAGAGTGCCTCCTAGGCAAGAAGCTGCCAATGAAACCTCAGTCCTCCAAACTCCACAAAGGGAGGATGTGAGCAGAAAAAGGGATAGAGAGACTCCCTTGACCACATCAGCAAGCCATGGGGAGAAGAGACAGAGAATAAATCCATTCTCTGAGGAAGAGATGCCTATAGGGCAATCTTTGGGTATGGGCATGCCCAGTATGGAGGCATCTGCAAGTTCCTTCCAGCAGGAACAAGAGAGAACAATGGGAGGGGAAGTCAGCTCCTCCGGCCAGCAGAGAGAGGGTGAACTGAGCATTATCAGCAGTTCATAGATATAAAGAGGAGAAGTGACCCCATTAAGATACAACTGTACAACCATTTATTGAAAATGGCTCCCTCCAACCAGCAGCGTCTAATGTCTGCCTTTGATGTAAGTGAAGGCAAGATGATCATGAGCCATTTCACGCCAACCACTCTGCAGCCACAGTCCTCTTCAGATTACTTGAGGACTAATCTTGAAATCATGGCCAAGGACATCCACCCAATGGATAAGATTGAACTACACAAACAAACAGGTGAGATGGTCTATGCTTCATTGGCAGACAAGACCTTGGACAACTACAGGCTAGAGAATAGCCTAAATAATACAGCTTCTCAGCTTGAGTTGGAGAGGGCCTCCTCTCAAGCAAAGGACAACAGGATCAGGGCCCTAGAAGATATCATCATAGAGATTGGGCATGATCCCAAAGATATCAAGGGCATACAGGAGATATTGAAGCTGAGGGATGCAGATATGGCAGCTCTAAGGAGAAAAATCAAGCTCCCAGCCACAATTCACCCTCAGACAGATGAAGTGGCCCAACAAAGGCATGATAAAGATGCCACAGATCTGCTCATATCTCTCTACAAGCAGCTCATCCAAACACAAGAACAGCTGGGAAAATCAGAGGCTGCACAGGCAGCATTACAAGCATCTCTGAAACAGAGAGAAGAAGGGCAGACCTCTCAGCCTCCTCCTCAAATCATAAACCTTGATGAAGCTGCCCCAACTACTGTTCCTCCCCCTCAACAGACTGATCAAGCTGCACCATCTACTTCAGCACCTCCACCAACAGAGCAGGCCCCTAGCTTGGACATGCAAAAGCTAAAAAATGAGATTCAAGCCCTGGAAGCTCAAATGGCAGAGCTGAATGAGACCAGGGATAAATTGGCCAAGGTGAATGATAGATATGATAAATCCAAACAAGCTGTGGCAGAGAAGGGCAGGGAGGTGAAAGCCCTCAAAGACAGGATAAAAGAACTAGAAAATGAGCTCAAATTAGATAAAGTTATAGCTGGGCTTAAGGCAATGCTATGGGCCAACATTGGCCAGTCTATTACTGACCAATGGCAGTATATAGAGACAATCCATGAGCAGCTAGAGCTCATCCCAAAAGCACAAGCTGAAATTCACAAGTCAAGGGCTGCTCTAGGCAACATGCCTGAAGTTGCCACCAGGATGATCAATGTGCTGAATAATAGAACAAGTACTCAGCTGGCAAACATGGGAATTGCCAATAGAACTGAGACCATTCAGTTGATCAAAAGGGTTCTCACATTGAGAAATTTGGTGCAGACATTGGAGAGAAGAACCCAGGACATGCAGACCGAGGTAAAAAGGTTTATGGATAAATTCCTGGTGCTGCAAAACAGAGGACTCCCTAGCTTACTGAACAGCGGAGGGAGACTGCTCATTCATGAGCAGTATGCCAAAAGAGTGAATGCATTTTCCACAAGCGAAATCAATGCGAAGCCCAGCAACTCAGAAGAAACAGAGCCAGCTACAGGACAGACTATCTACAACAAGGTAGAAAGTCTATTTTTTATAATGAATGAGATCAATCACCTGTTTGATGTGGCTCCCAATTTTTACAAGTATACAGAGGCAGAGGAGACTATGGATGCAATTCTCAGGCATCAACTCCCTACACAAGACTGGTGGACAGATGCAATACAGAAAATTTTATAGACAGTGAGCCATTCACCAAATTTTGTTTTTGAAAATATGAATTGTTATGCAAAGCACAGTTTAACAAAATCAGCATGCATTAAAGATTAAAGCCGAGCCAACTCAGCAAAAATTTCGGCCAACGAAGCAAAAGTAGGAAACCACAGCTGGCAGAGCCGAGAAGATACAGCGCAACAAACTTAAAGGCACATTTTCTAGCATTAAAGCAAAGCGGTTCAACCGACTCACTGACCTCCAAGGGTCAAAATATCCTCTGACAGACTTAAAGAGCAGTTATGCTGCATTCAAAGCTGTAATAACTTCTTTTCTACTTTCTGTACGAAGTAATGAAGATATTTCTCTCTCAGATGACTCAATGCCTGAGATATTTTGTATAAGCATTCCTATAAAGTCCCCTTTGCATGAGTTTGCAAGGGTTGTTGTTGATTTCTCCTGAAGAAGTCCTTATGCTGTAATCCTTTCAGAAGTTTAATAAAGAAAGTGATGGAATTTCTCGGATTTCTGAAGTGTTGAATGCGTTCTGGTGTCTGTTGAAAACTGTTGGATTCCTGTGTATTACACAATACAATAAGTCTCTGTAACTCTCTATGTTATGTATTTTTGATTTGCTAAAATCCATATATGTTTCTAATTTTTTAATATTTAGCAACAAGGAAAAAGAATGACTTTCAGGATTTATTCAAGAAATACCCTAAGTTCAATCTGTGTTGTTAATGAATGTTTTCTTCAGCTGTAATCTTGATAAGTGCAATTCTTAATTGCTGCACTTTCAGAATACATCTTTCACAGTGACATTTGTCTCAGGAATTCAAGTTTGCTCCTGTGCAACGTGTTCCACTTTCACATCACCAGCTTAATAGAGAATTCTTAATTGCTTTTTGTTGGCTGACATGCCTCACCATTCAAGTTAAATTTGTTTGTCTGAGATACACAATCGGCCCTGCAGTTTGAACACCACCAATCCTACATTTCAAAGCATTTCACAACTCCAGACTCCATTGCCCAATGATATATTACTCTCTAAACACTACATCTTAAGCCCTGAAAGAAATCCTTCAACCAAAACATAAACCAAAACCTGAGCATAATACCTAGCCTAAAACACCATCATAACAGAGACAAATCATAAAGAGAGAGCCCTCTCTGATTACAGTTTGTCTAGAAACTGTGATCCAAAGATTGGTTAGTGGTTACCCCGGCCGTATTCCCTTGGGAGTCATAGGGAACAACTTGGGTGTTAACAGTTTCCTACCAAGTCCTCGGATCTGAAGGGAACAATAAGGGATTTGGGTGTAATTAAGATCACCTTAAATCCTGATGCGAAGCCCGTGAAATAGAGACCTTACTATCTAAATCCAAAGTATAAGGAGAAGGTGCACAAAGCGCTGGACAAAATGTTGGAGGCTGGAATCTTTGTGCCAGTGGAAGAATCTGATTGGGTGAGCCCCGTGGTTGTTCAGGAGAAGAAGCAACAAATGAAATCAGGATATGTGTAGATCTGAGGAAGCTCAACGATGCATGCATCCATGACCCATTTCCAACACCATTTACAGATGAAGTCATGGATAATGTTGGAGGCCAGGAAGCCTATTCATTCACTGATGGGTTCTCAAGGTACCACCAGATTATGATTGCTCCAAAGGACCGTAGAAAGATCACTTTCGCGATGGAATGGGGATGCTTCCAGTACACAGTGATGCCATTCAGGCTTAAGAATGCACTCATGATCTTATCAAGGGTTGTAATTGCAGCTTTTAAGGAGTTCATCCATAAATTCTTAGAAGTTTATTTTGATGACTGGACTATGTTTGGGTTGGTAAAGCGCCACATTACAAGTCTGCACCTTATGTCGGATACTTGTTGCAGATACCACATTGCCCTGAATTTGAAAAAAAAAATATTTTGTGTGCCCTATGGGATATTTCTAGGCCATGTGGTATGCGGTATGCAAGCAGAGATTATTGGTAGAACCTGTGAAGATAACTGTTATTGTCAATTTAGAGGCTCCAAAGAATGTAAACCAACTGCGTGTAACACTGGGCCACATAAGATACTGTAGGAAGTTTATCAAAGCTTATGCACAGATCACTTCACTAATGGAGAAATTACTGAAGAAGGACACAAATGTTTGCTAGGATGAGGAGTGTCATAACAGATTAGATGTTTTAAAGGAAAATATGGTGATTGCACCCATTTTTGTGTTCCCAAAATGGAAGAAATAATTTCATGTTCATGCGGATGCCTCCTATACTGCGTTAGGTGTGGTATTGACCCAGACAGGCGAAGGCAATATTGATCATATTATAGGCTTTGCGAGAAGGAAATTATCAAAGGATGAGAAAAATGAATCAACTACAGAGCGCGAAGGGTTGGCGATGGTGTATGTGCTACAAAAATTTAGACATTACCTGTTAGGTGCGCACTTCAAAATGTATACAGATCACTCCGCTCTCAAGTAATTGGTCAAAAAGCTTGTGTTGGGGGGCAAGATCTGTAGGTGGTTGTTTCTTTTTCAAGAATATGAGTTTGAGGTGATTGTGAAGCCGGACAATTGAATGCAGGACCAGATCACTTATCCAAAATTGGGACAGGTGAAGAGCCCACTAGTTTGGAATAAGGGTTGCCAGATGCATAACTCTTTGTTGTATGTGTCGCAGATAATCACTTAGTTGACATAATCATGTTTTTAACCATTGGCATAGCCCCTAACAGATATTCTACACAACAAAAAAAGGAATTGGTGGTCCGCGCGACTGATTTTCTTGTGATTGCTGGGCACTTGTTTAAGATGGACTCTGATGAAATACTACGTCAATATGTTTCGGGGTTTGAATGATCCGTTATCCTCACCAAAGAACATGGAGGAGTGGTAGGAGGACAACTATGCTGGCACAACAACTGCGTAGAAGATCCTACGCGCAGGTTTGTGGTGGCCAATGGTGCATAAGGATTCAAAGACATATTGCAAGGCATGTGATGCTTGTTAGAGTATGGGGAAGCAATCACGAAGGGATGAATTGCCATAAAACCCACAAATTTCTTTGGAGGTTTTTTCAAAATGGGCGATTGACTTTGTGGGTCCGATACAATCACCAGGGAAAAGGACGAGTGCACGCTACATTATTACTGCAACCGAGCATTTGACGTGATGGGAAGAAGCACAACTGGTCAAATATTGTAGCACTACTATAGATTCAAAGTTCCTTTTCAATTTTGTCTTAACTCGATTTGGTTTCTCGAAGATATTGATGAGTGAAAGGGGTATGCATTTCTTAAGCGAAACTATTTCTGTGATTCTGGACGAATTTCAAGTTTATCACTAGAAAAGCACACCCTATCATCCTCAAGCTAATGGTACGATTGAAGCATTCAATAAGATCCTATAAAGCACATTGAAGAAGGTCTACAACGTGAAAAGGAATGACTGGGATGTACGCATACCAAAATTCCTCTAGGTATATAGGACAATGTGTAAAAATTTGATAGGCCAAACTCCTTTCAGGTTGGTTTACGAGATAGAAGTTCTGATGCCCATGGAGTATATTGTACTGAGTTTGTGGATTTCAACACTAACCGATATGGTTGATCATGACACTATGGAGGAGCGTCTCATGCAACTAATGGAATTGGAGGAAGATAGGTTTCTGGCAGGATTTCACCAGCAGGTGCAAAAGGAGCATGAAAAGGCCTGACACGATCGACATATTAAGAAAAACACCTTCTAGGTGAATGATTTAGTGTTACTTTATGATAACAAATTCACGAAGTTTCCTTGAAAATTTAAAATTTATTGGTTGGGGCCATATGTCATCAAAGAAATTAAAGGTGGTGGTGCAGTTCAACTCGCGAAGCTGAATGGAGAGATGTTCCCAGGAAAAGTTAATGGCAACTGGTTGAAGTTGTACAAGGATGATCCTGCTCCTCCGCAATGACTATATGATGACAAGATAGTCTTAGTACTTTAGGTAGCTGCAAGGAGGTACGGGACTTTGAACTACTCTACCCCAATCATGAATAGATGAAGAAAAAGGGTTGCATGATGGAGGAAAGAAAAGAACCAAGGGGAGCTGCGCCAAGGTAACTGAGCTACGGGGATGGGTGCGACAAAGAACAGTAAAAAATTATCCATTTAAGATACTATAGATGATTGGATGGTAAATTTTCTGTTAGGAGGAGCGGGGAGGCCACATTTATTAGGCAAATCTTTAGCAATCTTCCGCCAAAGGAGCATTGATGATGGGGTTTTGGAGGGAGCGGTTGGATTTGAATTTGAAATCACCTATAAATCTATAAGTCTGCCCTTCATTAGAATAATTTTCTCTATGAAAATTGATTGTGAGCTTTCACGCCTTATGTTGCACCAAGAGCTGAATTCTATGTCTGAGCCCGATTGGGAAGAGCTTTTCTCACGACCAGGGTTAGCTAACGTGCCTGAAACTTTCTATAAGGCTTTCCTAGACAAAATGAATGAAACTCACCCCATAGAAGCTGCAAGTTCTGAAGTCACAACCTCTTAAGTCACACCCCCTAAAATCGTGCCTAGAATGGCCTAAGCCATCTACAGCTGGTCATGAACAAAATAAACCACACTCTATTTTTGTGAGGTCGTCACCAAGGTAGAAGGAAAAAATTGACAAGTCACTGTAACCAACTGAGACTTTGGAATTGGATGAAGAAGTGGTACACGCAGGCATCAAAGAGATGGATGCCGAGGATGATGAATTGATAATGAATCTTTGGAAGTATATCCCATCGAAGAAGGGCACAACTAAGGTGTCGAAGGACCCAGATAATGAAAAATTTATGGTATCCACACCGTTGCTACTTGAAAAAAGTGGTATTTGAGGGTGCACTGTTAGGACACATCCCTACATTGAAATTGGAAGACTGGGATCTCAGGGATCATGAAAATTTCCCTCAATTGGCACCGACAAACTATTTGTCAAAAATCCACTACCTAGAGACTAGAGTCACGCAATTGGAGCCTATGAAATGGGTCAATGATGTTGAGGCCATAGGCCTACTAAACAGGTTATGGGGGCTGTATTTCAGCTGCACAATCATCAACATGGTGTGTATCCGATAGTTTCTCATGTTGGTACATGATGGGTGTCTCAGGTTGGGAGAGCCCATCCCAATTACTGACATGCTGATAGACAAGGTCGGTCTGTTGCCATATCAGGGTGAGGATCCCGCAACAATGTTTGGAGGAAAGACGCAGGAGAAGAAAGTGGCGGATTAGATGAAGGAATTCAGGCTGGTTAAAAAGTTGTGCATATATTCAATCTGCTCAATCTCAGACCCCGCAGTGCAGTTTGCTGCACGGATCCTAGCCTGTAAAATTATGAGGAAGTATCGTGCGGACGAGGTTCTAACGCCTGTCATTTTGTTGGCTGCACAATGCTTGAGGGGATTTCATTACAACTGGTCATAGTACCTTTGTAATGAGTTTTTGGAGAACTACCGAGAGGCCCAAGATGAGGGAAAGGAATTTTACTATGCTTGGATGTTACTATTGATTTCACTAGTCGCGTGGAGGTTGCCGAAAGACAGTTAATTCCCTCCACAGGAATTTGATTTACCAGAAGTCATGAAGTTTTCTTTGCTATGGGTGACAAAGGACCCTACACGGGTCCTGGAAACTAAAATGTTCTGGGTATTGGTTGAAATGGAGCTATGCATGGTGATCAGTCAAAGGCCAAGGCTGTCACCCATAATCTATGACAATTATGACCCGTATGCAAAGTTTAAGGTGGACTTTCACAATGTTTACATCCGCGCCAAAAGAGACAAGAAGAAGGTATGGCACAAGCTTCCATATTTGATGAGCAAAGTAGACGTTGTAAACAAATGGCCAAGTGAATGGACAATCCCCACGGACAGGTGAAGGGATGAGTCAGAAAACAAAATAGACGTCTACACTTGCAGCACATAAGAAAGTTGTTGTAGCTAGGGAAGCTTCTTTTAAAGTGGACGCGGAGAAAGAAGATGTAGAAAAAGAAGTTTCAGTGAAAGCATAGGTCACGCGGGAGACAACCATTAAGGTTGAAGAGTCAGAGTCGCTTCAAACTCAGGACCAAGAATGGTTTGAGACTGAAGGAGGTGAGGGCACAGAGCAACGCACTTATTTTGTGGTTAAGAAATGGACTAAACAGACAACATCATGCCCTAGGAAGAAGTAGAATTCCAATAGTACACAAATGTCAATCCAATTGTCCTCACTGAGGGGGACTTGGAAAAAATTGGAGATAAGGTCTAAAACAGCAAGAAACAATTTGGACACAATTTGAGCAGCAGTACCAGTAGGCACTAGGCAATGTGCAAAAGGATCTGTGTGATCTGCAAATCCAAATGGGACGACTTCAAGAAAGTGTGGGACAGGTGAGTGGGATTTAGGCGAACTTGCAACAAGCGATCACATCAGCTGTTGGGCATGGAATCCCCCCATGGCATGTTTTGGGGCTCAAAGCCCAAGTTTTGGTCTAATATGGTTGTAAAGCTCTGTGAATTGCGGGTGCGGAAGTATGTTAGAGTCATAGGGTTGTCTGCCCTAATCTTGTAATATAATGTCAGCCTACCCATGGTCCACGGACCATGGGATTGTATAAATAGAGTGAGGCTCTAAGTGGTAAAGAGACATTGAAGGAAGCATGAGATAGAAAAGTAGAAGCATAGAGCAAGTGTAAAGTGTGTCTTGGGTTGTAGTGTAGGAGAAGGCTCTATAGCTAAGTGCCTAGAGACCTAGTTGTCCTCAACTAAGTGTGCAGACCCATGTAGTTGAGTGCGCAGGGTAGAGTCAAGTCTGTAACTGAAGGAAGATAATAAAAAAGAGAAGTTTTATCTTAAATCCATGTATCTATTCTTGGGTTATTGTCTGTTGATATGAATTGGAATTATATTGTTTATCTATTGTGTGCACTTGTATGAATGAATTATATTTCTAAGTATGCATTACACATGCAAATAAGCTAAGTTAATCAACTAACCATGGAATACTAGTACGACACTGGGTAATAACAATGTTCACCCCCCAAGTAGGGCTACACGAAGGCAACATCTCAGGCTACAAGGTATGGGTAAGTGCGGGTAGCAACGTGTGCGCAGGGTTGAACTGTAAACCACTTGAAACCATTAGACATCTCTAGGGTACGGAAACCTAGTTCTATCACCCTCCCATACTACTTTGGGTGAGACATCAGTTCGCACTCCGTGGACTATTATCGAAAGGGCTAGTAGTAACAATATTTGTTTGGATAAATTAACTCCGAACTTGGGTCAGGCCCCAAAAAGCCAACAAATGGTTTCGTTTCCAGGACCGAGATCTACATAAGGGATGTTTGATGTCGTGTCATTGGAATCCGACAAAGAAAGAAGTTGAAGGGTGGCTGGACAGAAAAATTCATGAGTTCACGACATAGGAAAATAAGAATCTACGAGTATTGAAGAGATAGTGGTTAGAGCACTACCGATATACAGAATTCCACGAAATTTTCTTTGCATCCTTCCCTTCTGAGTTGTATGAGTGGATCACAAAGCTAGTAGATAGTTAGGGAAGGCGTAGGCTCGATAAACCGATTGTGTGGACTCCAAATTTGGTGCACAGGCTAGAAGCATCGGAAGATAAGATCGTGCGCACTATGGACCATTGGCTCGATTGAATTATAGGGGGGTTTGTCATGGAATTCATGGTAGACACGTTAGTCAGCTACAACGAGGTGGAATGATGCTTCCTCAAAGGACCGCGAGGTAAGTACATTAAATCTTTGAACACTTGGATTAAAATGATATTGTGTGAAAAGCAGGTTATGCGAATAAATTGATGTTTGGGGCTATGCAAAGTGGGAGGATCTATATAAATGAAGGTAGCACAGAAATAGAAACTAGCCCCTTAATTTCTCCTCGACGAGAAAGAAAGGAAGAACTAGCGAAAGTTTCACCAAGAAGTGCGATCAGTCTGATAAGGCAATGAATTCCGTGCATACCACCTCCACCTACACCACCACTGGTTTCACCATCTTCTCCCCCATCTCTTCCCACACCACCTTCGCCACCACTACAGTTCAATATGGTGAGCACGATAAAATTGCTGGTGTTCAAAGGAGTAGGGAATGAAGATCCAGACCAATTTTAGTTTGTAGTAAAAGCTATATGGGAAGCACAAGGAGTCGTGGATGACAACATAAAGAAGGCAACGCTAGTAAGTGCGTTGCAGTATCGTGCACTAACATAGTAGATTAAGCATTCTAATGACCATCCAAACATGGAGATTGTAGATATCCAGGTTGCATTGAATAGGGAATTTAGTAGGCCAAAATCGGAGACACTGTCGATTATCGGGTTTAATAAAATCACAATGCTTCTAGGAGAGACCCTCTGGGAGCTGGATCAAATACTGAAGAGTATGATTCGTGAAGCCAACATGACCTTGATGGATGGACAACACCGCGCATGGTTTGTAGCATCACTAACGCCGCATCTAAGGACCACACTGTCACAACAGAAGTTATCCACCCAGGCCGAAGCTTTGGAGATTACAATGAGACCGCACGAGACCCTGATACAAGATCCTGGGCTAGGAGACCAACAAATCCACGTGCAACTGAAAATTTTTGTCTGGAAATGAAGAGTTTGAAACAGGACAAGACAACTTGCCTAGAAGTGCGTGAGGAGGTATGGTGCATAAAATGTAAAGGTCAGGGGCATGACAAGGGCCATTTTCCAGTCTTCGCGAACTACCTCACAGGAGGAGGGTCGATGCCATTCAGACCAGAGCCACAAGCAGGACCAAGTGCGACACCTGCATTATGGTGCGCAATTCGTCAGATAGGAGGGAAGCACACTACAGATATCCGTCACCTATTACAGAAGTATACATAGACATCCCTGTAGTTTTTCTGTAATTTCTGCAGATCAGTAGGCCATGATGAATGCACCTGTAGAAGTTATGAACTAATTATGGGTTGGACTCTTGCCTATAGAGTTCAGACCGAAACGTGAGCCCTTGATCAAAATGCAGGAATGGAACGCAATGGATTTCAGGTGCACGGACGAGGTTGAGGTGGAATGGGACGAGGAAGGGGTCACAGACAGCTAATTTGTTACAATTACGGAGGGCTAGGGAATTATGCCTGCAATTGCACAAATCTGATGAGAGAATCATGTTTATATTGTACCTAGTTTGATGATGAGATGGAAGACTACCCTACATTGATAGCAAGGTTACGCGATAAAGGAATACTCCAGCCTCCCCTGACTCCGAAACTACAAATGATGAGGTCTGAGCCACATGAGGAGGACCCGAATGTAAACATCATGCTCCAAAGTAGTACCACGATAGGAGATGACAAGGGTAAAAAACTAGAAGAAAGTTCCTGGGTTCGCAAGGTGCCAACGAAGGAACTGGAGTTCGATTTAGAGCATGTAAAGGAGACATTCATGGAAGCTAAGAAGAGCTTCATAGAGGCCTCCACTTCAGGTTGTAAATGCAAACTAGAACCAGAGATGGACCCATCAATGCTTACTACCTTTCTAGACACATGCATGAAGATACTACATGACAGCAAGGCTGTGAAGGGATTGCAGGAACTCATCACTAGGTGTGATGGGTCAAGAGAACCGCGCATAGTCCAGATTCTCGAGAAGCACACAATGCAAATAAGAAGGGAGATGAGATTGATTGCGCAAATCGGGGAATATGAAATGGATCAAGTGATTTTGGATCTAGGATCAGATGTGAACATTCTACCAAAGAAGACATGGGAGCACATGGGTAAGCCCATATTGCAATCGTCTCTTATTCAATTGCGAATGGCCACCCAGCAGAAGATCCTACCGATGGGAAGATTACTGGGAATAATGGTAGATATTGAAGGTGTGAGAAGGCTTGCAGATTTCAAAGTGATAGAGATCGTTGATGACAACAATCCCTCTCCCCCGCCACTAGGAATAGATTGGGCCACTGGTATGAATAAAGTGATAAATCTAAAGAAGTGCAAAATGATTTTTGAGAAAAAGTCACTGCGCGTAGTGGTACCTTTAGACCCTACGGAAGGATCGCGCTACATGGAGCTAGTGCACGACGACAAAAGTGACCACGATCTAGATTGTATCTACAAGATAACCGCTCGAGAACATGATTGGGTGAATCCAACTGTGGATGGCAGGATTCCGTGGGAGCAAGAAAGCTCCTGCACATTAGATTCAGATGAGGAAATAAAATGATGGCAGAACCAGTTACACGAGGTAGCCACGCTCAATTGCAACATGATGGTAAGATCACTGCACTGTGTGACAACTAAGGTAAGTGATCTACCCATGTATGATGGGTTGAAAGCGATGGATGACTTCCTAAACAAATTTGAAAAAGAGGTGCCACAACAACAACGTTTTAATGCTCTAAAATGGGCACTATGCGCTATGCCCACAAGATGGTGGGGTAAGCATCAAAGGAGTTTTGAGAACTAGCACGACTGCAAAAGAATGATGCTTATATGGTTTGGAAAGCCTTAGATGTGGAGGAAAGCTAGATATGATGGATGATACAGCCTGCGCGCCCACCTCTCCAGATGGGTATGGCCATATGGTACGCAACCTGTACAAACGCACACCATCCTCGCGATAGGAAACAAGAATGACAAACCAGAGTGGGCATGACGAGGGCACGAATGACGAAGTATGATAAGACCAAGCGTGCCAAATATTATACATGGAGAAGCCTTTGACAAGATGTGCAAAGTGCTAAACATGGTCCACCATGTGAGATGCACTGACTGGGACTTGCGCATACCAGTGGTTCTATGGGCTTATAGGACCATGTGAAAAACCCTACCTGTGCGAGCACTTTTGAAGCTGAAGTATGAAGCAGGGGCTATAATCCCTATGGAGCATGCGAAGCCTAGTTCGTGCATAGCAACACCCGTAGATATGATAGTCCACAAAGCCTGGAACGAAGGGATCACACAGTCGCAAGAAACATAACGCATAAGACTTGAGGAAGAAATCGGACAAGGACACCTTAGAATTCGCGAACTTGAAAAATACCAGGTATGGCTAAGGGAGAAAAGCGCTTTGATGGACATGGAGGTCAAGAAGTTGGAAGATGAAATAGAGGAAGCATTTCTCATCGAAAAACTTAGGATGGTAAAGCAATGTGCATACGATCATATTAACAACCGGGATAACTATCTTCATGAATTGGTTAGGTTGTTGCCTTGGCTCGAACCGTATGTTGCCAAATGTAGTGACCAGGGTCGTGCATTGCAAGTAATAAAGTGTGTGATGTCGATCACAACAATAGAAGGTGTGGATTCTCTGCGAACCATGATGAAGGACAGGATGGAGCCCCACATGGGTTGTGCGACGACCTGACTAGCCGTAGGAAGAACAGTCTTAGCACTCCAGGCAGTTGAAAGGAAGCGCGAGACTATAAACTACTCTATCCAGAAGCTATGCGATATTGGGAATGCACGTTGTAGCACAACAGTGTAAGGTCTTCGATCGCGCATGAAGGGCTATGCCGCCACGCGGATTGGCTAGAAAGTGACCGTTGGTGTCACTATTCATGATGGGATGTTCTATTTGAGGCAAAATGGAGTGGGTGGTGGGCATTACGATGGGATTTATGGGTAAGATTTGGGAAAATCTACCGCCAAGAAAGCGTTAATGGCCCATAATTGGGGGGAATGGTCGATTTTGAATTCATAAGATGCTATATAACACAGAGGGTTGGCTAGAGAACAACACTTGGTCATTTGAGAATTGAGCGCTTGAGAAGAGTGAGTAGTGAGAGTGGAGCGATAGTTGAGCCCCTGAATTCACAAGTGACAGACTATAGGCTATATATGATGACAACCACTAAGTATGGTTTGGGAATTGAAGAGGTAACCTCCAGCGAGGCCGCGCAGACCCCCATAGTAGAGGGTGTTCCAAAAGGTGTCGAGGTTGTGGCAGAAATCCCCAAATCACCGCAAACGTTGAGGCCCAAGAAAGATAAACAAGCAATGGCCCCCATACGCGTGTCCCCAAGGAACCCACTACATAGTAAGCTATCAATGGCCGATAAAGGAAAAGTTGTCACAGTCAACACATATGAGGAAGAAGAATATTTATAGGCCCTTATCATCACAGTGAAAGAAGACAAAGATATGGAGGAGGATATTCAACCTATATTCTCTGCAACAAAACTGCCCACGTATGTCCCTCCACAGAAAGGGAAAACCAACGTGCTGAAGGACCTAGATGAAACCAAGAGTTCACTCCAGACCCTGCTCCTGCTAGATGGCATTGTGTTTGAGGGCACACACATATGCCACATGCCAACCATGAAGTTTGAAGACTGGGACCTTGCTGACCGTGAGAAGTTCCTGCACCTAGAGACCGGGAACCTAATGAAACAGAACACTGAGGGGGCAGTGATAATGTTAGAGCTGTGGAAGTGGCTGCACAATGTGGAGAAGGCCGGGCTGCTATATTTATTATGGATATCACATTTCCACCATGCGCCAATCACAATTTTCATCATCAGGTAGCTACTTTGCCTGGTGCATGATGGGTATTTACGGCTGGAGGAGCCTATCCCCATCACGACAGACCCCATTCACTACATTTCTTGGCTCCCATGAAAATGAAACGACCCCACAACCATCGCCGAAGGAAAGGGTAGTGATTTGGCCCTTGCAAAAGCCATGAAGACAAAATACAAGTTGAGGAAGAAGAAAAGGGGCTACGCCATCTCCAACATCAAGGACAAAGGGTTACATGTAGCAACCCAAATCCTGGATAGCAAAGTCATGAGGAAGTGTCGCACTGATGAAGTACTGGCTCCAGTGGTCACACTAGCTGAGAAGTGCATGGAGGGGGTCTAGTTCAACTGGTCTGAATTCCTCTGCGAGGAATATTTGAAAAACTATCGCGAAGACTAGGAGTAGGGTAACACCTTCTACTATGCATGGTTGTTGTTATCCATCATGCTCGTAGCAGGGGAACTACTAGATGACAGTCAATTCCCCAACATTGACAGAGACTTATCGGAGGCCGTGAAGTACGCTTTTCTCTGGGCCACAAAGGATGCAAAACGTATTTGCGACACCAAAATTTTCTGGGTGCTCATGGAGATGAGCATCCAGATGTGGATCAATTGGAGGCCACACCTGTCACCTATGGTGTACAATAGTATGCAGTGTTTTGCAGACTTCAAAGCCAACATGCATAATGTATACATGAGGGCACGCAAGGATACAATGAAGCAGTGGACGAAGCTCCCGTTTATAGCCACTAACAACGCTATCTTCACTATCTTAGAGACATGGCCTCCGAAAGGCGCGCCCCAGACCTGGAAAAACTTGAGAAGGTGGTGGTGCAAAAGAACAAGGACGATGCCAAGTTGCGCATCACACAATTGGCTGAAAAAAGGTGGCAGGAAACAACAGGAGCTAAGGAAAAGGTAGTGCAGGAAGTGACACAGAAATCCGCAGAGCAGAGAAAAGCTACAGAAGTAGTAGCAGCAGTACAGGCAGCAGAAGAAGCAACAGCGAAGGTGGATGAGGAACAATCACAGGGGTAGGAGGCAAAGGAAGCAGAAACAGTAGAAGGGAGCATGGACCCCAAGACCACATCCACATAAATGAAGCGCCCACCCATGGCAGAGAGAACAAGACCAACGAAGAAGGTCAAGACCTTGAAGTTGGCCATTGACCCGATCACCTTAACTGAAGGTGACCTCCATGACATCAGCGAGACGGTTCGCGATGTCACCAATGAGGCCCTTCAAGAGTTTATGCAGGAGCACCAGACTATGTTGGGGGCCCTCAAGGCATAGCTATAGGAGTTACATGTGTGGCCCTCTCAAGTGGGTACCCTTTCGACCCACCTCACAGCAGGATCATCTGCAGTAGAGCAGATGCTGTGTGCATGGATGGAAAACACCATAGTGTTACCGGAAGTAGCACTAGTAGTAGCAAATGAGATCGATAGATTTGTGGCTAACATGATCAAAGGACTTGACCTTAATTTGGTTGCCCTTCTGCGAGAGACACTGTATCAGCTATAAGATGGGATAATGAGAGAGCTGCATGCTAGGGAGAGCCATGTGATCCAAGTTCTCAATGTAAAAAAGATCAACATGGAACAGCTCAGTCTGCAGCACGACAAATTGGTGTCGCAGAACCAACAATTGGCACAAGTGGTAGATGACGCTTTCTGATGCGTCTCGGAGCTGGCAATCCTAGCAGATTTACTGGTAGAGGTATGGATTCACAGGTTGGTAACCGGAGTCCGCAAGGATAGAGAAGAAATGACCAAGGTTCAGCTAGAGCTGAATCTTCATATCGTCGAGTTGTGGTTAAAGGCATAGCCTTCCACTCCCCCAAAGGTCCAAGAATAGTGTGCTAGCACTATTGAAACAAGATTGGAAGAAATTGGAGGTGCAGTACAAGACTGAATCACATTTTTGGAGCAAGAAATTGAGTTCCTCATAACTCTGCAGGAGGACCCAAACATCCAGCGCTTGGACACAGAGGCATGCGAACTGCAGCAGCAATATGACAGTGTCAGAAGAACTGCACAGACACTAGTCCTCACTCGGCAGCTTGCAAGGATGCAGCAAACCAAGGCACTGAAGGAACAGGTGGATGCAGAGCACCATAAGGAGGTAGTTCTCAAAGCACGCATCCAACCATGGATCGATGAGGCTTTCACTATCACATAAAACATCGAAGGAAATCTGTCACACATACAGGGGATGCACATGCTAATGCATAGAAGCACCCTAGACATGGAGGCCTCAGAATAGAGGATGCAATAGATCCAGTAAGTAGCAGCTCAGTGCACTGCCAACATTAGCACAGTGCAAGGGCAGTTGGAGGAACTCCATGCCATGATCGCCGCAACAACAGAGTGAATCGAGGGTGAGTCATGATGTTTGTGTTGGGGGTCTATTGGGCATGGAATCCCCCCACGACATGTTTTACGGCTCAAAGCCCAAGTTTTGGTCTAATATGGTTGCAAAGCTTCGCGAATTGCGGGTGCGGAAGTATGTTAGAGTCATAGGGTTGTCTGCCCTAATCTTGTAATATAATGTCAGCTTACCCATGGTCCACGAACCATGGGATTGTATAAATAGAGTGAGGCTCTAAGTGGTAAAGAGACATCGAAGGAAGCGTGAGATAGAAAATTAGAAGCATAGAGAAAGTGTAAAGTGTGTCTTGGGTCGTAGGGTAGGAGAAGGCTCTGCAGCTGAGTGCGCAGAGACCTAGTTGTCCGTAGCTAAGTGCATGGACCCTTACAGCTGAGTGCACAAGGTAAAATCAAGTCTGTAACTGAAGGAAGATAATAATAAAGAGAATTTTTATCTTAAATCCATGTATCTATTCTTGGGTTATTGTTTTTTGATATGAAACATAATTATACTGTTTATTTACTACGTGCACTTGTATGAATGGATTATATTGATAAGTATGCGTTACACATGAAAATAAGATAAGTTAATCAACTAACCATGGAATACTAGTATGACATTGGGTAATAAAAACGTTCGACCCCAAAGTAGGGTTGCGTGAAGGTAGCATCTCAGGCCGCGAGGTATGGGTAAGTTCACATAGCAATGTGCCCGTAGGGTCAAACCACAGACCACTTGTAACCATCAGACATCTCTAGGGTGTAGAAACCTGGTTCTAGCACCCTCCCATACTACTTCGAGTGAGACCTCAGTCCTTGCTCCGTGGACTGTTGTTGAAAGGGCCTGTAGTACTGGGATTTTTTTGGCTAAATCAACTCTGAACCTGGGTCAAGCCCCAACAAGCCAACATCAGTAGTGGATGCTGAGCATACCCTAGATCTTAGGGTCATTCATCTACCAGAGGGGGAACTACGCACAGAAACAGAAGAGGCTAGAGAACAGTTGGTGTAGATGAAGAATTTAGGCCTCAATATTGCAGCACTCCCTGCAATGACTTGTTGTACTCTTCAACAACCCCCATTTTTCTATTTTATATTTTTCTTATGAAATTTATTATATTAAAATAGGGACCTTTCATCTTAAAATATCTTATAATTAAAGTTTAATACTTAGGCTTTTTAATTAAAACCCAATTATTAAAATTTGATTATCCAAAAAAAACAAAATTAAATAGCCCTCGAGACACAAACTATACTTAGAATTAAATATAAAACATTATTGGTTATTTGATTAAAAACATAAAATAATTTTTTTTTTAAGATTCCCGAAGGTTGAAGTCTTTACAAACTTCAACACTCTGCCATACCCCACATTGCATCCATACCCCGCATTGCATATCCCATAATAAATGACCATAACACAAAAACCCCTCTACACCACGTATTCCAATATGTGATAAACCCCGAGACCCTGCAATCGTGAAGGTTCCAAAAAGAAACTTAAGTCCATACTCCACCTTTCCTTGACTGCGATATGCCATTAAGCCTGAACTCGATAGGATTATACATTGCAATCCATAAAGTCTTCTGTCTGAGGCTATTGTAAAAGTTTAAAACCTTAAGTCCAACCCCGCTCCAAAGCTTAAGTTCCAATCATCTTTCATTGGGAAATTGGTCCCATTATCCCAAAACGGAGTGACTACTTAAATGGGAAAGGAGTTGTCTTAAGGTCTGGACTGGGTGGTTTTCCCCTTGTGTTGAAGTAGCCATATGTGAAGCCTCAACACATTTTTTGTGCTAAAAGGAGGGCATCTGGACTATGAATGGCAAGCAAGTCCAATCCAAAAACAAAAGGCCATTCCAAGAGCCATTCCCCTTCATATCTCCTACAACTTCTAGATCCCCTCCAGAATATCCTACTTTTAGATCAAGAGTTGTACAGCCACATACCAAGTCTCCTAGAATACTTCCTGAGGTAATCCCTACAGATTACACTCTAGAATCACAAGAAATTATAGCTTTGATAAAGATATTGGAAGACGTCTCCATTTCAACAAAAAAGCCTGAATCATCCGAAGATTTTGAAGGAAGAATAACTTCTATTTTTCAAGGAACTGGTGTTTTAACTCAGTCCCAAAGTGAAAACTTGGCATCTCTCCATTTGAATTTCCACTTCAATCTTGCCAAACGAAAAATGGTACATCATATTCCCAAACATCTGCTAATGAGATTACCTCATTCTCTCATTTACCAACATCTCCATTTCTTCCTTTTTCATTTCCTTTCTCTCTATCGTTCATTTCATCTATTTCCATTTCTTCTACACAAACGACTAGTGCTGCCTTAAGTAGTTCTATCACAACTACCAATTCTTCTTTCATCACATCCACCTCTCCAACTATTACAATGGTACCTAGACCATGGTCTAATCCAGGAGTTGTTCAAATGCCAGCACCACTTCATCCTCTACCAAAACATCCTGAAGTATGGCTTCCAAAATTCAATCATGATGATGAGTTACCTGCTGAAGAGCACCTTCATAATTATATGTTAGCCATCAATCTCAATGAGGTAGATGAAGAAGATGTTGTTGTTAGAATATTACTGTACACTCTTACAGGATCAACAGGTTCTTGGTACTTTTCATTACCAATCAGTTATATTACTAGATGGGATATTTTTGAAGAACAATTTTTGACTAAATATGGTGATGATCGCTCAATGCATCTCTTATCAATGACCTTTCCAATTTAAAAATAAGTTCAGGGGAAAAGATAAAATATTTCAATTCCAAATTTAACAAATTGTTAAATATAATCCCAACTACTTCTGGACCAGATGTCGATGTACAAATGGAATGGTATATTTCATCTCTTCCTTCTAACATAGGAATTTTTGTAGATAGAGCTAATAAAAATACCTTCATATAAAACATGAAAGAAGTTGTGTCTGTAGAGAAGGGGATAAAAGAAATAGAAAAGAGAAAAGACCAAGAAGACAAAAAACTAAAAAGAGTTACATTTAAGGATGAAGCTAAAAAGAAAGCACCTAAAGATCCCTTTGACCTTGAAGGCTTACAAAAAGTTCTTAAAACTTTATCTAATGAGATGGCAGAGATAAAAAACAAGTAGCTGAGTCCTCTTCCAAAAAAACTTTTAGACAGCTCAGAAGAAATCAACCACCTAATCCACAACCTCCAAACACAATCTCTAATGCAGAAACTGATATGAAGATGAGGAAGAAGCAATATTTTCTGCTGATGAATCCCAATATGAAAAATAGCTGATTTAAATGGAATGTATAATTTTATTCTTCCTATTTCTGATAGTGAAAATGAATATGAAGCATTACTTATTAGCACAAGAAGTAAAGGTTCAGTTGATCATATATAATCAATTCAGAAACAAAAACCTTCAACTTCCACTGCTAAAGATAAAGCTGTTGTCAAAAAATCCCCTTCCACATCTCCCCAACCATTTCCATCTTCTCCAATTCTCCATCTTCACCCATATCCTTAGTAGTTTTAGATACTATTGATTACAATATAGTTGAGAATATGAAGAAAATAAAAGCAAACATTTCCCTTCACGAACTCACTAAACTCAAACAACAACAATCTTTTTTACTAAAATAATTTAATGGAGTACCTGCTTCTCCTCTTCCTACTGTTGTGGTATCCAAAGCTTCTAATGGGTCAACCTCCTGGTCATCCATTATTCGATTCCTCTGATGCTATTATGATAGGTGACAAGTCTAACTCACATACTCCTCCTTTTCTTTTGACTTTTGAAATATTTAATAAAAATGTACATAACTGCTCTGTAGATTTAGGGGCTTCTTCGAATATCATGTCGTATTCATTTTGTCTGAAATTAAACATGTCACTTGAGAAAACTCCAATTCACATTGTGCAACTCGATAGGAAAAAGTGAAACTCATTGGAGAAATGAATTCAGTTCTTATTAGATTATCTTCGAATACTGATTTTTTTCAAATAATTGATATACTTGTTGTTGATATCCTAGATTTCTACAGTTTAATTCTTTGTAGAGATTGGGAAGAAAAACTACATAGTTATTTTGCCACTGATTGGTCTCACTTATGGCTCCCATTTAATGGAAAGTTGAATCAAATTAGAATCAATCGAGAAAAACATATGAAACATTCAGGAACAGATTTCAAAGGTGAAAATGAGGTAGTAGCATTTAATAACAACATTCTTCGAAACTACTCTACTTAATCATTTTTTGAGAATTTTAAAGCACAAACATCACCATTTTTGAATAATTCTCTAACTTCTCAAATTGAAAATTTTTCACAGACATACTTTTCCAAATGCATAAATATACTAGAAAAACCATTAGTTAGTTCTTTATTCTAGACATTGTATTTTGATGGGTCCAAATCAAGTGATGGAGTAGGAGTAGGTTGCATATTGATTAATCCCGAAGGTGTCAAGACAATGATGACATGCAGATTGGAATTCGAATGCACAAATCATATTGCAGAATATGAAGCATTGATCCAAGGTATGTATAAAGCAATTAGCCTTGACGTTAAATACATTCAAGTTTATGGAGATTTAGAAATTGTAATAAAACAAGTAAGAAACATGATGAATTGTATCTCTACACACTTGAAGCATTATCAGTGATTGGTTTAGTCTCTCACTTCACATTTTTAGTGTTTAATATTTCTACTATTCCTATAATTCAAAATTCTAGCGATGACCTTCTTGCTAACATTGCATCAAAATTGATCCCATCCGAAGATTACAGTCCCGATAGATTTTCTATAGAATTAATATTTAGGCCATCCATTCCTGATAATATCACCAACTGGCAGGTATTCAATGATGATGAAGACATTTTAAGTTTCTTAACTTCTGAAATATCATATGATGACCAAATAATTGATGAGGATGAGCACGATGATAAATTAAAATAGAAAATAGATGATAATCCCATACCCAAATTTGTAGTTAAACTTGAGGATCTCTATGATTTAAAAGAGCTACTAATTCAAAAATACATAGTTCAAATCTGAGATTTGAATTAATAAATCTTGGAACAAATATTAAACGTCAGAACATCAATTTAGGACTTAGTCTCTCATCTGAAGAAATATTATCCTTCATTCATTTGTTTAAAAAATATAAAGATGTCTTTGCTTGGAGTTATGAAGATCTTAAAACATTTGATACTTCCATCCTTCAACATACAATTCCAATGTTATCAAATGATAAACCTGTCCAACAAAAATTAAGGAAAATTCTTTCGAACTTAGAAAATCAAGTCAAAACAGAATTGAATAAACTCCTTAAGGCTAAAACCATTTTTCCTGTTAGGAATTCAAAATGGGTTTCCAACTTGGTACCTGTTAGGAAGAAAAATGGTGATATCTGAATTTGTATAGATTTTAGGAATCTTAATAAGGTCCATCAAAGGGATAATTTCCCTCTACCCACCATATAACAAAAAAAACATGCAATCATTTTTTCGACAGATTAATTTTGTCAAAAGGTTTGTCCCTTATTTTTCACAAATTATTTTTCTGTTACAGCAAATGATTAAGAAAGGCGCAGTTTTTAAATGGGGTCATCATGAAAAGCAAGCATTTGATTTAATCAAAATGGAAATTGTCGACGCTCCATCTTTAAATGCTCTGAATGTATCCAATCATTTCATCTAGTATACCTTTGCTTCTTCAATGTCTTATGTTGTTGCTTTGACACAAATTGATAATCAGAAAATCGAAGCACCCATCTCATTTTTCAGTTCAAATTTCCAGGGTGCTAAATTAAATTATTAAGAAGTAGTAAAACAATCATATGCTGTATATAAATTTGTAAAGCATTTTCGGCTGTTTCTTTTAAAAACACACACGAAAGTAATAGTCCCATTCCCAGAAGTGAGGCAATTACTAATGCAAAAAGAATTAGGAGAAAAGATAGAAAATTGGTTAACATCTCTACAAGAATACGATATCGAAATAAAACTAGCCAAAATTTTCAGAGGGCAAGGTTTCTACAAACTGCTTATAGGAGAATCCAACATACTAGCTAAAGGGGACATAGGTAACAATGAACACATTGCTGAGGTAATTGTAATTAATGTTGATTCCCAATATGTTGATTTAATTTTTTATTTAAAAAATGGGTATGCTCCTCCTGAACTCAATTATAAAAGAAAAAGAGCTTTACAATTAAAAGCAAAAAATTATGAGATTGTTGATAACATGTTATTTAGGAGAAACTATGATTCCATATTGTTAAGATGCTTAGAAAATTCTGAAGCACAAATAGTTTTGCAGGAACTTCACTGTGGACCAACAGGTTGACACTTTGGAGGAGATACTACAACACACAAAAACTTACATGCTAGATACTACTTTCCCACTCTCTTCAAATATACCTACATATATGTGAGTAAATGAAAAACATGCCAAACTGCTTCTGGAAGGAAAAGGAAACCAGCCTTGCCTCTGTAACTAGTCAGCATTGAACAACATTTCTAACGATGAGGACTGGATATAATAGGTGAGATTGTTCCTCATTCTTCTAAACAACACACACACACACACACACACATATATATATTCTCGCTGCTACATATTACTTCACTAAGCACATGGAAGCAATTCCGCAAAAGGTATTCAATTGTGAATCTGTTATTGAATTTATTGATCAATTTATCATTATAAGATTTTATTTGCCTTCTGAACTTATATTTGATAATGCATCTTATTTTTCGGGTACCAGTATGATTGAATTTGCAATTAGGAGAGGTTTTAGACTCAAATATTCTGCTAACTACCATCCCTAGGGAAATGGTTTGGCAGAATTCACTAATAAAAATCTCCTTAGAATAATCAAAAGAATTGTAGATCAAAATAAAAGAAACTAGCACAAAAATTTAATATTTTCTCTATGGGCTGATAGGATAACTTAGAAGGCCTCTATAGGCACTTCTCCATTTAACCTAGTTTATGGGAAGGAAGCCATTATTCCATCACATTTAGCTCTTCCTTCATTAGCCCTAGTTCAATTTATTGAAGAAACACCTTCTTCTTCATTGCAATTAAGAAATTCACAAATCCTAAAACTAGAAGAAGAAAGGGAAAAGGCCAAACTCACACACACCAAACATCAACAGATGTTGAAAGATTCTTTTGATGCAAGTTCAGTCACACAAAGATCCTTCCAAGTTGGAGATCTAGTTCTCAAGTGGGACAAAGCACATGAAGAAAAAGGGAAACATACCAAATTTCAGAAATTATGGCTTGGTCCATTTCATATTGTTGAATAGATAAGCCCATCTACATTTATACTTCAAGATTTATTAGGAAAGAGAGATTCTCTCCCTGTAAATGGGCTCATCTTAAAAAAATTATTTTCTTAATTTATTATATATATATATATATATATATATATATATATATATATATATATATATATATATATATATATATTATATATATATATATATATATATATATATATATATAGAATAAAATCTATGAAAAATCACTCCCATTATAAATACCACTGCAATTTATTTTTCCTTTTACAGATTTTGTTAATAAAATGTTAAATAGTACTCTATTGACTTTTCAAACATATCTTAGAGTTTTTTTTTTTTTTTTCATTTTGAAGGTAGGAATTTTTAAGAAGTACAAAAATTGAAAATTAGATAAAAATTATAGAACTATGAAAATATTTTCCATTAAGTCGTAAAATATTTAAAAAAACTTTAAAATTTTATATTCTTTTACTCTATTTTCAGTAAAAAAAAGGTTATCCTTAAAAAGTAAAGACGTCTTATGAATTAAAACTTTCAACTCGGATTGTCATCCAAAAATCTTAAGGGGTCAATAGTCCTCCCCATCCATTAAAAAGGGAATTTTTTAGAGTGTAATTCTAAAATATAATAAATCTACAAATATAAGAGGTCTCATCATGAACCTTCTTACCATGTTCATAGGGAACAAATTAAATTGACATTACCACACTGAACACCAAATCAGGGTAATGGCTTATGATTTTTAATTGTAAGACAAGGGGTCTCATCACGAGCCATCTTATTTAGTTTTAATTATTACCGGTGAATGACATTGTCATTATTTGGACATCAAATCAGGACAATGGCTTTTTAGCATCAAAAAATAAAAGAAAAAATAAAATAAAATTCACCTCTAATTATTGCACTATTAAATGGATGGGGACTGGATTGTTGTTGGTTAAAAGGTAACCTTGTCAAGGCTATGAATGCCTGCTGGTAGTAGTGGCTCTACTTGTGACGAACGAGTACATTTTAAAGCTAAGTCATAAAAGACCCCCTACTTTATTTTTATAAACTAATTAATGATTGATACAAGTAAAGAGGTGTTTTTAATTCACGAAAGGTTTTTAAAAGAGATTGCACTATTAATGAGTTTTTAGTTAGATTAATTTTATTTATCTAAATTTTTCAAAAAGTAGTTTTCACTTCTTAGATTATTTTTACTAAATTTTTGGAAAATTTCATTTATCATAGATAACTGGTTCTTCTAGTGAATCACCAATTGTTGCACTGTTCAACAACCCTATTTTTATATTTTATAAATATCTTATGAAATTTATTATATTAAAATAGGGACCCTTCATCTTAGAAAATCTTAAATTAAAGTTTAATACTTAGGCTTTTTAATTAAAACCCAATTATTAAAATTTGATTATCCAAAAAAAACCCAAATTAAATAGCCCCTGAGATGCAAACTATACTTAGGCTTAAGTATTAAACATTATGGATTATTTGATTAAAAATAAAAAATAAAATGGAATTTTAAGATTCCTAAAGGTTGAAGTCTTTACAAACTTCAACACTCTGCCATACCCCGCATCACATATCCCATAATAAATCAACATAATAGAAAAACCCTCTACAACCACGTATTACGATATGTGATAAACCCTCGGACCCCACAATCACAAAGGTTAAAAAAAGAAGCTTAATTCCATACTCCACCTTTCACCGATTACGATATGCGATTAAGCCCAGACCCAATGGTATTATCCATTGCAATCCATAAAATCCCACGTTTCAGGCTATCGCAAAAGTTTAAAAGCTTAAGTCTAACCCCACTGTAAACACTAATTGCGATATGTGATAAGGCCCGGATCCATCGAGATTATACATTGTGATTTATATTAATATTGCATTGAGGGCGTATACCGCAATCATAAACTTCGAAAAATTCATGCCTCATCCCCACACCGATTGCGATATGATGTCAACATTGATGTCAACAGTGACATCAGATCCACATCATCATTCCACGTCATCTGCCACATCATAGTGATGTCACTATGACAACATCCCTAATGTCACTATGACAGCATCCTTGATGTCACCCCGGGACCCCATAATTACAAGTTTCATAGGGACATAGCTTATAATAAATCCTTCATCCCTGCCGATTTGCGATATGAGATAAAGTCTGAACCCGATGATATTGTAAAATCTATTCCATAAATCTATGCATTCAAAACTATTGCAGTTTCCAAATACTCTTGCCTATTACGATAGCGATTAGACCGGACCCAAAATAATTATATGCTACAATTCATTTAATTCCCCGCATCTGCGGCTATTACAAATAACAAAATAACATTGTTTCTATGTCTCCTGCCCATTCTAATTGCGATTATGATTTTATTTGAGAAGGCCCGCTTTTGGATTTTATATGAAATACTCCCAGTCTAAACCAATTGCAACAGTTTTGATGTTTTTCCCCTGATTCTTTTCTGATTGTAACTGTTTTATGATCTACCCCAAAACTCTGATATCTGATGCGATAAGCCGTAAAGCTCCACCTCCTCACTCTGCATTCCTCTCCATCATATTAGTGTTAGATTTATTGCACTCTACATTTTCTTGATTTCTTGCAAAAGTGATTTGTTTCAAATAAAATTCGTTTATTGTCTCATTTCTGTTTATCTTATTGATTCTTGTTTGTCATGTTCAGGTTCATGACAAAGAAAGACAATTGTGTTGGTAATGGTAGATTATTTCAAATAGGCAGACAAACATCCAGAGAATTTGATGGAACAAACGAAGTTGATAAAGACAACAAATCACTTTTAAAAACTTCTACTAAAAAATTGTTTTCCTTTAAGCATTGTTGAAGGGATATGTTTAAATTCCCTCAACGCTCTGCATAATAGATTTAGTTGTTTTCTTCTATTTAATCTTACTTGTTGTATCAAATAAGGGTTCTGAATTTTATGAATAAAGGCTTATGAAAGATCAGACTGCTCTACTTTCATCCTTTTCTCAATAGAACGACTAGAACATTTGTTTAGGAATTTTCATAAAGAATTTTGAGAAGTTGCATTACTCTACTCCTAGAATCATCTTTGTGGGAAGGAATAAACTATTGATATTTATTTTATGATCTAAGCAAAGTGTATCTGGTATTTCTATCATTGTACCTCTGTTTTGTTCATAAGTAAATAGTAAATTTATCTTTTCAGATTGCTTATTACTTAATATTTAAATAAAAATGTTACATGTATTCACTACTGATCATGATACCATTGATGTTTTTATACATATTAAGCAATTTTATTTGGTATTCTGAATGCGATATGAGTTATACACATTATTTTGATTAACTACCTAATCAAAGTAATCATCTTGAAATATTTTCATATCCATTGGTGTTTGAGCAATCTATATTTCCATTTACTAAGGAAAATCATTATAGATCGCATCCAGATAAATGTTAAACAATCCCAAGTTATAGAGTAGATTAATGCATATATTTTTAATTTTATTCATTGCTGCAAATCCATCTATTTCACTCTACTATAAGCATTACACATTCATTGAATCATCTTTCATTGGGAAACTGGTCCCATTATCCCCAGTCAGAGCCACTACTTAAACGGAAAAGGAGTTGTCTTAAGGTCCAGACCAGGTGGTTTTCCCCTTGTGTTGAAGCAGTGATTTGTGAGGCCTCAATAAGACCCTACACGAATTACACCAAGGAGTCTAAAATGAATTGCGAGTTAGGGAAGCTGCGTGCACTACTGATTATCAACAAATACAAGATAAATAATGAGAAAATATTTGAGGAGAAAGCACATGCCTTGAAGGGAAAGGAGGAGATAGCAATGTGAATCCAACAATTGTAAGCAGCACTTACACATGCATGTAATGAGTTGCTAGATCTACAGATTTCCGCTGATGCAAAATCCACTATCAAAATTCAAAATTTGGTCGGAACAGTCTCAGAGTGAAAAGAGGAAGTGGGTAGAGTTTGCTTCAAATTAAAAGTGTAGATTTTAGAGATGCAACCAAAAACTCTACCAAAAGTTAGAAATCAGCGTGGTGCTACCATAAAGGAGGGGATGGCCACTTTGGATGCAATGGTCAAAGGTTCCACGAAACTTTTTGAGTAGATAATGGAGATATGGACTTTTCTACAGGAGGACCCTACCCTTCAGAGGATCAACACAAATTTAAGGAAGAAACAATTGCAGTTTGACGAGATCAGTTCAACTGCATGGACGTTGCACCAGTCCATTGGTTTGCAAAGTTACAGGAGGGAAAGTTGTTGCAGTTTGAGATTGAGGAGCTACATAAGAAAGAAGCTATACTCTGGACCAAAACGCAACCATGGACAGAAGAGGCTAGTTAGATAATTCTGTCTATACACAAAAAATTAAAGGGTATGCAGCAGACACAAAGAACATTGGGCCTCTCGGTGGAAGGCCTCACTACAAAAAGCTCCTTAAGGAAGTCCAAGAAATAGCTATGCAGGGCACAACTGATTTGCAAGTTCTGAAGGTGTAGTTCCATGAACTCCAGGAAAAGATTGCAGCATCATCTGAGTGACTCGAGGACAAATCACATAATTGTGTTGGTGGCCTATTAGGATGGGGTCCCTGGGGTTATGTTTTGGTCAATTTTTGGGTTAAATTTTGTATAAAATATAAAGTCTCCATGAAATGTGGAATCAGAGCACAAAGATAGTATGAGTCAAAGGGGCTTAGTCCCTTAGGTGGTTAAGTGATAGGGAGGTTTTGAGACCCTCCCATGGCTTGCAAACATGGTATTGTAAGCAAAAATGCTATATATAGATGAGTCATGGTGAGTTTAGAGGGGTAACTAAGATAGAAGATTATTGTTTTGGGCAAGAATCTAAGGCAGGAAAGGTTTGTTTATTGTACTTAGGTGAAAGGGGAAGACTCCTGCAGTTGAGCGCATGGAGACCTTGGTAAGTCCACAAGCTGAGTGCGCGGGCCCCTGTAGCTGAGTGCGCAGGTAAAATAAGTCTGTACTTTAAAGAATATATGATAAAAGAAAATTTTCAAGACCTATTCTATGTATTTTCCTCTCTATGTTTGTTTGTGCAATTTTATGTGTTCGCTCTGTTATTGAAAATATATGAAAGAATGCTTAATTTATGGGTGAAAATAGTAGATCTGTATAATTTACGCATGTTATAACTGGTTAAGGACCTTTGTGAAGATATAAATACAATTTATAGGTTTTATTATTATAATTGTTCTGGGAAGATTAGGGTCTGCAAATATAGAAATAAGACCTAAGGATCGCAAGAACCCTTCACACAGACCTCTGGGTGCAGAAACCTGGTTCTGTCATCCCCTAATACTGCTTTGGGTGATACTGTAGCCTATGCTACGTGGCTTGCTGCTAAAAGGGCCAACAATTAGGGTTTTGTTGGTTGGCACAACTAACGTTGAACCTAGGTCAGGCCCCATTACGCCAACACTTGCCTACACCAACCAAGTCATGTAACTCATCTTAATTCTTTCTATAGGGTTTTATGCTTTACTATTTTCATTAGGAATACTTGATAATTTTGATTGTTGATAGGCCTTGTGAAACATTATGGAAGGACCTCCTGTAAGGGAGCTTATTATTTTCTTTCTTACAAAAATTAAGTTTTCTTAGATTTGATTCAGTTATCTACTCCTGCATATATTTTGCTAGGCATTATCACAAGCTTACGAGTATCCCTGGTTGATAATTTAATGAAAGAAATTTAATAAATTGAATTGATTCACATTTTTGGTGTCGTTGTTGGGGATGGTGCTAAGGGATTAGGCATTAGGAATTTAATTCAGTACCAATATTTTTCTTTCATTTGATTCATGGAAAATCTAACTGATAATGAAAGGATGACTCGGTGACAACAAGATCTTCGTAACATGGAGAAGTATACATATGGGTTAGATTTGAATCCCATTTTTAGTTGCATATATAAAGCATGATAAATATGATGCATAAATTTCAATCAATCTTTGCACTATAAGGGTTTCGAACTAATACATTTATGGATAAGAGATCTAGAACAATGTTCAAGCATTTGGAGGAGAGCCAAGAGAATGAGGACTACATTGAAGATTGGTTTCAAAAGGTGACTAGGCCACAACATTCTTCCATTCTTCAACAAACCCTAGCATTTAATCCAAATGTGCAATTGATCTCTCATATCCTTGCAAACATTCAAGTATATTTTTTAATTTTGGATGTGAGCATACTAGAGATTTTGATTCGTAAATGGATTCATTCGAAATACTCCTACACTTGAAAAAGAAAAAATCTCTTTCTCAAAATAGAGTAGGATAGAATAGGAAAATAAAACCAAGCTTGGAGAGTTTTTGAATTTTTTGATTTTCAAATATGTTTTCATTTATTTTCTTGGAAATTTTGGCGTTTCAGTAAGAGCCACCTCATTCACTAACCATTGGCAGGAAGATCTACAATCAAAGGGATGTTTGTGAAGAAGGAGAACAAGAGAAGTTTAGAGACTTAAAATTTGAGGTTTGAGATCAATTCTTCTTACTTTAAATCCAAATTTCATTTGTATAAATAATTGACGAAATTTCTCAGTATGCTCTCTTCTTGCGCCTAGTTGTGACATGGAAGATCAGAAAGGAAAATTTGATCAGTTAGCCTTGAAATGAAATTTTGCAACAAAATTCATAGATTTGAAAAAAAAATGACTAGGAGATCTAAATTTGTTATTCATTTTATAATTTAGTTAAATTTTGATCTCTAAGTTACAATTAGCTTTGTCTCCAAATTTGCTAGATAATTTATTTTCTTTAAGAAAAATAATGCAGTTAGATTTTTCTTAAATTTTTTAAATATAATTTTTTTTTAAATAAAAATAAAAATCATCTTAAAAAATAATATAATAAAAACAAAAATAAAATATAGAAAAATAAAATAATAAAAAAAACGAAAACCAATCACATATAAAACATTTTAAAAAAAACAATATAAACAAAACAACAAAATTAATAAAACAAACATACTTATTATTGGTCAAACTTATGTGGCAATGTATTATTGGTCAACATTACAAAATCATCACCTAGTTGTTCGCCATGTCACCCTATCCACACAACAATCCACATTACTCTTCCATGTGAATGTACCAAGTTAGCATCCATGTCAACCTTTGAGCTGCCATGTGGCACTCCCTAGTGCTGCCACGCAGCACCCATGTTTTATTATTACTATTTTTTAAAACTTCAAACAACCATAACATTCTCATATGACGTTCGATTGAGGCGATTCAAGTGGCGTTGGAAAGATATTGGTGAGATATGTGCGATGAGATAGGTCTTATTAGTATTTGAGACAACAAAAAGTCATTTTTTTTGTGTGGATTTTACTGCAATTGGACTTGAAAAAAAAAAAAAAATCATTAAAAACATGCTTCTAATATGAATTTGCTTTAACTTGGTTTTTGAATCACTATAATTCAGCATCAAAAAAATAAGCTATCAATGAAACACTTAAGGGTAGTCCAAGGTGCACCACTTCTTGGTTGGTAAATAAACTGCATTTCATTATATTTATCTTCCTATAATTTGTTTTATTAGAACTATTTATGAATTTTCTACATATATATCGTATGAAGAGAGACTGGTCACCTCTCTCATTCAAGAATCTTACATTTTATTATAGATTAATGCTAATTTTTTGCAGGTTCTAGGAAGATCAAAGAAGATCAATTTATGCACAAGTGGTTTTCAAAGACCAATATATTTTTCAAAAAGACATGAATAAGTAAAGTCCATTTCAAATCACATCCATAATACCATTGTTGGCTTGATGAGCCCTGATCCAGGTTCAGTGTTAGTCAGCCAAGCAAATCCCTACACTACTAGCCCTTTCAGCATCAGTCTGCGGAGCGCAGACCGAAGTCTCACCCAAAGTAGTATGGGGGGATGCAGGAACCAAGTTTCTGCACCTTGAGATGGTGGTGATGTTGGTTTTATACCTTAACCCTTCCTTTGCGCAGATTGATAAGCCTTGAAATCTTATCGATGTACTTTCTCTTTCGTCTCTTAGAACCCTCGTGAAGGTATACAACTGTCCTTCGTGTAACCCTACCCAATGTCTTAGGGGCTTATGTGCCTTTGCTACCGTGTTATTATATAATTTCCTGAATTATCTTAAGTGTTTGCTAAATTTACCATGTAGTTAAGATTATCTTCGCGTAGACATATATCATTTTTGCATTCATATAACAGATAGAAACATATACATTTGCACAATTAGAATTATATAACCAGAACTTAACATAACATAATCACATGCAATTCATAGAGGAAAATACACAGTAATTTTAGAATACTTCTCTTTATTGATGATTTGGATTGTCAATACAGAGTCTATCTGCCCTGCGCACATAGCTGCAGGAGTCTGCGGACTCAACTGCGGACTTCTACCCTAGGTATCTACGCACTCAGCTGCAGAGCCTCTTCCTACGCTAAGACTCTTTCTCTTAGCGCTTTACAAACTCATCAAGTACTTCTACTTCCTTCCTTCCCCCTAGACTCCTCTAAGATCTCCTTTTTATACAATCCCATGATCTGCGAACCAAGGGTGGATCTCTAAAACTGACACAACCTATCTATACTAAGGGTGGAAAACCATTTTTGACTTTAGATATCTTCGCGCTCTGTGACCCCAAAAGGTGGAGACTTTAATTTTATTTATAAAAACTTTAGGCCTTCTACCCAAAAACTTGGGGTTTTAACCCCAAAATTGACCCCCAGGGGACCCATTCCCAACATGCCCCCAACACAAACATGGTGACTCACCCTTGAGTCACTCAGCTGGCACGGAGATATTGTCTCGAAGACCTCCCAGCTTGACTTAGGCAACTGCTACCTTGGCGGTGCACTGCGTTGCTGCCTGCTTCGACCAACTTCTCTGTTGTTGGCCGTGCATTGTCTGGCTTAATCTTTTGTTGAGTCTCCTGTAGATTAGCCAACTTGCCTTTAATAGTGGCCATGATCAAGTAGGCCTCATCCAACCAAGGCTTCAAGTGAATCTTCAACACGAATTCCTCATGTTGAGTTGCATCTAGCTCCTTTTTCAACGCCTTGGCCTCTTGCAGCTTAGCTAACCTTTGTGTGATGGCAACAGTGCGCGCTGTCGCTTTGACTTCGTTGTAGCACTGCTATAACTCCAGTGCTTATGTTTCTTGTGGTTGTACAGTAGGATATTCTTGCAGGAAGGTGACTACCTCGAGCAACTACTTGAAGAGCGTGGTAGAGTCCTTCACTACGCTCTCTACTGTGGCTATCGCGTCTTTCATAGTAGTCTCACGCTGCTCTCTGATCTCTGGTAGAGTCGAAGGCTAGGCATTGAACTGAAACTTTGCAATTTTGAGGTTCATCTCTAGCTGAACCTTTTCCAATTTAGTTTGTGCATCGCGCACTCCAGCAGCAAGCTTCCGAACTCTCACATCTATCGGTTCGGTTGTAGGAATGCCTAGCTCCGAGACAATCTTGCATGTCTTAGCAATGACTATGGCAATGTGCTAGTTCTTGTCGGTAATATCTTTGACATGTTAAGGGAGAAGTCTCTCTACATGGTTAGCTGGGTGTTGTTGACCTTTTGTTCACTGATCACCTATAATGCACGCAGTTCATGGGCCCGAAGTTCCACGATCACGTCGTCCTGCAAAAGTTGAAGTGCCTCATTGGGAAGTGCAACCAGGTTGAGTCCAACTCCTTTAAGGGTGTTGATAGCGGGTCTATCAACTTCAGTCCCTATTGTTAGTGCTCCATTCGGTAGCATTATTGCTTGGGGATCCCTTACATGCAACATCCCTGCGACTTCTAAGGTGCCAAACACCAAGTTGTTTGATGATGTGCTGGTTTGTATCTGTGACATGTGGATCTGCAGCTCACACAAACCCATTTGTATAGCACACAATGCCTATTGTTGTTGCTGCTCGAACTGCTACAACAGTTCCACGGTGGCATCCCGCACCGTATCACCTATGTCATTTAAGTCCCACTCTTTTAGGGTGTGTTATCTCAAAATCAGCCCTGGGAGGCTGCAGACTAGGAAGACTTCAAGTAACTATTTCAAACCAATCTTTTAGCTAAGGCTTAGCCTCCTTAGCCTAAGAGGGCTCTCTCAAAGGATTAAAGGTTTTTGATTATGATCAGGATGCCTAACTCTTTGTGAAACAAATAAAAATGAAAATGGTGGAAACAAAATTAACAAGTATCCATTGGGCTTATGGAGTCATATGTGATCTAGTATTAACAGTAGGATTGGCTTTGCATAAAGTCAAGGCATTCAGATTTCAATATAGGTAGAGCACACCAAACACAAAGAAGACAGTCAGTGAGTATATGAAGGAAATACTCATAACATTGTAGATAACATGAAAAGACAACAAAAGAAACTCATATATTGATCTCTCTATGATTCTTGAGAAGCATAAGCCAGTACTGTATTACCAGAAAAATAGAGTCTTTACATAGGCCAAATATCATAGCTTTTTTCTATAAATTTCCAACCCTTATTACATTTCTCTTTCTTCTATATATAGAGCTCTTCTACCTGACTGAGATTCCTCCTCAAGCATGAGGGGAACTCGAAATCTACTTCTAATGACACCTATTCAACTTTTAATTGCTATTAAATGTAACAAACTACAACTAGACTTTCTAGAGATATAAATAAAATAGGAGTCTAACTCCATATTATGCTAATAATAGCCTTAATTACAATCATTCTCATTCTTTGACATGTGGTCCTTTTTTAGTTTGGCTTTGGTGGATGTTGAAAGCTCCATATTGGTTTTCAATGTCACATCTTCTCCATTGCCCCTGAAACATAGGAAACTACCCCTGTTTATCGGCCTTTGGTTTGCCTCAAAAATGTTCGAATCCAAAGAACCATGCCCTTCATCTTTGATTATCCAAAATATATCAGATTGCCACGTCCTTGATGTGCTGTCAACCTCTTTCATGTGTGAAGGCAAAAGCTCTTCCAAGCTGTCTGACATATCTTGGACTGTAGTAAATGTGCTCACTTTATGACAAAAAGTTTAGAGTTGGATTCGAATACATGTTTCCTCCACCTGTCTTGACCTTGTTGAAAGTTGATAGCTTTAGATGATCCCTTGAAGATATTCCCTTTTCAAAATTTCCACTTGTATTTCAAAATCGGTTGACTGAGATTAGATTGTGTAACTTCAGCAGTTTCGTAGCGCGCTACGAAATTGCTGAGCATTAGTTATCATCTTCAGCAGTTTCGTAGCGCGCTATGAAACTGCTGTGTTATTCCAAAAAACACAGTTTCAACCAAAATTTTGCTATTTTGAGCCTTTTGCTATTTAAACATTCTTTCAACTGCTCCAAGGCCTTTCAAAACTGAATGGAAATGTATGATTCTTCAAGAAATATTATACCAAGAAAAACCATAAAAATTTGAAACATAGCCTTACTTGAAGTAAGATTTCTTTAAGGATATTCTTTCAGCTGGCTTAATTGTATCTTTAAGTCTTCAATTTGTTTCTTCATGACCTTGAGCCCAGATATGAGGTTTGTATTGACCTTTCTGATAGATTGAGCTTCCTTTATTGCAGGAACAATCCAGCTCAGGAATTTGAAATGTTTGGTCCTCCCACTGAACTTGCATTTGGTTAAAATAAGCCTCCTTAACTGCAAATTTCCTGGCAGCCTTCTTTAGTCTAGCAATTTCAAAGTTGGCCAATTCCAATCTCTTTTTCAAGTCTTCCACACTATCTTCTTCTTGAATGGCAACTGTTTTGCCTTTATCCTTTCTTTCATGAGGCCGTGTCACCTCCCCTGTTTCATCTGCTCTTGGCGGTACCTCCTGTGTTTGTTTAAACTTCCATCTCTGCCTTGCTTGAATGGCTACCTCGCTTGATAACTGCCTCGCTTGATAACAATGTATTCAAATTGAAAAGTTGCAGACTTGTTCCTCATGCAACGAATACAATCATCATTAAGACTGTGAATACCTGGCTTTTCTTGGAACTTGCAATCCGTGTGTACCAATGTACCTAGCGGCTGTAATGATGGAGATAAGTGGTTGGACATGATATGTGGAGTGCATAAACTGACAATGAATGACGCAACTATAACTTAACTTGATAGATTTGACAGTTAGGAAAGATTCACTGCGGAATGCACGAATCTCCAATTTCGTAGCGCAGTCAGTGTAAATTTTGAATTATGCACTACGAAATCACCTAAAACATATTGTGCTGTGAAACTGCTAAAAAGGATTTATGCGCTGCAAAAACACTTCAAAATGGTTACATGCACTACAAAATCACCTAAAGGGATTTGTGGCACATAGTAACTTTTAAAAAGACTGACACATGGCTATGAGACCCGTGATGAATGAGAATGACCAGTGATGAATGAGAATGCATATTTGATTCAAGACTCCTAAGACTCAGACTCTAAGGAAAACAAAAATCAAACTTAGACTAGCACCGACCTTTATCATCAACTAGTATGAGAAATTTTGGCATTAGAATTCTTAAGTGATAACAGGGTGATTGGATCCAGAGATGTCTTGCTAGCCGTGGAATTCTTTGTGACCCTACTTTCTCTGGATTTCTGGTGAAATTGGTGTAGAACAAAGTCGTCTCTAGGTCCACTCCTCCCTGCTCTGTTTGATCATCTTCTTCCTCGATCTCTGGGAATTGCTACTTCTAACTCCGATCATAGCTGAGCTCCTTTCACCTGCCTGTCCACACGATTGCTGCACGGTAGCGTGCTCTTCCTTGGCCTTGGCATCGAATTCCTTTTCCCTCTTTGCGACCAATTGTTCCATCTTTAGCTTGGCTTCTTCTTGTTGCATGGTGGTCTTGCTAGATCGTTTTGTCGAGTTCGTGGCATTACGCCAATTTGTTAGCTAGCAATCGAGGACTACTACAATTTCATCATCTGTGGCCAAGTATGGAAGGTCATGCCATTTCTTCTCATGGTCCTTATACGCAAGTATTGATACATGGTGGAAGTCAGCCTTGAATTCCACGTATTCCTGCAACTTCTCAAAATTTGTAGGTGTCAGTCGTGGCTTGCGGTTGATGGCCATATGGATGCTCATTTCCATCAAGATCCAGAAGATCTTGCTGTCCTTTATCCGTTGAGGATCCTTTATTGCCCAAAATGAAGTGAACCTCGCTACCTCTAGTAGGTCCGGCACGACTGGAGGAAACTGTCTATCTTCAGGTAGCTCCCACGCAACCAACACTATGGACAACAATAGCCATGCATAGTGGAAAGTATTATTGTGATCTTGTGCCTCGTGGAAGCTTGCGAGGGACTCACTGCAAAGGTAGCGTGACCCGTTAAATTGAACTCCCTCTGTGCACTGGGCCACCAAAACTATCATTAGTGTCGACACTTCATCTGCGCGACACTTCCACATGACCTTCCCTGCCAAGATTTGCGTCGCCACTTTGACCATAGGGTCACAGAACTAGAAATTGCATAGCCGCATGACTTCTTTACGAGCTTGAATTTTTCCTTTATCGCCTTGGCAAGCGCATGCTCGTTGACAATTCACCAAATGCCATGGCTAGATTTTCTCATGTGTATGGCAGTTGCGTGATCCTATGGATCAGCATGTCGGTTATGGGTATCATCTCCTCTAGCCACAGACAACCGTCATGCACCAAGCACATAAGCTTCTTGATCACTACCATCATGATAGGTGCATAGTTGTAATGTGGAACCCATAGCAGGTTTAGGAGGGCTACCTTGTCCATGCCTTTCAGCCACTTCCTCAACTCTAATGAGGTCACTCTAGTATTTTTGTCGAAAACATGGTGCATAAGCTGGTATGTCGCTAAATGAGGGAAGCGCTCTGTGTCAGCTAAGTCCCAGTCCTCCAACTTCAAAAGGGGGACACACCCCAAGCGTGGTCCCTCAAAGACAATTTGGTTTGACAAGAGGGGTGTGTGCAGGGTGACCTTACTCTCATCAATATCTTTGGGCACCTTCATCTTGCCCTTGCACGGAGGAATGTATTCAGGCAGCTTAGAGATGGGGTCCAACCCCTCAATTTCAACATCCTCTGTTTCCACTACAATATCCTCATCATCCATGGGGATTTCTTCGGCCTCTTCTTCTGGTTCTAGGTCAATCATTTTGGCCTTTTCTTGCGTGGTGGGTTTTCCCGACTGTGGGTGCTTCCTAGGTGATGCATGCACCGACAGCTACATTTTCTGCTTGTCCTTCTTCAGTTTTTGACCCTCCTGGGTCGACATAGGCCTTGGCTGGGGTGTCCTGGGGGATTTAGGCACTTCTGCTGGTACTTCCGCAGGCGTAACTTCCGGGGAAGCTCCCTCTACTGCCATAGCTACCTTTGGAACAACTCCCTCGACTGTCACTACTTCAACGCTCATAGCTTCTACGGGCATCGACATGATGCTATGCAACAACTCCCGTGTCTCCTTTGGAAATGTCTCAAATACTGAACTTGCTAGCAAAACTTCAAAGATTTCACAATTCATGTGCACCTAAGAGCTCAACAACTCAACTCTCAAAATGCCAAGTGTTTTTCGCTGGCAACCACCTGTAATTAATAGGCACTTTCAAGTTCAAATCTAACTATTCCCCCAAAATCGATTCATTAATGCTAGATTGGCGGCAGATTTTCAAAGATCTGATCCATAAATTTTGACTTAAATGCCCCCCCCCCGCTCCCTTTGGCCATTTTTTCATCGTCAAATCATGAACAATGACTTTAACGATCACTTTCCGGCTATCCTGTGTAGTTTTCCCTTTGGTAGGCAGCTCCCTATGCACTTTTGCAGGCTCTGTGACATTTCTTTGTTCTACACAGTTCCCTAATCATGTAGTTCTCCAACCTAAGCAGTGTAGTTTATAGTCCCGTGTTTCCTTTCAGCTGCCTGGAGTGCTAACACTGGGCTTCCCTCATATAGTCACCTAGATGGATCACCGGTGTATGACTTCAATCGGCTGCAATTCACCTTCCTTGGGAAGGGTTCTCCATTCAATTTGATGAGCTGAACTAATCCACCATTGGTAATCTCCTTGATGACATATGGCCCTAGCCAGTGCATCCTAAATTTCCTTAAAAATTTATCAAATTTACTATCATATAACAAGACCAAATCATTTACCTTGAAGGTGCATAGTTTGATGTGCCGATCGTGACATGCCTTTTTGCACTCCTTTTGATTTTGTTAATGAAATCCAGCTAGAAATCGGTCCTCTTCAAGCTCTGCTAGCTGCACGAGCCGCTCTTCTAGGACTCCAAGATCCCTCATTCCTATGAGTTCCGCTATGCAAAGACTAGGTACAATGTATTCCATTGGCATCACAGCTTCTACGTGATACACAAGTCTGAAAGTGTTTGCCCAGTCAGCTTCTTGCAAGTTGTTTCGTAGGCCCATAACACCGAAAGTATGTGCACATCCCAGTCATTTCTTTGAGAATTGTAGACCTTCATCAGTGTGATCTCTAGTATCTTATTGAATGATTCCACCATCTCATTTGCCTGTGGATGATAAGCGTACTTTTCTGATGATACACCTGAAATTCTTCTATCAACTGACGCACTGATTGTTTCATTAAGAAAGTGTGTACCACAATCGCTCATCAAGATATTTTGACAGCCAAATCTTGTCAACACATATTAAAAAATAAAATTTTCTACTCTCGTGCTTGTAAAGTCCTTCATAGGTTGTGCCTCTACCCACCTAGTCAAGTACTCAGTCACAATGATGATGTACCATGCACTCGTCTTCTTTCCTTGAGGCTAAATTGGACCCATAAAGTCAATCGCCCATTTCTCAAATGGTTGTAATGTCACCTATGACATTAGAGGCAGTTCATCCATCCGCGACGACCTGCTAGTCCTTTGACATGGGTCACATGCCCTACAATATGCTTTCGAATCCTTATGCAAGGTTGGCCACCACAACCTAGTGCATAGAATCTTCTACGCTATTTCTTTTCCTGCATAATGTCCTCTTGTAGCTCCTCCATGAGCCTCAACGAGGATTCTACTTCGTTCAAAGTTAGGCACATAATGTTGCAATATTTTATCTGACCCCATTTTGTACAAGTGCCCTGCAATGATAGAAAAGTTTGTTGTGTGCACTACTAGTTCCTTATTCTATTGGCTTGTATAACCTTTCGGAGCTGATCCTATTGTCAGGAAGTGGATAATGTCTTCAAAGTGACTATCCATGATGTGCACTGCAAAGAGTTATGCGTCAAGTAGTCCTTCCTCCAAATTAATAGGTTTCTCTCCAGTTTTAATGCATGACAGATGATCTGGTCTTGTATTCAGTCATCTAGGCTTTACAATAACTTCAAAGTCATACTCTTGAAACAACAACAACCATCTATGTATTCCCCCCCAGCAACAAAAGATTTTTGACCAGGTACTTCAATGCGGAATGATTTGTATACATCTTAAAGTGTCCGCCCAACAAATAGTGCCTACACTTCTGGAGCGCATACATCATATCTAATCTTTTGCGCTTTTTCGTAGAGTAATTTTTCTCTGCTTTAGACAACCTCCTACTTGAAAACTCTATAGGATGATCCAGTTCTCCCTCACCATCTCGTGTCAGCACAACCCCCAATTTAATACATGATGTGTCCACGTGCACAAGAAATTCCTTCTTCTAATCTGGGAAGACTAGGATCGGTGTGGTGACCATTTTCTCTTTCAGCACATCTAAGCTCTTTTGACATTCATCATTCCAACATAACGTAGCATCATTTTTAGCAACTTTTCCATATGCGTGGTGATTTGGGCATAGCTTTTGATGAAATTCCTATAGTATCCTACATGCCCTAGAGTTGCGTGCAACTTTTTCATATTCCTTAGCACCTCCAAGTTGATTATCACCATGATGTTCATGGGGTGTACCATCAATCCCTGTATGCATACCACATGACCTAGCAGGATCCCAAAAGGGACACAGAATAGACACTTCATCAAATTGAGTGCAATCTGGTATCTCTTACATGTATCTAGCATCAAGCACAAACTTGCCACATGGCACTTA
The DNA here is from genome assembly GCA_031772625.1 of Pinus tabuliformis. Lineage (NCBI taxonomy): Eukaryota > Viridiplantae > Streptophyta > Pinopsida > Pinales > Pinaceae > Pinus > Pinus tabuliformis. The sequence goes on along the minus strand of CM062819.1, from coordinate 278,414,293 downwards.
ACCAATATAAACATTGTCTAATCGTCAAAGTATACCTCCAGAAATTTATGAATGAAGTCTTTGAATGTTGCAATGACTATGCACGAAAAGATCGCTAGTGCATTCTTCAGCCCAAAAGGCATTACAATGTATTGAAAACATCCCATTCAGTCACGAAGGTCATCTTGCTTCTATCCTCAGGAGCGATTTTGATCTGATGGTACCCAGAGAACCCATTAGTGAAAGAGTATGCTTCTTGGCCACCTACATTATCCAAGACCTCATTAGTG